>CAWWDK010000157.1:0-600000 GCA_963942575.1 Priocnemis perturbator
GCGATGCATCGTACGTTTCGCTAGCAAAACGTGAGAACTAGCAAGATTTCATCGTCCGGAAGTGTAACACGGCGTATCTCGGCCATTTCTCAACGGATTCGTGCGAATCAAGTGTCATACGCGTTTTTAGCGTCTAAAACAGACGGGGACCACGTTTTCGACGCGAAACACTCGCGGATGTCCGAGATACGAGAGTTCTTGAACGAATTGAACGAATTCATCGTCCGGAAGTGCAACACGGCGTATCTCGGCCATTTCTCAACGGATTCGTGCGAATCAAGTGTCATACGCGTTTTTAACGTATAAAACAGACGGGGACAACTATTTCGACGCGAAACACTCGCGGATGTCCGAGATACGAGAGTTCTTGAACGAATTGAACGAAACGCGGTGCATCATGCGTTTCGCTTGCAAAACGTGAGAACTAGCAAGATTTCATCGTCCGGAAGTGTAACACGGCGTATCTCGGCCATTTCTCAACGGGTTCGTGCGAATCAATTGTCATACGCGTTTTTAGCGTCTAAAACAGACGGGGACCACTATTTCGACGCAAAACACTCGCGGATGTCCGAGATACGAGAGTTCTTGAACGAATTGAACGAAACGCGGTGCATCGTGTGTGTCGCTTGCAAAACGTGAGAACTAGCAAGATTTCATCGTCCGGAAGTGTAACACGGCGTATCTCGGCCATTTCTCAACGGATTCGTGCGAATCAAGTGTCATACGCGTTTTTAGCGTCTAAAACAGACGGGGACCACTATTTCGACGCGAAACACTCGCGGATGTCCGAGATACGAGAGTTCTTGAACGAATTGAACGAAACGCGGTGCATCGTGCGTGTCGCTTGCAAAACGTGAGAACTAGCAAGATTTCATCGTCCGGAAGTGTAACATGGCGTATCTCGGCCATTTCTCAACGGATTCGTGCGAATCAAGTGTCATACGCGTTTTTAGCGTCTAAAACAGACGGAAACCACCTTTTCGTCGCGAAACACGCGCGGACGTCCGAGATACGAGAGTTCTTGAACGAATTGAACGAATTCATCATCCGGAAGTGCAACACGGCGTATCTCGGCCATTTCTCAACGGATTCGTGCGAATCAAGTGTCATACGCGTTTTTAGCGTCTAAAACAGACGGGGACCACGTTTTCGACGCAAAACACGCGCGGACGTCCGAGATACGAGAGTTCTTGAACGAATTGATCGAATTCATCATCCGGAAGTGTAACACGGCGTATCTCGGCCATTTCTCGACGGATTCGTGCGAATCAAGTGTCATACGCGTTTTTAGCGTCTAAAACAGACGAGCACCACGTTTTCGACGCGGAACACTCGCGGGTGTCCGAGATACGAGAGTTCTCGAAGGAATTGAACGAAACGCGGTGCATCGTGCGTTTCGCTTGCAAAACGTGAGAACTAGCAAGATTTCATCGTCCGGAAGTGTAACACGGCGTATCTCGGCCATTTCTCAACGGATTCGTGCGAATCAAGTGTCATACGCGTTTTTAGCGTCTAAAACAGACGGGGACCACGATTTCGACGCGAAACACTCGCGGATGTCCGAGATACGAGAGTTCTTGAACGAATTGAACGAAACGCGGTGCATCGTGCGTGTCGCTTGCAAAACGTGAGAACTAGCAAGATTTCATCGTCCGGAAGTGTAACACGGCTTATCTCGGCCATTTCTCAACGGATTCGTGCGAATCAAGTGTCATACGCGGTTTTAGCTTCTAGAACAGACGGGAACCACGTTTTCGACGCGAAACACCCGCGGATGTCCGAGGTACGAGAGTTCTTGAATGAATTGAACGAAACGCGGTGCATCGTGCGTTTCGCTTCCAAAACGTGAGAACTAGTAAGATTTCATCGTCCGGAAGTGTAGCACGGTGTATCTCGGCCATTTCTCAACGGATTCGTGCGAATCAAGTGTCATACGCGTTTTTACCGCCTAAAACAGACGGGGACCACGTTTTCGACGCGAAACACTCGCGGATGTCCAAGATACGAGAGTTCTTGAACGAATTGAACGAAACGCGGTGCATCGTGCCTTTCGCTTGCAAAACGTGAGAACTAGCAAGATTTCATCGTCCGGAAGTGTAACACGGCGTATCTCGACCATTTCTCAACGGATTCGTGCGAATCAAGTGTCATACGCGTTTTTAGCGTCTAAAACAGACGGGGACCACGTTTTCGACGCGAAACACTCGCGGATGTCCGAGATACGAGAGTCTTGAACGGATTGAACGAAACGCGGTGCATCGTGCGTTTCGCTTGCAAAACGTGAGAACTAGCAAGATTTCATCGTCCGGAAGTGTAACACGGCGTATCTCGGCCATTACTCAACGGATTCGTGCGAATCAAGTGTCATACGCGTTTTTAGAGTCTAAAACGCACGGGGACCACGTTTTCGACGCGAAACACTCGCGGATGTCCGAGATACGAGAGTTCTTGAACGAATTGAACGAATTCATCGTCCGGAAGTGTAACACGGCGTATCTCGGCAATTTCTCAACGGATTCGTGCGAATCAAGTGTCATACGCGTTTTTAGCGTCTGAAACAGACGGGGACCACGTTTTCGACGCGAAACACTCGCGGATGTACAAGATACGAGAGTTCTTGAACGAATTGAACGAAACGCGGTGCATCGTGCGTTTCGCTTGCAAAACGTGAGAACTAGCTAGATTTCATCGTCGGGGAGTGTAACACGGCGTATCTCGGCCATTTCTCAACGGATTCGTGCGAATCAAGTGTCATACGCGTTTTTAGCGTCTAAAACAGACGGGGACCACGTTTTCGACGCGAAACACTCGCGGATTACCGAGATACGAGAGTTCTTGGACGAATTGAACGAAACGCGGTGCATCGTGCCTTTCGCTTGCAAAACGTGAGAACTAGCAAGATTTCATCGTCCGGAAGTGTAACACGGCGTATCTCGTCCATTTCTCAACGGGCTCGTGCGAATCATGTGTCATACGCGTTTTTAGCGTCTAAAACAGACGGGGACCACGTTTTCGACCCGAAACACTCGCGGATGTCCGAGGTACGAGAGTTCTTGAATGAATTGAACGAAACGCGGTGCATCGTGCGTTTCGCTTGCAAAACGTGAGAACTAGCAAGATTTCATCGTCCGGAAGTGTAGCACGGTGTATCTCGGCCATTTCTCAACGGATTCGTGCGAATCATGTGTCATACGCGTTTTTAGCGTCTAAAACAGACGGGGACCACGTTTTCGACGCGAAACACTGGCGGATGTCCGAGATACGAGAGTTCTTGAACGAATTGAACGAAACGCGGTGCATCGTGCGTGTCGCATGCAAAACGTGAGAACTAGCAAGATTTCATCGTCCGGAAGTGTAACACGGCGTATCTCGTCCATTTCTCAACGGGCTCGTGCGAATCATGTGTCATACGCGTTTTTAGCGTCTAAAACAGACGGGGACCACGTTTTCGACCCGAAACACTCGCGGATGTCCGAGATACGAGAGCTCTTGAACGAATTGAACGAAATGCGGTGCATCGTGCGTGTCGCATGCAAAACGTGAGAACTAGCAAGATTTCATCGTCCGGATGTGTAACACGGCGTATCTCGGCCATTTCTCAACGGATTCGTGCGAATCAAGTGTCATACGCGTTTTTAGCGTCTAAAACAGACGGGGACCACGTTTTCGACGCGAAACACTCGCGGAGGTCCGAGATACGAGAGTTCTTGAACGAATTGAACGAAACGCGGTGCATCGTGTGTGTCGCTTGCAAACGTGAGAACTAGCAAGATTTCAACGTCCGGAAGTGTAACACGGCGTATCTCGGCCATTTCTCAACGGATTCGTGCGAATCAAGTGTCATACGCGTTTTTAGCGTGTAAAACAGACGGGGACCACGTTTTCGACGCGAAACACTCGCGGATGTCCGAGATGCGAGAGTTCTTGAACGAATTGAATGAAATGCGGTGCATCGTGCGGTTCGCTTGCAAAACGTGAGAACAAGCAAGATTTCATCGTCCGGAAGTGTAACACGGCGTATCTCGGCCATTTCTCAACGGATTCGTGCGAATCAAGTGCCATACGCGTTTTTAGCGTCTAAAACAGACGGAGACCACGTTTTCGACGCGAAACACTCGCGGATGTCCGAGATACGAGAGTTCTTGAACGAATTGAACGAATTCATCGTCCGGAAGTGTAACACGGCGTATCTCGGCCATTTCTCAACGGATTCGTGCGAATCAAGTGTCATACGCGTTTTTAGCGTCTAAATCAGACGTGGACCACGTTTTCGACGCGAAACACTCGCGGATGTCCGAGATACGAGAGTTCTTGAACGAATTGAACGAAACGCAGTGCATCGTGCGTTTCGCTTGCAAAACGTGAGAACTAGCAAGATTTCATCGTCCGGAAGTGTAACACGGCGTATCTCGGCCATTTCTCAACGGATTCGTGCGAATCAAGTGTCATTCGCGTTTTTAGCCTCTAAAACAGACGTGGACCACGTTTTCGACGCGAAACACTCGCGGATGTCCGAGATGCGAGAGTTCTTGTACGAATTGAACGAATTCATCGTCCGGAAGTGTAACACGGCGTATCTCGGCCATTTCTCAACGGATTCGTGCGAATCAAGTGTCATACGCGTTTTTAGCGTCTAAAACAGACGGGGACCATGTTTTCGGCGGGAAACATTCGCGGATGTCCGAGATATGAGAGTTCTTGAACGAAATGAACGTAATGCGGTGCATCGTGCGGTTCGCTTGCAAAACGTGAGAACAAGCAAGATTTCATCGTCCGGAAGTGTAACACGGCGTATCTCGGCCATTTCTCAACGGATTCGTGCGAATCAAGTGCCATACGCGTTTTTAGCGTCTAAAACAGACGGAGACCACGTTTTCGACGCGAAACACTCGCGGATGTCCGAGATACGAGAGTTCTTGGACGAATTGAACGAATTCATCGTCCGGAAGTGTAACACGGCGTATCTCGGCCATTTCTCAACGGATTCGTGCGAATCAAGTGTCATACGCGTTTTTAGCGTCTAAATCAGACGTGGACCACGTTTTCGACGCGAAACACTCGCGGATGTCCGAGATACGAGAGTTCTTGAACGAATTGAATGAAACGCGGTGCATCGTGCGTTTCGCTTGCAAAACGTGAGAACTAGCAAGATTTCATCGTCCGGAAGTGTAACACGGCGTATCTCGGCCATTTCTCAACTGATTGGTGCGAATCAAGTGTCATACGCGTTTTTAGCGTCTAAAACAGACGGGGACCACGTTTTCGACGCGAAACACTCGCGGATGTCCGAGATACGAGAGTTCTTGAACGAATTGAACGAAACGCGGTGCATCGTGCTTTTCGCTTGCAAAACGTGAGAACTAGCATGATTTCATCGTCCGGAAGTGTAACACGGCGTATCTCGGCCATTTCTCAACGGATTCGTGCGAATCAAGTGTCATACGCGGTTTTAGCGTCTAAAACAGACGGGGACCACGTTTTCAACGCGGAACACTCGCGGATGTCCGAGATACGAGAGTTCTTGAACGAATTGAACGAATTCATCGTCCGGAAGTGTAACACGGCGTATCTAGGCCATTTCTCATACGGATTCGTGCGAATCAATCGTCATACGCGTTTTTATCGTCTAAAACAGACGGGGACCACGTTTTCGACGCGAAACACTCGCGAATGTCCGAGATACGAGAGTTCTTGAACGAATTGAACGAATTCATCGTCCGGAAGTGTAACACGGCGTATCTCGGCCATTTCTCAACGGATTCGTGCGAATCAAGTGTCATACGCGTCTTTAGCGTCTAAAACAGACGGGGACCACGTTTTTTCGACGCGAAACACTCGCGGATGTCCGAGATACGAGAGTTCATGAACGAATTGAACCAAACGCGGTGCATCGTGCGTTTCGCTTGCAAAACGTGAGAACTAGCAAGATTTCATCGTCCGGAAGTGTAACACGGCGTATCTCGGCCATTTCTCAACGGATTCGTGCGAATTAAGGGTCATACACGTTTTTAGCGTCTAAAACAGACGGCGACCACGTTTTCGACGCGAAATACTCGCGGATGTCCGAGATACGAGAGTTCTTGAACGAACTGAACGAAACGCGGTGCATCGTGCTTTTCGCTTGCAAAACGTGAGAACTAGCATGATTTCATCGTCCGGAAGTGTAACACGGCGTATCTCGGCCATTTCTCAACGGATTCGTGCGAATCAAGTGTCATACGCGGTTTTAGCGTCTAAATCTGACGGGGACCACGTTTTCGACGCGAAACACTCGCGGATGTCCGAGATACGAGAGTACTTGAACGAATTGAACGAAACGCGGTGCATCGTGCGTTTCGCTTGCAAAACGTGAAAACTAGCAAGATTTCATCGTCCGGAAGTGTAACACGGCGTATCTCGGCCATTTCTCAACGGATTCGTGCGAATTAAGGGTCATACACGTTTTTAGCGTCTAAAACAGACGGCGACCACGTTTTCGACGCGAAATACTCGCGGATGTCCGAGATACGAGAGTTCTTGAACGAACTGAACGAAACGCGGTGCATCGTGCGTGTCGCTTGCAAAACGTGAGAACTATCCAGACTTCATCGTCCGGAAGTGTAACACGACGTATCTCGACCATTTCTCAACGGATTCGTGCGAATCAAGTGTTATTCGCGTTTTTAGCGTCTAAAACGCACGGGGACCACGTTTTCGACGCGAAACACTCGCGGATGTCCGAGATACGAGAGTTCTTGAAAGAATTGAACGAAACGCGGTGCATCGTGTGTTTCGCTTGCAAAACGTGAGAACTAGCAAGATTTCATCGTCCGGAAGTGTAACACGGCGTATCTCGGCCATTTCTCAACGGATTGGTGCGAATCAAGATTTCATACGCGTTTTTAGCATCTAAAACAGACGGGGACCAGGTTTTCGACGCGAAACATTCGCGGATGTCCGAGATACGATAGTTCTTGAACGAATTGAACGAATTCATCGTCCGGAAGTGCAACACGGCGTATCTCGGCCATTTCTCAACGGACTCGTGCGAATCAAGTGTCATACGCGTTTTTAGCGTCTAAAACAGACGGGGACCACGTTTTCGACGCGAAACACTCGCGGATGTCCGAGATACGAGAGTTCTTGAACGAATTGAACGAAACGCGGTGCATCATGCGTTTCGCTTGCAAAACGTGAGAACTAGCAAGATTTCATCGTCCGGAAGTGTAACACGGCGTATCTCGGCCATTTCTCAACGGGTTCGTGCGAATCAATTGTCATACGCGTTTTTAGCGTCTAAAACAGACGGGGACCACGTTTTCGACGCAAAACACTCGCGGATGTCCGAGATACGAGAGTTCTTGAACGAATTGAACGAATACATCGTTCGGAAGTGTGACACGGCGTATCTCGGCCATTTCTCCACGGATTCGTGCGAATCAAGTGTCATACGCGTTTTTAGCGTCTAAAACAGACGGGGACCACGTTTTCGCCGCGAAACACTCGCGGATGTCCGAGATACGAGAGTTCTTGGACGAATTGAACGAATTCATCGTGCGGAAGTGCAACACGGCGTATCTCGGCCATTTCTCAACGGATTCATGCGCATCAAGAGTCATACGCGTTTTAGCGTCTAAAACAGACGGGGACCACGTTTTCGACGCGAAACACTCGCGGATGTCCGAGATACGAGAGTTCTTGAACGAATTGAACGAATCGCGGTGCATTGGTGCGTTTCGCTTGCAAAACGTGAGAACTAGCAAGATTTCATCGTCCGGAAGTGTAACACGGCGTATCTCGGCCATTTCTCAACCGATTGGTGCGAATCAAGTGTCATACGCGTTTTTAGCGTCTAAAACGGACGGGGACCACGTTTTCGACGCGAAACACTCGCGGATGTCCGAGATACGAGAGTTGTTGAACGAATTGAACGAATTCATCGTCCGGAAGTGTAACACGGCGTATCTCGGCCATTTCTCAACGGATTCGTGCGAATCAAGTGTCATACGCGTTTTTAGCGTCTAAAACAGACGGGGACCACGTTTTCGACGCGAAACACTCGCGGATGTCCAAGATACGAGAATACTTGAACGAATTGAACGAAACGCCGTGCATCGTGCGTTTCGCTTGCAAAACGTGAGAACTAGCAAGATTTCATCGTCCGGAAGTGTAACACGGCGTATCTCGGCCATTTCTCAACGGATTCGTGCGAATCAAGTGTCATACGCGTTTTTAGCTTCTAAAACAGACGGGGACCACGTTTTCGACGCGAAACACTCGCGGATGTCCGAGATACGAGAGTTCTTGAACGAATTGAACGAATTCATCGTGCGGAAGTGCAACACGGCGTATCTCGGCCATTTCTCAACGGGTTCGTGCGAATTAAGTGTCATACGCGTTTTTAGCGTCTAAAACAGACGGGGACCACGTTTTCGCCGCGAAACACTCGCGGATGTCCGAGATACGAGAGTTCTTGAACGAATTGAACGAAGTCATCGTCCGGAAGTGTAACACGGCGTATCTCGGCCATTTCTCCACGGATTCGTGCGAATCAAGTGTCATACGCGTTTTTAGCGTCTAATACAGACGGGGACCACGTTTTCGACGCGAAATACTCGCGGATGTCAGAGATGCGAGAGTTCTTGAACGAATTGAACGAAACGCGGTGCATCGTGCGTGTCGCTTGCAAACCGTAAGAACTAGCAAGATTTCATCCTCCGGAAGTGTAACACGGCGTATCTCGGCCATTTCTCAATGGATTCATGCGAATCAAGTGTCATACGCGTTTTTAGCGTCTAAAACAGACGGGGACCACGTTTTCGACGCGAAACACTCGCGGATGTCCGAGATACGAGAGTTCTTGAACGAATTGAACGAATTCATCGTCCGGAAGTGCAACACGTCGTATCTCGGCCATTTCTCAACGGATTGGTGCGAATCAAGTGTCATACGCGTTTTTAGCGTCTAAAACAGACGGGGACCACGTTTTCGACGCGAAACACTCGCGGATGTCCGAGATACGAGAATACTTGAACGAATTGAACGAAACGCCGTGCATCGTGCGTTTCGCTTGCAAAACGTGAGAACTAGCAAGATTTCATCGTCCGGAAGTGTAACACGGCGTATCTCGGCCATTTCTCAACGGATTCGTGCGAATCAAGTGTCATACGCGTTTTTAGCTTCTAAAACAGACGGGGACCACGTTTTCGACGCGAAACACTCGCGGATGTCCGAGATACGAGAGTTCTTGAACGAATTGTACGAATTCATCGTGCGGAAGTGCAACACGGCGTATCTCGGCCATTTCTCAACGGATTCGTGCGAATCAAGTGTCATACGCGTGTTTAGCGTCCAAAACAGACGGGGACCACGTTTTTCGACGCGAAACACTCGCGGATGTCCGAGATACGAGAGTTCATGAACGAATTGAACCAAACGCGGTGCATCGTGCGTTTCGCATGCAAAACGTGAGAACTAGCAACATTTCATCGTCCGGAAGTGTAACACGGCGTATCTCGGCCTTTTCTCAACGGATTCGTGCGAATCAAGTGTCATACGCGTTTTTAGCGTCTAAAGCAGACGGGGACCACGTTTTCGACGCGAACACTCGCGGATGTCCGAAATACGAGAGTTCTTGAACGAGTTGAACGAAACGCGGTGTATCGTGCGTTTCGGTTGCAAAACGTGAGAACTAGCAAGATTTCATCGTCCGGAAGTGTAACACAGCGTATCTCGGTCATTTCTCAACGGATTCGTGCTTATCAAGTGTCATACGCGTTTTTAGCGTCTAAAACAGACGGGGACCACGTTTTCGACGCGAAACAATCGCGGATGTCCGAGATACGAGAGTTCTTGGACGAATTGTACGAAACGCGGTGCATCGTGCCTGTCACTTGCAAAACGTGAGAACTAGCAAGATTTCATCGTCCGGAAGTGTAGCACGGTGTATCTCGGCCATTTCCCAACGTATTCATGCTTATCAAGTGTCATACGCGTTTCTAGCGTCTAAAACAGACGGAGACCACGTTTTCGACGCGAAACACTCGCGGATGTCCGAGATACGAGAGTTCTTGAATGTATTCATCGTCCGGAAGTGTAACACGGCGTGTCTCGGCCATTTCTCAACGGATTCGTGCGAATTAAGTGTCAAACGCGTTTTTAGCGTCTAAAACAGACGGGAACCACGTTTTTGACGCAAAACACTCGCGGATGTCCGAGATACGAGAGTTCTTGAACGAATTGAATGAATTCATCGTCCGGAAGTGTAACACGGCGTATCTCTGCCATTTCTCAACGGATTCGTGCGAATCAAGTGTCATTCGCGTTTTTAGCCTCTAAAACAGACAGGGACCAGGTTTTCGACGCGAAATACTCGCGGATGTCCGAGATACGAGAGTTCTTGAACGAAATGAACGAATCGCGGTGCATCGTGTGTTTCGCTTGCAAAACGTGAGAACTATCCAGACTTCATCGTCCGGAAGTGTAACACGACGTATCTCGGCCATTTCTCAACGGATTCGTGCGAATCAAGTGTTATTCGCGTTTTTAGCGTCTAAAACGCACGGGGACCACGTTTTCGACGCGAAACACTCGCGGATGTCCGAGATACGAGAGTTCTTGAAAGAATTGTACGAAACGCGGTGCATCGTGTGTTTCGCTTGCAAAACGTGAGAACTAGCAAGATTTCATCGTCCGGAAGTGTAACACGGCGTATCTCGGCCATTTCTCAACGGATTGGTGCGAATCAACATTTCATACGCGTTTTTAGCGTCTAAAACAGACGGGGACCAGGTTTTCGACGCGAAACATTCGCGGATGTCCGAGATACGATAGTTATTGAACGAATTGAACGAATTCATCGTCCGGAAGTGCAACACGGCGTATCTCGGCCATTTCTCAACGGATTCGTGCGAATCAAGTGTCATACGCGTTTTTAGCGTCTAAAACAGACGGGGACCACGTTTTCGACGCGAAACACTCGCGGATGTCCGAGATACGAGAGTTCTTGAACGAATTGAACGAAACGCGGTGCATCATGCGTTTCGCTTGCAAAACGTGAGAACTAGCAAGATTTCATCGTCCGGAAGTGTAACACGGCGTATCTCGGCCATTTCTCAACGGGTTCGTGCGAATCAATTGTCATACGCGTTTTTAGCGTCTAAAACAGACGGGGACCACGTTTTCGACGCAAAACACTCGCGGATGTCCGAGATACGAGAGTTCTTGAACGAATTGAACGAATACATCGTTCGGAAGTGTGACACGGCGTATCTCGGCCATTTCTCCACGGATTCGTGCGAATCAAGTGTCATACGCGTTTTTAGCGTCTAAAACAGACGGGGACCACGTTTTCGCCGCGAAACACTCGCGGATGTCCGAGATACGAGAGTTCTTGGACGAATTGAACGAATTCATCGTGCGGAAGTGCAACACGGCGTATCTCGGCCATTTCTCAACGGATTCATGCGCATCAAGAGTCATACGCGTTTTAGCGTCTAAAACAGACGGGGACCACGTTTTCGACGCGAAACACTCGCGGATGTCCGAGATACGAGAGTTCTTGAACGAATTGAACGAATCGCGGTGCATTGGTGCGTTTCGCTTGCAAAACGTGAGAACTAGCAAGATTTCATCGTCCGGAAGTGTAACACGGCGTATCTCGGCCATTTCTCAACCGATTGGTGCGAATCAAGTGTCATACGCGTTTTTAGCGTCTAAAACGGACGGGGACCACGTTTTCGACGCGAAACACTCGCGGATGTCCGAGATACGAGAGTTGTTGAACGAATTGAACGAATTCATCGTCCGGAAGTGTAACACGGCGTATCTCGGCCATTTCTCAACGGATTCGTGCGAATCAAGTGTCATACGCGTTTTTAGCGTCTAAAACAGACGGGGACCACGTTTTCGACGCGAAACACTCGCGGATGTCCAAGATACGAGAATACTTGAACGAATTGAACGAAACGCCGTGCATCGTGCGTTTCGCTTGCAAAACGTGAGAACTAGCAAGATTTCATCGTCCGGAAGTGTAACACGGCGTATCTCGGCCATTTCTCAACGGATTCGTGCGAATCAAGTGTCATACGCGTTTTTAGCTTCTAAAACAGACGGGGACCACGTTTTCGACGCGAAACACTCGCGGATGTCCGAGATACGAGAGTTCTTGAACGAATTGAACGAATTCATCGTGCGGAAGTGCAACACGGCGTATCTCGGCCATTTCTCAACGGGTTCGTGCGAATTAAGTGTCATACGCGTTTTTAGCGTCTAAAACAGACGGGGACCACGTTTTCGCCGCGAAACACTCGCGGATGTCCGAGATACGAGAGTTCTTGAACGAATTGAACGAAGTCATCGTCCGGAAGTGTAACACGGCGTATCTCGGCCATTTCTCCACGGATTCGTGCGAATCAAGTGTCATACGCGTGTTTAGCGTCTAATACAGACGGGGACCACGTTTTCGACGCGAAATACTCGCGGATGTCAGAGATGCGAGAGTTCTTGAACGAATTGAACGAAACGCGGTGCATCGTGCGTGTCGCTTGCAAACCGTAAGAACTAGCAAGATTTCATCCTCCGGAAGTGTAACACGGCGTATCTCGGCCATTTCTCCACGGATTCGTGCGAATCAAGTGTCATACGCGTTTTTAGCGTCTAAAACAGACGGGGACCACGTTTTCGCCGCGAAACACTCGCGGATGTCCGAGATACGAGAGTTCTTGGACGAATTGAACGAATTCATCGTGCGGAAGTGCAACACGGCGTATCTCGGCCATTTCTCAACGGATTCATGCGCATCAAGAGTCATACGCGTTTTAGCGTCTAAAACAGACGGGGACCACGTTTTCGACGCGAAACACTCGCGGATGTCCGAGATACGAGAGTTCTTGAACGAATTGAACGAATCGCGGTGCATTGGTGCGTTTCGCTTGCAAAACGTGAGAACTAGCAAGATTTCATCGTCCGGAAGTGTAACACGGCGTATCTCGGCCATTTCTCAACCGATTGGTGCGAATCAAGTGTCATACGCGTTTTTAGCGTCTAAAACGGACGGGGACCACGTTTTCGACGCGAAACACTCGCGGATGTCCGAGATACGAGAGTTGTTGAACGAATTGAACGAATTCATCGTCCGGAAGTGTAACACGGCGTATCTCGGCCATTTCTCAACGGATTCGTGCGAATCAAGTGTCATACGCGTTTTTAGCGTCTAAAACAGACGGGGACCACGTTTTCGACGCGAAACACTCGCGGATGTCCAAGATACGAGAATACTTGAACGAATTGAACGAAACGCCGTGCATCGTGCGTTTCGCTTGCAAAACGTGAGAACTAGCAAGATTTCATCGTCCGGAAGTGTAACACGGCGTATCTCGGCCATTTCTCAACGGATTCGTGCGAATCAAGTGTCATACGCGTTTTTAGCTTCTAAAACAGACGGGGACCACGTTTTCGACGCGAAACACTCGCGGATGTCCGAGATACGAGAGTTCTTGAACGAATTGAACGAATTCATCGTGCGGAAGTGCAACACGGCGTATCTCGGCCATTTCTCAACGGGTTCGTGCGAATTAAGTGTCATACGCGTTTTTAGCGTCTAAAACAGACGGGGACCACGTTTTCGCCGCGAAACACTCGCGGATGTCCGAGATACGAGAGTTCTTGAACGAATTGAACGAAGTCATCGTCCGGAAGTGTAACACGGCGTATCTCGGCCATTTCTCCACGGATTCGTGCGAATCAAGTGTCATACGCGTTTTTAGCGTCTAATACAGACGGGGACCACGTTTTCGACGCGAAATACTCGCGCATGTCAGAGATGCGAGAGTTCTTGAACGAATTGAACGAAACGCGGTGCATCGTGCGTGTCGCTTGCAAACCGTAAGAACTAGCAAGATTTCATCCTCCGGAAGTGTAACACGGCGTATCTCGGCCATTTCTCAATGGATTCATGCGAATCAAGTGTCATACGCGTTTTTAGCGTCTAAAACAGACGGGGACCACGTTTTCGACGCGAAACACTCGCGGATGTCCGAGATACGAGAGTTCTTGAACGAATTGAACGAATTCATCGTCCGGAAGTGCAACACGTCGTATCTCGGCCATTTCTCAACGGATTGGTGCGAATCAAGTGTCATACGCGTTTTTAGCGTCTAAAACAGACGGGGACCACGTTTTCGACGCGAAACACTCGCGGATGTCCGAGATACGAGAATACTTGAACGAATTGAACGAAACGCCGTGCATCGTGCGTTTCGCTTGCAAAACGTGAGAACTAGCAAGATTTCATCGTCCGGAAGTGTAACACGGCTTATCTCGGCCATTTCTCAACGGATTCGTGCGAATCAAGTGTCATACGCGTTTTTAGCTTCTAAAACAGACGGGGACCACGTTTTCGACGCGAAACACTCGCGGATGTCCGAGATACGAGAGTTCTTGAACGAATTGTACGAATTCATCGTGCGGAAGTGCAACACGGCGTATCTCGGCCATTTCTCAACGGGTTCGTGCGAATTAAGTGTCATACGCGTTTTTAGCGTCTAAAACAGACGGGGACCACGTTTTCGCCGCGAAATACTCGCGGATGTCCGAGATACGAGAGTTCTTGAACGAATTGAACGAATTCATCGTCCGGAAGTGCAACACGTCGTATCTCGGCCATTTCTCAACGGATTGGTGCGAATCAAGTGTCATACGCGTTTTTAGCGTCTAAAACAGACGGGGACCACGTTTTCGCCGCGAAACACTCGCGGATGTCCGAGATACGAGAGTTCTTGAACGAATTGAACGAAGTCATCGTCCGGAAGTGTAACACGGCGTATCTCGGCCATTTCTCCACGGATTCGTGCGAATCAAGTGTCATTCGCGTTTTTAGCCTCTAAAACAGACAGGGACCACGTTTTCGACGCGAAACCCACGCGAATGTCCGAGATACGAGAGTTCTTGAACGAATTGAACGAATTCATCGTCCGGAAGTGCAACACGTCGTATCTCGGCCATTTCTCAACGGATTGGTGCGAATCAAGTGTCATACGCGTTTTTAGCGTCTAAAACAGACGGGGACCACGTTTTCGACGCGAAACACTCGCGGATGTCCGAGATACGAGATTTCTTGAAAGAATTGAACGAAACGCGGTGCATCGTGTGTTTCGCTTGCAAAACGTGAGAACTAGCAATATTTCATCGTCCGGAAGTGTAACACGACGTATCTCGGCCATTTCTCAACGGATTCGTGCGAATTAAGTGTCATACGCGTTTTTAGCGTCTAAAATGCACGGGGACCACGTTTTCGACGCGAAACATTCGCGGATGTCAGAGATACGAGAGTTCTTGAACGAATTGAACGAAACGCGGTGCATCGTGCGTTTCGCTTGTAAAACGTGAGAACTAGCAAGATTTCACCGTCCGGAAGTGTAACACGGCGTATCTCGGCCATTTCTCAACGGATTCGTGCGAATCAAGTGTCATACGCGTTTTTAGCGTCTAAACCAGACGGGGACCGCGTTTTCGACGCGAAATACTGGCGGATGTCCGAGATACGAGAGTTCTTGAACGAACTGAACGAAACGCGGTGCATCGTGCGTCTCGCTTGCAAAACGTGAGAACTAGCAAGATTTCATCCTCCGGAAGTGTAACACGGCGTATCTCGGCCATTTCTCAACGGATTCGTGCGAAACATGTGTCATACGCGTTTTTAGCGTCTAAAACGCACGGGGACCACATTTTCGACGCGAAACACTCGCGGATGTCCGAGATACGAGAGTTCTTGAACTAATTGAACGAATTCATCGTCCGGAAGTGTAACACGACGTATCTCAGCCATTTCTCAACGGATTCGTGCGAATCAAGTGACATACGCGTTTTTAGCGTCTAAAACAGACGGGGACCACGTTTTCGACGCGAAACACTCGCGGATGTCCGAAATACGAGAGTTCTTGAACGAATTGAACGAATTCATCGTCCGGAAGTGTAACACGGCGTATCTCGGCCATTTCTCAACGGTTCGTGCGAATCGAGTGTCATACGCGTTTTTAGCGTCTAAAACAGACGGGGACCACGTTTTCGACGCGAAATACTCGCGGATGTCAGAGATACGAGAGTTCTTGAACGAATTGAACGAAGCGCGGTGCATCGTGCGTCTCGCTTGCAAAACGTGAGAACTAGCAAGATTTCATCCTCCGGAAGCGCAACACGTCGTATCTCGGCCATTTCTCAACGGATTCGTGCGAATCAAGTGTCATACGCGTTTCTAGCGTCTAAAACAGACGGGGACCACGTTTTCGACGCGAAACACTCGCGGATGTCCGAGATACGAGAGTTCTTGAAAGAATTGAACGAAACGCGGTGCATCGTGTGTTTCGCTTGCAAAATGTGAGAACTAGCAAGATTTCATCGTCCGGAAGTGTAACACGGCGTATCTCGGCCATTTCTCAACGGATTCGTGCGAATCAAGTGTCATACGCGTTTTTAGCGTCTAAAACAGACGGGGACCGCGTTTTCGACGCGAAACACTCGCGGATGTCTGAGATACGAGAGTTCTTGAACGAATTGAACGTATTCATCGTCCGGAAGTGTAACACGGAGTATGTCGGCCATTTCTCAACGGATTCGTGCGAATTAAGTGTCATACGCGTTTTTAGCGTCTAAAACAGACGGGGACCGCGTTTTCGACGCGAAACACTCGCGGATGTCCGAGATACGAGAGTTCTTGAACGAATTGAATGAATTCATCGTCCGGAAGTGTAACACGGCGTATCTCGGCCATTTCTCAACGGATTCGTGCGAATCAAGTGTCATTCGCGTTTTTAGCCTCTAAAACAGACAGGGACCACGTTTTCGACGCGAAACCCACGCGAATGTCCGACATACGAGAGTTCTTGAACGATTTGAACGAAACGCGGTGCATCGTGCGTTTCGCTTGCAAAATGTGAGAACTAGCAAGATTTTATCCTCCGGAAGTGTAACACGGCGTATCTCGGCCATTTCTCAACGGATTCGTGCGAATCAAGTGTCATACGCGTTTTTAGCGTCTAAAACAGACGGGGACCACGATTTCGACGCGAAACACTCGCGGATGTCCGAGATACGAGAGTTCTTCAACGAATTGAACGAATTCATCGTCCGGAAGTGTAACATGGCGTATCTCGCCATTTCTCAACGGATTCGTGCGAATCAAGTGTCATACGCGTTTTTAGCGTCTAAAACAGACGGGGACCACGGTTTCGACGCGAAACACTCGCGGATGTCCGAGATACGAGAGTTCTTGAACGAATTGAACGAATTCATCTTCCGGAAGTGTACCACGGCGTATCTCGGCCATTTCTTAACGGATTCGTGCGAATCAAGTGTCATACGCGTTTTTAGCGTCTAAAACAGACGGGGACCACGTTTTCGACGTGAAACACTCGCGGATGTCCGAGATACGAGAGTTCATGAACGAATTGAACGAAACGCGGTGCATCGTGCGTCTCGCTTGCAAAACGTGAGAACTAGCAAGATTTCATCGTCCGGAAGTGCAACACGGCGTATCTCGGCCATTTCTCAACGGATTCGTGCGAATCAAGTGTCATACGCGTTTTTAGCGTCTAAAACAGACGGGGACCACGTTCTCGACGCGAAACACTCGCGGATGTCCGAGATACGAGAGTTCTTGAACGAATTGAACGAATTCATCGTCCGGAAGTGTACCACGGCGTATCTCGGCCATTTCTCAACGGATTCGTGCGAATCAAGTGTCATACGCGTTTTTAGCGTCTAAAACAGACGGGGACCATGTTTTCGACGCGAAACACTCGCGGATGTCCGAGATACGAGAGTTCTTGAACGAATTGTACGAATCGCGGTGCATTGGTGCGTTTCGCTTGCAAAACGTGAGAACTGGCAAGATTTCATCGTCCGGAAGTGTAAAACTGCGTATCTCGGCCATTTCTCAACGGATTCGTGCGAATCAAGTGTCATACGCGTTTTTAGCGTCTAAAACGCACGGGGACCACGTTTTCGACGCGAAACACTCGCGTATGTCCGAGATACGAGAGTTCTTGAACGAATTGAACGAAACGCGGTGCATCGTACGTTTCGCTTGCAAAACGTGAGAACTAGCAAGATTTCATCGTCCGGAAGTGTAACACGGCGTATCTCGGCCATTTCTCAACGGATTGGTGCGAATCAAGATTTCATACGCGTTTTTAGCGTCTAAAACAGACGGGGACCAGGTTTTCGACGCGAAACACTCGCGGATGTCCGAGATACGAGAGTTCTTGAACGAATTCATCGTCCGGAAGTGCAACACGGCGTATCTCGCCCATTTCTCAACGGATTCGTGCGAATCAAGTGTCATACGCGTTTTTAGCGTCTAAAACAGACGGGGACCACGTTTTCGACGCGAAACACTCGCGGATGTCCGAGATCCGAGAGTTCTTGAACGAATTGAATGAATTCATTGTCCGGAAGTGTAACACGGCGTATCTCGGCCATTTCTCATCGGATTCGTGCGAATCAAGTGTCATTCGCGTTTTTAGCCTCTAAAACAGACAGGGACCAGGTTTTCGACGCGAAATACTCGCGGATGTCCGAGATACGAGAGTTCTTGAACGAAATGAACGAATCGCGGTGCATCGTGTGTTTCGCTTGCAAAACGAGAGAACTAGCAAGATTTCATCGTCCGGAAGTGCAACACGGCGTATCTCGGCCATTTCTCAACGGATTCGTGCGAATCAAGTGTCATACGCGTTTTTAGCGTCTAAAACAGACGGGGACCACTTTTTCGACGCGAAACACTCGCGGATGTCCGAGATACGAGAGTTCTTGAACGAATTGAATGAATTCATTGTCCGGAAGTGTAACACGGCGTATCTCGGCCATTTCTCATCGGATTCGTGCGAATCAAGTGTCATTCGCGTTTTTAGCCTCTAAAACAGACAGGGACCAGGTTTTCGACGCGAAATACTCGCGGATGTCCGAGATACGAGAGTTCTTGAACGAAATGAACGAATCGCGGTGCATCGTGTGTTTCGCTTGCAAAACGAGAGAACTAGCAAGATTTCATCGTCCGGAAGTGTAACACGGCGTATCTCGGCCATTTCTCAACGGATTCGTGCGCATCAAGTGTTATTCGCGTTTTTAGCGTCTAAAACGCACGGGGATCACGTTTTCGACGCGAAACACTCGCGGATGTCCGAGATACGAGAGTTCTTGAACGAATTGAACGAATTCATCGTCCGGAAGTGTAACACGGCGTATCTCGGCCATTTCTCAACGGGTTCGTGCGAATCAAGTGTCATACGCGTTTTTAGCGTCTAAAACAGACGGGGACCACGTTTTCGACGCGAAACACTCCCAGATGTCCGAGTTACGAGAGTTCTTGAACGAATTGAACGAATTCATCGTCCGGAAGTGTAACACGGCGTATCTCGGCCATTTCTCAACGGATTCGTGCGAATCAAGTGTCATACGCATTTTTAGCGTCTAAATCAGACGTGGACCACGTTTTCGACGCGAAACACTCGCGGATGTCCGAGATACGAGAGTTCTTGAACGAATTGAACGAAACGCGGTGCATCGTGCGTTTCGCTTGCAAAACGTGAGAACTAGCAAGATTTCATCGTCCGGAAGTGTAACACGGTGTATCTCGGCCATTTCTCAACGGATTGGTGCGAATCAAGTGTCATACGCGTTTTTAGCGTCTAAAACAGACGGGGACCACGTTTTCGACGCGAAACACTCCCAGATTTCCGAGTTACGAGAGTTCTTGAACGAATTGAACGAATTCATCGTCCGGAAGTGTAACACGGCGTATCTCGGCCATTTCTCAACGGATTCGTGCGAATCAAGTGTTATTCGCGTTTTTAGCGTCTAAAACGCACGGGGATCACGTTTTCGACGCGAAACACTCGCGGATGTCCGAGATACGAGAGTTCTTGAACGAATTGAACGAATTCATCGTCCGGAAGTGTAACACGGCGTATCTCGGCCATTTCTCAACGGGTTCGTGCGAATCAAGTGTCATACGCGTTTTTAGCGTCTAAAACAGACGGGGACCACGTTTTCGACGCGAAACACTCCCAGATGTCCGAGTTACGAGAGTTCTTGAACGAATTGAACGAATTCATCGTCCGGAAGTGTAACACGGCGTATCTCGGCCATTTCTCAACGGATTCGTGCGAATCAAGTGTCATACGCATTTTTAGCGTCTAAATCAGACGTGGACCACGTTTTCGACGCGAAACACTCGCGGATGTCCGAGATACGAGAGTTCTTGAACGAATTGAACGAAACGCGGTGCATCGTGCGTTTCGCTTGCAAAACGTGAGAACTAGCAAGATTTCATCGTCCGGAAGTGTAACACGGTGTATCTCGGCCATTTCTCAACGGATTGGTGCGAATCAAGTGTCATACGCGTTTTTAGCGTCTAAAACAGACGGGGACCACGTTTTCGACGCGAAACACTCCCAGATGTCCGAGTTACGAGAGTTCTTGAACGAATTGAACGAATTCATCGTCCGGAAGTGTAACACGGCGTATCTCGGCCATTTCTCAACGGATTCGTGCGAATCAAGTGTCATACGCATTTTTAGCGTCTAAATCAGACGTGGACCACGTTTTCGACGCGAAACACTCGCGGATGTCCGAGATACGAGAGTTCTTGAACGAATTGAACGAAACGCGGTGCATCGTGCGTTTCGCTTGCAAAACGTGAGAACTAGCAAGATTTCATCGTCCGGAAGTGTAACACGGTGTATCTCGGCCATTTCTCAACGGATTGGTGCGAATCAAGTGTCATACGCGTTTTTAGCGTCTAAAACAGACGGGGACCACGTTTTCGACGCGAAACACTCCCAGATTTCCGAGTTACGAGAGTTCTTGAACGAATTGAACGAATTCATCGTCCGGAAGTGTAACACGGCGTATCTCGGCCATTTCTCAACGGATTCGTGCGAATCAAGTGTTATTCGCGTTTTTAGCGTCTAAAACGCACGGGGATCACGTTTTCGACGCGAAACACTCGCGGATGTCCGAGATACGAGAGTTCTTGAACGAATTGAACGAATTCATCGTCCGGAAGTGTAACACGGCGTATCTCGGCCATTTCTCAACGGGTTCGTGCGAATCAAGTGTCATACGCGTTTTTAGCGTCTAAAACAGACGGGGACCACGTTTTCGACGCGAAACACTCCCAGATGTCCGAGTTACGAGAGTTCTTGAACGAATTGAACGAATTCATCGTCCGGAAGTGTAACACGGCGTATCTCGGCCATTTCTCAACGGATTCGTGCGAATCAAGTGTCATACGCATTTTTAGCGTCTAAATCAGACGTGGACCACGTTTTCGACGCGAAACACTCGCGGATGTCCGAGATACGAGAGTTCTTGAACGAATTGAACGAAACGCGGTGCATCGTGCGTTTCGCTTGCAAAACGTGAGAACTAGCAAGATTTCATCGTCCGGAAGTGTAACACGGTGTATCTCGGCCATTTCTCAACGGATTGGTGCGAATCAAGTGTCATACGCGTTTTTAGCGTCTAAAACAGACGGGGACCACGTTTTCGACGCGAAACACTCCCAGATGTCCGAGTTACGAGAGTTCTTGAACGAATTGAACGAATTCATCGTCCGGAAGTGTAACACGGCGTATCTCGGCCATTTCTCAACGGATTCGTGCGAATCAAGTGTCATACGCATTTTTAGCGTCTAAATCAGACGTGGACCACGTTTTCGACGCGAAACACTCGCGGATGTCCGAGATACGAGAGTTCTTGAACGAATTGAACGAAACGCGGTGCATCGTGCGTTTCGTTTGCAAAACGTGAGAACTAGCATGATTTCATCGTCCGGAAGTGTAACACGGCGTATCTCGGCCATTTCTCAACGGATTCGTGCGAATCAAGTGTCATACGCGGTTTTAGCGTCTAAAACAGACGGGGACCACGTTTTCGACGCGGAACACTCGCGGATGTCCGAGATACGAGAGTTCTTGAACGAATTGAACGAATTCATCGTCCGGAAGTGTAACACGGCGTATCTAGGCCATTTCTCATACGGATTCGTGCGAATCAAGCGTCATACGCGTTTTTATCGTCTAAAACAGACGGGGACCACGTTTTCGACGCGAAACACTCGCGGATGTCCGAGATACGAGAGTTCTTGAACGAATTGAACGAATTCATCGTCCGGAAGTGTAACACGGCGTATCTCGGCCATTTCTCAACGGGTTCGTGCGAATCAAGTGTCATACGCGTTTTTAGCGTCTAAAACAGACGGGGACCACGTTTTCGACGCGAAACACTCCCAGATGTCCGAGTTACGAGAGTTCTTGAACGAATTGAACGAATTCATCGTCCGGAAGTGTAACACGGCGTATCTCGGCCATTTCTCAACGGATTGGTGCGAATCAAGTGTCATTCGCGTCCTTAGCGTCTAAAATAGACGGGGACCACGTTTTCGACGCGAAACACTCGCGGATGTCCGAGATACGAGAGTTCTTGAACGAATTGAACGAACTCATCGTCCGGAAGTGTAACACGGCGTATCTCGGCCATTTCTCAACGGATTCGGGCGAATCAAGTGTCATACGCGTTTTTAGCGTCTAGAACAGACGGGAACCACGTTTTCGACGCGAAACACTCGCGGATGTCCGAGGTACGAGAGTTCTTGAATGAATTGAACGAAACGCGGTGTATCGTGCGTTGTGCTTGCAAAACGTGAGAACTAGCAAGATTTCATCGTCCGGAAGTGTAACACGGCGTATCTCGACCATTTCTCAGCGGATTCGTGCGAATCAAGTGTCATACGCGTTTTTAGCGTCTAAGACAGACGGGGACCACGTTTTCGACGCGAAACACTCGCGGATTACCGAGATACGAGAGTTCTTGAACGAATTGAACGAAACGCGGTGCATCGTGCGTTTCGCTTGCAAAACGTGAGAACTAGCAAGATTTCATCGTCCGGAAGTGTAACACGGCGTATCTCGGCCATTTCTCAACGGATTCATGCGAATCAAGTGTCATACGCGTTTATAGCGTCTAAAACAGACGGGGACCACGTTTTCGACGCGAAACACTCGCGGATGTCCGAGATACAAAAGTTCTTCAACGAATTGAACGAATTCATCGTCCGGAAGTGTAACACGGCGTATCTCGGCCATTTCTCAACGGATTCGTGCGAATCAAGTGTCATACGCGTTGTTAGCGTCTAAAACAGACGGGGACCACGTTTTCGACGCGGAACACTCGCGGATGTCCGAGGTAAGAGAGTTCTTGAACGAATTGAACGAATTCATCGTCCGGAAGTGTAACACGGCGTATCTCGGCCATTTCTCAACGGATTCGTGCGAATCAAGTGTCATACGCGTTTTTAGCGTCTGAAACAGACAGGGACCACGTTTTCGACGCGAAACACTCGCGGATGTCCGAGATACGAGAGTTCTTGAACGAATTGAACGAAACGCGAAGCATCGTGCGTGTCGCTTGCAAAACGTGAGAACAAGCAAGATTTCATCGTCCGGAAGTGTAACACGGCGTATCTTGGCCATTTCTCAACGGATTCGTGCGAATCAAGTGTCATACGCGTTTTTAGCATCTAAAACAGACGGGGACCACGTGTTCGACGCGAAACACTCGCGAATGTCCGAGATACGAGAGTTCTTGAACGAATTGAACGAAACGCGGTGCATCGTGCGTGTCGCTTGCAAAACGTGAGAACTAGCAAGTTTTCATCGTCCGGAAGTGTAACACGGCGTATCTCGGCCATTTCTCAACGGATTCGTGCGAATCAAGTGTCATACGCGTTTTTAGCGTCTAAAACGGACGGGGACCACGTTTTCGACGCGAAACACTCGCGGATGTCCGAGATACGAGAGTTCTTGAACGAATTGAACGAATTCATCGTCCGGAAGTGTAACACGACGTATCTCGGCCATTTCTCAACGGATTCGTGCGAATCAAGTGTCATACGCGTTTTTAGCGTCTAAAACAGACGGGGACCACGTTTTCGACGCGAAACACTCGCGGATGTCCGAGATACGAGAGTTCTTGAACGAATTGAACGAAACGCGGTGCATCGTGCGTGTCGCTTGCAAAACGTGAGAACTAGCAAGAATTCATCGTCCGGAAGTGTAACACGGCGTATCTCGGCCATTTCTCATCGGATTCGTGCGAATCAAGTGTCATACGCGTTTTTAGCGTCTGAAACAGACGGGGACCACGTTTTCGACGCGAAACACTCGCGGATGTCCGAGATACGAGAGTTCTTGGACGAATTGAACGAAACGCGGTGCATCGTGCGTGTCGCTTGCAAAACGTGAGAACTAGCAAGATTTCATCGTCTGGAAGTGTAACATGGCGCATCTCGGCCATTTCTCAACGGATTCGTGTGAATCAAGTGTCATACGCGTTTTTACCGTCTAAAACAGACGGGGACCAGGTTTTCGACGCGAAACACTCGCGGATGTCCGAGATACGAGAGTTCTTGGACGAATTGTACGAAACGCGGTGCATCGTGCCTGTCGCTTGCAAAACGTGAGAACTAGCAAGATTTCATCATCCGGAAGTGTAACACGGCGTATCTCGGCCATTTCTCAACGGATTCGTGTGAATCAAGTGTCATACGCGTTTTTAGCGTCTAAAACAGACGGGGACCGCGTTTTGGCCGCGAAACACTCGCGGATGTCCGAGATACGAGAGTTCTTGAACGAATTGAAAGAATTCATCATCTGGAAGTGTAACACAGCGTATCTCGGCCATTCCGGAACGGATTCGAGCGAATCAAGTGTCATACGCGTTTGTAGCGTCTAAAACAGACGGGCACCACGTTTTCGACGCTAAACACTCGCGGATGTCCGAGATACGAGAGTTCTTAAACGAATTGAACGAATTCATCGTCCGGAAGTGTAACACGACGTATCTCGGCCATTTCTCAACGGATTCGTGCGAATCAAGTGTCATACGCGTTTTTAGCGTCTAAAACAGACGGGGACCACGTTTTCGACGCGAAACACTCGCGGATGTCCGAGATACGAGAGTTCTTGAACGAATTGAACGAAACGCGGTGCATCGTGCGTGTCGCTTGCAAAACGTGAGAACTAGCAAGATTTCATCGTCCGGAAGTGTAACACAGCGTATCTCGGCCATTTCTCAACGGATTCGTGCGAATCAAGTGTCATACGCGTTTTTAGCGTCTAAAACAGACGGGGACCACGTTTTCGACGCAAAACACTCGCGGATGTCCGAGATACGAGAGTTCTTGTACGAATTGAACGAATTCATCGTCCGGAAGTGTAACACGGCGTATCTCGGCCATTTCTCAACGGATTCGTGCGAATCAAGTGTCATACGCGTTTTTAGCGTCTAAAACAGACGGGGACCACGTTTTCGACGCGAAACACTCGCGGATGTCCGAGATACGAGAGTTCTTGGACGAATTGAACGAAACGCGGTGCATCGTGCGTGTCGCTTGCAAAACGTGAGAACTAGCAAGATTTCATCGTCCGGAAGTGTGACACGGCGTATCTCGGCCAGTTCTCAACGGATTCGTGCGAATCAAGTGTCATACGCGTTTTTAGCGTCTAAAACAGACGGGGACCACGTTTTCGACGCGAAACACTCGCGGATGTACGAGACACGAGAGTTCTTGAACGAATAGAACGAATTCATCGTCCGGAAGTGTAACACGGCGTATCTCGGCCATTTCTCGACGGATTCGTGCGAATCAAGTGTGATACGCGTTTTTAGTGTCTAAAACAGACGGGGACCATGTTTTCGAAGCGAAACACTCGCGGATGTCCGAGATACGAGAGTTCTTGAACGAATTGAAAGAAACGCGGTGCATCGTGCGTTTCGCTTGCAAAACGTGAGAACTAGCAAGATTTCATCGTCCGGAAGTGTAACACAGCGTATCTCGGCCATTTCTCAACGGATTCGTGCGAATCAAGTGTCATACGCGTTTTTAGCGTCTAAAAGAGACGGGGACCGCGTTTTGGCCGCGAAACACTCGCGGATGTCCGAGATACGAGAGTTCTTGAACGAATTGAACGAAACGCGGTGCATCGTGCGTGTCGCTTGCAAAACGTGAGAACAAGCAAGATTTCATCGTCCGGAAGTGTAACACAGCGTATCTCGGCCATTTCTCAACGGATTCGTGCGAATCAAGTGTCATACGCGTTTTTAGCGTCTAAAACAGACGGGGACCACGTTTTCGACGCGAAACACTCGCGGATGTCCGAGATACGAGAGTTCTTGAACGAATTGAACGAAACGCGGTGCATCGTGCGTGTCGCTTGCAAAACGTGAGAAAAAGCAAGATTTCATCGTCCGGAAGTGTAACATGGCGTATCTCGGCCATTTCTCAACGGATTCGTGCGAATCAAGTGTCATACGCGTTTTTAGCGTCTAAAAAAGACGGTGACCACGTTTTCGACGCGAAACACTCGCGGATGTCCGAGATACGAGAGTTCTCGAACGAATTGAACGAATACATCGTCCGGAATTGCAACACGGCGTATCTCGGCCATTTCTCGACGGATTCGTGCGAATCAAGTGTGATACGCGTTTTTAGCGTCTAAAACAGACGGGGACCACGTTTTCGACGCGAAACACTCGCGGATGTCCGAGATACGAGAGTTCTGGGACGAATTGAACGAAACGCGGTGCATCGTGCGTGTCGCTTGCAAAACGTGAGAACTAGCAAGATTTCATCGTCCGGAAGTGTGACACGGCGTATCTCGGCCATTTCTCAACGGATTCGTGCGAATCAAGTGTCATACGCGTTTTTAGCGTCTAAAACAGACGGGGACCACGTTTTCGACGCGAAACACTCGCGGATGTCCGAGATACGAGAGTTCTGGGACGAATTGAACGAAACGCGGTGCATCGTGCGTGTCGCTTGCAAAACTTGAGAACTAGCAAGATTTCATCGTCCGGAAGTGTGACACGGCGTATCTCGGCCATTTCTCAACGGATTCGTGCGAATCAAGTGTCATACGCGTTTTTAGCGTCTAAAACAGACGGGGACCACGTTTTCGACGCGAAACACTCGCGGATGTCCGAGATACGAGAGTTCTTGAACGAATTGAACGAAACGCGGTGCATCGTGCGTGTCGCTTGCAAAACGTGAGAAAAAGCAAGATTTCATCGTCCGGAAGTGTAACATGGCGTATCTCGGCCATTTCTCAACGGATTCGTGCGAATCAAGTGTCATACGCGTTTGTAGCGTCTAAAACAGACGGGCACCACGTTTTCGACGCGAATTACTCGCGGATGTCCGAGATACGAGAGTTCTTAAACGAATTGAACGGATTCATCGTCCGGAAGTGTAACACGACGTATCTCGGCCATTTCTCAACGGATTCGTGCGAATCAAGTGTCATACGCGTTTTTAGCGTCTAAAACAGACGGGGACCACGTTTTCGACGCGAAACACTCGCGGATGTCCGAGATACGAGAGTTCTTGAACGAATTGAACGAAACGCGGTGCATCGTGCGTGTCGCTTGTAAAACGTGAGAACTAGCAAGAATTCATCGTCCGGAAGTGTAACACGGCGTATCTCGGCCATTTCTCAACGGATTCGTGCGAATCAAGTGTCATACGCGTTTTTAGCGTCTAAAACAGACGGGGACCACTATTTCGACGCGAAACACTCGCGGATGTCCGAGATACGAGAGTTCTTGGACGAATTGAACGAAACGCGGTGCATCGTGCGTGTCGCTTGCAAAACGTGAGAACTAGCAAGATTTCATCGTCCGGAAGTGTAACACAGCGTATCTCGGCCATTTCTCAACGGATTCGTGCGAATCAAGTGTCATACGCGTTTTTAGCGTCTAAAACAGACGGGGACCACGTTTTCGACGCGAAACACTCGCGGATGTCCGAGATACGAGATTTCTTGAACGAATTGAACGAATTCATCGTCCGGAAGTGTAACACGGCGTATCTCGGCCATTTCTCAACGGATTCGTGCGAATCAACTGTCATACGCGTTTTTAGCGTCTAAAACAGACGGGGACCACGTTTTCGACGCGAAACACTCGCGGATGTCCGAGATACGAGAGTTCTTGAACGAATTGAACGAAACGCGGTGCATCGTGCGTGTCGCTTGCAAAACGTGAGAAAAAGCAAGATTTCATCGTCCGGAAGTGTAACATGGCGTATCTCGGCCATTTCTCAACGGATTCGTGCGAATCAAGTGTCATACGCGTTTTTAGCGCCTAAAACAGACGGGGACCACTATTTC
This sequence comes from Priocnemis perturbator, assembly GCA_963942575.1. Taxonomy (NCBI): domain Eukaryota; kingdom Metazoa; phylum Arthropoda; class Insecta; order Hymenoptera; family Pompilidae; genus Priocnemis; species Priocnemis perturbator. Next base: position 28,206 of record CAWWDK010000157.1, read on the forward strand.
GACGCGAAACACTCGCGGATGTCCGAGATACGAGAGTTCTTGGACGAATTGAACGAAACGCGGTGCATCGTGCGTGTCGCTTGCAAAACGTGAGAACTAGCAAGATTTCATCGTCCGGAAGTGTAACACAGCGTATCTCGGCCATTTCTCAACGGATTCGTGCGAATCAAGTGTCATACGCGTTTTTAGCGTCTAAAACAGACGGGGACCACCTTTTCGACGCGAAACACTCGCGGATGTCCGAGATACGAGAGTTCTTGAACGAATTGAACGAATTCATCGTCCGGAAGTGTAACACGGCGTATCTCGGCCATTTCTCAACGGATTCGTGCGAATCAAGTGTCATACGCGTTTTTAGAGTCTAAAACAGACGGGGACCACGTTTTCGACGCGAAACACTCGCGGATGTCCGAGATACGAGAGTTCTTGAACGAATTGAACGAAACGCGGTGCATCGTGCGTTTCGCTTGCAAAACGTGAGAACTAGCAAGATTTCATCGTCCGGAAGTGTGACACGGCGTATCTCGGCCATTTCTCAACGGATTCGTGCGAATCAAGTGGCATACGCGTTTTTAGCGTCTAAAACAGACGGGGACCACGTTTTCGACGCGAAACACTCGCGGATGTCCGAGATACGAGAGTTCTTGAACGAATTGAACGAAACGCGGTGCATCGTGCGTTTCGCTTGCAAAACGTGAGAACTAGCAAGATTTCATCGTCCGGAAGTGTAACACGGCGTATCTCGGCCATTTCTCAACGGATTTGTGCGAATCAAGTGTCATACGCGTTTTTAGCGTCTAAAACAGACGGGGACCACGTTTTCGTCGCGAAACAATCGCGGATGTCCGAGATACGAGAGTTCTTGAACGAATTGAACGAATTCATCGTCCGGAAGTGTAACACGGCGTATCTCGGCCATTTCTCAACGGATTCGTGCGAATCAAGTGTCGTACGCGTTTTTAGCGTCTAAAACAGACGGGGACCACGTTTTCAACGCGAAACACTCGCGGATGTCCGAGATACGAGAGTTCTAGAACGAATTGAACGAAACGCGGTGCATCGTGCGTGTCGCTTGCAAAACGTGAGAACTAGCAAGTTTTCATCGTCCGGAAGTGTAACATGGCGTATCTCGGCCATTTCTCAACGGATTCGTGCGAATCAAGTGTCATACGCGTTTTTACCGTCTAAAACAGACGGGGACCACGTGTTCGACGCGAAACACTCGCGGATGTCCGAAATACGAGAGTTCTTGAACGAATTGAACGAATTCATCGTCCGGAAGTGCAACACGGCGTATCTCGGCCATTTCTCAACGGATTCGTGCGAATCATGTGTCGTACGCGTTTTTAGCGTCTAAAACAGACAGGGACCACGTTTTCGACGCGAAACACTCGCGGATGTCTGAGATACGAGAGTTCTTGAACGAATTGAACGAATTCATCGTCCGGAAGTGTAACACGGCGTATCTCGGCCATTTCTCAACGGATTCGTGCGAATCAAGTGTCATACGCGTTGTTAGCGTCTAAAACAGACGGGGACCACGTTTTCGACGCGGAACATTCGCGGATGTCCGAGATACGAGAGTTCTTGAACGAATTGAACGAATTCATCGTCCGGAAGTGTAACACGGCGTATCTCGGCCATTTCTCAACGGATTCGTGCGAATCAAGTGTCATACGCGTTTTTAGCGTCTAAAACAAACGGGGACCACGTTTTCGACGCGAAACACTCGCGGATGTCCGAGATACGAGAGTTCTTGATCGAATTGAACGAAACGCGGTGCATCGTGCGTTTCGCTTGCAAAACGTGAGAACTAGCAAGATTTCATCGTCCGGAAGTGCAACACGGCGTATCTCGGCCATTTCACAACGGATTCGTGCGAATCAAGTGTCATACGCGTTTTTAGCGTCTAAAACAGAGGGGGACGACGTTTCGACGCGAAACACTCGCGGATGTCGGAGATATAGTGAGTTCTTGAACGAATTGAACGAATTCATCGTTCGGAAGTGTAACACGGCGTATCTCGGCTATTTCTCAACGGATTCGTGCGAATCAACTGTCATACGCGTTTTTAGCGTCTAAAACAGACGGGGACCACGTTTTCGACGCGAAACACTCGCGGATGTCCGAGATACGAGAGTTCTTGAACGAATTGAACGAATTCATCGTCCGAAATTGCAACACGGCGTCGCTCGGCCATTTCTCAACGGATTCGTGCGAATCAAGTGTCATACGCGTTTTTAGCGTCTAAAACAGACGGGGACCACGTTTTCGACGCGAAACACCCGCGGATGTCTGAGATACGAGAGTTCTTGACGAATTGAACGAATTCATCGTCCGGAAGTGTAACACGGCGTATGTCGGCCATTTCTCAACGGATTCGTGCGAATCAAGTGTCATACGCGTTGTTAGCGTCTAAAACAGACGGGGACCACGTTTTCGACGCGGAACACTCGCGGATGTCCGAGATACCAGAGTTCTTGAACGAATTGAACGAATTCATCGTCCGGAAGTGTAACACGGCGTATCTCGGCCATTTCTCAACGGATTGGTGCGAATCAAGTGTCATACGCGTTTTTAGCGTCTAAAACAGACGGGGACCACGTTTTCGACGCGAAACACTAGCGGATATCCGAGATACGAGAGTTCTTGAACGAATTGAACGAAACGCGATGCATCGTGCGTGTCGCTTGCAAAACGTGAGAACAAGCAAGATTTCATCGGCCGGAAGTGTAACACGGCGTATCTCGGCCATTTCTCAACGGATTCGTGCGAATCAAGTGTCATACGCGTTTTTAGCATCTAAAACAGACGGGGACCACGTGTTCGACGCGAAACACTCGCGGATGTCCGAGATACGAGAGTTCTTGAACGAATTGAACGAAACGCGGTGCATCGTGCGTGTCGCTTGCAAAACGTGAGAACTAGCAAGTTTTCATCGTCCGGAAGTGTAACACGGCGTATCTCGGCCATTTCTCAACGGATTCGTGCGAATCACGTGTCATACGCGTTTTTAGCGTCTAAAACGGACGGGGACCGCGTTTTGGCCGCGAAACACTCGCGGATGTCCGAGATACGAGAGTTCTTGAACGAATTGAACGAATTCATCGTCTGGAAGTGTAACACAGCGTATCTCGGCCATTTTGGAACGGATTCGAGCGAATCAAGTGTCATACGCGTTTTTAGCGCCTAAAACAGACGGGGACCACTATTTCGACGCGAAACACTCGCGGATGTCCGAGATACGAGAGTTCTTGGACGAATTGAACGAAACGCGGTGCATCGTGCGTGTCGCTTGCAAAACGTGAGAACTAGCAAGATTTCATCGTCCGGAAGTGTAACACAGCGTATCTCGGCCATTTCTCAACGGATTCGTGCGAATCAAGTGTCATACGCGTTTTTAGCGTCTAAAAAAGACGGGGACCACGTTTCGACGCGAAACACTCGCGGATGTCCGAGATACGAGAGTTCTTGAACGAATTGAACGAATACATCGTCCGGAATTGCAACACGGCGTATCTCGGCAATTTCTCAACGGATTCGTGCGAATCAAGTATCATACGCGTTTTTAGCGTCTAAAACATACGGGGACCACGTTTTCGACGCGAAACACTCGCGGATGTCCGAGATACGAGAGTTCTTGGACGAATTGGACGAAACGCGGTGCATCGTGCGTGTCGCTTGCAAAACGTGAGAACTAGCAAGATTTCATCGTCCGGAAGTGTGACACGGCGTATCTCGGCCATTTCTCAACGGATTCGTGCGAATCAAGTGGCATACGCGTTTTTAGCGTCTAAAACAGACGGGGGCCACGTTTTCGACGCGAAACACTCGCGGATGTCCGAGATACGAGAATTCTTGAACGAATTGAACGAAACGGGGTGCATCGTGCGTTTCGCTTGCAAAACGTGAGAACTAGCAAGATTTCATCGTCCGGAAGTGTAACACGGCGTATCTCGGCCATTTCTCAACGGATTTGTGCGAATCAAGTGTCATACGCGTTTTTAGCGTCTAAAACAGACGGGGACCGCGTTTTCGTCGCGAAACAATCGCGGATGTCCGAGATACGAGAGTTCTTGAACGAATTGAACGAATTCATCGTCCGGAAGTGTAACACGGCGTATCTCGGCCATTTCTCAACGGATTCGTGCGAATCAAGTGTCACACGCGTTTTTAGCGTCTAAAACAGACGGGGACCACGTTTTCGACGCGAAACACTCGCGGATGTCCGAGATACGCGAGTTCTTGAACGAATTGAACGAAACGCGGTGCATCGTGCGTTTCGCTTGCAAAACGTGGGAACTAGCAAGATTTCATCGTCCGGAAGTGCAACACGGCGTATCTCGGCCATTTCACAACGGATTCGTGCGAATCAAGTGTCATACGCGTTTTTAGCGTCTAAAACAGAGGGGGACGACGTTTCGACGCGAAACACTCGCGGATGTCTGAGATATAGTGAGTTCTTGAACGAATTGAACGAATTCATCGTCCGGAAGTGTAACACGGCGTATCTCGGCTATTTCTCAACGGATTCGTGCGAATCAACTGTCATACGCGTTTTTAGCGTCTAAAACAAACGGGGACCACGTTTTCGACGCGAAACAATCGCGGATGTCTGAGATATAGAGAGTTCTTGAACGAATTGAACGAATTCATCGTCCGGAAGTGTAACAAGGCGTATCTCGGCCATTTCTCAACGGATTCGTGCGAATCAAGTGTCGTACGCGTTTTTAGCGTCCAAAACAGACGGGGACCACTATTTCGACGCGGAACACTCGCGGATGTCCGAGATACGAGAGTTCTTGAACGAATTGAACGAAACGCGGTGCATCGTGCGTGTCGCTTGCAAAACGTGAGAACTAGCAAGATTTCATCGTCCGGAAGTGTAACACGACGTATCTCGGCCATTTCTCAACGGATTCGTGCGAATCAAGTGTCATACGCGTTTTTAGCGTCTAAAACAGACGGGGACCACTATTTCGACGCGAAACACTCGCGGATGTCCGAGATACGAGAGTTCTTGAACGAATTGAACGAAACGCGGTGCATCGTGCGTGTCGCTTGCAAAACATGAGAACTAGCAAGATTTCATCATCCGGAAGTGTAACACGGCGTATCTCGGCCATTTCTCAAAGGATTCGTGTGAATCAAGTGTCATTCGCGTTTTTAGCGTCTAAAACAGACGGGGACCACGTTTTCGACGCGAAACACTCGCGGATGTACGAGATACGAGAGTTCTTGAACGAATTGGACGAATTCATCGTCCGGAAGTGTAACACGGCGTATCTCGGCCATTTCTCAACGGATTCGTGCGAATCAAGTGTCATACGCGTTTTTAGCGTCTAAAAAAGACGGGGACCACGTTTTCGACGCGAAACACTCGCGGATGTCCGAGATACGAGAGTTCTTGAACGAATTGAACGAATACATCGTCCGGAATTGCAACACGGTGTATCTCGGCCATTTCTCAACGGATTCGTGCGAATCAAGTGTCATACGCGTTTTTAGCGTCTAAAACAGACGGGGACCACGTTTTCGACGCGAAACACTCGCGGATGTCCGAGATACGAGAGTTCTTGGACGAATTGAACGAAACGCGGTGCATCGTGCGTGTCGCTTGCAAAACGTGAGAACTAGCAAGATTTCATCGTCCGGAAGTGTGACACGGCGTATCTCGGCCATTTCTCAACGGATTCGTGCGAATCAAGTGTCATACGCGTTTTTAGCGTCTAAAACAGACGGGGACCACTATTTCGACGCGAAACACTCGCGGATGTCCGAGATACGAGAGTTCTTGAACGAATTGAACGAAACGCGGTGCATCGTGCGTGTCGCTTGCAAAACATGAGAACTAGCAAGATTTCATCATCCGGAAGTGTAACACGGCGTATCTCGGCCATTTCTCAAAGGATTCGTGTGAATCAAGTGTCATTCGCGTTTTTAGCGTCTAAAACAGACGGGGACCACGTTTTCGACGCGAAACACTCGCGGATGTACGAGATACGAGAGTTCTTGAACGAATTGGACGAATTCATCGTCCGGAAGTGTAACACGGCGTATCTCGGCCATTTCTCAACGGATTCGTGCGAATCAAGTGTCATACGCGTTTTTAGCGTCTAAAAAAGACGGGGACCACGTTTTCGACGCGAAACACTCGCGGATGTCCGAGATACGAGAGTTCTTGAACGAATTGAACGAATACATCGTCCGGAATTGCAACACGGTGTATCTCGGCCATTTCTCAACGGATTCGTGCGAATCAAGTGTCATACGCGTTTTTAGCGTCTAAAACAGACGGGGACCACGTTTTCGACGCGAAACACTCGCGGATGTCCGAGATACGAGAGTTCTTGGACGAATTGAACGAAACGCGGTGCATCGTGCGTGTCGCTTGCAAAACGTGAGAACTAGCAAGATTTCATCGTCCGGAAGTGTGACACGGCGTATCTCGGCCATTTCTCAACGGATTCGTGCGAATAAAGTGGCATACGCGTTTTTAGCGTCCAAAACAGACGGGGACCACGTTTTCGACGCGAAACACTCGCGGATGTCCGAGATACGAGAGTTCTTGAACGAATTGAACGAAACGCGGTGCATCGTGCGTTTCGCTTGCAAAACGTGTGAACTAGCAAGATTTCATCGTCCGGAAGTGTAACACGGCGTATCTCGGCCATTTCTCAACGGATTTGTGCGAATCAAGTGTCATACGCGTTTTTAGCGTCTAAAACAGACGGGGACCACGTTTTCGACGCGAAACACTCGCGGATGTCCGAGATACGAGAGTTCTTGAACGAATTGAACGAATTCATCGTCCGGAAGTGCAACACGGCGTATCTCGGCCATTTCTCAACGGATTCGTGCGAATCAAGTGTCATACGCGTTTTTAGCGTCCAAAACAGACGGGGACCACTATTTCGACGCGAAACACTCGCGGATGTCCGAGATACGAGAGTTCTTGAACGAATTGAACGAAACGCGGTGCATCGTGCGTGTCGCTTGCAAAACGTGAGAACTAGCAAGATTTCATCGTCTGGAAGTGTAACATGGCGTATCTCGGCCATTTCTCAACGGATTCGTGTGAATCAAGTGTCATACGGGTTTTTACCGTCTAAAACAGACGGGGACCACTATTTCGACGCGAAACACTCGCGGATGTCCGAGATACGAGAGTTCTTGAACGAATTGAACGAAACGCGGTGCATCGTGCGTGTCGCTTGCAAAACGTGAGAACTAGCAAGATTTCATCGTCTGGAAGTGTAACATGGCGTATCTCGGCCATTTCTCAACGGATTCGTGTGAATCAAGTGTCATACGCGTTTTTACCGTCTAAAACAGACGGGGACCAGGTTTTCGACGCGAAACACTCGCGGATGTCCGAGATACGAGAGTTCTTGGACGAATTGTACGAAACGCGGTGCATCGTGCCTGTCGCTTGCAAAACGTGAGAACTAGCAAGATTTCATCATCCGGAAGTGTAACACGGCGTATCTCGTCCATTTCTCAACGGATTCGTGTGAATCAAGTGTCATTCGCGTTTTTAGCGTCTAAAACAGACGGGGACCACGTTTTCGACGCGAAACACTCGCGGATGTACGAGATACGAGAGTTCTTGAACGAATTGGACGAATTCATCGTCCGGAAGTGTAACACGGCGTATCTCGGCCATTTCTCAACGGATTCGTGCGAATCAAGTGTCATACGCGTTTTTAGCGTCTAAAAAAGACGGGGACAACGTTTTCGACGCGAAACACTCGCGGATGTCCGAGATACGAGAGTTCTTGAACGAATTGAACGAATACATCGTCCGGAATTGCAACACGGCGTATCTCGGCCATTTCTCAACGGATTCGTGCGAATCAAGTGTCATACGCGTTTTTAGCGTCTAAAACAGACGGGGACCACGTTTTCGACGCGGAACACTCGCGGATGTCCGAGATACGAGAGTTCTTGAACGAATTGAACGAATTCATCGTCCGGAAGTGTAACACGGCGTATCTCGGCCATTTCTCAACGGATTGGTGCGAATCAAGTGTCATACGCGTTTTTAGCGTCTAAAACAGACGGGGACCACGTTTTCGACGCGAAACACTCGCGGATGTCCGAGATACGAGAGTTCTTGAACGAATTGAACGAATTCATCGTCCGGAAGTGTAACACGGCGTATCTCGGCCATTTCTCAACGGATTCGTGCGAATCAAGTGTCATACGCGTTGTTAGCGTCTAGAACAGACGGGGACCACGTTTTCGACGCGAAACACCCTCGGATGTCTGAGATACGAGAGTTCTTGGACGAATTGTACGAATTCATCGTCCGGAAGTGTAACACGGCGTATCTCGGCCATTTCTCAACGGATTGGTGCGAACCAAGTGTCATAAACGTTTTTAACGTCTAAAACAGACGGGGACCACGTTTTCGACGCGAAACACTCGCGGATGTCCGAGATACGAGAGTTCTTGAACGAATTGAACGAATACATCGTCCGGAATTGCAACACGGCGTATCTCGGCCATTTCTCAACGGATTCGTGCGAATCAAGTGTCATACGCGTTTTTAGCGTCTAAAACAGACGGGGACCACGTTTTCGACGCGAAACACTCGCGGATGTCCGAGATACGAAAGTTCTTGAACGAATTGAACGAATTCATCGTCCGAAAATATAACACGTCGTATCTCGGCCATTTCTCAACGGATTCGTGCAAATCAAGTGTCATACGCGTTGTTAGCGTCTAAAACAGACGGGGACCACGTTTTCGACGCGAAACACTCGCGGATGTCCGAGATACGAGAGTTCTTGAACGAATTGAACGAAACGCGGTGCATCGTGCGTTTCGCTTGCAAAACGTGAGAACTAGCAAGATTTCATCGTCCGGAAGTGTGACACGGCGTATGTCGGCCATTTCTCAACGGATTCGTGCGAATCAAGTGGCATACGCGTTTTTAGCGTCTAAAACAGACGGGGACCACGTTTTCGTCGCGAAACAATCGCGGATGTCCGAGATACGAGAGTTCTTGGACGAATTGAACGAATTCATCGTCCGGAAGTGTAACACGGCGTATCTCGGCCATTTCTCAACGGATTCGTGCGAATCAAGTGTCATACGCGTTTTTAGCATCTAAAACAGACGGGGACCACGTGTTCGACGCGAAACACTCGCGGATGTCCGAGATACGAGAGTTCTTGAACGAATTGAACGAAACGCGGTGCATCGTGCGTGTCGCTTGCAAAACGTGAGAACTAGCAAGTTTTCATCGTCCGGAAGTGTAACACGGCGTATCTCGGCCATTTCTCAACGGATTCGTGCGAATCAAGTGTCATACGCGTTTTTAGCGTCTAAAACGGACGGGGACCACGTTTTCGACGCGAAACACTCGCGGATGTCCGAGATACGAGAGTTCTTGAACGAATTGAACAAATTCATCGTCCGGAAGTGCAACACGGCGTATCTCGGCCATTTCTTAACAGATTCGTGCGAATCAAGTGTCATACGCGTTTTTAGCGTCTAAAACAGACGGGGACGACGTTTTCGACGCGAAACACTCGCGGATGTCTGAGATATAGAGAGTTCTTGAACGAATTGAACGAATTCATCGTCCGGAAGTGTAACACGGCGTATCTCGGCCATTTCTCAACGGATTCGTGCGAATCAAGTGTCATACGCGTTTTTAGCGTCTAAAACAGACAGGGACCACGTTTTCGACGCGAAACACGCGCGGATGTCTGAGATACGAGAGTTCTTGAACGAATTGAACGAATTCATCGTCCGGAAGTGTAACACGGCGTATCTCGGCCATTTCTCAACGGATTCGTGCGAATCAAGTGTCATACGCGTTGTTAGCGTCTAGAACAGACGGGGACCACGTTTTCGACGCGGAACACTCGCGGATGTCCGAGATACGAGAGTTCTTGAACGAATTGAACGAATTCATCGTCCGGAAGTGTAACACGGCGTATCTCGGCCATTTCTCAACGGATTCGTGCGAATCATGTGTCATACGCGTTTTTAGCGTCTAAAACAGACAGGGACCACATTTTCGACGCGAAACACTCGCGGATGTCTGAGATACGAGAGTTCTTGAACGAATTGAACGAATTCATCGTCCGGAAGTGTAACACGGCGTATCTCGGCCATTTCTCAACGGATTCGTGCGAATCAAGTGTCATACGCGTTGTTAGCGTCTAAAACAGACGGGGACCACGTTTTCGACGCGGAACACTCGCGGATGTCCGAGATACGAGAGTTCTTGAACGAATTGAACGAATTCATCGTCCGGAAGTGTAACACGGCGTATCTCGGCCATTTCTCAACGGATTGGTGCGAATCAAGTGTCATACGCGTTTTTAGCGTCTAAAACAGACGGGGACCACGTTTTCGACGCGAAACACTCGCGGATGTCCGAGATACGAGAGTTCTTGAACGAATTGAACGAAACGCGATGCATCGTGCGTGTCGCTTGCAAAACGTGAGAACAAGCAAGATTTCATCGTCCGGAAGTGTAACACGGCGTATCTCGGCCATTTCTCAACGGATTCGTGCGAATCAAGTGTCTTACGCGTTTTTAGCATCTAAAACAGACGGGGACCACGTGTTCGACGCGAAACACTCGCGGATGTCCGAGATACGAGAGTTCTTGAACGAATTGAACGAAACGCGGTGCATCGTGCGTGTCGCTTGCAAAACGTGAGAACTAGCAAGTTTTCATCGTCCGGAAGTGTAACACGGCGTATCTCGGCCATTTCTCAACGGATTCGTGCGAATCAAGTGTCATACGCGTTTTTAGCGTCTAAAACAGACGGGGACCACGTTTTCGACGCGAATCACTCGCGGATGTCCGAGATACGAGAGTTCTTGACGAATTGAACGAAACGCGGTGCATCGTGCGTGTCGCTTGCAAAACGTGAGAACTAGCAAGATTTCATCGTCCGGAAGTGTAACACTGCGTATCTCGGCCATTTCTCAACGGATTCGTGCGAATCAAGTGTCATACGCGTTTTAGCGTCTAAAACAGACGGGGACCACGTTTTCGACGCGAAACACTCGCGGACGTCCGAGATACGAGAGTTCTTGAACGAATTGAACAAATTCATCGTCCGGAAGTGCAACACGGCGTATCTCGGCCATTTCTTAACAGATTCGTGCGAATCAAGTGTCATACGCGTTTTTAGCGTCTAAAACAGACGGGGACGACGTTTTCGACGCGAAACACTCGCGGATGTCTGAGATATAGAGAGTTCTTGAACGAATTGAACGAATTCATCGTCCGGAAGTGTAACACGGCGTATCTCGGCCATTTCTCAACGGATTCGTGCGAATCAAGTGTCATACGCGTTTTTAGCGTCTAAAACAGACGGGGACCACGTTTTCGTCGCGAAACAATCGCGGATGTCCGAGATACGAGAGTTCTTGAACGAATTGAACGAATTCATTGTCCGGAAGTGTAACACGGCGTATCTCGGCCATTTCTCAACGGATTCGTGCGAATCAAGTGTCGTACGCGTTTTTAGCGTCTAAAACAGACGGGGACCATGTTTTCGAAGCGAAACACTCGCGGATGTCCGAGATACGAGAGTTCTTGAACGAATTGAAAGAAACGCGGTGCATCGTGCGTGTCGCTTGCAAAACGTGAGAACTAGCAAGATTTCATCGTCCGGAAGTGTAACACAGCGTATCTCGGCCATTTCTCAACGGATTCGTGCGAATCAAGTGTCATACGCGTTTTTAGCGTCTAAAACAGACGGGGACCACGTTTTCGTCGCGAAACAATCGCGGATGTCCGAGATACGAGAGTTCTAGAACGAATTGAACGAATTCATTGTCCGGAAGTGTAACACGGCGTATCTCGGCCATTTCTCAACGGATTCGTGTGAATCAAGTGTGATACGCGTTTTTAGTGTCTAAAACAGACGGGGACCATGTTTTCGAAGCGAAACACTCGCGGATGTCCGAGATACGAGAGTTCTTGAACGAATTGAAAGAAACGCGGTGCATCGTGCGTTTCGCTTGCAAAACGTGAGAACTAGCAAGATTTCATCGTCCAGAAGTGTAACACAGCGTATCTCGGCCATTTCTCAACGGATTCGTGCGAATCAAGTGTCATACGCGTTTTTTGCGTCTAAAACAGACGGGGACCACGTTTTGGCCGCGAAACACTCGCGGATGTCCGAGATACGAGAGCTCTTGAACGAATTGAACGAATTCATCGTCTGGAAGTGTAACACAGCGTATCTCGGCCATTTCTGAACGGATTCGAGCGAATCAAGTGTCATACGCGTTTTTAGCGTCTAAAACAGACGGGGACCACTATTTCGACGCGAAACACTCGCGGATGTCCGAGATACGAGAGTTCTTGAACGAATTGAACGAAACGCGGTGCATCGTGCGTGTCGCTTGCAAAACGTGAGAACTAGCATAATTTCATCGTCCGGAAGTGTAACATGGCGTATCTCGGCCATTTCTCAACGGATTCGTGTGAATCAAGTGTCATACGCATTTTACCGTCTAAAACAGACGGGAACCACGTTTTCGTCGCGAAGCACTCGCGGATGTCCGAGATACGAGAGTTCTTGAACGAATTGAACGAATTCATCGTCCGGAAGTGTAACACGGCGTATCTCGGCCATTTCTCAACGGATTCGTGCGAATCAAGTGTCATACGCGTTTTTAGCGTCTAAAACAGACGGGGACCACGTTTTCGTCGCGAAACAATCGCGGATGTCCGAGATACGAGAGTTCTTGAACGAATTGAACGAATTCATTGTCCGGAAGTGTAACACGGCGTATCTCGGCCATTTCTCAACGGATTCGTGCGAATCAAGTGTCGTACGCGTTTTTAGCGTCTAAAACAGACGGGGACCATGTTTTCGAAGCGAAACACTCGCGGATGTCCGAGATACGAGAGTTCTTGAACGAATTGAAAGAAACGCGGTGCATCGTGCGTGTCGCTTGCAAAACGTGAGAACTAGCAAGATTTCATCGTCCGGAAGTGTAACACAGCGTATCTCGGCCATTTCTCAACGGATTCGTGCGAATCAAGTGTCATACGCGTTTTTAGCGTCTAAAACAGACGGGGACCACGTTTTCGTCGCGAAACAATCGCGGATGTCCGAGATACGAGAGTTCTAGAACGAATTGAACGAATTCATTGTCCGGAAGTGTAACACGGCGTATCTCGGCCATTTCTCAACGGATTCGTGTGAATCAAGTGTGATACGCGTTTTTAGTGTCTAAAACAGACGGGGACCATGTTTTCGAAGCGAAACACTCGCGGATGTCCGAGATACGAGAGTTCTTGAACGAATTGAAAGAAACGCGGTGCATCGTGCGTTTCGCTTGCAAAACGTGAGAACTAGCAAGATTTCATCGTCCAGAAGTGTAACACAGCGTATCTCGGCCATTTCTCAACGGATTCGTGCGAATCAAGTGTCATACGCGTTTTTTGCGTCTAAAACAGACGGGGACCACGTTTTGGCCGCGAAACACTCGCGGATGTCCGAGATACGAGAGCTCTTGAACGAATTGAACGAATTCATCGTCTGGAAGTGTAACACAGCGTATCTCGGCCATTTCTGAACGGATTCGAGCGAATCAAGTGTCATACGCGTTTTTAGCGTCTAAAACAGACGGGGACCACTATTTCGACGCGAAACACTCGCGGATGTCCGAGATACGAGAGTTCTTGAACGAATTGAACGAAACGCGGTGCATCGTGCGTGTCGCTTGCAAAACGTGAGAACTAGCATAATTTCATCGTCCGGAAGTGTAACATGGCGTATCTCGGCGATTTCTCAACGGATTCGTGTGAATCAAGTGTCATACGCATTTTACCGTCTAAAACAGACGGGAACCACGTTTTCGTCGCGAAGCACTCGCGGATGTCCGAGATACGAGAGTTCTTGAACGAATTGAACAAATTCATCGTCCGGAAGTGCAACACGGCGTATCTCGGCCATTTCTCAACGGATTCGTGCGAATCAAGTGTCATACGCGTTTTTAGCGTCTAAAACAGACGGGGACCACGTTTTCGGCGCCAAACACTCGCGGATGACCGAGATACGAGAGTTCTTGAACGAATTGAACGAATTCATCGTCCGGAAGTATAACACGGCGTATCTCGGCCATTTCTCAACGGATTCGTGCGAATCAAGTGTCATACGCGTTGTTAGCGTCTAAAACAGACGGGGACCACGTTTTCGATGCGAAACACTCGCGGATGTCCTAGATACAAGAGTTCTTGAACGAATTGAACGAAACGCGGTGCATCGTGCGTTTCGTTTGCAAAACATGAGAACTAGCAAGATTTCATCATCCGGAAGTGTAACACGGCGTATCTCGGCCATTTCTCAACGGATTCGTGTGAATCAAGTGTCATTCGCGTTTTTAGCGTCTAAAACAGACGGGGACCACGTTTTCGACGCGAAACACTCGCGGATGTTCGAGATACGAGAATTCTTGAACGAATTGAACGAATTCATCGTCCGGAAGTGTAACACGGCGTATCTCGGCCATTTCCCGACGGATTCGTGCGAATCAAGTGTGATACGCGTTTTTATTGTCTAAAACAGACGGGGACCATGTTTTCGAAGCGAAACACTCGCGGATGTCCGAGATACGAGAGTTCTTGAACGAATTGAAAGAAACGCGGTGCATCGTGCGTTTCGCTTGCAAAACGTGAGAACTAGCAAGATTTCATCGTCCAGAAGTGTAACACAGCGTATCTCGGCCATTTCTCAACGGATTCGTGCGAATCAAGTGTGATACGCGTTTTTTGCGTCTAAAACAGACGGGGACCACGTTTTGGCCGCGAAACACTCGCGGATGTCCGAGATACGAGAGTTCTTGAACGAATTGAACAAATTCATCGTCTGGAAGTGCAGCACAGCGTATCTCGGCCATTTCTCAACGGATTCGTGCGAATCAAGTGTCATACGCGTTTTTAGCGTCTAAAACAGACGGGGACCACGTTTTCGACGCGAAACACTCGCGGATGTACGAGATACGAGAGTTCTTGAACGAATTGAACGAATTCATCGTCCGGAAGTGTAACACGGCGTATCTCGGCCATTTCTCGACGGATTCGTGCGAATCAAGTGTCATACGCGTTTTTAGTGTCTAAAACAGACGGGGACCACGTTTTCGAAGCGAAACACTCGCGGATGTCCGAGATACGAGAGTTCTTGAACGAATTGAACGAATTCATCGTCCGGAAGTATAACACGGCGTATCTCGGCCATTTCTCAACGGATTCGTGCGAATCAAGTGTCATACGCGTTGTTAGCGTCTAAAACAGACGGGGACCACGTTTTCGATGCGAAACACTCGCGGATGTCCTAGATACGAGAGTTCTTGAACGAATTGAACGAAACGCGGTGCATCGTGCGTTTCGCTTGCAAAACGTGAGAACTAGCAAGTTTTCATCGTCCGGAAGTGTAACACGGCGTATCTCGGCCATTTCTCAACGGATTCGTGCAAATGAAGTATCATACGCGTTTTTAGCGTCTAAAACAGACGGGGACCACGTTTTCGACGCGAAACACTCGCGGATGTCCGAGATACGGGAGTTTTTGAACGAATTGAACGAAACGCGGTTCATCGTGCGTTTCGCTTGCAAAACGTGAGAACTAGCAAGGTTTCATCGTCCGGAAGTGCAACACGGCGTATCTCGGCCATTTCACAACGGATTCGTGCGAATCAAGTGTCATACGCGTTTTTAGCGTCTTAAACAGACGGGGACGACGTTTTCGACGCGAAACACTCGCGGATGTCTGAGATATAGAGAGTTCTTGAACGAATTGAACGAATTCATCGTCCGGAAGTGTAACACGGCGTATCTCGGCCATTTCTCAACGGATTCGTGCGAATCAAGTGTCATACGCGTTTTTAGCGTCTAAAACAGACGGGGACCACGTTTTCGACGCGAAACACTCGCGGATGTTCGAGATACGAGAGTTCTTGAACGAATTGAACGAATTCATCGTCCGGAAGTGTAACACGGCGTATCTCGGCCATTTCCCGACGGATTCGTGCGAATCAAGTGTCATACGCGTCTTTAGCGTCTAAAACAGACGGGGATCACTTTTTCGACGCGAAACACTCGCGGATGTCCGAGATACGAGAGTTCTTGAACGAATTGAACGAATTAGTCGACCGGAAGTGCAACACGGCGTATCTCGGCCATTTCTCAACGGATTCGTGCGAATCAAGTGTTATACGCGTTTTTAGCGTCTGAAACAGACGGGAACCACGTTTTCGACGCGAAACACTCGCGGATGTCCGAGATACGAGAGTTCTTGAACGAATTGAACGAAACACGGTGCATCGTGCGTTTCGCTTGCAAAACGTGAGAACTAGCAAGATTTCATCGTCCGGAAGTGTAACACGGCGTATCTCGGCCATTTCTTAACGGATTCGTGCGAATTAAGTGTCATACGCGTATTTAGCGTCTAAAACAGGCGGGGACCACGTTTTCGACGCGAAACACTCGCGGATGTCCGAGATACGAGAGTTCTTCAACGAATTGAACGAATTCATCGTCCTGAAGTGTAACACGGCGTATCTCGGCCATTTCTCAACGGATTCGTGCGAATCAAGTGTCATACGCGTTTTTAGCGTCTAAAACAGACGGGGACCACGTTTTCGACGCGAAACACTCGCGGATGTCCGAGATACGGGAGTTCTTGAACGAATTGAACGAAACGCGGTGCATCGTGCGTTTCGCTTGCAAAACGTGAGAACTAGCAAGATTTCATCGTCCGGAAGTGTAACACGGCGCATCTCGGCCATTTCTCAACGGATTCGTGCGAGACAAGTGTCATACGCGTTTTTAGCGTCTAAAACAGACGGGGACAACGTTTTCGACGCGAAACACTCGCGGATGACCGAGATACGAGAGTTCTTTCACGAGTTGAACGAATTCATCGTCCGGAAGTGTAACACGGCGTATCTCGGCCATTTCTCAACGGATTCGTGCGAATCAAGTGTCATACGCGTTGTTAGCGTCTAAAACAGACGGGGACCACGTTTTCGACGCGAAACACTCGCGGATGTCCGAGAGTCGAGAGTTCTTGAGCGAATTGAACGAATTCATCGTCCGGAAATGTAACACGGCGTATCTCGGCCATTTCTCAACGGATTCGTGCGAATCAAGTGTCCTACGCGTTTTTAGCGTCTAAAATAGACGGGGACCACTTTTCGACGCGAAACACTCGCGGATGTCCGAGATACGAGAGTTCTTGAACGAATTGAACGAAACGCGGTGCATCGTGCGTTTCGCTTGCAAAACGTGGGAACTAGCAAGATTTCATCGTCCGGATGTATAACACGGCGTATCTCGGCCATTTCTGAACGGATTCGAGCGAATCAAGTGTCATACGCGTTTATAGCGTCTAAAACAGACGGGCACCACGTTTTCGACGCGAAACACTCGCGGATGTCCGAGATACGAGAATTCTTGAACGAATTGAACGAATTCATCGTCCGGACGTGTAACACGGCGTATCTCGGCCATTTCTCAACGGATTCGTGCGAATTAAGTGTCATAAGCGTTTTTAGCGTCTAAAATAGACGGGGACCACGTTTTCGACGCGAAACACTCGCGGATGTCCGAGATACGAGAGTTCTTGAACGAATTGAACGAAACGCGGTGCATCGTGCGTTTCGCTTGCTAAACGTGAGAACTAGCAAGTTTTCATCGTCCGGAAGTGTAACACGGCGTATCTCGGCCATTTCTCAACGGATTCGTGCGAATCAAGTGTCATACGCGTTTTTAGCGTCTAAAACAGACGGGGACCACGTTTTCGACGCGAAACACTCGCGGATGTCCGAGATACGTGAGTTCTTGAACGAATTGAACGAAACGCGGTGCATCGTGCGTTTCGCTTGCAAAACGTGAGAACTAGCAAGATTTCATCGTCCGGAAGTGCAACACGGCGTATCTCGGCCATTTCTCAACGGATTTGTGCGAATCAAGTGTCATACGCGTTTTTAGCGTCTAAAACAGACGGGGACCACTTTTTCGACGCTAAACCCTCGCGGATGTCCGAGATACGAGAGTTCTTGAACGAATTGAACGAATTCATCGTCCGAAAGTATAACACGGCGTATCTCGGCCATTTCTCAATGGATTCGTGCGAATCAAGTGTCATACGCGTTGTTGGCGTCTAAAACAGACGGGGACCACGTTTTCGACGCGAAACACTCGCGGATGTCCGAGATACGAGAGTTCTTGAGCGAATTGAACGAATTCATCGTCCGGAAATGTAACACGGCGTATCTCGGCCATTTCTCAACGGATTCGTGCGAATCAAGTGTCCTACGCGTTTTTAGCGTCTAAAACAGACGGGGACCACGTTTTCGACGCGAAACACTCGCGGATGTCCGAGATACGAGAGTTCTTAGACGAATTGTACTAAACGCGGTGCATCGTGCGTGTCGCTTGCAAAACGTGAGAACTAGCACGATTTCATCGTCCGGAAGTGTAACACGGCGTATCTCGGCCATTTCTCAACGGATTCGTGCGAATCAAGTGTCATACGCGTTTTTAACGTCTAAAACATACGGGGACCACGTTTTCGACGCGAAACACTCGCGGATGTCCGAGATACGACAGTTCTTCAACGAATTGAACGAAATGCGGTGCATCGTGCGTGTCGCTTGCAAAACGTGAGAACTAGCAAGTTTTCATCGTCCGGAAGTGTAACACGGCGTATCTCGGCCATTTCTCAACGGATTCGTGCGAATCAAGTGTCATACGCGTTTTTAGCGTCTAAAACAGACGGGGACCACGTTTTCGACGCGAAACACTCGCGGATGTCCGAGATACGGGAGTTCTTGAACGAATTGAACGAAACGCGGTGCATCGTGCGTTTCGCTTGCAAAACGTGAGAACTAGCAAGATTTCATCGTCCGGAAGTGCAACAAGGCGTATCTCGGCCATTTCACAACGGATTCGTGCGAATCAAGTGTCATACGCGTTTTTAGCGTCTAAAACAGACGCGGACGACGTTTTCGACGCGAAACACTCGCGGATGTCTGAGATATAGAGAGTTCTTGAACGAATTGAACGAATTCATGTCCGGAAGTGTAACACGGCGTATCTCGGCCATTTCTCAACGGTTTCGTGCGAATCAAGTGTCATACGCGTTTTTAGCGTCTAAAACAGACGGGGACCACGTTTTCGACGCGAAACACTCGCAGATGTCCGAGATACGAGAGTTCTTGAACGAATTGAACGAATTCATCGTCCGGAAGTGTAACACGACGTATCCCGGCCATTTCTCAATGGATTCGTGCGAATCAAGTGTCATACGCGTTTTTAGCGTCTAAAACAGACGAGGACCACGTTTTCGACGCGAAACACTCGCGGATGTACGAGATACGAGAGTTCTTGAACGAATTGGATGAATTCATCGTCCGGAAGTGTAACACGGCGTATCTCGGCCATTTCTCAACGGATTGGTGCGAATGAAGTGTCATAAGCGTTTTTAGCGTCTAAAACAGACGGGGACCACGTTTTCGACGCGAAACACTCGCGGATGTCCGAGATACGAGAGTTCTTGGACGAATTGTACGAAACGCGGTGCATCGTGCGTGTCGCTTGCAAAACGTGAGAACTAGCAAGATTTCATCGTCCGGAAGTGTAACACGGCGTATCTCGGCCATTTCTCAACGGATTCGTGCGAATCAAGTGTCATTCGCGTTTTTAGCGTCTAAAACAGACGGGGACCACGTTTTCGACGCGAAACACTCGCGGATGTACGAGATACGAGAGTTCTTGAACGAATTGAACGAAACGCGGTGCATCTTGCGTTTCGCTTGCAAAACGTGGGAACTAGCAAGATTTCATCGTCCGGAAGTGTAACACGGCGTATCTCGGCCATTTTTGAACGGATTCGAGCGAATCAAGTGTCATACGCGTTTGTAGCGTCTAAAACAGACGGGCACCACGTTTTCGACGCGAAACACTCGCGGATGCCCGAGATACGAGAGTTCTTGAACGAATTGAACGAATTCATCGTCCGGAAGTGTAACGCGGCGTATCTCGGCCATTTCTCAACGGATTGGTGCGAATCAAGTGTAATAAGCGTTTTTAGCGTCTAAAACAGACGGGGACCACGTTTTCGACGCGAAACACTCGCGGATGTCCGAGATACGAGAGTTCTTGGACGAATTGTACGAAACGCGGTGCATCGTGCCTGTCGCTTGCAAAACGTGAGAACTAGCAAGATTTCATCGTCCGGAAGTGTAACACGGCGTATCTCGGCCATTTCTCAACGGATTCGTGGGAATCAAGTGTCATTCGCGTTTTTAGCGTCTAAAACAGACGGGGACCACGTTTTCGACGCGAAACACTCGCGGATGTCCGAGATACGAGAGTTCTTGGACGAACTGAACGAATTCATCGTCGGGAAGTGTAACACGGCGTATCTCGGCCATTTCTCAACGGATTCATGCGAATCAAGTGTCATACGCGTTTTTAGCGTCTAAAACAGACGGGTACCACGTTTTCGAAGCGAAACACTCGCGGATGTCCGAGATACGAGAGTTCTTGAACGAACTGAACGAAACGCGGTGCATCGTGCGTTTCGCTTGTAAAACGTGATAACTAGCAAGATTTCATCGTCCGGAAGTGTAACACGGCGTATCTCGGCCATTTCTCAACGGATTCGTGCGAATCAAGTGTCACACGCGTTTTTAGCGTCTAAAACAGACGGGGACCACGTTTTCGACGCGAAACACTCGCGGATGTCCGAGATACGAGAGTTCTTGAACGAATTGAACGAAACGCGGTGCATCATGCGTTTCGCTTGCAAAACGTGGGAACTAGCAAGATTTCATCGTCCGGAAGTGTAACACGGCGTATCTCGGCCATTTCTGAACGGATTCGAGCGAATCAAGTGTTATACGCGTTTGTAGCGTCTAAAACAGACGGGCACCACGTTTTCGACGCGAAACACTCGCGGATGCCCGAGATACGAGAGTTCTTGAACGAATTAAACGAATTCATCGTCCGGAAGTGTAACGCGGCGTATCTCGGCCATTTCTCAACGGATTGGTGCGAATCAAGGGTCATAAGCGTTTTTAGCGTCTAAAACAGACGGGGACCACGTTTTCGACGCGAAACACTCGCGGATGTCCGAGATACGAGAGTTCTTGGACGAATTGTACGAAACGCGGTGCATCGTGCCTGTCGCTTGCAAAACGTGAGAACTAGCAAGATTTCATCGTCCGGAAGTGTAACACGGCGTATCTCGGCCATTTCTCAACGGATTCGTGCGAATCAAGTGTCATTCGCGTTTTTAGCGTCTAAAACAGACGGGGACCACGTTATCGACGCGAAAAACTCGCGGATGTACGAGATACGAGAGTTCTTGAACGAATTGGACGAATTCATCGTCCGGAAGTGTAACACGGCGTATCTCGGCCATTTCCCAACGGATTGGTGCGAATCAAGTGTCATAAGCGTTTTTAACGTCTAAAACAGACGGGGACCACGTTTTCGACGCGAAACACTCGCGGATGTACGAGATACGAGAGTTCTTGAACGAATTGGATGAATTCATCGTCCGGAAGTGTAACACAGCGTATCTCGGCCATTTCTCAACGGATTGGTGCGAATCAAGTGTCATACGCGTTTTTAGCGTCTAAAACAGACGGGGACCACGTTTTCGACACGAAACACTCGCGGATGTCCGAGATACGAGAGTTCTTAGGCGAATTGTTCGAAACGCGGTGCATCGTGCGTGTTGCTTGCAAAACGTGAGAACTAGCAAGATTTCATCGTCCGGAAGTGTAACACGGCGTATCTCGGCCATTTCTCAACGGATTCGTGCGAATCAAGTGTCATACGCGTTTTTAGCGTCTAAAACAGACGGGGACCACGTTTTCGACGCGAAACACTCGCGGATGTCCGAGATACGAGAGTTCTTGAACGAATTGAACGAAACGCGGTGCATCGTGCGTTTCGCTTGCAAAACGTGGGAACTAGCAAGATTTCATCGTCCGGAAGTGTAACACGGCGTATCTTGGCCATTTCTGAACGGATTCGAGCGAATCAAGTGTCATACGCGTTTGTAGCGTCTAAAACAGACGGGCACCACGTTTTCGACGCGAAACACTCGCGGATGTCCGAGATACGAGAGTTCTTGAACGAATTGAACGAATTCATCGTCTGGAAGTGTAACACGGCGTATCTCGGCCATTTCTCAACGGATTGGTGCGAATCAAGTGTCATACGCGTTTTTAGCGTCTAAAACAGACGGGGACCACGTTTTCGACGCGAAACACTCGCGGATGTCCGAGATACGAGAGTTCTTGGACGAATTGAACGAATTCATCGTCCGGAAGTGTAACACGGCGTATCCCGGTCATTTCTCATCGGTTTCGTGCGAATCAAGTGTCATACGCGTTTTTAGCGTCTAAAACAGACGGGGAACACGTTTTCGATGCGAAACACTCGCGGATGTCCGAGATACGAGAGTTCTTCAACGAATTGTAGGAAACGCGGTGCATCGTGCGTTTCGCTTGCAAAACGTGAGAACTAGCAAGATTTCATCGTCCGGGAGTGTAACACGGCGTATCTCGGCCATTTCTCAACGGATTCGTGCGAATCAAGTGTCATACGCGTTTTTACCGTCTAAAACAGACGAGGACCAGGTTTTCGACGCGAAACACTCGCGGATGTCCGAGATACGAGAGTTCTTGAACGAATTGAACGAATACAACGTCCGGATGTGTAACACGGCGTATCTCGGATGTCCGAGATACAAGAGTTCTTGAACGAATTGAACGAAACGCGGTGCATCGTTCGTTTCGCTTGCAAAACGTGAGAACTAGCAAGATTTTACCGTCCGGAAGTGTAACACGGCGTATCTCGGCCATTTCTCAACGGATTCATGCGAATCAAGTGTCATACGCGTTTTTAGCGTCTAAAACAGACGGGGACCACGTTTTCGACGCGAAACACTCGCGGATGTCCGAGATACGAGAGTTCTTGGACGAATTGAACGAATTCATCGTCCGGAAGTGTAACACGGCGTATCCCGGTCATTTCTCATCGGTTTCGTGCGAATCAAGTGTCATACGCGTTTTTAGCGTCTAAAACAGACGGGGAACATGTTTTCGACGCGAA
Organism: Priocnemis perturbator; assembly: GCA_963942575.1. Classification (NCBI taxonomy): domain Eukaryota; kingdom Metazoa; phylum Arthropoda; class Insecta; order Hymenoptera; family Pompilidae; genus Priocnemis; species Priocnemis perturbator. Next base: position 51,331 of record CAWWDK010000157.1, read on the forward strand.
ACACTCGCGGATGTCCGAGATACGAGAGTTCTTGAACGAATTGAACGAAACGCGGTGCATCGTGCGTTTCGCTTGCAAAACGTGAGAACTAGCAAGATTTCATCGTCCGGGAGTGTAACACGGCGTATCTCGGCCATTTCTCAACGGATTCGTGCGAATCAAGTGTCATACGCGTTTTTACCGTCTAAAACAGACGAGGACCAGGTTTTCGACGCGAAACACTCGCGGATATCCGAGATACGAGAGTTCTAGAACGAATTGAACGAATTCATCCTCCGGAAGTGTAACACGGCCTATCTCGGCCATTTCTCAACGGATTCGTGTGAATCGAGTGTCATACGCGTTTTTAGCGGCTACAACAGACGGGAACAACGTTTTCGACGGGAAACACTCGCGGATGTCCGAGATACGAGAGTTCTTGGACGAATTGAACGAAACGCGGTGCATCGTGCGTGTCGCTTGCAAAACGTGAGAACTAGCAAGATTTCATCGTCCGGAAGTGTAACACGGCGTATCTCTTCCATTTCTCAACGGATTCGTGCGAATCAAGTGTGTGACCGTGACACGTCACATAATCCCTCAGCAATTGCGGATAGGCACTCAGAAGGAGTAGCAGATCCCTATGGCAATGACCGAGGAAAACCAAAAATAATTAATAGATAGTTGTCACTGACTATATAATGGGCACGTGTGAGATGCCCGTGGACTCGAACCACTAGGCGACAAGAGGCAAATGCAATAAGAGGGTATGGTCAGTTTCTGGTAAAAAAATCAATATATTCTGCTTACGATGGTGATGTTACAGAATATGAATATGTCAGCGCGATCGTTTGTGTGCTGCAATGCGTACGACACACCGTACGTATTGCTGATCGGCGATGTGTATGAGATCTCTTACATAGAGATACGCGTGAGGTTGTGTACGCGTGCTATTTATAGGTATGTCCGGTATGTTGACAAAATAGATATGCACACACAGGCGCTTGTGTATGAGTCTGGGAACTGCAGACAGTGACTAGAAGAGCCGTACACAGCTGTTCCTTTACACGCAAAAACGCGTCGGTGTCTACGCGCGTGTCTCGAGTCAGGAAAGCCTGGCGTGAGGTGCAATATCAGAGTTGCAGAGGGCTTTCTCTGATGAGTCGCTAAAACGCGGCGTCGATCAAGATAACTCCTCTGAGGTGACCTAGTATCAATACGAGTCGATGCAAATGTACATGTATAATGTACCTGTGAATACTTCGGCTATGACAATGTCCAGTCGGCGGGAGATACAACCAAGTACCGGCCGTGCAACCAAACAGTTTCGCCTTGTTATCACAGGTTACTTGAATTTAAAGGTGACTCGGACTTAGGTCAATACAAGCTATGATTCTACTGCAAATTGTTCTTTGTAATTCTTACTACGAGAACACTTCGGCGAAGGAATCTAACCAGACGGCGGGGGACAACAGTCAAGTGCCAGCCGTGCATCCAATCTACCTGCCGATAGCTATCTCGTAGTGCTTCGTATTTAAGCAAACTGCCTTCCACGGGAAAAAGTCGCCTTCAATGGAAACTCGCAATTACGCAAAGTCGACACTGTCAGTTACCATCCAGCGAAAGGTTAACGCACTGCGAGGAGTCGGGTAGGCCGAAGACGGACAGCAAGGGGTACAGTCAAGTACCGGTCGATTGTCTTTGTCAGGCACCTTCGTCCTCCGTGGATCTAATTTCTATGTTCTTACTTTCTACTCTTTGGACTTATCTTGAAGAACGAACGCGTCTATTCGATCTAGTGATTCCTCGAGTAAGGGAGTCAGCTCGTAGGATGTTGCATGCGTGAATTGAAAGTTACGGAACGTGTGTTTAACTCTTTTATAGCTCTGAGTGAATTTAATACAAGAAATCAGATTTTACTCGTGAATCCCCTATCATCCACACAGGCTCGCTTGAGACGTTACAACGCGTTTCCAAGTCCGTGATGCAATATTCGAATCCTCGTTACCGTGAGTGTACTATGCGTACCTCGACTATACAATACTCGTAGGCTAGAGAATTTAGGAAGGGTCTCGTTCTTGTGTATTGAGGGTGACTGGTCCTCTAACTCAAGATAAGACAAATAAATGTGGAAAATTCAGGGTTTGTATACCCGCGGTGAAACTATTACGCACGCGAGAGGGGGTGTCCCTCTGTGGTGAGAAGTGCCGTGGCGCGCGAAAGATCTCCCTCTCTGGGGTGTTCGATTTAGTGCATACAGTGCGCGCGAAGGGCTCTCCCTCTGTTACGCGCTTGGCCCATTACTGGTGGTACGCGCGCGTCATAGATGTTATACGCGCGCGGATGTGACCGTCGAAAAATACAGTTACAAGTGTCATACCCGTATTTAGCGTCTAAAACAGACGGGGACCATGTTTTCGACGCGAAACACTCGCGGATGTCCGAGATACGAGAGTTCTTGAACGAATTGAACGAAACGCGGTGCATCGTGCATTTCGCTTGCAAAACGTGAGAACTAGCAAGATTTCATCGTCCGGAAGTGTAACACGGCGTATCTCGGCCATTTCTCAACGGATTCGTGCGAATCAAGTGTCATACGCGTTTTTAGCGTCTACAACAGACGGGGACCACGTTTTCGACGCGAAACACTCGCGGATGTCCGAGATACGAGAGTTCTTGAACGAGTTGAACGAATTCATCGTCCGGAAGTGTAACACGGCGTATCTCGGCCATTTCTCAACGGATTCGTGCGAATCAAGTGTCATACGCGTTTTTACCGTCTAAAACAGACGGGGACCAGGTTTTCGACGCGAAACACTCGCGGATGTCCGAGATACGAGAGTTCTTGAACGAATTGAACGAAACGCGGTGCATCGTGCGTTTCGCTTGCAAAACGTGAGAACTAGCAAGATTTCACCGTCCGGAAGTGTAACACGGCGTATCTCTTCCATTTCTCAACGGATTCGTGCGAATCAAGTGTCATACGCGTTTTTAGCGTCTAAAACAGACGGGGACCATGTTTTCGACGCGAAACACTCGCGGATGTCCGAGATACGAGAGTTCTTGAATGAATTGAACGTATTCATCGTCCGGAAGTGTAATACGGCGTATCTCGGCCATTTCTCAACGGATTCGTGCGAATGAAGTGTCATACGCGTTTTTAGCGTCTAAAACAGACGGGGACCATGTTTTCGACGCGAAACACTCGCGGATGTCCGAGATACGAGAGTTCTTGAACGAATTGAACGAAACGCGGTGCATCGTGCGTTTCCCTTGCAAAACGTGAGAACTAGCAAGATTTCATCGTCCGGAAGTGTAACACGGCGTATCTCAGCCATTTCTCAACGGATTCGTGCGAATAAAGTGTCATACGCGTTTTTAGCGTCAAAAACAGAGGGGACCACGTTTTCGACGCGAAACACTCGCGGATGTCCGAGATTCGAGAGTTCTTGAACGAATTGAACGAATTCATCGTCCGGAAGTGTAATACGGCGTATCTCGGCCATTTCTCAACGGATTCGTGCGAATCAAGTGTCATACGCGTTTTTAGCGTCTAAAACAGACGGGGACCATGCTTTCGACGCGAAACACTCGCGGATGTCCGAGATACGAGAGTTCTTGAACGAATTGAACGAAACGCGGTGCATCGTGCGTTTCCCTTGCAAAACGTGAGAACTAGCAAGATTTCATCGTCCGGAAGTGTAACACGGCGAATCTCGGCCATTTCTCAACGGATTCGTGCGAATCAAGTGTCATACGCGTTTCTAGCGTCTACAACAGACGGGGACCACGTTTTCGACGCGAAACACTCGCGGATGTCCGAGATACGAGAGTTCTTGAACGAGTTGAACGAATTCATCGTCCGGAAGTGTAACACGGCGTATCTCGGCCATTTCTCAACGGATTCGTGCGAATCAAGTGTCATACGCGTTTTTACCGTCTAAAACAGACGGGGACCAGGTTTTCGACGCGAAACACTCGCGGATGTCCGAGATACGAGAGTTCTTGAACGAATTGAACGAAACGCGGTGCATCGTGCGTTTCGCTTGCAAACGTGAGAACTAGCAAGATTTCACCGTCCGGAAGTGTAACACGGCGTATCTCGGTCATTTCTCATCGGATTCGTGCGAATCAAGTGTCATACGCGTTTTTAGCGTCTAAAACAGACGGGGACCGCGTTTTCGGCGCGAAACACTCGCGGATGTCCGAGATACGAGAGTTCCTGAACGAATTGAACGAATTCATCGTCCGGAAATGTAACACGGCGTATCTCGGCCATTTCTCAACGGATTCGTGCGAATCAAGTGTCCTACGCGTTTTTAGCGTCTAAAATAGACGGGGACCACGTTTTCGACGCGAAACACTCGCGGATGTCCGAGATACGAGAGTTCTTGAACGAATTGAACGAAACGCGGTGCATCGTGCGTTTCGCTTGCTAAACGTGAGAACTAGCAAGTTTTCATCGTCCGGAAGTGTAACACGGCGTATCTCGGCCATTTCTCAACGGATTCGTGCGAATCAAGTGTCATACGCGTTTTTAGCGTCTAAAACAGACGGGGACCACGTTTTCGACGCGAAACACTCGCGGATGTCCGAGATACGTGAGTTCTTGAACGAATTGAACGAAACGCGGTGCATCGTGCGTTTCGCTTGCAAAACGTGAGAACTAGCAAGATTTCATCGTCCGGAAGTGCAACACGGCGTATCTCGGCCATTTCTCAACGGATTTGTGCGAATCAAGTGTCATACGCGTTTTTAGCGTCTAAAACAGACGGGGACCACTTTTTCGACGCGAAACCCTCGCGGATGTCCGAGATACGAGAGTTCTTGAACGAATTGAACGAATTCATCGTCCGGAAGTGTAACACGGCGTATCTCGGCCATTTCTCAACGGATTGGTGCGAATCAAGTGTCATACGCGTTTTTAGCGTCTAAAACAGACGGGGACCACGTTTTCGACGCGAAACACTCGCGGATGTCCGAGATACGAGAGTTCTTGGACGAATTGAACGAATTCATCGTCCGGAAGTGTAACACGGCGTATCCCGGTCATTTCTCATCGGTTTCGTGCGAATCAAGTGTCATACGCGTTTTTAGCGTCTAAAACAGACGGGGAACACGTTTTCGATGCGAAACACTCGCGGATGTCCGAGATACGAGAGTTCTTCAACAAATTGTAGGAAACGCGGTGCATCGTGCGTTTCGCTTGCAAAACGTGAGAACTAGCAAGATTTCATCGTCCGGGAGTGTAACACGGCGTATCTCGGCCATTTCTCAACGGATTCGTGCGAATCAAGTGTCATACGCGTTTTTACCGTCTAAAACAGACGGGGACCAGGTTTTCGACGCGAAACACTCGCGGATGTCCGAGATACGAGAGTTCTTGAACGAATTGAACGAATACAACGTCCGGATGTGTAACACGGCGTATCTCGGATGTCCGAGATACAAGAGTTCTTGAACGAATTGAACGAAACGCGGTGCATCGTTCGTTTCGCTTGCAAAACGTGAGAACTAGCAAGATTTCACCGTCCGGAAGTGTAACACGGCGTATCTCTTCCATTTCTCAACGGATTCGTGCGAATCAAGTGTCATACGCGTTTTTAGCGTCTAAAACAGACGGGGACCATGTTTTCGACGCGAAACACTCGCGGATGTCCGAGATACGAGAGTTCTTGAATGAATTGAACGTATTCATCGTCCGGAAGTGTAATACGGCGTATCTCGGCCATTCTCAACGGATTCGTGCGAATGAAGTGTCATACGCGTTTTTAGCGTCTAAAACAGACGGGGACCATGTTTTCGACGCGAAACACTCGCGGATGTCCGAGATACGAGAGTTCTTGAACGAATTGAACGAAACGCGGTGCATCGTGCGTTTCCCTTGCAAAACGTGAGAACTAGCAAGATTTCATCGTCCGGAAGTGTAACACGGCGTATCTCAGCCATTTCTCAACGGATTCGTGCGAATAAAGTGTCATACGCGTTTTTAGCGTCAAAAACAGAGGGGACCACGTTTTCGACGCGAAACACTCGCGGATGTCCGAGATTCGAGAGTTCTTGAACGAATTGAACGAATTCATCGTCCGAAGTGTAATACGGCGTATCTCGGCCATTTCTCAACGGATTCGTGCGAATCAAGTGTCATACGCGTTTTTAGCGTCTAAAACAGACGGGGACCATGCTTTCGACGCGAAACACTCGCGGATGTCCGAGATACGAGAGTTCTTGAACGAATTGAACGAAACGCGGTGCATCGTGCGTTTCCCTTGCAAAACGTGAGAACTAGCAAGATTTCATCGTCCGGAAGTGTAACACGGCGAATCTCGGCCATTTCTCAACGGATTCGTGCGAATCAAGTGTCATACGCGTTTCTAGCGTCTACAACAGACGGGGACCACGTTTTCGACGCGAAACACTCGCGGATGTCCGAGATACGAGAGTTCTTGAACGAGTTGAACGAATTCATCGTCCGGAAGTGTAACACGGCGTATCTCGGCCATTTCTCAACGGATTCGTGCGAATCAAGTGTCATACGCGTTTTTACCGTCTAAAACAGACGGGGACCAGGTTTTCGACGCGAAACACTCGCGGATGTCCGAGATACGAGAGTTCTTGAACGAATTGAACGAAACGCGGTGCATCGTGCGTTTCGCTTGCAAAACGTGAGAACTAGCAAGATTTCACCGTCCGGAAGTGTAACACGGCGTATCTCGGTCATTTCTCATCGGATTCGTGCGAATCAAGTGTCATACGCGTTTTTAGCGTCTAAAACAGACGGGGACCGCGTTTTCGGCGCGAAACACTCGCGGATGTCCGAGATACGAGAGTTCCTGAACGAATTGAACGAATTCATCGTCCGGAAATGTAACACGGCGTATCTCGGCCATTTCTCAACGGATTCGTGCGAATCAAGTGTCCTACGCGTTTTTAGCGTCTAAAATAGACGGGGACCACGTTTTCGACGCGAAACACTCGCGGATGTCCGAGATACGAGAGTTCTTGAACGAATTGAACGAAACGCGGTGCATCGTGCGTTTCGCTTGCTAAACGTGAGAACTAGCAAGTTTTCATCGTCCGGAAGTGTAACACGGCGTATCTCGGCCATTTCTCAACGGATTCGTGCGAATCAAGTGTCATACGCGTTTTTAGCGTCTAAAACAGACGGGGACCACGTTTTCGACGCGAAACACTCGCGGATGTCCGAGATACGTGAGTTCTTGAACGAATTGAACGAAACGCGGTGCATCGTGCGTTTCGCTTGCAAAACGTGAGAACTAGCAAGATTTCATCGTCCGGAAGTGCAACACGGCGTATCTCGGCCATTTCTCAACGGATTTGTGCGAATCAAGTGTCATACGCGTTTTTAGCGTCTAAAACAGACGGGGACCACTTTTTCGACGCGAAACCCTCGCGGATGTCCGAGATACGAGAGTTCTTGAACGAATTGAACGAATTCATCGTCCGGAAGTGTAACACGGCGTATCTCGGCCATTTCTCAACGGATTGGTGCGAATCAAGTGTCATACGCGTTTTTAGCGTCTAAAACAGACGGGGACCACGTTTTCGACGCGAAACACTCGCGGATGTCCGAGATACGAGAGTTCTTGGACGAATTGAACGAATTCATCGTCCGGAAGTGTAACACGGCGTATCCCGGTCATTTCTCATCGGTTTCGTGCGAATCAAGTGTCATACGCGTTTTTAGCGTCTAAAACAGACGGGGAACACGTTTTCGATGCGAAACACTCGCGGATGTCCGAGATACGAGAGTTCTTCAACGAATTGTAGGAAACGCGGTGCATCGTGCGTTTCGCTTGCAAAACGTGAGAACTAGCAAGATTTCATCGTCCGGGAGTGTAACACGGCGTATCTCGGCCATTTCTCAACGGATTCGTGCGAATCAAGTGTCATACGCGTTTTTACCGTCTAAAACAGACGGGGACCAGGTTTTCGACGCGAAACACTCGCGGATGTCCGAGATACGAGAGTTCTTGAACGAATTGAACGAATACAACGTCCGGATGTGTAACACGGCGTATCTCGGATGTCCGAGATACAAGAGTTCTTGAACGAATTGAACGAAACGCGGTGCATCGTTCGTTTCGCTTGCAAAACGTGAGAACTAGCAAGATTTTACCGTCCGGAAGTGTAACACGGCGTGTCTCTTCCATTTCTCATCGGATTCGTGCGAATCAAGTGTCATATGCGTTTTTAGCGTCTAAAACAGACGGGGACCACGTTTTCGACGCGAAACACTCGCGGATGTCCGAGATACGAGAGTTCTTGGACGAATTGAACGAATTCATCGTCCGGAAGTGTAACACGATATATCTCGGCCATTTCTCAACGGATTCGTGCGAATCAAGTGTCATACGCGTTTTTAGCGTCTAAAACAGACGGGGAACATGTTTTCAACGCGAAAGATTCGCGGATGTCCGAGATACGAGAGTTCTTGAACGAATTGAACGAAACGCGGTGCATCGTGCATTTCGCTTGCAAAACGTGAGAACTAGCAAGATTTCATCGTCCGGAAGTGTAACACGGCGTATCTCGGCCATTTCTCAACGGATTCATGCGAATCAAGTGTCATACGCGTTTTTAGCGTCTAAAACAGACGGGGACCACGTTTTCGACGCGAAACACTCGCGGATGTCCGAGATACGAGAGTTCTTGGACGAATTGAACGAATTCATCGTCCGGAAGTGTAACACGGCGTATCCCGGTCATTTCTCATCGGTTTCGTGCGAATCAAGTGTCATACGCGTTTTTAGCGTCTAAAACAGACGGGGAACATGTTTTCGACGCGAAACACTCGCGGATGTCCGAGATACGAGAGTTCTTGAACGAATTGAACGAAACGCGGTGCATCGTGCGTTTCGCTTGCAAAACGTGAGAACTAGCAAGATTTCACCGTCCGGAAGTGTAACACGGCGTATCTCGGTCATTTCTCATCGGATTCGTGCGAATCAAGTGTCATACGCGTTTTTAGCGTCTAAAACAGACGGGGACCGCGTTTTCGGCGCGAAACACTCGCGGATGTCCGAGATACGAGAGTTCCTGAACGAATTGAACGAATTCATCGTCCGGAAATGTAACACGGCGTATCTCGGCCATTTCTCAACGGATTCGTGCGAATCAAGTGTCCTACGCGTTTTTAGTGTCTAAAATAGACGGGGACCACGTTTTCGACGCGAAACACTCGCGGATGTCCGAGATACGAGAGTTCTTGAACGAATTGAACGAAACGCGGTGCATCGTGCGTTTCGCTTGCTAAACGTGAGAACTAGCAAGTTTTCATCGTCCGGAAGTGTATCACGGCGTATCTCGGCCATTTCTCAACGGATTCGTGCGAATCAAGTGTCATACGCGTTTTTAGCGTCTAAAACAGACGGGGACCACGTTTTCGACGCGAAACACTCGCGGATGTCCGAGATACGTGAGTTCTTGAACGAATTGAACGAAACGCGGTGCATCGTGCGTTTCGCTTGCAAAACGTGAGAACTAGCAAGATTTCATCGTCCGGAAGTGCAACACGGCGTATCTCGGCCATTTCTCAACGGATTTGTGCGAATCAAGTGTCATACGCGTTTTTAGCGTCTAAAACAGACGGGGACCACTTTTTCGACGCGAAACCCTCGCGGATGTCCGAGATACGAGAGTTCTTGAACGAATTGAACGAATTCATCGTCCGGAAGTGTAACACGGCGTATCTCGGCCATTTCTCAACGGATTCGTGCGAATCAAGTGTCATACGCGTTTTTAGCGTCTAAAACAGACGGGGACCATGCTTTCGACGCGAAACACTCGCGGATGTCCGAGATACGAGAGTTCTTGAACGAATTGAACGAAACGCGGTGCATCGTGCGTTTCCCTTGCAAAACGTGAGAACTAGCAAGATTTCATCGTCCGGAAGTGTAACACGGCGTATCTCGGCCATTTCTCAACGGATTCGTGCGAATCAAGTGTCATACGCGTTTTTAGCGTCTACAACAGACGGGGACCACGTTTTCGACGCGAAACACTCGCGGATGTCCGAGATACGAGAGTTCTTGAACGAGTTGAACGAATTCATCGTCCGGAAGTGTAACACGGCGTATCTCGGCCATTTCTCAACGGATTCGTGCGAATCAAGTGTCATACGCGTTTTTACCGTCTAAAACAGACGGGGACCACATTTTCGACGCGAAACACTCGCGGATGTCCGAGATACGAGAGTTCTTGAACGAATTGAACGAAACGCGGTGCATCGTGCGTTTCGCATGCAAAACGTGAGAACTAGCAAGATTTCATCGTCCGGAAGTGCAACACGGCGTATCTCGGCCATTTCTCAACGGATTTGTGCGAATCAAGTGTCATACGCGTTTTTAGCGTCTAAAACAGACGGGGACCACTTTTTCGACGCGAAACCCTCGCGGATGTCCGAGATACGAGAGTTCTTGAACGAATTGAACGAATTCATCGTCCGAAAGTATAACACGGCGTATCTCGGCCATTTCTCAACGGATTCGTGCGAATCAAGTGTCATACGCGTTGTTAGCGTCTAAAACAGACGGGGACCATGCTTTCGACGCGAAACACTCGCGGATGTCCGAGATACGAGAGTTCTTGAACGAATTGAACGAAACGCGGTGCATCGTGCGTTTCCCTTGCAAAACGTGAGAACTAGCAAGATTTCATCGTCCGGAAGTGTAACACGGCGTATCTCGGCCATTTCTCAACGGATTCGTGCGAATCAAGTGTCATACGCGTTTTTAGCGTCTACAACAGACGGGGACCACGTTTTCGACGCGAAACACTCGCGGATGTCCGAGATACGTGAGTTCTTGAACGAATTGAACGAAACGCGGTGCATCGTGCGTTTCGCTTGCAAAACGTGAGAACTAGCAAGATTTCATCGTCCGGAAGTGCAACACGGCGTATCTCGGCCATTTCTCAACGGATTTGTGCGAATTAAGTGTCATACGCGTTTTTAGCGTCTAAAACAGACGGGGACCACTTTTTCGACGCGAAACCCTCGCGGATGTCCGAGATACGAGAGTTCTTGAACGAATTGAACGAATTCATCGTCCGAAAGTATAACACGGCGTATCTCGGCCATTTCTCAACGGATTCGTGCGAATCAAGTGTCATACGCGTTGTTAGCGTCTAAAACAGACGGGGACCATGCTTTCGACGCGAAACACTCGCGGATGTCCGAGATACGAGAGTTCTTGAACGAATTGAACGAAACGCGGTGCATCGTGCGTTTCCCTTGCAAAACGTGAGAACTAGCAAGATTTCATCGTCCGGAAGTGTAACACGGCGTATCTCGGCCATTTCTCAACGGATTCGTGCGAATCAAGTGTCATACGCGTTTTTAGCGTCTACAACAGACGGGGACCGCGTTTTCGACGCGAAACACTCGCGGATGTCCGAGATACGAGAGTTCTTGAACGAGTTGAACGAATTCATCGTCCGGAAGTGTAACACGGCGTATCTCGGCCATTTCTCAACGGATTCGTGCGAATCATGTGTCATACGCGTTTTTATCGTCTAAAACAGACGGGGACCAGGTTTTCGACGCGAAACACTCGCGGATGTCCGAGATACGAGAGTTCTTGAACGAATTGAACGAAACGCGGTGCATCGTGCGTTTCGCTTGCAAAACGTGAGAACTAGCAAGATTTCACCGTCCAGAAGTGTAACACGGCGTATCTCTTCCATTTCTTAACGGATTCGTGCGAATCAAGTTTCATACGCGTTTTTAGCGTCTAAAACAGACGGGGACCACGTTTTCGATGCGAAAAACTCGCGGATGTCCGAGATACGAGAGTTCTTGAACGAATTGAACGAATACATCGTCCGGAACTGTAACACGGCGTATCTCGGCCATTTCTCAACGGATTCGTGCGAATCAAGTGTCATACGCGTTTTTAGCGTCTACAACAGACGGGGACCACGTTTTCGACGCGAAACACTCGCGGATGTCCGAGATACGAGAGTTCTTGAACGAATTGAACGAATTCATCGTCGGGAAGTGTAACACGGCGTATCTCGGCCATTTCTCAACGGATTCGTGCGAATCAAGTGTCATACGCGTTTTTACCGTCTAAAACAGACGGGGACCAGGTTTTCGACGCGAAACACTCGCGGATGTCCGAGATACGAGAGTTCTTGAACGAATTGAACGAAACGCGGTGCATCGTGCGTTTCGCTTGCAAAACGTGAGAACTAGCAAGATTTCACCGTCCGGAAGTGTAACACGGCGTATCTCTTCCATTTCTTAACGGATTCGTGCGAATCAAGTGTCATACGCGTTTTTAGCGTCTAAAACAGACGGGGACCACGTTTTCGATGCGAAACACTCGCGGATGTCCGAGATACGAGAGTTCTTGAACGAATTGAACGAATACATCGTCCGGAGGTGTAACACGGCGTATCTCGGCCATTTCTCAACGGATTCGTACGAATAAAGTGTCATACGCGTTTTTAGCGTCTACAACAGACGGGGACCACGTTTTAGACGCGAAACGCTCGCGGATGTCCGAGATACGAGAGTTCTTGAACGAATTGAACGAAACGCGGTGCATCGTGCGTTTCCCTTGCAAAACGTGAGAACTAGCAAGATTTCATCGTCCGGAAGTGTAACACGGCGTATCTCGGTCATTTCTCATCGGATTCGTGCGAATCAAGTGTCATACGCGTTTTTAGCGTCTAAAACAGACGGGGACCAGGTTTTCGACGCGAAACACTCGCGGATGTCCGAGATACTAGAGTTCTTGAACGAATTGAACGAAACGCGGTGGATCGTGCGTTTCGCTTGCAAAACGTGAGAACTAGCAAGATTTCATCGTCCGGAAGTGTAACACGGCGTATCTCGGCCATTTCTCAACGGATTCGTGCGAATCAAGTGTCATAAGCGTTTTTAGCGTCAAAGACAGAGGGGACCACGTTTTCGACGCGAAACACTCGCGGATGTCCGAGATTCGAGAGTTCTTGAAAGAATTGAACGAATTCATCGTCCGGAAGTGTAATACGGCGTATCTCGGCCATTTCTCAACGGATTCGTGCGAATCAAGTGTCATACGCGTTTTTAGCGTCTAAAACAGACGGGGACCATGCTTTCGACGCGAAACACTCGCGGATGTCCGAGATACGAGAGTTCTTGAACGAATTGAACGAAACGCGGTGCATCGTGCGTTTCGCTTGCAAAACGTGAGAACTAGCAAGATTTCACCGTCCAGAAGTGTAACACGGCGTATCTCTTCCATTTCTCAACGGATTCGTGCGAATCAAGTATCATACCCATTTTATCGTCTAAAACAGACGGGGATCATGTTTTCGACGCGAAACACTCGCAGATGTCCGAGATACGAGAGTTGTTGAACGAATTGAACGAATACATCGTCCGGATGTGTAACACGGCGTATCTCGGATGTCCGAGATACAAGAGTTCTTGAACGAATTGAACGAGACACGGTGCATCGTGCGTTTCGCTTGCAAAACGTGAGAACTAGCAAGATTTCATCGTCCGGAAGTGTAACACGGCGTATCTCGGCCATTTGTCAACGGATTCGTGCGAATCAAGTGTCATACGCGTTTTTAGCGTCTAAAACAGACGGGGACCACGTTTTCGACGCGAAACACTCGCGGATGTCCGAGATACGAGAGTTCTTGGACGAATTGAACGAATTCATCGTCCGGAAGTGTAACACGGCGTATCTCGGTCATTTCTCATCGGTTTCGTGCGAATCAAGTGTCATACGCGTTTTTAGCGTCTAAAACAGACGGGGACCAGGTTTTCGACGCGAAACACTCGCGGATGTCCGAGATACGAGAGTTCTTGAACGAATTGAACGAAAACATCGTCCGGATGTGTAACACGGCGTATCTCTTCCATTTCTTAACGGATTCGTGCGAATCAAGTGTCATACGCGTTTTTAGCGTCTAAAACAGACGGGGACCACGTTTTCGATGCGAAACACTCGCGGATGTCCGAGATACAAGAGTTCTTGAACGAATTGAACGAATACATCGTCCGGAGGTGTAACACGGCGTATCTCGGCCATTTCTCAACGGATTCGTACGAATAAAGTGTCATACGCGTTTTTAGCGTCTAAAACAGACGGGGACCACGTTTTCGACGCGAAACACTCGCGGATGTCCGAGATACGAGAGTTCTTGGACGAATTGAACGAATTCATCGTCCGGAAGTGTAACACGGCGTATCTCGGTCATTTCTCATCGGTTTCGTGCGAATCAAGTGTCATACGCGTTTTTAGCGTCTAAAACAGACGGGGACCAGGTTTTCGACGCGAAACACTCGCGGATGTCCGAGATACGAGAGTTCTTGAACGAATTGAACGAAAACATCGTCCGGATGTGTAACACGGCGTATCTCGGATGGCCGAGATACAAGAGTTCTTGAACGAATTGAACGAAACGCGATGCATCGTTCGTTTCGCTTGCAAAACGTGAGAACTAGCAAGATTTCACCGTCCGGAAGGGTAACACGGCGTATCTCTTCCATTTCTCATTGGATTCGTGCGAATCAAGTGTCATACGCGTTTTTAGCGTCTAGAACAGACGGCAACCACGTTTTCGACGCGAAACACTCGCGGATGTCCGAGATACGAGAGTTCTTGAACGAATTGAACGAATTCATCGTCCGGAAGTGTAACACGGCGTATCTCGGCCATTTCTCGACGGATTCGTCCGAATCAAGTGTCATACGCGTTTTTAGCGTCTAAAACATTACGGGGACCACGTTTCCGACGCGCAACACTCGCGGATGTCCGAGATACGAGAGCATGCTGTACAAGTTTCATAAACTTCGTACGGCTGGAAGCGGAGTTTGAAAAAAATTGTCATCATCCGAATTTCCGCTCAGCGACCAAGTCCCTTTGTAGCTGCATGTAAGTTCATCGATAAATCTGAACCGACCGTACGATCATCTTCAAACTTGCAGGAGTGCTCTCGATTGGCGACACGAGCATTCTGTACAAGCTTCATAAACTTCGTACGGCTGGAAGCGGAGTTTGGAAACAATTGTCATGATCCGAATTTCCGCTCAGCGACCAAGTCCCTTCGTAGCTGCATGTAAGTTCATCGAGAACTCTGAACCGACCGTACGATCATCTTCAAACTTGCAGGAGTGCTCTCGATTGGCGACACGGGCATTCTCTACAAGTTTCATAAACTTCGTACGGCTGGAAGCGCAGTTTGAAAAAAATTGTCATCATTCGAAATTCCGCTCAGCGACCAAGTCCCTTCGTAGCAGCATGTAAGTTCATCGAGAAATCTGAGCCGACCATACGATCAGCTTCAGACTTGCAGGAGTGATCTCGATTGGCGACACGAGCATTCTGTACAAGTTTCATAAACTTCGTACGGCTGGAAGAGGAGTTAGACACAAATTGTCATCTACAACGCAGTACTGGATACTTCCCGTTCAGCGACTAAGTCCCGTCGTAGATGTATGTACGTTAATCGAGAAATGTGAACCGACCGTACGATCATCTTCAAACTTGCAGGAGTGCTCTCGATTGGCGACACGAGCATTCTCTACAAGTTTCATAAACTTCGTACGGCTGGAAGCGGAGTTTGAAAAAAATTGTCATCATCCGAATTTCCGCTCAGCGACCAAGTCACTTCGTAGCTGCATGTAAGTTCATCGAGACATCTGAACCGACCGTACGATCATCTTCAAACTTGCAGGAGTGCTCTCGATTTCCGACACGAGCATTCTGTACAAGTTTCATAAACTTCATACGGCTGGAAGAGGAGTTAGACACAAATTGTCATCTACAACGCATTTTCCGCTCAGCGACCAAGTCCCGTCGTAGCTGTATATAAGTTCATCGAGAAATGCGAACCGACCGTACGATCTTCTTCAAACTTGCAGGAGTGCTCTCGATAGGCGACACGAGCATTCTCGACAAGTTTCATAAACTTCTTACGGCTGGAAGGGGAGTTAGACACAAATTGTCATCATCCGAATTTCCGCTCAGCGACCAAGTCCCTACGTAGCTGCATGTAAGTTCATCGAGAAATCTGAACCGACCTTACGATCACCTTCAAACTTGCAGGAGTGCTCTCGATTGGCGACACGAGCATTCTGTACAAGTTTCATAAACTTCGTACGGCTGGAAGGGGAGTTAGACACAAATTGTCATCATCCGAATTTCCGCTCAGCGACCAAGTCCCTTCGTAGCTGCATGTAAGTTCATCGAGAAATCTGAACCGGCCGTACGGTCATCTTCAAACTTGCAGGAGTGCTCTCGATAGGCGACACGAGCATTCTGTACAAGTTTCATAAACTTCGTACGGCTGGAAGGGGAGTTAGACACAAATTGTCATCTACAACGCAGTTTCCGCTCAGCGACCAAGTCCCGTCGTAGCTGTATGTAAGTTCATCGAGAAATGCGAACCGACCGTACCATCTTCTTCAAACTTGCAGGAGTGCTCTCGATTGACGACACGAGCATGTTGTACAAGTTTCATAAATTTCGTATGGCTGGAAGCGGAGTTTGCAAACAACTGTCATCATTCGAAATTCCGCTCAGCGACCAAGTCCCTTCGTAGCAGCATGTAAGTTCATCGAGAAATCTGAACCGACCATACGATCATCTTCAGACTTGCAGGAGTGATCTCGATTGGCGACACGAGCATTCTATACAAGTTTCATAAACTTCGTACGGCTGGAAGAGGAGTTAGACACAAATTGTCATCTACAACGCAGTACTGGATACTTCCCGTTCAGCGACTAAGTCCCGTCGTAGATGTATGTACGTTCATCGAGAAATGTGAACCGACCGTACGATCTTCTTCAAACTTGCAGGAGTGCTCTCGATTGACGACACGAGCATGCTGTAAAAGTTTCATAAACTTCGTACGGCTGGAAGCGGAGTTTGAAAAAAATTGTCATCATCCGAAATTCCGCTCAGCGACCAAGTCACTTCGTAGCTGCATGTAAGTTCATCGAGAAATCTGATCCGGCCGTACGGTCATCTTCAAACTTGCAGGAGTGCTCTCGATAGGCGACACGAGCATTCTGTACAAGTTTCATAAACTTCGTACGGCTGGAAGGGGAGTTAGACACAAATTGTCATCTACAACGCAGTTTCCGCTCAGCGACCAAGTCCCGTCGTGGCTGTATGTAAGTTCATCGAGAAATGCAAACCGACCGTACGATCTTCTTCAAACTTGCAGGAGTGCTCTCGATTGGCGACACGAGCATTCTCTACAAGTTTCATAAACTTCGTACGGCTGGAAGGGGAGTTAGACACAAATTGTCATCTACAACGCAGTTTCCGCTCAGCGACCAAGTCCCGTCGTAGCTGTATGTAAGTTCATCGGGAAATGTTAACCGACCGTACGATCTTCTTCAAACTTGCAGGAGTGCTCTCGATTGGCGACACGAGCATTCTCTACAAGTTTCATAAACTTCTTACTGCTGGAAGGGGAGTTAGACACAAATTGTCATCTACAACGCAGTTTCCGCTCAGCGACCAAGTCCCGTCGTAGCTGTATATAAGTTCATCGAGAAATGCGAACCGACCGTACGATGTTCTTCAAACTTGCAGGAGTGCTCTCGATTGGCGACGCGAGCATTCTGTACAAGTTTCCTAAACTTCGTACGGCTGGAAGGGGAGTTAGACACAAATTGTCATCTACAACGCAGTACTGGATACTTCCCGTTCAGCGACTGAGTCCCGTCGTAGCTGCATGTAAGTTCATCGAGAAATGTGAACCGACCGTACGATCTTCTTCAAACTTGCAGGAGTGCTCTCGATTCACGACACGAGCATGCTGTACAAGTTTCATAAACTTCGTACGGCTGGAAGCGGAGTTTGAAAAAAATTGTCATCATCCGAATTTCCGCTCAGCGACCAAGTCCCGTCGTAGCTGTATGTAAGTTCATCGAGAAATGCGAACCGACCGTACGATCTTCTTCATACTTGCAGGAGTGCTCTCGATTGGCGACACGAGCATTCTCTACAAGTTTCATAAACTTCTTACGGCTGGAAGGGGAGTTAGACACAAATTGTCATCATCCGAATTTCCGCTCAGCGACCAAGTCCCTTCGTAGCTGCATGTAAGTTCATCGAGAAATCTGAACCGGCCGTACGGTCATCTTCAAACTTGCAGGAGTGCTCTCGATAGGCGACACGAGCATTCTGTACAAGTTTCATAAACTTCGTACGGCTGGAAGGGGAGTTAGACACAAATTGTCATCTACAACGCAGTTGCCGCTCAGCGACCAAGTCCCGTCGTAGCTGTATGTAAGTTCATCGGGAAATGTTAACCGACCGTACGATCTTCTTCAAACTTGCAGGAGTGCTCTCGATTGGCGACACGAGCATTCTCTACAAGTTTCATAAACTTCTTACTGCTGGAAGGGGAGTTAGACACAAATTGTCATCTACAACGCAGTTTCCGCTCTGCGACCAAGTCCCGTCGTAGCTGTATGTAAGTTCATCGAGAAATGCGAACAGACCGTACGATGTTCTTCAAACTTGCAGGAGTGCTCTCGATTGGCGACGCGAGCATTCTGTACAAGTTTCCTAAACTTCGTACGGCTGGAAGGGGAGTTAGACACAAATTGTCATCTACAACGCAGTACTGGATACTTCCCGTTCAGCGACTGAGTCCCGTCGTAGCTGCATGTAAGTTCATCGAGAAATGTGAACCGACCGTACGATCTTCTTCAAACTTGCAGGAGTGCTCTCGATTCGCGACACGAGCATGCTGTACAAGTTTCATAAACTTCGTACGGCTGGAAGCGGAGTTTGAAAAAAATTGTCATCATCCGAATTTCCGCTCAGCGACCAAGTCCCGTCGTAGCTGTAGGTAAGTTCATCGAGAATTGCGAACCGACCGTACGATCTTCTTCAAACTTGCAGGAGTGCTCTCGATTGGCGACACGAGCATTCTCTACAAGTTTCATAAACTTCGTACGGCTGGAAGGGGAGTTAGACAAAAATTGTCATCTACAACGCAGTTTCCGCTCAGCGACCAAGTCCCGTCGTAGCTGTATGTAAGTTCATCGAGAAATGCGAACCGACCGTACGATCTTCTTCAAACTTGCAGGAGTGCTCTCGATTTACGACACGGGCATTCTCTATAAGTTTCATAAACTTCGCACGGCTGGAAGGGGAGTTAGACACAAATTGTCATCTACAACGCAGTTTCCGCTCAGCGACCAAGTCCCGTCGTAGCTGTACATAAGTTCATCGAGAAATGCGAACCGACCGTACGATCTCCTTCAAACTTGCAGGAGTGCTCTCGATTGGCGACACGAGCATTCTCTACAAGTTGCATAAACTTCGTACGGTTGGAAGGAGAGTTAGACACAAATTGTCATCATCCGAATTTCCGCTCAGCGACCAAGTCCCTTCGTAGCAGCATGTAAGTTCATCGAGAAATCTGAACCGACCATACGATCATCTTCAGACTTGCAGGAGTGATCTCGATTGGCGACACGAGCATTCTGTACAAGTTTCATAAACTTCGTACGGCTGGAAGAGGAGTTAGACACAAATTGTCATCTACAACGCAGTACTGGATACTTCGCGTTCAGCGACTAAGTCCCGTCGTAGATGTATGTACGTTCATCGAGTAATGTGAACCGACCGTGCGATCTTCTTCAAACGTGCAGGAGTGCGCTCG
Source organism: Priocnemis perturbator (assembly GCA_963942575.1). Classification (NCBI taxonomy): domain Eukaryota; kingdom Metazoa; phylum Arthropoda; class Insecta; order Hymenoptera; family Pompilidae; genus Priocnemis; species Priocnemis perturbator. The sequence continues at coordinate 70,963 of CAWWDK010000157.1, forward strand.
ATTGACGACACGAGCATGCTGTACAAGTTTCATAAACTTCGTGCGGCTGGAAGCGGAGTTTGAAAAAAATTGTCATCATCCGAATTTCCGCTCAGCGACCAAGTCACTTCGTAGCTGCATGTAAGTTCATCGAGACATCTGAACCGACCGTACGATCATCTTCAAACTTGCAGGAGTGCTCTCGATTTGCGACACGGGCATTCTCTATAAGTTTCATAAACTTCGCACGGCTGGAAGGGGAGTTAGACACAAATTGTCATCTACAACGCAGTTTCCGCTCAGCGACCAAGTCCCGTCGTAGCTGTACATAAGTTCATCGAGAAATGCGAACCGACCGTACGATCTCCTTCAAACTTGCAGGAGTGCTCTCGATTGGCGACACGAGCATTCTCTACAAGTTTCATAAACTTCGTACGGTTGGAAGGGGAGTTAGACACAAATTGTCATCATCCGAATTTCCGCTCAGCGACCAAGTCCCTTCGTAGCAGCATGTAAGTTCATCGAGAAATCTGAAGCGGCCGTACGGTCAACTTCAAACTTGCAGGAGTGCTCTCGATAGGCGACACGAGCATTTTTTACAAGTTTCATAAACTTCGTACGGCGGAAGGGGTGTTAGACACAAATTGTCATCTACAACGCAGTTTCCGCTCAGCGACCAAGTCCCGTCGAAGCTGTATGTAAGTTCATCGAGAAATGTTAACCGACCGTACGATCTTCTTCAAATTTGCAGGAGTGGTCTCGATTGGCGACACGAGCATTCTCTACAAGTTTCATAAACTTCGTACGGCCGGAAGGGGAGTTAGACACAAATTGTCATCTACAACGCAGTACTGGATAGTTCCCGTTCAGCGACTAAGTCCCGTCGTAGCTGCATGTAAGTTCATCGAGAAATCTGAACCGACCGTACGATCATCTTCAAACTTACAGGAGTGCTCTCGATTGGCGACACGAGCATTCTGTACAAGTTTCATAAACTTCGTACGGCTGGAAGGGGAGTTAGACAATAATTGTCATCTACAACGCAGTTTCCGCTCAGCGACCAAGTCCCGTCGTAGCTGTACATAAGTTCATCGAGAAATGCGAACCGACCGTACGATCTCCTTCAAACTTGCAGGAGTGCTCTCGATTGGCGACACGAGCATTCTCTACAAGTTTCATAAACTTCGTACGGTTGGAAGGGGAGTTAGACACAAATTGTCATCATCCGAATTTCCGCTCAGCGACCAAGTCCCTTCGTAGCAGCATGTAAGTTCATCGAGAAATCTGAAGCGGCCGTACGATCTTCTTCATACTTGCAGGAGTGCTCTCGATTGGCGACACGAGCATTCTCTACAAGTTTCATAAACTTCTTACGGCTGGAAGGGGAGTTAGACACAAATTGTCATCATCCGAATTTCCGCTCAGCGACCAAGTCCCTTCGTAGCTGCATGTAAGTTCATCGAGAAATCTGAACCGGCCGTACGATGTTCTTCAAACTTGCAGGAGTGCTCTCGATTGGCGACGCGAGCATTCTGTACAAGTTTCCTAAACTTCGTACGGCTGGAAGGGGAGTTAGACACAAATTGTCATCTACAACGCAGTACTGGATAGTTCCCGTTCAGCGACTAAGTCCCGTCGTAGCTGCATGTAAGTTCATCGAGAAATGTGAACCGACCGTACGATCTTCTTCAAACGTGCAGGAGTGCTCTCGATTGACGACACGAGCATGCTGTACAAGTTTCATAAACTTCGTACGGCTGGAAGCGGAGTTTAAAAAAATTGTCATCATCCGAATTTCCGCTCAGCGACCAAGTTCCTTTGTAGCTGCATGTAAGTTCATCGAGAAATCTGAACCGACCGTACGATCATCTTCAAACTTACAGGAGTGCTCTCGATTGGCGACACGAGCATTCTGTACAAGTTTCATAAACTTCGTACGGCTGGAAGGGGAGTTAGACAATAATTGTCATCTACAACGCAGTTTCCGCTCAGCGACCAAGTCCCGTCGTAGCTGTATGTAAGTTCATCGAGAAATGCGAACCGACCGTATGATCTTCTTCATACTTGCAGGAGTGCTCTCGATTGGCGACACGAGCATTCTCTACAAGTTTCATAAACTTCTTACGGCTGGAAGGGGAGTTAGACACAAATTGTCATCTACAACGCAGTTTCCGCTCAGCGACCAAGTCCCGTCGTGGCTGTATGTAAGTTCATCGAGAAATGCAAACCGACCGTACGATCTTCTTCAAACGTGCAGGAGTGCTCTCGATTGACGACACGAGCATGCTGTACAAGTTTCATAAACTTCGTACGGCTGGAAGCGGAGTTTAAAAAAATTGTCATCATCCGAATTTCCGCTCAGCGACCAAGTTCCTTTGTAGCTGCATGTAAGTTCATCGAGAAATCTGAACCGACCGTACGATCATCTTCAAACTTACAGGAGTGCTCTCGATTGGCGACACGAGCATTCTGTACAAGTTTCATAAACTTCGTACGGCTGGAAGGGGAGTTAGACAATAATTGTCATCTACAACGCAGTTTCCGCTCAGCGACCAAGTCCCGTCGTAGCTGTATGTAAGTTCATCGAGAAATGCGAACCGACCGTATGATCTTCTTCATACTTGCAGGAGTGCTCTCGATTGGCGACACGAGCATTCTCTACAAGTTTCATAAACTTCTTACGGCTGGAAGGGGAGTTAGACATAAATTGTCATCTACAACGCAGTTTCCGCTCAGCGACCAAGTCCCGTCGTGGCTGTATGTAAGTTCATCGAGAAATGCAAACCGACCGTACGATCTTCTTCAAACTTGCAGGGGTACTCTCGATTGGCGACGCGAGCATTCTGTACAAGTTTCCTAAACTTCGTACGGCTGGAAGGGGAGTTAGACACAAATTGTCATCTACAACGCAGTACTGGATACTTCCCGTTCAGCGACTGAGTCCCGTCGTAGCTGCATGTAAGTTCATCGAGAAATGTGAACCGACCGTACGATCTTCTTCAAACTTGCAGGAGTGCTCTCGATTCACGACACGAGCATGCTGTACAAGTTTCATAAACTTCGTACGGCTGGAAGCGGAGTTTGACAAAAATTGTCATCATCCGAATTTCCGCTCAGCGACCAAGTCCCGTCGTAGCTGTAGGTAAGTTCATCGAGAATTGCGAACCGACCGTACGATCTTCTTCAAACTTGCAGGCGTGCTCTCGATTGGCGACACGAGCATTCTCTACAAGTTTCATAAACTTCGTACGGCTGGAAGGGGAGTTAGACACAAATTGTCATCATCCGAATTTCCGCTCAGCGACCAAGTCCCTTCGTAGCAGCATGTAAGTTCATCGAGAAATCTGAACCGACCATACGATCATCTTCAGACTTGCAGGAGTGATCTCAATTGGCGACACGAGCATTCTGTACAAGTTTCATAAACTTCGTTCGGCTGGAAGAGGAGTTTGAAAAAAATTGTCATCATCCGAATTTCCGCTCAGCGACCAAGTCACTTCGTAGCTGCATGTAAGTTCATCGAGACATCTGAACCGACCGTACGATCATCTTCAAACTTGCAGGAGTGCTCTCGATTTACGACACGGGCATTCTCTATAAGTTTCATAAACTTCGCACGGCTGGAAGGGGAGTTAGACACAAATTGTCATCTACAACGCCGTTTCCGCTCAGCGACCAAGTCCCGTCGTAGCTGTACATAAGTTCATCGAGAAATGCGAACCGACCGTACGATCTCCTTCAAACTTGCAGGAGTGCTCTCGATTGGCGACACGAGCATTCTCTACAAGTTTCATAAACTTCGTGCGGTTGGAAGGGGAGTTAGACACAAATTGTCATCTACAACGCAGTACTGGATACTTCGCGTTCAGCGACTAAGTCCCGTCGTAGATGTATGTACGTTCATCGAGTAATGTGAACCGACCGTGCGATCTTCTTCAAACGTGCAGGAGTGCGCTCGATTGATGACACGAGCATGCTGTACAAGTTTCATAAACTTCGTGCGGCTGGAAGCGGAGTTTGAAAAAAATTGTCATCATCCGAATTTCCGCTCAGCGACCAAGTCACTTCGTAGCTGCATGTAAGTTCATCGAGACATCTGAACCGACCGTACGATCATCTTCAAACTTGCAGGAGTGCTCTCGATTTGCGACACGGGCATTCTCTATAAGTTTCATAAACTTCGCACGGCTGGAAGGGGAGTTAGACACAAATTGTCATCTACAACGCATTTTCCGCTCAGCGACCAAGTCCCGTCGTAGCTGTATATAAGTTCATCGAGAAATGCGAACCGACCGTACGATCTCCTTCAAACTTGCAGGAGTGCTCCCGATTGGCGACACGAGCATTCTCTACAAGTTTCATAAACTTCGTACGGCTGGAAGGGGAGTTAGACACAAATTGACATCATCCGAATTTCCGCTCAGAGACCAAGTCCCTTCGTAGCTGCATGTAAGTTCATCGAGAAATCTGAACCGGCCGTACGGTCATCTTCAAACTTGCAGGAGTGCTCTCGATAGGCGACACGAGCATTCTGTACAAGTTTCATAAACTTCGTACGGCTGGAAGGGGAGTTAGACACAAATTGTCATCTACAACGCAGTTTCCGCTCAGCGACCAAGTCCCGTCGCAGCTGTATGTAAGTTCATCGAAAAATGCGAACCGAACGTACGATCTTCTTCAAACTTGCAGGAGTGCTCTCGATTGACGACACGAGCATGCTGTAAAAGTTTCATAAACTTCGTACGGCTGGAAACGGAGTTTGAAAAAAATTGTCATCATCAGAATTTCCGCTCAGCGACCAAGTCACTTCGTAGCTGCATGTAAGTTCATCGAGACATCTGAACCGACCGTACGATCATCTTCAAACTTGCAGGAGTGCTCTCGATTGGCGACGCCAGCATTCTGTACAAGTTTCCTAAACTTCGTACGGCTGGAAGGGGAGTTAGACACAAATTGTCATCTACAACGCAGTACTAGATACTTCCCGTTCAGCGACTGAGTCCCGTCGTAGCTGCATGTAAGTTCATCGAGAAATGTGAACCGACCGTACGATCTTCTTCAAACTTGCAGGAGTGCTCTCGATTCACGACACGAGCATGCTGTACAAGTTTCATAAACTTCGTACGGCTGGAAGCGGAGTTTGAAAAAAATTGTCATCTACAACGCAGTACTGGATACTTCGCATTCAGCGACTAAGTCCCGTCGTAGATGTATGTACGTTCATCGAGTAATGTGAACCGACCGTGCGATCTTCTTCAAACGTGCAGGAGTGCGCTCGATTGACGACACGAGCATGCTGTACAAGTTTCATAAACTTCGTGCGGCTGGAAGCGGAGTTTGAAAAAAATTGTCATCATCCGAATTTCCGCTCAGCGACCAAGGCACTTCGTAGCTGCATGTAAGTTCATCGAGACATCTGAACCGACCGTACGATCATCTTCAAACTTGCAGGAGTGCTCTCGATTTGCGACACGGGCATTCTCTATAAGTTTCATAAACTTCGCACGGCTGGAAGGGGAGTTAGACACAAATTGTCATCTACAACGCAGTTTCCGCTCAGCGACCAAGTCCCGTCGCAGCTGTATGTAAGTTCATCGAAAAATGCGAACCGAACGTACGATCTTCTTCAAACTTGCAGGAGTGCTCTCGATTGACGACACGAGCATGCTGTAAAAGTTTCATAAACTTCGTACGGCTGGAAACGGAGTTTGAAAAAAATTGTCATCATCCGAATTTCCGCTCAGCGACCAAGTCACTTCGTAGCTGCATGTAAGTTCATCGAGACATCTGAACCGACCGTACGATCATCTTCAAACTTGCAGGAGTGCTCTCGATTTGCGACACGGGCATTCTCTATAAGTTTCATAAACTTCGCACGGCTGGAATGGGAGTTAGACACAAATTGTCATCTACAACGCAGTTTCCGCTCAGCGAACAAGTCCCGTCGTAGCTGTATATAAGTTCATCGAGAAATGCGAACCGACCGTACGATCTCCTTCAAACTTGCAGGAGTGCTCTCGATTTACGACACGGGCATTCTCTATAAGTTTCATAAACTTCGCACGGCTGGAAGGGGAGTTAGACACAAATTGTCATCTACAACGCAGTTTCCGCTCAGCGACCAAGTCCCGTCGTAGCTGTATGTAAGTTCATCGAGAAATGCGAACCGACCGTACGATCTTCTTCATACTTGCAGGAGTGCTCTCGATTGGCGACACGAGCATTCTCTACAAGTTTCATAAACTTCTTACGGCTGGAAGGGGAGTTAGACACAAATTGTCATCATCCGAATTTCCGCTCAGCGACCAAGTCCCTTCGTAGCTGCATGTAAGTTCATCGAGAAATCTGAACCGGCCGTACGATGTTCTTCAAACTTGCAGGAGTGCTCTCGATTGGCGACGCGAGCATTCTGTACAAGTTTCCTAAACTTCGTACGGCTGGAAGGGGAGTTAGACACAAATTGTCATCTACAACGCAGTACTGGATAGTTCCCGTTCAGCGACTAAGTCCCGTCGTAGCTGCATGTAAGTTCATCGAGAAATGTGAACCGACCGTACGATCTTCTTCAAACGTGCAGGAGTGCTCTCGATTGACGACACGAGCATGCTGTACAAGTTTCATAAACTTCGTACGGCTGGAAGCGGAGTTTAAAAAAATTGTCATCATCCGAATTTCCGCTCAGCGACCAAGTTCCTTTGTAGCTGCATGTAAGTTCATCGAGAAATCTGAACCGACCGTACGATCATCTTCAAACTTACAGGAGTGCTCTCGATTGGCGACACGAGCATTCTGTACAAGTTTCATAAACTTCGTACGGCTGGAAGGGGAGTTAGACAATAATTGTCATCTACAACGCAGTTTCCGCTCAGCCACCAAGTCCCGTCGTAGCTGTATGTAAGTTCATCGAGAAATGCGAACCGACCGTACGATCTCCTTCAAACTTGCAGGAGTGCTCTCGATTGGCGACACGAGCATTCTCTACAAGTTTCATAAACTTCGTACGGTTGGAAGGGGAGTTAGACACAAATTGTCATCATCCGAATTTCCGCTCAGCGACCAAGTCCCTTCGTAGCAGCATGTAAGTTCATCGAGAAATCTGAAGCGGCCGTACGGTCAACTTCAAACTTGCAGGAGTGCTCTCGATAGGCGACACGAGCATTTTTTACAAGTTTCATAAACTTCGTACGGCTGGAAGGGGTGTTAGACACAAATTGTCATCTACAACGCAGTTTCCGCTCAGCGACCAAGTCCCGTCGTAGCTGTATGTAAGTTCATCGAGAAATGTTAACCGACCGTACGATCTTCTTCAAATTTGCAGGAGTGGTCTCGATTGGCGACACGAGCATTCTCTACAAGTTTCATAAACTTCGTACGGCCGGAAGGGGAGTTAGACACAAATTGTCATCTACAACGCAGTACTGGATAGTTTCCGTTCAGCGACTAAGTCCCGTCGTAGCTGCATGTAAGTTCATCGAGAAATGTGAACCGACCGTACGATCTTCTTCAAACGTGCAGGAGTGCTCTCGATTGACGACACGAGCATGCTGTACAAGTTTCATAAACTGCGTACGGCTGGAAGCGGAGTTTAAAAAAATTGTCATCATCCGAAGTTCCGCTCAGCGACCAAGTTCCTTTGTAGCTGCATGTAAGTTCATCGAGAAATCTGAACCGACCGTACGATCATCTTCAAACTTACAGGAGTGCTCTCGATTGGCGACACGAGCATTCTGTACAAGTTTCATAAACTTCTTACGGCTGGAAGGGGAGTTAGACACAAATTGTCATCATCCGAATTTCCGCTCAGCGACCAAGTCACTTCGTAGCTGCATGTAAGTTCATCGAGACATCTGAACCGACCGTACGATCATCTTCAAACTTGCAGGAGTGCTCTCGATTTGCGACACGGGCATTCTCTATAAGTTTCATAAACTTCGCACGGCTGGAAGGGGAGTTAGACACAAATTGTCATCTACAACGCATTTTCCGCTCAGCGACCAAGTCCCGTCGTAGCTGTATATAAGTTCATCGAGAAATGCGAACCGACCGTACGATCGCCTTCAAACTTGCAGGAGTGCTCCCGATTGGCGACACGAGCATTCTCTACAAGTTTCATAAACTTCGTACGGCTGGAAGGGGAGTTAGACACAAATTGACATCATCCGAATTTCCGCTCAGAGACCAAGTCCCTTCGTAGCTGCATGTAAGTTCATCGAGAAATCTGAACCGGCCGTACGGTCATCTTCAAACTTGCAGGAGTGCTCTCGATAGGCGACACGAGCATTCTGTACAAGTTTCATAAACTTCGTACGGCTGGAAGGGGAGTTAGACACAAATTGTCATCTACAACGCAGTTTCCGCTCAGCGACCAAGTCCCGTCGCAGCTGTATGTAAGTTCATCGAAAAATGCGAACCGAACGTACGATCTTCTTCAAACTTGCAGGAGTGCTCTCGATTGACGACACGAGCATGCTGTAAAAGTTTCATAAACTTCGTACGGCTGGAAACGGAGTTTGAAAAAAATTGTCATCATCAGAATTTCCGCTCAGCGACCAAGTCACTTCGTAGCTGCATGTAAGTTCATCGAGACATCTGAACCGACCGTACGATCATCTTCAAACTTGCAGGAGTGCTCTCGATTGGCGACGCCAGCATTCTGTACAAGTTTCCTAAACTTCGTACGGCTGGAAGGGGAGTTAGACACAAATTGTCATCTACAACGCAGTACTAGATACTTCCCGTTCAGCGACTGAGTCCCGTCGTAGCTGCATGTAAGTTCATCGAGAAATGTGAACCGACCGTACGATCTTCTTCAAACTTGCAGGAGTGCTCTCGATTCACGACACGAGCATGCTGTACAAGTTTCATAAACTTCGAACGGCTGGAAGCGGAGTTTGAAAAAAATTGTCATCTACAACGCAGTACTGGATACTTCGCGTTCAGCGACTAAGTCCCGTCGTAGATGTATGTACGTTCATCGAGTAATGTGAACCGACCGTGCGATCTTCTTCAAACGTGCAGGAGTGCGCTCGATTGACGACACGAGCATGCTGTACAAGTTTCATAAACTTCGTGCGGCTGGAAGCGGAGTTTGAAAAAAATTGTCATCATCCGAATTTCCGCTCAGCGACCAAGTCACTTCGTAGCTACATGTAAGTTCATCGAGACATCTGAACCGACCGTACGATCATCTTCAAACTTGCAGGAGTGCTCTCGATTTGCGACACGGGCATTCTCTATAAGTTTCATAAACTTCGCACGGCTGGAAGGGGAGTTAGACACAAATTGTCATCTACAACGCATTTTCCGCTCAGCGACCAAGTCCCGTCGTAGCTGTATATAAGTTCATCGAGAACTGCGAACCGACCGTACGATCTCCTTCAAACTTGCAGGAGTGCTCCCGATTGGCGACACGAGCATTCTCTACAAGTTTCATAAACTTCGTACGGCTGGAAGGGGAGTTAGACACAAATTGACATCATCCGAATTTCCGCTCAGAGACCAAGTCCCTTCGTAGCTGCATGTAAGTTCATCGAGAAATCTGAACCGGCCGTACGATCTTCTTCAAACTTGCAGGAGTGCTCTCGATTGGCGACACGAGCATTCTCTACAAGTTTCATAAACTTCTTACTGCTGGAAGGGGAGTTAGACACAAATTGTCATCTACAACGCAGTTTCCGCTCTGCGACCAAGTCCCGTCGTAGCTGTATGTAAGTTCATCGAGAAATGCGAACCGACCATACGATGTTCTTCAAACTTGCAGGAGTGCTCTCGATTGGCGACGCGAGCATTCTGTACAAGTTTCCTAAACTTCGTACGGCTGGAAGGGGAGTTAGACACAAATTGTCATCTACAACGCAGTACTGGATACTTCCCGTTCAGCGACTGAGTCCCGTCGTAGCTGCATGTAAGTTCATCGAGAAATGTGAACCGACCGTACGATCTTCTTCAAACTTGCAGGAGTGCTCTCGATTCACGACACGAGCATGCTGTACAAGTTTCATAAACTTCGTACGGCTGGAAGCGGAGTTTGAAAAAAATTGTCATCATCCGAATTTCCGCTCAGCGACCAAGTCCCGTCGTAGCTGTAGGTAAGTTCATCGAGAATTGCGAACCGACCGTACGATCTTCTTCAAACTTGCAGGAGTGCTCTCGATTGGCGACACGAGCATTCTCTACAAGTTTCATAAACTTCGTACGGCTGGAAGGGGAGTTAGACACAAATTGTCATCATCCGAATTTCCGCTCAGCGACCAAGTCCCTTCGTAGCAGCATGTAAGTTCATCGAGAAATCTGAACCGACCATACGATCATCTTCAGACTTGCAGGAGTGATCTCAATTGGCGACACGAGCATTCTGTACAAGTTTCATAAACTTCGTTCGGCTGGAAGAGGAGTTTGAAAAAAATTGTCATCATCCGAATTTCCGCTCAGCGACCAAGTCACTTCGTAGCTGCATGTAAGTTCATCGAGACATCTGAACCGACCGTACGATCATCTTCAAACTTGCAGGAGTGCTCTCGATTTACGACACGGGCATTCTCTATAAGTTTCATAAACTTCGCACGGCTGGAAGGGGAGTTAGACACAAATTGTCATCTACAACGCAGTTTCCGCTCAGCGACCAAGTCCCGTCGTAGCTGTACATAAGTTCATCGAGAAATGCGAACCGACCGTACGATCTCCTTCAAACTTGCAGGAGTGCTCTCGATTGGCGACACGAGCATTCTCTACAAGTTTCATAAACTTCGTACGGTTGGAAGGGGAGTTAGACACAAATTGTCATCTACAACGCAGTTTCCGCTCAGCGACCAAGTCCCGTCGCAGCTGTATGTAAGTTCATCGAAAAATGCGAACCGAACGTACGATCTCCTTCAAACTTGCAGGAGTGCTCTCGATTGGCGACACGAGCATTCTCTACAAGTTTCATAAACTTCGTACGGCTGGAAGGGGAGTTAGACACAAATTGTCATCTACAACGCAGTTTCCGCTCAGCGACCAAGTCCCGTCGTGGCTGTATGTAAGTTCATCGAGGTATGCAAACCAACCGTACGATCTTCTTCAAACTTGCAGGAGTGCTCTCGATTGGCGACACGAGCATTCTCTACAAGTTTCATAAACTTCGTACGGCTGGAAGGGGAGTTAGACACAAATTGTCATCTACAACGCAGCTTCCGCTCAGCGACCAAGTCCCGTCGTAGCTGTATGTAAGTTCATCGAGAAATGTTAACCGACCGTACGATCATTTGCAAACTTGTAGGAGCGCTCTCGATAGGCGACGCAAGCATTCTGTACAAGTTTCATAAACTTCGTACGTTTGGAAGGGGTGTTAGACACAAATTGTCATCTACAACGCAGTTTCCGCTCAGCGACCAAGTCCCGTCGTAGCTGTATGTAAGTTCATCGAGAAATGCGAACCGACCGTACGATCTTCTTCAAACTTGCAGAAGTGCTCTCGATTGGCGACACGAGCATTCTCTACAAGTTTCATAAACTTCGTACGGCTGGAAGGGGAGTTAGACACAAATTGTCATCTACAACGCAGTACTGGATAGTTCCCGTTCAGCGACTAAGTCCCGTCGTAGCTGAATGTAAGTTCATCGAGATATGTGAACCGACCGTACGATCTTCTTCAAACGTGCAGGAGTGCTCTCGATTGACGACACGAGCATGCTGTACAAGTTTCATAAACTTCGTACGGCTGGAAGCGGAGTTTAAAAAAATTGTCATCATCCGAATTTCCGCTCAGCGACCAAGTTGCTTTGTAGCTGCATGTAAGTTCATCGAGAAATCTGAACCGACCGTACGATCATCTTCAAACTTACAGGAGTGCTCTCGATTGGCAACACGAGCATTCTGTACAAGTTTCATAAACTTCGTACGGCTGGAAGGGGTGTTAGACACAATTTGTCATCTACAACGCAGTTTCCGCTCAGCGACCAAGTCCCGTCGTAGCTGTATGTAAGTTCATCGAGAAATGCGAACCGACCGTACGATGTTCTTCAAACTTGCAGGAGTGCTCTCGATTGGCGACACGAGCATTCTCTACAAGTTTCATAAACTTCGTACGGCTGGAAGGGGAGTTAGACACAAATTGTCATCTACAACGCAGTTTCCGCTCAGCGACCAAGTCCCGTCGTAGCTGTATGTAAGTTCATCGAGAAATGTTAACCGACCGTACGATCTTCTTCAAACTTGCAGGAGTGCTCTCGATTGGCGACACGAGCATTCTCTACAAGTTTCATAAACTTCTTACTGCTGGAAGGGGAGTTAGACACACATTGTCATCTACAACGCAGTTTCCGCTCAGCGACCAAGTCCCGTCGTAGCTGTATGTAAGTTCATCGAGAAATGCGAACCGACCGTACGATCTTCTTCAAACTTGCAGGAGTGCTCTCGATTGACGACACGAGCATTCTCTACAAGTTTCATAAACTTCTTACGGCTGGAAGGGGAGTTAGACACAAATTGTCATCATCCGAATTTCCGCTCAGCGACCAAGTCCCTACGTAGCTGCATGTAAGTTCATCGAGAAATCTGAACCGACCTTACGATCACCTTCAAACTTGCAGGAGTGCTCTCGATTGGCGACACGAGCATTCTGTACAAGTTTCATAAACTTCGTACGGCTGGAAGGGGAGTTAGACACAAATTGTCATGTACAACGCAGTTTCCGCTCAGCGACCAAGTCCCTTCGTAGCTGCATGTAAGTTCATCCGGAAATCTGAACCGACCGTACGATCATCTTCAGGCTTGCAGGAGTGCTCTCGATTGGCGACACGAGCATTCTCTACAAGTTTCATAAACTTCGTAAGGCTGGATGGGGAGTTAGACACAAATTGTCATCTACAACGCAGTTTCCGCTCAGCGACCAAGTCCCGTCGTAGCTGTATGTAAGTTCATCGAGAAATGCGAACCGACCGTACGATGTTCTTCAAACTTGCAGGAGTGCTCTCGATTGGCGACACGAGCATTCTGTACAAGTTTCATAAACTTCGCACGGCTGGAAGGGGAGTTAGACACAAATTGTCATCTACAACGCAGTTTCCGACGGCGACCAAGTCCCGTCGTAGCTGTATGTCAGTTCATCGAGAAATGCGAACCGACCGTACGATCTTCTTTAAACTTGCAGGAGTGCTCTCGATTGGCGACACGAGCATTCTCTACAAGTTTCATAAACTTCGTACGGCTGGAAGGGGAGTTAGACACAATCTGTCATCTACAACGCAGGTTCCGCTCAGCGACCAAGTCCCGTCGTAGCTGTATGTAAGTTCATCGAGAAATGCGAACCGACCGTACGATCTCCTTCAAACTTGCAGGAGTGCTCTCGATTGGCGACACGAGCATTCTCTACAAGTTTCATAAACTTCGTACGGCTGGAAGGGGAGTTAGACACAAATTGTCATCTACAACGCAGTTTCCGCTCAGCGACCAAGTCCCGTCGTGGCTGTATGTAAGTTCATCGAGGAATGCAAACCAACCGTACGATCTTCTTCAAACTTGCAGGAGTGCTCTCGATTGGCGACACGAGCATTCTCTACAAGTTTCATAAACTTCGTACGGCTGGAAGGGGAGTTAGACACAAATTGTCATCTACAACGCAGTTTCCGCTCAGCGACCAAGTCCCGTCGTAGCTGTATGTAAGTTCATCGAGAAATGTTAACCGACCGTACGATCATTTGCAAACTTGTAGGAGCGCTCTCGATAGGCGACGCAAGCATTCTGTACAAGTTTCATAAACTTCGTACGTTTGGAAGGGGTGTTAGACACAAATTGTCATCTACAACGCAGTTTCCGCTCAGCGACCAAGTCCCGTCGTAGCTGTATGTAAGTTCATCGAGAAATGCGAACCGACCGTACGATCTTCTTCAAACTTGCAGAAGTGCTCTCGATTGGCGACACGAGCATTCTCTACAAGTTTCATAAACTTCGTACGGCTGGAAGGGGAGTTAGACACAAATTGTCATCTACAACGCAGTACTGGATAGTTCCCGTTCAGCGACTAAGTCCCGTCGTAGCTGCATGTAAGTTCATCGAGATATGTGAACCGACCGTACGATCTTCTTCAAACGTGCAGGAGTGCTCTCGATTGACGACACGAGCATGCTGTACAAGTTTCATAAACTTCGTACGGCTGGAAGCGGAGTTTAAAAAAATTGTCATCATCCGAATTTCCGCTCAGCGACCAAGTTGCTTTGTAGCTGCATGTAAGTTCATCGAGAAATCTGAACCGACCGTACGATCATCTTCAAACTTACAGGAGTGCTCTCGATTGGCAACACGAGCATTCTGTACAAGTTTCATAAACTTCGTACGGCTGGAAGGGGTGTTAGACACAATTTGTCATCTACAACGCAGTTTCCGCTCAGCGACCAAGTCCCGTCGTAGCTGTATGTAAGTTCATCGAGAAATGCGAACCGACCGTACGATCTTCTTCAAACTTGCAGGAGTGCTCTCGATTGGCGACACGAGCATGTTGTACAAGTTTCATAAACTTCGTACGGCTGGAAGGGGAGTTAGACAATAATTGTCATCTACAACGCAGTTTCCTCTCAGCGACCAAGTCCCGTCGTAGCTGTATGTAAGTTCATCGAGAAATGCGAACCGACCGTACGATCTTCTTCAAACTTGCAGGAGTGCTCTCGATTGGCGACACGAGCATTCTCTACAAGTTTCATAATCTTCTTACGGCTGGAAGGGGAGTTGGACACAAATTGTCATCATCCGAATTTCCGCTCAACGACCAAGTCCCTACACGTAGCTGCATGTAAGTTCATCGAGAAATCTGAACCGACCTTACGATCACCTTCAAACTTGCAGGAGTGCTCTCGATTGGCGACACGAGCATTCTGTACAAGTTTCATAAACTTCGTACGGCTGGAAGGGGAGTTAGACACAAATTGTCATGTACAACGCAGTTTCCGCTCAGCGACGAATTCCCTTCGTAGCTGCATGTAAGTTCATCCGGAAATCTGAACCGACCGTACGATCATCTTCAGACTTGCAGGAGTGCTCTCGATTGGCGACACGAGCATTCTCTACAAGTTTCATAATCTTCTTACGGCTGGAAGGGGAGTTGGACACAAATTGTCATCATCCGAATTTCCGCTCAACGACCAAGTCCCTACACGTAGCTGCATGTAAGTTCATCGAGAAATCTGAACCGACCTTACGATCACCTTCAAACTTGCAGGAGTGCTCTCGATTGGCGACACGAGCATTCTGTACAAGTTTCATAAACTTCGTACGGCTGGAAGGGGAGTTAGACACAAATTGTCATGTACAACGCAGTTTCCGCTCAGCGACGAATTCCCTTCGTAGCTGCATGTAAGTTCATCCGGAAATCTGAACCGACCGTACGATCATCTTCAGACTTGCAGGAGTGCTCTCGATTGGCGACACGAGCATTCTCTACAAGTTTCATAAACTTCGTACGGCTGGATGGGGAGTTAGACACAAATTGTCATCTACAACGCAGTTTCCGCTCAGCGACCAAGTCCCGTCGTAGCTGTATGTAAGTTCATCGAGAGATGCGAACCGACCGTACGATGTTCTTCAAACTTGCCGGAGTGCTCTCGATTGGCGACACGAGCATTCTGTACAAGTTTCCTAAACTTCGTACGGCTGGAAGGGGAGTTAGACAAAAATTGTCATCTACAACGCAGTACTGGATACTTCCCGTTCAGCGACTAAGTCCCGTCGTAGCTGCATGTAAGTTCATCGAGAATTGCTGTTATGCCGCGTTGGGATTGTGTGGGGTGATAGTCTCGGTATTCACTCCTCTTCTCACAAGCACAACTTAAGGTTTATTAGAAATAGCGTACAGTTTGCAAAATGAACTAAGTGATTGAGCGGAGTATCGAGCAGCGTTACGATGTTGCTTGCT
Organism: Priocnemis perturbator; assembly: GCA_963942575.1. NCBI lineage: Eukaryota > Metazoa > Arthropoda > Insecta > Hymenoptera > Pompilidae > Priocnemis > Priocnemis perturbator. The sequence continues at coordinate 86,825 of CAWWDK010000157.1, forward strand.
CGATGGTATTTCTTAGAGTGTCGGGCCCAGATTTGGGCGTTTTCTAGGTGCTGTCTAGTGGGGGAAAAACCCTTAGCGTCGGTCACGTAGGCACGCGGTGCATATGGTGACATCACCATTGGCACAAAGCTTCGTTGTCTTGAAACTTAAGTTATTTACGCAAGATGAAGGGCTTGCCCTAACGGATAGCTATAAAAATAGTGGTGGCTTAGACCTCACACAGAAATGCTTAAATCTAGTGGTGGCTACAACCTAAAACCCCCTCCCTTATTTTAAAATTATCCTTACATCATATGGATAATTTTTAGAATACACTATATTGGTTGGAGTCTTACACGTCTACTTCGCTTATGGCTAATAATTGTAGCATAACTCGGAGGCGCTTCAACTATTGGATTTCTAAATGTCACTGATGTTTCGGAGCTATCAATATCTATCTCAGGTGTATCGTCAGATGTCAATGTATGGCTTGTATAATTCTGTGTACCTCCCGTATTGAAGCAATTTGTATATTTACTACCAAAGCAGCATGATATGATCCTCCAAAGTCTAAATTTTGCAATTCCCCAAAGAAATACAATTACTGTAATGGTTATAGCAAAAGCTTGAAATATTGTCCAATTACTCTCGTTTCGCGAAGTGGATCTTATGTGTGTGGCAATCTTATTTGCCTCATTAGAAATATCTGTCAGTGATCTGGAGGCTTCAGTTAGTTCTTGCGGGTTTATGATATTTTTCGGTATTTCAGGAATTCGTGCGTATGCTTCTATTGTTGAATTGATCTCAAATATCGTTATATTGGGTATTCCTAAAGTAAGTTTAATTGGTGTTGGCGAGAATGTTTCGATTGATGAGAAAAGCGTAGCTGTAAGAGTTCTACCTGAGCAACCTGGTTCCAAGTGAACAAGGTTTACGTCTACTAGTGTTTTTGTAATTACAGTGTTGTCATTGGGACAACTCACATGTATGCTTTCGGGCTCGTATGTCATAATAATCCAATCTTGATTAGAATATAATTGAATCCATATGGCGTTTGTTCTGGCAATCATGTGTACTGAGCAGTCTTTTCCTGCAGCAGGTAGCGAGTGAACTGCTTTACTTAAACATGGGTCTAGAGTCATACTAGAATAGGAGGGGTTATGTCGTTTACAAACTCTAATGTCATAATGAATTGAACAGTCACTAACGTCAGTCTTGTCTAGAAAGCTATGGTGTCTCGTGTCCTTGTCAATGAGTATGTATCGCTCAGTTGAGCTGAGCAGGTATAGGTACTTCTCTGTTATCCGTGGATTGGGCACAATTTGGTACAATACATAAATTTCTTCTTCGACTATTGGAAATTGAATTTCGAAACAAAGTTTGAACTCGTCTAGTATAAATACGTTTACTTGAGAAGATTGAAGGTACCTATAAGAATATTTGTTCTTACTGGGATAGAGCATTCTACTTGAACCATATTTGTCCTCAATAACTTCTAATATTGTCTGTAACATGTTGGCGTCAATAATTGTCGGGTCTATCGTTCCTTGCATTGCATTGGAAATTGTGCTTCTAAGTCCTGATATTACTTCTGAATATTCGCTTATGATTTCCTCAAGTTGAATAATGTAAGATATTAACTGTGTTTTTTCCTCTAATGTCTCTGCCATCTTTGTGGTCCAATTCCTATGCTGGTACAAATACGTGAAGATTTTAGTCTGAAAGCTGTCAATGTTCTTAATAACGCCCTTTACAATTGTCGTTTCGTTTGATATTATTGTACTTAATCGTTTGTTGTCTGCGTATAGTTTATCTATCTCTTTGTTGTAATATTCTGCATCCGTTTGACTCAAGGTTCCGAATAACAGGTTTGCTAGATCTCCGATGGGATTCAACCATCCTCTCTTAACACGGTTTCTTACGCTACTGACATATCCTAAACTAGCTACTATAGTGCGTTTTTCTTTACTAAGTCTATTAAATCGGCCCTTAATATTATTAATAGTATTAATCGTCGTGAGATCGTGCGGGATGTTTAGCACTCGGGAGCCCAGTGCTTCAGTAATGCGATCCTCCATGCTTTTGATATCTCTTAGGTCGTAAGCGAGAATAGTTTTCCAAATTCGATGATACATTCTCGTGGTACCCATCGCATCGAAGTGTAAATTTGGTACATTTTTCATGGGTGTAACGACGATTTGCTCCCCATTTGTCTGGTATAATATAAATGTGAATACTAGCCACGCAGTGGCTACGGATCTAAAACAGAAGACATGTTAGCATATTTCAAACGGTTTAGATGGACTAATTGTTCCTTTCCCTTTATGTTAATTATTGCGTTTACGTCTCCAGATAATGATTTTACTTGATATGGTCCTAACCATGGAATACTTAATCCGCTAAGTCTATCTCTACCTTGATTTTTTAGCCATACCCAATCGCCTGGTTCTAATACTAATGGTTTAATAGTTTTATCAAAATGTAATTTAGTTTTTGTTTTCGCTTCTTGTAATGCAATTGAAGCCCGACTCCAAAGTCTGTCCAGATGGGACTTAAAACCCTCTACGAAATCTGTATACGTAAGTCTGTTTTCATTCTGTAGCTGCTCTAATTCTGGCGGTTCTCTTCCAAACGCCAATTCGAATGGAGTTACATGTGTTGCCGAATGAATGGTGGAATTGTACGTATATATTGCTGCTTGCAGTAATCGGCTCCAATCTCCTTTTTCTTCCGTGATGGCAAGTTGACTCTTCAAAAAATCCTTAAGAACTGCATGAGCTCGCTCCAATGATCCGTTTGATTCGGGTCTAAATGCAGTAGTATGGATCAAGTCTATTTGCATCATTTCCGTAAGGTGTTCCATAGTTTTACTCATAAAATTTGCCCCCTGGTCCGTAAGAATGGTCTTCGGCGCTCCATACCGCAGTATCCAAGTATCGAGCAGACCTTGTGCTATTGTTTCTGCCTTTTGATCGGCCATCGGTTTTCCTTCTAAATATTTCGTCAGCTGATCCTGCATAGTCAAAATATATTTATTACCATGCTTATCCTCAGGTAACGGTCCGACTACGTCGATTGCAACTTTGTCATTGAAACTCCTCGGAGTGTCTGTAATGACTAAAGGGCTTCTTGTCGGCCTTCTAACGATTTTATTCTCTTGACAAATGGTGCACGTGTTCACGTATTGTGTTACGTCTTTATATAAACCGTTCCATGTGTAAGACCGAAGTATCTTCTCAATAGTGCTTTTTATTCCTGCGTGTCCACCTAGAAGAGTGTCATGCGCTTGTCTCATAATTTCTAATTTTTCCGTCTCTGTCTCAGGCGTTCTAACCTCTCTTTCTAATAGCGTCAAATGTATAGAAGGATCATACAGTGTACTCAGTATGATTTCTTTTAAGGTGCGCTTATCGACCAGCGCTAAATTCGTTAACGTTGAATAATCCATAGTAATCGAATTAATCTCTTCTGCTAAAACTAAATCTCGAGTTTCTTCCAAAGATTCGCGAATCTTATCGTGGGAGAAACTTTCGCGAGTGATTTCGATAGTGTTGTCCTCGGAGAACTCTAAAGAATTTCGTTCGCCCAAATTGAAATTAATTAAGGTACTGTCAACTGCTGGTTGACTTGCGAAAACTACCGTTTTCCTCCATGGTACCCTATTAGTTCTTGCAATCATTACCGGATTTCTACTAAGCGCGTCGGCATTCGCATTTAAACACCCTTTCTTGTAAATTATTTCATAATCGTATTCTTCCAATACAATTCGCCACCGCATTTGCATGGCACTAGGCTTCTTACAATTCGCTAACCACCGCAATGGTTGATGATCTGTTAAAATCTTAAATTTTCGTCCGTACAGATAAGGTCGAAAATGTTTCAAGCTCCATACGATCGCCAGTGTTTCTCGATCAGTCGTCGAGTAATTTTGTTCCGCTGCGTTAAGTGTCCTGCTTGCGAAACTAACCGGCCTCTCGTGACCCTTCTCGTCTTTCTGAGCCAAGACAGCCCCCAACGCTTCGCCAGATGCGTCTGTTGCTAGAATAAATTCCTTAGAAAAATTGGGACAAGCCAAAACATTATCGCTGAGAAGTTCGTTCTTGAGTTTTTCAAATGCTTGCTGTTGCGATGTGTTCCATTCAAATTTTGCTTCCTTTTTCAATAAATTGTTCATTGGTTTAGATATCTTTGAAAAGTCCTTAATAAATCTTCTATAATATCCGGCCAACCCTAAGAATTGCTTTATATTCTTTTTGTCTTTAGGAACTGGAAATTCTTTAACAGCTTTTAACTTTTCCGGATTTGGTTTCACGCCATCTTTGGTAATTAAGTGACCTAAATATTGTAACTCTGGTTTTAAATACTCACATTTATCTGGTTGCAATTTCAAACCTACTTCTCGAAGTCGTTGAAATAATATCCTTAGTTTATCGCGGTGTTCATCGAGAGTTTCCGCAAACACAACTATATCATCTAAGTAGACAAAACATATTTTTCCTATTAATCCTTTCAATGCTTGATCCATCATTCTCTGAAACGTTGCAGGCGCATTCTTGAGTCCAAATGGCATTCGGTTATACTCGAAGTGTCCTGCGGGTGTAGAAAACGCCGTTTTCTGTTTGTCCTCTTCTTTCATCTCTATTTGATGGAAACCACTTGCCAAGTCGAAAGCACTAAACCATCGAGCTCGCCCTAACTGGTCTAAAATTTCCTTTATATTTGGCAGTGGATAAGCATCGTGCAAAGTTTTGTTGTTTAATCCTCGGAAGTCAACAACAACTCTCCATTTTTTCTTACCGCTTGCATCCGCCTTTTTCGGCACAACCCATAACGGTGAATTGTAGGGGGAAGTAGAATCGCTCACGATTCCTTTTTCCTTCATATCTCTTACCTGTTCGGTAATTACATCCAGATGTCCTGGGGGATACCTGAATTGCTTCACGTACACCGGTACTGAGTCAGTCACAGGTATGCTATGTTTTACCAACGTGGTACTTGGCAGATTGTCGCCGGGCAATGTGTAGATATCCTCGAAATCTTCTATTACACTCGACAATTTATCTTTTTCGTTCGCATCGAGCAAATGGCTAAGCCTCGAGTTTTCCTTTAGAACCTCGGTCCTTAAGGGTTTCGAGTTTACTTTAAGTATCCGATGCAGGGTTTTCGTTAGCTCGATCGTTTGCTTACTTGTATCTATTATCGCTCCTTCGGCATGCAGGAACGGCATTCCGAGAAGACCGTCTTCTTCTATTGGAAAATCGTCTGGCACGATAACTAGCACATGTTGCCTGTCTCCGATATCCATGCGAGCTTCGCGATGACTAATTAACGGCTCACTCGTGATGCCATAGAATTTATTATTTCGCGCTCGCGTTGGTAATTCGGCAGACTTTGATTGTTTGATTAAATTTAAACTTGCTCCAGTATCGAGGAGGAAGCGTCTTGGTTCTCCGTTTCTTCCCAATCGGATTGCAATTGCGAGCTGTCTACTGGAATCTCGTCCGAGTTTAAGAATTTTATGTTTGGAGGTTTGCTTATCGGTCGCAAGGGAAAATTTTCCGATCTACAATCTTTTGCGTAATGTCCTTGCTTATTACATGTAAAACACGTTGGAACAAACGGTGATGAATTTTCGCTTCTAATAACAGGCTTGGAGAATGTTGACGTGATAGGAAGCTTCGTCGGTAGAGTCGCGTTTCTACTATGCGTTTCTACGCGTCTTGGTGCATTATAATAATTTGATCTTGTTCTCAGCTCGTCGTTGCGTTGCTGTTCGTAAGCTAATCGTTGTGCTTCTAGTAACGTGTGAGGACTTTGATGTAAAATATCCTTATAAAGTGCATCGTTCAGATTTCTTATATATATCGGGATCGTAGTTAACTCTTCTGCTCTTGCAACTGCATTTCGCTCAGATACCGATAGTTCTGTATTTGTACTTATGGCTCTCTTAATATCCCGGTGTAGAAGATTAAATCGTCTAGTATATTCGCGCACGTCTCGCCTACCCTGTTTCAAATTGTTCCTTTCTTGTATCAGGAGATCGTAGCTTTTTGTTAATGAATATTCTGTCAATAATGCCTCATATAAATCTTCCAAACTAATTAAATCCCTTTGATCCACTAATACTCCTGCGTCTCCCTTTAGTTTATGACTACATATCATATTTAAATAGATGCGCTCGTCTGAAATGAGCTGTTTCATTTCCTTGATTTCGCGAATAAACTTTTCTACTGGTCTGTTATAACCGTCGAAGTCGCGAATCATATCTACGGCTTCTCGCGCTTCCTTGGTATACCGCATGAGAGTTTTCCTCGAAGAAGATGCTTCTGTATCACCTTCCGAATGCGTTTCGTCGCCGCTATCTCTCGGAGGTGCACTAGCGCGCTACCTTTTTAAGCGTAATTTTGCTAGTTCTGTTTCAAGCTTATTTATTTGATCTGCTATACTGGCTTCTACTGGAACGTTTTCAGCCTCGACTGAAGTGCTCGGTTTTGACTCAGTTTTCAAATTACTCATTTTTAAGCTGTATTTTCTTTGCGAAATTTCTAATATTTCTGAATCTTCAATAGACTTTTCTTCACTAGTATCTGTTGTAATGTCGACTCTATCTTCGCAAGTTCGATAGGTAGTAAAAGACATTTACTCACCGAGTTGTGAACTGCATCTCTCTTAGTTTCGTGGATTTCCTCGGATTTCCTTTTGCCAACTTGCAGCTATCCCGCCGCTGCCACCATAAAAATGTCCTCTGTTATGCCGCGTTGGGAAGGTGTGGGGTGATAGTCTCGGTATTCACTCCTCTTCTCACAAGCACAACTTAAGGTTTATTAGAAATAGCGTACAGTTTGCAAAAAGAACTAAGTGTTTGAGCGGAGTATCGAGCAGCGTTACGATGTTGCTTGCTCGATGGTATTTCTTAGAATGTCGGGCCCAGATTTGGGCGTTTTCTAGGTGCTGTCTAGTGGGGGAAAAACCCTTAGCGTCGGTCACGTAGGCACGCGGTGCATATGGTGACATCACCATTGGCACAAAGCTTCGTTGTCTTGAAACTTAAGTTATTTACGCAAGATGAAGGGCTTGCCCTAACGGATAGCTATAAAAATAGTGGTGGCTTAGACCTAACACAGAAATGCTTAAATCTAGTGGTGGCTACAACCTAACATTGCGAACCGACCGTACGATCTTCTTCAAACTTGCAGGAGTGCTCTCGATTGGCGACACGAGCATTCTCTACAAGTTTCATAAACTTCGTACGGCTGGAAGGGGAGTTAGACACAAATTGTCATCATCCGAATTTCCGCTCAGCGACCAAGTCCCTTCGTAGCTGCATGTAAGTTCATCGAGAAATCTGAACCGGCCGTACGGTCAACTTCAAACTTGCAGGAGTGCTCTCGATAGGCGACACGAGCATTCTGTACAAGTTTCATAAACTTCGTACGGCTGGAAGGGGTGTTAGACACAAATTGTCATCTACAACGCAGTACTGGATACTTCCCGTTCAGCGACTAAGTCCCGTCGTAGATGTATGTACGTTCATCGAGAAATGTGAACCGACCGTACGATCTTCTTCAAACCTGGAGGAGTGCTCTTGATTGACGACACGAGCATGCTGTACAAGTTTCATAAACTTCGTACGGCTGGAAGCGGAGTTTGAAAAAAATTGTCATCATCCGAATTTCCGCTCAGCGACCAAGTCACTTCGTAGCTGCATGTAAGTTCATCGAGAAATCTGAACCGGCCGTACGGTCATCTTCAAACTTGCAGGAGTGCTCTCGATAGGCGACACGAGCATTCTGTACAAGTTTCATAAACTTCGTACGGCTGGAAGGGGAGTTAGACACAAATTGTCATGTACAACGCAGTTTCCGCTCAGCGACCAAGTCCCGTCGTAGCTGTATGTAAGTTCATCGAGAAATCTTAACCGACCGTACGATCATCTTCAAACTTGTAGGAGTGCTCTCGATAGGCGACACGAGCATTCTGTACAAGTTTCATAAACTTCGAACGGCTGGAAGGGGTGTTAGACACAAATTGTCATCAACAACGTAGTTTCCGCTCAGCGACCAAGTCCCGTCGTGGCTGTATGTAAGTTCATCGAGAAATGCAAACCGACCGTACGATCTTCTTCAAACTTGCAGGAGTACTCTCGATTGGCGACACGAGCATTCTCTACAAGTTTCATAAACTTCGTACGGCTGGAAGGGGAGTTAGACACAAATTGTCATCTACAACGCAGTTTCCGCTCAGCGAACAAGTCCCTTCGTAGCTGTATGTAAGTTCATCGAGAAATGCGAACCGACCTTACGATCTTCTTCAAACTTGCAGGAGTGCTCTCGATTGGCGACACGAGCATTCTCTACAAGTTTCATAAACTTCTTACGGCTGGAAGGGGAGTTTGAAAAAAATTGTCATCATCCGAATTTCCGCTCAGCGACCAAGTCCCTTCGTAGCTGCATGTAAGTTCATCGAGAAATCTGAACCGGCCGTACGGTCAACTTCAAACTTGCAGGAGTGCTCTCGATAGGCGACACGAGCATTCTGTACAAGTTTCATAAACTTCGTACGGCTGGAAGGGGTGTTAGACACAAATTGTCATCTACAACGCAGTACTGGATACTTCCCGTTCAGCGACTGAATCCCGTCGTAGCTGCATGTAAGTTCATCGAGAAATGTGAACCGACCGTACGATCTTCTTCAAACTTGCAGGAGTGCTCTCGATTGACGACACGAGCATTCTCTACAAGTTTCATAAACTTCTTACGGCTGGAAGGGGAGTTAGACACAAATTGTCATCATCCGAATTTCCGCTCAGCGACCAAGTCCCTACGTAGCTGCATGTAAGTTCATCGAGAAATCTGAACCGACCTTACGATCACCTTCAAACTTGCAGGAGTGCTCTCGATTGGCGACACGAGCATTCTCTACAAGTTTCATAAACCTCGTAAGGCTGGATGGAGAGTTAGACACAAATTGTCATCTACAACGCAGTTTCCGCTCAACGACCAAGTCCCGTCGTAGCTGTATGTAAGTTCATCGAGAAATGCGAACCGACCGTACGATGTTCTTCAAACTTGCAGGAGTGCTCTCGATTGGCGACACGAGCATTCTGTACAAGTTTCATAAACTTCGCACGGCTGGAAGGGGAGTTAGACACAAATTGTCATCTACAACGCAGTTTCCGACAGCGACCAAGTCCCGTCGTAGCTGTATGTCAGTTCATCGAGAAATGCGAACCGACTGTACGATCTTCTTTAAACTTGCAGGAGTGCTCTCGATTGGCGACACGAGCATTCTCTACAAGTTTCATAAACTTCGTACGGCTGGAAGGGGAGTTAGACACAATCTGTCATCTACAACGCAGGTTCCGCTCAGCGACCAAGTCCCGTCGTAGCTGTATGTAAGTTCATCGAGAAATGTTAACCGACCGTACGATCATTTGCAAACTTGTAGGAGTGCTCTCGATAGGCGACGCGAGCATTCTGTACAAGTTTCATAAACTTCGTACGTTTGGAAGGGGTGTTAGACACAAATTGTCATCTACAACGCAGTTTCCGCTCAGCGACCAAGTCCCGTCGTAGCTGTATGTAAGTTCATCGAGAAATGCGAACCGACCGTACGATCTTCTTCAAACTTGCAGGAGTGCTCTCGATTGGCGACACGAGCATTCTCTACAAGTTTCATAAACTTCGTACGGCTGGAAGGGGAGTTAGACACAAATTGTCATCTACAACGCAGTACTGGATAGTTCCCGTTCAGCGACTAAGTCCCGTCGTAGCTGCATGTAAGTTCATCGAAAAATGTGAACCGACCGTACGATCTTCTTCAAACGTGCAGGAGTGCTCTCGATTGACGACACGAGCATGCTGTACAAGTTTCATAAACTTCGTACGGCTGGAAGCGGAGTTTAAAAAAATTGTCATCATCCGAATTTCCGCTCAGCGACCAAGTCCCTTCGTAGCTGCATGTAAGTTCATCCGGAAATCTGAACCGACCGTACGATCATCTTCACACTTGCAGGAGTGCTCTCGATTGGCGACACGAGCATTCTCTACAAGTTTCATAAACTTCGTACGGTTGGATGGGGAGTTAGACACAAATTGCCATCTACAACGCAGTACTGGATAGTTCCCGTTCAGCGAATAAGTCCCGTCGGAGGTGTATGTAAGTTCATCGAGAAATGCGAACCGACCGTACGATGTTCTTCAAACTTGCAGGAGTGCTCTCGGTTGGCGACACGAGCATTCTGTACAAGTTTCATAAACTTCGTACGGCTGGAAGGGGAGTTAGACACAAATTGTCATCTACAACGCAGTTTCCGCTCAGCGACCAAGTCCCTTCGTAGCTGTATGTAAGTTCATCGAGAAATGCGAACCGACCGTACGATCTTCTTCAAACTTGCAGGAGTGCTCTCGATTGGCGACACGAGCATTCTCTACAAGTTTCATAAACTTCTTACGGCTGGAAGGGGAGTTAGACAATAATTATCATCTACAACGCAGTTTCCGCTCAGCGACCAAGTCCCGTCGTAGCTGTATGTAAGTTCATCGAAAAGGCGAACCGACCGTACGATCTTCTTCAAACTTGCAGGAGTGCTCTCGATTGGCGACACGAGCATTCTCTACAAGTTTCATAAACTTCTTACGGCTGGAAGGGGAGTTAGACACAAATTGTCATCATCCGAATTTCCGCTCAGCGACCAAGTCCCTACGTAGCTGCATGTAAGTTCATCGAGAAATCTGAACCGACCATACGATCACCTTCAAACTTGCAGGAGTGCTCTCGATTGGCGACACGAACATTCTGTACAAGTTTCATAAACTTCGTACGGCTGGAAGGGGAGTTAGACACAAATTGTCATCATCCGAATTTCCGCTCAGCGACCAAGTCCCTTCGTAGCTGCATGTAAGTTCATCGAGAAATCTGAACCGGCCGTACGGTCATCTTCAAACTTGCAGGAGTGCTCTCGATAGGCGACACGAGCATTCTGTACAAGTTTCATAAACTTCCTACGGCTGGAAGGGGAGTTAGACACAAATTGTCATCTACAACGCCGTTTCCGCTCAGCGACCAAGTCCCGTCGTGGCTGTATGTAAGTTCATCGAGAAATGCAAACCGACCGTACGATCTTCTTCAAACTTGCAGGAGTGCTTTCGATTGGCGACACGAGCTTCTCTACAAGTTTCATAAACTTCGTACGGCTGGAAGGGGAGTTAGACACAAATTGTCATCTACAACGCAGTTTCCGCTCAGCGACCAAGTCCCGTCGTAGCTGTATGTAAGTTCATCGAGAAATGTTAACCGACGGTACGATCTTCTTCAAACTTGCAGGAGTGCTCTCGATTGGCGACACGAGCATTCTCTACAAGTTTCATAAACTTCTTACTGCTGGAAGGGGAGTTAGACACAAATTGTCATCTACAACGCAGTACTGGATACTTCCCGTTCAGCGACTGAGTCCCGTCGTAGCTGCATGTAAGTTCATCGAGAAATGTGAACCGACCGTACGATCTTCTTCAAACTTGCAGGAGTGCTCTCGATTGACGACACGAGCATGCTGTACAAGTTTCATAAACTTCGTACGGCTGGAAGCGGAGTTTGAAAAAAATTGTCATCATTCGAATTTCCGCTCAGCGACCAAGTCCCGTCGTAGCTGTAGGTAAGTTCATCGAGAATTGCGAACCGACCGTACGATCTTCTTCAAACTTGCAGGAGTGCTCTCGATTGGCGACACGAGCATTCTCTACAAGTTTCATAAACTTCGTACGGCTGGAAGGGGAGTTAGACACAAATTGTCAAAATCCGAATTTCCGCTCAGCGACCAAGTCCCTTCGTAGCAGCATGTAAGTTCATCGAGAAATATGAACCGACCATACGATCATCTTCAGACTTGCAGGAGTGATCTCGATTGGCGACACGAGCATTCTGTACAAGTTTCATAAACTTCGTACGGCTGGAAGAGGAGTTTGAAAAAAATGGTCATCATCCGAATTTCCGCTCAGCGACCAAGTCACTTCGTAGGTGCATGTAAGTTCATCGAGACATCTGAACCGACCGTACGATCATCTTCAAACTTGCAGGAGTGCTCTCGATTTACGACACGGGCATTCTCTATAAGTTTCATAAACTTCGCACGGCTGGAAGGGGAGTTAGACACAAATTGTCATCTACAACGCAGTTTCCGCTCAGCGACCAAGTCCCGTCGTAGCTGTATATGAGTTCATCGAGAAATGCGAACCGACCGTACGATCTCCTTCAAACTTGCAGGAGTGCTCTCGATTGGCGACACGAGCATTCTCTACAAGTTTCATAAACTTCGTACGGTTGGAAGGGGAGTTAGACACAAATTGTCATCATCCGAATTTCCGCTCAGCGACCAAGTCCCTTCGTAGCTGCATGTAAGTTCATCGAGAAATCTGAACCGGCCGTACGGTCAACTTCAAACTTGCAGGAGTGCTCTCGATAGGCGACACGAGCATTCTGTACAAGTTTCATAAACTTCGTACGGCTGGAAGGGGTGTTAGACACAAATTGTCATCTACAACGCAGTTTCCGCTCAGCGACCAAGTCCCGTCGTAGCTGTATGTAAGTTCATGGAGAAGTGTTAACCGACCGTACGATCTTCTTCAAACTTGCAGGAGTGGTCTCGATTGGCGACACGAGCATTCTCTACAAGTTTCATAAACTTCGTACGGCCGGAAGGGGAGTTAGACACAAATTGTCATCTACAACGCAGTACTGGATAGTTCCCGTTCAGCGACTAAGTCCCGTCGTAGCTGCATGTAAGTTCATCGAGAAATGTGAACCGACCGTACGATCTTCTTCAAACGTGCAGGAGTGCTCTCGATTGACGACACGAGCATGCTGTACAAGTTTCATAAACTTCGTACGGCTGGAAGCGGAGTTTAAAAAAATTGTCATCATCCGAATTTCCGCTCAGCGACCAAGTCCCTTCGTAGCTGCATGTAAGTTCATCCGAAAATCTGAACCGACCGTACGATCATCTTCAGGCTTGCAGGAGTGCTCTCGATTGGCGTCACGAGCATTCTCTACAAGTTTTATAAACTTCGTAAGGCTGGAAGGGGAGTTAGACACAAATTGTCATGTACAACGCAGTTTCCGCTCAGCGACCAAGTCCCTTCGTAGCTGCATGTAAGTTCATCCGGAAATCTGAACCGACCGAACGATCATCTTCACACTTGCTGGTGTGCTCTCGATTGGCGACACGAGCATTCTCTACAAGTTTCATAAACTTCGTACGATTGGATGGGGAGTTAGACACAAATTGCCATCTACAACGCAGTACTGGATAGTTCCCGTTCAGCGAATAAGTCCCGTCGGAGGTGTATGTAAGTTCATCGAGAAATGCGAACCGACCGTACGATGTTCTTCAAACTTGCAGGAGTGCTCTCGATTGGCGACACGAGCATTCTGTACAAGTTTCATAAACTTCGTACGGCTGGAAGGGGAGTTAGACACAAATTGTCATCTACAACGCAGTACTGGATACTTCCCGTTCAGCGCCTAAGTCCCGTCGTAGATGTATGTACGTTCATCGAGAAATGTGAACCGACCGTACGATCTTCTTCAAACCTGTAGGAGTGCTCTTGATTGACGACACGAGCATGCTGTACAAGTTTCATAAACTTCGTACGGCTGGAAGCGGAGTTTGAAAAAAATTGTCATCATCCGAATTTCCGCTCAGCGACCAAGTCACTTCGTAGCTGCATGTAAGTTCATCGAGAAATCTGAACCGGCCGTACGGTCATCTTCAAACTTGCAGGAGTGCTCTCGATAGGCGACACGAGCATTCTGTACAAGTTTCATAAACTTCGTACGGCTGGAAGGGGAGTTAGACACAAATTGTCATGTACAACGCGGTTTCCGCTCAGCGACCAAGTCCCGTCGTAGGTGTATGTAAGTTCGTCGAGAAATCTTAACCGACCGTACGATCATCTTCCAACTTGTAGGAGTGCTCTCGATAGGCGACACGAGCATTCTGTACAAGTTTCATAAACTTCGTACGGCTGGAAGGGGTGTTAGACACAAATTGTCATCTACAACGTAGTTTCCGCTCAGCGACCAAGTCCCGTCGTGGCTGTATGTAAGTTCATCGAGAAATGCAAACCGACCGTACGATCTTCTTCAAACTTGCAGGAGTACTCTCGATTGGCGACACGAGCATTCTCTACAAGTTTCATAAACTTCGTACGGCTGGAAGGGGAGTTAGACACAAATTGTCATCTACAACGCAGTTTCCGCTCAGCGACCAAGTCCCGTCGTAGCTGTATGTAAGTTCATCGAGAAATGTTAACCGACCGTACGATCTTCTTCAAACTTGCAGGAGTGCTCTCGATTGACGACACGAGCATGCTGTACAAGTTTCATAAACTTCGTACGGCTGGAAGCGGAGTTTGAAAAAAATTATCATCATTCGAATTTCCGCTCAGCGACCAAGTCACTTCGTAGCTGCATGTAAGTTCATCGAGAAATCTGAACCGGCCGTACGGTCATCTTCAAACTTGCAGGAGTGCTCTCGATAGGCGACACGAGCATTCTGTACAAGTTTCATAAACTTCGTACGGCTGGAAGGGGAGTTAGACACAAATTGTCATCTACAACGCAGTTTCCGCTCAGCGAACAAGTCCCTTCGTAGCTGTATGTAAGTTCATCGAGAAATGCGAACCGACCTTACGATCTTCTTCAAACTTGCAGGAGTGCTCTCGATTGGCGACACGAGCATTCTCTACAAGTTTCATAAACTTCTTACGGCTGGAAGGGGAGTTTGAAAAAAATTGTCATCATCCGAATTTCCGCTCAGCGACCAAGTCCCTTCGTAGCTGCATGTAAGTTCATCGAGAAATCTGAACCGGCCGTACGGTCAACTTCAAACTTGCAGGAGTGCTCTCGATAGGCGACACGAGCATTCTGTACAAGTTTCATAAACTTCGTACGGCTGGAAGGGGTGTTAGACACAAATTGTCATCTACAACGCAGTACTGGATACTTCCCGTTCAGCGACTGAATCCCGTCGTAGCTGCATGTAAGTTCATCGAGAAATGTGAACCGACCGTACGATCTTCTTCAAACTTGCAGGAGTGCTCTCGATTGACGACACGAGCATTCTCTACAAGTTTCATAAACTTCTTACGGCTGGAAGGGGAGTTAGACACAAATTGTCATCATCCGAATTTCCGCTCAGCGACCAAGTCCCTACGTAGCTGCATGTAAGTTCATCGAGAAATCTGAACCGACCTTACGATCACCTTCAAACTTGCAGGAGTGCTCTCGATTGGCGACACGAGCATTCTCTACAAGTTTCATAAACCTCGTAAGGCTGGATGGAGAGTTAGACACAAATTGTCATCTACAACGCAGTTTCCGCTCAACGACCAAGTCCCGTCGTAGCTGTATGTAAGTTCATCGAGAAATGCGAACCGACCGTACGATGTTCTTCAAACTTGCAGGAGTGCTCTCGATTGGCGACACGAGCATTCTGTACAAGTTTCATAAACTTCGCACGGCTGGAAGGGGAGTTAGACACAAATTGTCATCTACAACGCAGTTTCCGACAGCGACCAAGTCCCGTCGTAGCTGTATGTCAGTTCATCGAGAAATGCGAACCGACTGTACGATCTTCTTTAAACTTGCAGGAGTGCTCTCGATTGGCGACACGAGCATTCTCTACAAGTTTCATAAACTTCGTACGGCTGGAAGGGGAGTTAGACACAATCTGTCATCTACAACGCAGGTTCCGCTCAGCGACCAAGTCCCGTCGTAGCTGTATGTAAGTTCATCGAGAAATGTTAACCGACCGTACGATCATTTGCAAACTTGTAGGAGTGCTCTCGATAGGCGACGCGAGCATTCTGTACAAGTTTCATAAACTTCGTACGTTTGGAAGGGGTGTTAGACACAAATTGTCATCTACAACGCAGTTTCCGCTCAGCGACCAAGTCCCGTCGTAGCTGTATGTAAGTTCATCGAGAAATGCGAACCGACCGTACGATCTTCTTCAAACTTGCAGGAGTGCTCTCGATTGGCGACACGAGCATTCTCTACAAGTTTCATAAACTTCGTACGGCTGGAAGGGGAGTTAGACACAAATTGTCATCTACAACGCAGTACTGGATAGTTCCCGTTCAGCGACTAAGTCCCGTCGTAGCTGCATGTAAGTTCATCGAAAAATGTGAACCGACCGTACGATCTTCTTCAAACGTGCAGGAGTGCTCTCGATTGACGACACGAGCATGCTGTACAAGTTTCATAAACTTCGTACGGCTGGAAGCGGAGTTTAAAAAAATTGTCATCATTCGAATTTCCGCTCAGCGACCAAGTCCCGTCGTAGCTGTAGGTAAGTTCATCGAGAATTGCGAACCGACCGTACGATCTTCTTCAAACTTGCAGGAGTGCTCTCGATTGGCGACACGAGCATTCTCTACAAGTTTCATAAACTTCGTACGGCTGGAAGGGGAGTTAGACACAAATTGTCAAAATCCGAATTTCCGCTCAGCGACCAAGTCCCTTCGTAGCAGCATGTAAGTTCATCGAGAAATATGAACCGACCATACGATCATCTTCAGACTTGCAGGAGTGATCTCGATTGGCGACACGAGCATTCTGTACAAGTTTCATAAACTTCGTACGGCTGGAAGAGGAGTTTGAAAAAAATGGTCATCATCCGAATTTCCGCTCAGCGACCAAGTCACTTCGTAGCTGCATGTAAGTTCATCGAGACATCTGAACCGACCGTACGATCATCTTCAAACTTGCAGGAGTGCTCTCGATTTACGACACGGGCATTCTCTATAAGTTTCATAAACTTCGCACGGCTGGAAGGGGAGTTAGACACAAATTGTCATCTACAACGCAGTTTCCGCTCAGCGACCAAGTCCCGTCGTAGCTGTATATGAGTTCATCGAGAAATGCGAACCGACCGTACGATCTCCTTCAAACTTGCAGGAGTGCTCTCGATTGGCGACACGAGCATTCTCTACAAGTTTCATAAACTTCGTACGGTTGGAAGGGGAGTTAGACACAAATTGTCATCATCCGAATTTCCGCTCAGCGACCAAGTCCCTTCGTAGCTGCATGTAAGTTCATCGAGAAATCTGAACCGGCCGTACGGTCAACTTCAAAC
The DNA here is from genome assembly GCA_963942575.1 of Priocnemis perturbator. Classification (NCBI taxonomy): domain Eukaryota; kingdom Metazoa; phylum Arthropoda; class Insecta; order Hymenoptera; family Pompilidae; genus Priocnemis; species Priocnemis perturbator. The sequence goes on from CAWWDK010000157.1 coordinate 103,938, forward strand.
TTGCAGGAGTGCTCTCGATAGGCGACACGAGCATTCTGTACAAGTTTCATAAACTTCGTACGGCTGGAAGGGGTGTTAGACACAAATTGTCATCTACAACGCAGTTTCCGCTCAGCGACCAAGTCCCGTCGTAGCTGTATGTAAGTTCATGGAGAAGTGTTAACCGACCGTACGATCTTCTTCAAACTTGCAGGAGTGGTCTCGATTGGCGACACGAGCATTCTCTACAAGTTTCATAAACTTCGTACGGCCGGAAGGGGAGTTAGACACAAATTGTCATCTACAACGCAGTACTGGATAGTTCCCGTTCAGCGACTAAGTCCCGTCGTAGCTGCATGTAAGTTCATCGAGAAATGTGAACCGACCGTACGATCTTCTTCAAACGTGCAGGAGTGCTCTCGATTGACGACACGAGCATGCTGTACAAGTTTCATAAACTTCGTACGGCTGGAAGCGGAGTTTAAAAAAATTGTCATCATCCGAATTTCCGCTCAGCGACCAAGTCCCTTCGTAGCTGCATGTAAGTTCATCCGAAAATCTGAACCGACCGTACGATCATCTTCAGGCTTGCAGGAGTGCTCTCGATTGGCGTCACGAGCATTCTCTACAAGTTTTATAAACTTCGTAAGGCTGGAAGGGGAGTTAGACACAAATTGTCATGTACAACGCAGTTTCCGCTCAGCGACCAAGTCCCTTCGTAGCTGCATGTAAGTTCATCCGGAAATCTGAACCGACCGAACGATCATCTTCACACTTGCTGGTGTGCTCTCGATTGGCGACACGAGCATTCTCTACAAGTTTCATAAACTTCGTACGATTGGATGGGGAGTTAGACACAAATTGCCATCTACAACGCAGTACTGGATAGTTCCCGTTCAGCGAATAAGTCCCGTCGGAGGTGTATGTAAGTTCATCGAGAAATGCGAACCGACCGTACGATGTTCTTCAAACTTGCAGGAGTGCTCTCGATTGGCGACACGAGCATTCTGTACAAGTTTCATAAACTTCGTACAGCTGGAAGGGGAGTTAGACACAAATTGTCATCTACAACGCAGTACTGGATACTTCCCGTTCAGCGCCTAAGTCCCGTCGTAGATGTATGTACGTTCATCGAGAAATGTGAACCGACCGTACGATCTTCTTCAAACCTGTAGGAGTGCTCTTGATTGACGACACGAGCATGCTGTACAAGTTTCATAAACTTCGTACGGCTGGAAGCGGAGTTTGAAAAAAATTGTCATCATCCGAATTTCCGCTCAGCGACCAAGTCACTTCGTAGCTGCATGTAAGTTCATCGAGAAATCTGAACCGGCCGTACGGTCATCTTCAAACTTGCAGGAGTGCTCTCGATAGGCGACACGAGCATTCTGTACAAGTTTCATAAACTTCGTACGGCTGGAAGGGGAGTTAGACACAAATTGTCATGTACAACGCGGTTTCCGCTCAGCGACCAAGTCCCGTCGTAGGTGTATGTAAGTTCGTCGAGAAATCTTAACCGACCGTACGATCATCTTCCAACTTGTAGGAGTGCTCTCGATAGGCGACACGAGCATTCTGTACAAGTTTCATAAACTTCGTACGGCTGGAAGGGGTGTTAGACACAAATTGTCATCTACAACGTAGTTTCCGCTCAGCGACCAAGTCCCGTCGTGGCTGTATGTAAGTTCATCGAGAAATGCAAACCGACCGTACGATCTTCTTCAAACTTGCAGGAGTACTCTCGATTGGCGACACGAGCATTCTCTACAAGTTTCATAAACTTCGTACGGCTGGAAGGGGAGTTAGACACAAATTGTCATCTACAACGCAGTTTCCGCTCAGCGACCAAGTCCCGTCGTAGCTGTATGTAAGTTCATCGAGAAATGTTAACCGACCGTACGATCTTCTTCAAACTTGCAGGAGTGCTCTCGATTGACGACACGAGCATGCTGTACAAGTTTCATAAACTTCGTACGGCTGGAAGGGGAGTTAGACACAAATTGTCATCTACAACGCAGTTTCCGCTCAGCGACCAAGTCCCGTCGTAGCTGCATGTAAGTTCATCGAGAAATCTGAACCGACCTTACGATCACCTTCAAACTTGCAGGAGTGCTCTCGATTGGCGACACGAGCATTCTGTACAAGTTTCATAAACTTCGTACGGCTGGAAGGGGAGTTAGACACAAATTGTCATGTACAACGCAGTTTCCGCTCAGCGACCAAGTCCCTTCGTAGCTGCATGTAAGTTCATCCGGAAATCTGAACCGACCGTACGATCATCTTCAGGCTTCCAGGAGTGCTCTCGATTGGCGACACGAGCATTCTCTACAAGTTTCATAAACTTCGTACGGCTGGAAGGGGAGTTAGACAAAAATTGTCATCTACAACGCAGTACTGGATACTTCCCGTTCAGCGACTAAGTCCCGTCGTAGCTGCATGTAAGTTGATCGAGAATTGCGAACCGACCGTACGATCTTCTTCAAACTTGCAGGAGTGCTCTCGATTGGCGACACGAGCATTCTCTACAAGTTTCATAAACTTCGTACGGCTGGAAGGGGAGTTAGACACAAATTGTCATCATCCGAATTTCCGCTCAGCGACCAAGTCCCTTCGTAGCTGCATGTAAGTTCATCCGAAAATCTGAACCGACCGTACGATCATCTTCAGGCTTGCAGGAGTGCTCTCGATTGGCGTCACGAGCATTCTCTACAAGTTTTATAAACTTCGTAAGGCTGGAAGGGGAGTTAGACACAAATTGTCATGTACAACGCAGTTTCCGCTCAGCGACCGAGTCCCTTCGTAGCTGCATGTAAGTTCATCCGGAAATGTGAACCGACCATACGATCTTCTTCAAACCTGGAGGAGTGCTCTTGATTGACGACGCGAGCATGCTGTACAAGTTTCATAAACTTCGTACGGCTGGAAGCGGAGTTTGAAAAAAATTGTCATCATCCGAATTTCCGCTCAGCGACCAAGTCACTTCGTAGCTGCATGTAAGTTCATCGAGAAATCTGAACCGGCCGTACGGTCATCTTCAAACTTGCAGGAGTGCTCTCGATAGGCGACACGAGCATTCTGTACAAGTTTCATAAACTTCGTACGGCTGGAAGGGGAGTTAGACACAAATTGTCATCTACAACGCAGTTTCCGCTCAGCGACCAAGTCCCGTCGTAGCTGTATGTAAGTTCATCGAGAAATGTTAACCGACCGTACGATCTTCTTCAAACTTGCAGGAGTGCTCTCGATTGGCGACACGAGCATTCTCTACAAGTTTCATAAACTTCTTACTGCTGGAAGGGGAGTTAGACACAAATTGTCATCTACAACGCAGTTTCCGCTCAGCGACCAAGTCCCGTCGTAGCTGTATGTAAGTTCATCGAGAAATGCGAACCGACCGTACGATGTTCTTCAAACTTGCAGGAGTGCTCTCGATTGGCGACACGAGCATTCTGTACAAGTTTCATAAACTTCGTACGGCTGGAAGGGGAGTTAGACAAAAATTGTTATCTACAACGCAGTACTGGATACTTCCCGTTCAGCGACTAAGTCCCGTCGTAGCTGCATGTAAGTTCATCGAGAATTGCGAACCGACCATACGATCTTCTTCAAACTTGCAGGAGTGCTCTCGATTGGCGACACGAGCATTCTCTACAAGTTTCATAAACTTCGTACGGCTGGAAGGGGAGTTAGACACAAATTGTCATCATCCGAATTTCCGCTCAGCGACCAAGTCCCTTCGTAGCAGCATGTAAGTTCATCGAGAAATCTGAACCGACCATACGATCATCTTCAGACTTGCAGGAGTGATCTCGATTGGCGACACGAGCATTCTGTACAAGTTTCCTAAACTTCGTACGGCTGGAAGGGGAGTTAGACACAAATTGTCATCTACAACGCAGTACTGGATACTTCCCGTTCAGCGACTGAGTCCCGTCGTAGCTGCATGTAAGTTCATCGAGAAACGTGAACCGACCGTACGATCTTCTTCAAACTTGCAGGAGTGCTCTCGATTGACGACACGAGCATGCTGTACAAGTTTCATAAACTTCGTACGGCTGGAAGCGGATTTTGAAAAAAATTGTCATCATTCGAATTTCCGCTCAGCGACCAAGTCCCGTCGTAGCTGTAGGTAAGTTCATCGAGAATTGCGAACCGACCGTACGATCTTCTTCAAACTTGCAGGAGTGCTCTCGATTGGCGACACGAGCATTCTCTACAAGTTTCATAAACTTCTTACGGCTGGAAGGGGAGTTAGACACAAATTGTCATCATCCGAATTTCCGCTCAGCGACCAAGTCCCTACGTAGCTGCATGTAAGTTCATAGAGAAATCTGAACCGACCTTACGATCACCTTTAAACTTGCAGGAGTGCTCTCGATTGGCGACACGAGCATTCTGTACAAGTTTCATAAACTTCGTACGGCTGGAAGGGGAGTTAGACACAAATTGTCATGTACAACGCAGTTTCCGCTCAGCGACCAAGTCCCTTCGTAGCTGCATGTAAGTTCATCCGGAAATCTGAACCGACCGTACGATCATCTTCAGGCTTGCAGGAGTGCTCTCGATTGGCGACACGAGCATTCTCTACAAGTTTCATAAACTTCGTAAGGCTGGATGGGGAGTTAGACACAAATTGTCATCTACAACGCAGTTTCCGCTCTGCGACCAAGTCCCGTCGTAGCTGTATGTAAGTTCATCGAGAAATGCGAACCGACCGTACGATGTTCTTCAAACTTGCAGGAGTGCTCTCGATTGGCGACACGATCATTCTGTACAAGTTTCATAAACTTCGCACGGCTGGAAGGGGAGTTTGACACAAATTGTCATCTACAACGCAGTTTCCGACAGCGACCAAGTCCCGTCGTAGCTGTATGTCAGTTCATCGAGAAATGCGAACCGACCGTACGATCTTCTTTAAACTTGCAGGAGTGCTCTCGATTGGCGACACGAGCATTCTCTACAAGTTTCATAAACTTCGTACGGCTGGAAGGGGAGTTAGACACAAATTGTCATCTACAACGCAGTTTCCGCTCAGCGACCAAGTCCCGTCGTGGCTGTATGTAAGTTCATCGAGAAATGCAAACCGACCGTACGATCTTCTTCAAACTTGCAGGAGTGCTCTCGATTGGCGACACGAGCATTCTCTACAAGTTTCATAAACTTCGTACGGCTGGAAGGGGAGTTAGACACAAATTGTCATCTACAACGCAGTTTCCGCTCAGCGACCAAGTCCCGTCGTAGCTGTATGTAAGTTCATCGAGAAATGTTAACTGACCGTACGATCATCTTCAAACTTGTAGGAGTGCTCTCGATAGGCGACACGAGCATTCTGTACAAGTTTCATAAACATCGTACGGCTGGAAGGGGAGTTAGACACAAATTGTCATGTACAACGCAGTTTCCGCTCAGCGACCAAGTCCCTTCGTAGCTGCATGTAAGTTCATCCGGAAATCTGAACCGACCGTACGATCATCTTCACACTTGCAGGAGTGCTCTCGATTGGCGACACGAGCATTCTCTACAAGTTTCATAAACTTCGTACGGTTGGATGGGGAGTTAGACACAAATTGCCATCTACAACGCAGTACTGGATAGTTCCCGTTCAGCGAATAAGTCCCGTCGTAGGTGTATGTAAGTTCATCGAGAAATGCGAACCGACCGTACGATGTTCTTCAAACTTGCAGGAGTGCTCTCGATTGGCGACACGAGCATTCTGTACAAGTTTCATAAACTTCGTACGGCTGGAAGGGGAGTTAGACACAAATTGTCATCTACAACGCAGTTTCCGCTCAGCGACCAAGTCCCTTCGTAGCTGTATGTAAGTTCATCGAGAAATGCGAACCGACCGTACGATCTTCTTCAAACTTGCAGGAGTGCTCTCGATTGGCGACACGAGCATTCTCTACAAGTTTCATAAACTTCTTACGGCTGGAAGGGGAGTTAGACAATAATTATCATCTACAACGCAGTTTCCGCTCAGCGACCAAGTCCCGTCGTAGCTGTATGTAAGTTCATCGAAAATGCGAACCGACCGTACGATCTTCTTCAAACTTGCAGGAGTGCTCTCGATTGGCGACACGAGCATTCTCTACAAGTTTCATAAACTTCTTACGGCTGGAAGGGGAGTTAGACACAAATTGTCATCATCCGAATTTCCGCTCAGCGACCAAGTCCCTACGTAGCTGCATGTAAGTTCATCGAGAAATCTGAACCGACTTTACGATCACCTTCAATCTTGCAGGAGTGCTCTCGATTGGCGACACGAACATTCTGTACAAGTTTCATAAACTTCGTACGGCTGGAAGGGGAGTTAGACACAAATTGTCATCATCCGAATTTCCGCTCAGCGACCAAGTCCCTTCGTAGCTGCATGTAAGTTCATCGAGAAATCTGAACCGGCCGTACGGTCATCTTCAAACTTGCAGGAGTGCTCTCGATAGGCGACACGAGCATTCTGTACAAGTTTCATAAACTTCGTACGGCTGGAAGGGGAGTTAGACACAAATTGTCATCTACAACGCAGTTTCCGCTCAGCGACCAAGTCCCGTCGTGGCTGCATGTAAGTTTATCGAGAAATGCAAACCGACCGTACGATCTTCTTCAAACTTGCAGGAGTGCTTTCGATTGGCGACACGAGCATTCTCTACAAGTTTCATAAACTTCGTACGGCTGGAAGGGGAGTTAGACACAAATTGTCATCTACAACGCAGTTTCCGCTCAGCGACCAAGTCCCGTCGTAGCTGTATGTAAGTTCATCGAGAAATGTTAACCGACCGTACGATCTTCTTCAAACTTGCAGGAGTGCTCTCGATTGGCGACACGAGCATTCTCTACAAGTTTCATAAACTTCTTACTGCTGGAAGGGGAGTTAGACACAAATTGTCATCTACAACGCAGTTTCCGCTCAGCGACCAAATCCCGTCGTAGCTGTATGTAAGTTCATCGAGAAATGCGAACCGACCGTACGATGTTCTTCAAACTTGCAGGAGTGCTCTCGATTGGCGACACGAGCATTCTGTACAAGTTTCCTAAACTTCGTACGGCTGGAAGGGGAGTTAGACACAAATTGTCATCTACAACGCAGTACTGGATACTTCCCGTTCAGCGACTGAGTCCCGTCGTAGCTGCATGTAAGTTCATCGAGAAATGTGAACCGACCGTACGATCTTCTTCAAACTTGCAGGAGTGCTCTCGATTGACGACACGAGCATGCTGTACAAGTTTCATAAACTTCGTACGGCTGGAAGCGGAGTTTGAAAAAAATTGTCATCATTCGAATTTCCGCTCAGCGACCAAGTCCCGTCGTAGCTGTAGGTAAGTTCATCGAGAATTGCGAACCGACCGTACGATCTTCTTCAAACTTGCAGGAGTGCTCTCGATTGGCGACACGAGCATTCTCTACAAGTTTCATAAACTTCGTACGGCTGGAAGGGGAGTTAGACACAAATTGTCATCATCCGAATTTCCGCTCAGCGACCAAGTCCCTTCGTAGCAGCATGTAAGTTCATCGAGAAATCTGAACCGACCATACGATCATCTTCAGACTTGCAGGAGTGATCTCGATTGGCGACACGAGCATTCTGTACAAGTTTCATAAACTTCGTACGGCTGGAAGAGGAGTTTGAAAAAAATGGTCATCATCCGAATTTCCGCTCAGCGACCAAGTCACTTCGTAGCTGCATGTAAGTTCATCGAGACATCTGAACCGACCGTACGATCATCTTCAAACTTGCAGGAGTGCTCTCGATTTACGACACGGGCATTCTCTATAAGTTTCATAAACTTCGCACGGCTGGAAGGGGAGTTAGACACAAATTGTCATCTACAACGCAGTTTCCGCTCAGCGACCAAGTCCCGTCGTAGCTGTATATAAGTTCATCGAGAAATGCGAACCGACCGTACGATCTCCTTCAAACTTGCAGGAGTGCTCTCGATTGGCGACACGAGCATTCTCTACAAGTTTCATAAACTTCGTACGGTTGGAAGGGGAGTTAGACACAAATTGTCATCATCCGAATTTCCGCTCAGCGACCAAGTCCCTTCGTAGCTGCATGTAAGTTCATCGAGAAATCTGAACCGGCCGTACGGTCAACTTCAAACTTGCAGGAGTGCTCTCGATAGGCGACACGAGCATTCTGTACAAGTTTCATAAACTTCGTACGGCTGGAAGGAGTGTTAGACACAAATTGTCATCTACAACGCAGTTTCCGCTCAGCGACCAAGTCCCGTCGTAGCTGTATGTAAGTTCATCGAGAAATGTTAACCGACCGTACGATCTTCTTCAAACTTGCAGGAGTGCTCTCGATTGGCGACACGAGCATTCTCTACAAGTTTCATAAACTTCTTACTGCTGGAAGGGGAGTTAGACACAAATTGTCATCTACAACGCAGTTTCCGCTCAGCGACCAAGTCCCGTCGTAGCTGTATGTAAGTTCATCGAGAAATGCGAACCGACCGTACGATGTTCTTCAAACTTGCAGGAGTGCTCTCGATTGGCGACACGAGCATTCTGTACAAGTTTCCTAAACTTCGTACGGCTGGAAGGGGAGTTAGACACAAATTGTCATCTACAACGCAGTACTGGATACTTCCCGTTCAGCGACTGAGTCCCGTCGTAGCTGCATGTAAGTTCATCGAGAAATGTGAACCGACCGTACGATCTTCTTCAAACTTGCAGGAGTGCTCTCGATTGACGACACGAGCATGCTGTACAAGTTTCATAAACTTCGTACGGCTGGAAGCGGAGTTTGAAAAAAATTGTCATCATCCGAATTTCCGCTCAGCGACCAAGTCCCTTCGTAGCAGCATGTAAGTTCATCGAGAAATCTGAACCGACCATACGATCATCTTCAGACCTGCAGGAGTGATCTCGATTGGCGACACGAGCATTCTGTACAAGTTTCATAAACTTCGTACGGCTGGAAGAGGAGTTTGAAAAAAATGGTCATCATCCGAATTTCCGCTCAGCGACCAAGTCACTTCGTAGCTGCATGTAAGTTCATCGAGACATCTGAACCGACCGTACGATCATCTTCAAACTTGCAGGAGTGCTCTCGATTTACGACACGGGCATTCTCTATAAGTTTCATAAACTTCGTAAGGCTGGAAGGGGAGTTAGACACAAATTGTCATCTACAACGCAGTTTCCGCTCAGCGACCAAGTCCCGTCGTAGCTGTATATAAGTTCATCGAGAAATGCGAACCGACCGTACGATCTCCTTCAAACTTGCAGGAGTGCTCTCGATTGGCGACACGAGCATTCTCTACAAGTTTCATAAACTTCGTACGGTTGGAAGGGGAGTTAGACACAAATTGTCATCATCCGAATTTCCGCTCAGCGACCAAGTCCCTTCGTAGCTGCATGTAAGTTCATCGAGAAATCTGAACCGGCCGTACGGTCAACTTCAAACTTGCAGGAGTGCTCTCGATAGGCGACACGAGCATTCTGTACAAGTTTCATAAACTTCGTACGGCTGGAAGGGGAGTTAGACAATAATTGTCATCTACAACGCAGTTTCCGGTCAGCGACCAAGTCCCGTCGTAGCTGTATGTAAGTTCATCGAGAAATGCGAACCGACCGTACGATCTTCTTCAAACTTGCAGGAGTGCTCTCGATTGGCGACACGAGCATTCTCTACAAGTTTCATAAACTTCGTACGGCTGGAAGCGGAGTTTAAAAAAATTGTCATCATCCGAATTTCCGCTCAGCGACCAAGTTGCTTTGTAGCTGCATGTAAGTACATCGAGAAATCTGAACCGACCGTACGATCATCTTCAAACTTACAGGAGTGCTCTCGATTGGCGACACGAGCATTCTGTACAAGTTTCATAAACTTCGTACGGCTGGAAGGGGTGTTAGACACAAATTGTCATCTACAACGCAGTTTCCGCTCAGCGACCAAGTCCCGTCGTAGCTGTATGTAAGTTCATCGAGAAATGCGAACCGACCGTACGATCTTCTTCAAACTTGCAGGAGTGCTCTCGATTGGCGACACGAGCATGTTGTACAAGTTTCATAAACTTCGTACGGCTGGAAGGGGAATTAGACAATAATTGTCATCTACAACGCAGTTTCCGCTCAGCGACCAAGTCCCGTCGTAGCTGTATGTAAGTTCATCGAGAAATGCGAACCGACCGTACGATCTTCTTCAAACTTGCAGGAGTGCTCTCGATTGGCGACACGAGCATTCTCTACAAGTTTCATAAACTTCTTACGGCTGGAAGGGGAGTTGGACACAAATTGTCATCATCCGAATTTCCGCTCAACGACCAAGTCCCTACACGTAGCTGCATGTAAGTTCATCGAGAAATCTGAACCGACCTTACGATCACCTTCAAACTTGCAGGAGTGCTCTCGATTGGCGACACGAGCATTCTGTACAAGTTTCATAAACTTCGTACGGCTGGAAGGGGAGTTAGACACAAATTGTCATCTACAACGCAGTTTCCGCTCAGCGACGAATTCCCTTCGTAGCTGCATGTAAGTTCATCCGGAAATCTGAACCGACCGTACGATCATCTTCAGACTTGCAGGAGTGCTCTCGATTAGCGACACGAGCATTCTCTACAAGTTTCATAAACTTCGTACGGCTGGAAGGGGTGTTAGACACAAATTGTCATCTACAACGCAGTTTCCGCTCAGCGACCAAGTCCCGTCGTAGCTGTATGTAAGTTCATCGAGAAATGCGAACCGACCGTACGATCTTCTTCAAACTTGCAGGAGTGCTCTCGATTGGCGACACGAGCATGTTGTACAAGTTTCATAAACTTCGTACGGCTGGAAGGGGAGTTAGACAATAATTGTCATCTACAACGCAGTTTCCGCTCAGCGACCAAGTCCCGTCGTAGCTGTATGTAAGTTCATCGAGAAATGCGAACCGACCCTACGATCTTCTTCAAACTTGCAGGAGTGCTCTCGATTGGCGACACGAGCATTCTCTACAAGTTTCATAAACTTCTTACGGCTGGAAGGGGAGTTGGACACAAATTGTCATCACCCGAATTTCCGCTCAACGACCAAGTCCCTACACGTAGCTGCATGTAAGTTCATCGAGAAATCTGAACCGACCTTACGATCACCTTCAAACTTGCAGGAGTGCTCTCGATTGGCGACACGAGCATTCTGTACAAGTTTCATTATCTTCGTACGGCTGGAAGGGGAGTTAGACACAAATTGTCATCTACAACGCAGTTTCCGCTCAGCGACCAAGTCCCGTCGTGGCTGTATGTAAGTTCATCGAGGAATGCAAACCGACCGTACGATCTTCTTCAAACTTGCAGGAGTGCTCTCGATTGGCGACACGAGCATTCTCTACAAGTTTCATAAACTTCGTACGGCTGGAAGGGGAGTTAGACACAAATTGTCATCTACAACGCAGTTTCCGCTCAGCGACCAAGTCCCGTCGTAGCTGTATGTAAGTTCATCGAGAAATGTTAACCGACCGTACGATCATTTGCAAACTTGTAGGAGTGCTCTCGATAGGCGACGCGAGCATTCTGTACAAGTTTCATAAACTTCGTACGTTTGGAAGGGGTGTTAGACACAAATTGTCATCTACAACGCAGTTTCCGCTCAGCGACCAAGTCCCGTCGTAGCTGTATGTAAGTTCATCGAGAAATGCGAACCGACCGTACGATCTTCTTCAAACTTGCAGGAGTGCTCTCGATTGGCGACACGAGCATTCTCTACAAGTTTCATAAACTTCGTACGGCTGGAAGGGGAGTTAGACACAAATTGTCATCTACAACGCAGTACTGGATAGTTCCCGTTCAGCGACTAAGTCCCGTCGTAGCTGCATGTAAGTTCATCGAGATATGTGAACCGACCGTAGGATCTTCTTCAAACGTGCAGGAGTGCTCTCGATTGACGACACGAGCATGCTGTACAAGTTTCATAAACTTCGTACGGCTGGAAGCGGAGTTTAAAAAAATTGTCATCATCCGAATTTCCGCTCAGCGACCAAGTTGCTTTGTAGCTGCATGTAAGTTCATCGAGAAATCTGAACCGACCGTACGATCATCTTCAAACTTACAGGAGTGCTCTCGATTGGCGACACGAGCATTCTCTACAAGTTTCATAAACTTCTTACTGCTGGAAGGGGAGTTAGACACAAATTGTCATCTACAACGCAGTTTCCGCTCAGCGACCAAGTCCCGTCGTAGCTGTATGTAAGTTCATCGAGAAATGCGAACCGACCGTACGATGTTCTTCAAACTTGCAGGAGTGCTCTCGATTGGCGACACGAGCATTCTGTACAAGTTTCATAAACTTCGTACGGCTGGAAGGGGAGTTAGACAAAAATTGTTATCTACAACGCAGTACTGGATACTTCCCGTTCAGCGACTAAGTCCCGTCGTAGCTGCATGTAAGTTCATCGAGAATTGCGAACCGACCATACGATCTTCTTCAAACTTGCAGGAGTGCTCTCGATTGGCGACACGAGCATTCTCTACAAGTTTCATAAACTTCGTACGGCTGGAAGGGGAGTTAGACACAAATTGTCATCATCCGAATTTCCGCTCAGCGACCAAGTCCCTTCGTAGCAGCATGTAAGTTCATCGAGAAATCTGAACCGACCATACGATCATCTTCAGACTTGCAGGAGTGATCTCGATTGGCGACACGAGCATTCTGTACAAGTTTCCTAAACTTCGTACGGCTGGAAGGGGAGTTAGACACAAATTGTCATCTACAACGCAGTACTGGATACTTCCCGTTCAGCGACTGAGTCCCGTCGTAGCTGCATGTAAGTTCATCGAGAAACGTGAACCGACCGTACGATCTTCTTCAAACTTGCAGGAGTGCTCTCGATTGACGACACGAGCATGCTGTACAAGTTTCATAAACTTCGTACGGCTGGAAGCGGATTTTGAAAAAAATTGTCATCATTCGAATTTCCGCTCAGCGACCAAGTCCCGTCGTAGCTGTAGGTAAGTTCATCGAGAATTGCGAACCGACCGTACGATCTTCTTCAAACTTGCAGGAGTGCTCTCGATTGGCGACACGAGCATTCTCTACAAGTTTCATAAACTTCTTACGGCTGGAAGGGGAGTTAGACAAAAATTGTTATCTACAACGCAGTACTGGATACTTCCCGTTCAGCGACTAAGTCCCGTCGTAGCTGCATGTAAGTTCATCGAGAATTGCGAACCGACCATACGATCTTCTTCAAACTTGCAGGAGTGCTCTCGATTGGCGACACGAGCATTCTCTACAAGTTTCATAAACTTCGTACGGCTGGAAGGGGAGTTAGACACAAATTGTCATCATCCGAATTTCCGCTCAGCGACCAAGTCCCTTCGTAGCAGCATGTAAGTTCATCGAGAAATCTGAACCGACCATACGATCATCTTCAGACTTGCAGGAGTGATCTCGATTGGCGACACGAGCATTCTGTACAAGTTTCCTAAACTTCGTACGGCTGGAAGGGGAGTTAGACACAAATTGTCATCTACAACGCAGTACTGGATACTTCCCGTTCAGCGACTGAGTCCCGTCGTAGCTGCATGTAAGTTCATCGAGAAACGTGAACCGACCGTACGATCTTCTTCAAACTTGCAGGAGTGCTCTCGATTGACGACACGAGCATGCTGTACAAGTTTCATAAACTTCGTACGGCTGGAAGCGGATTTTGAAAAAAATTGTCATCATTCGAATTTCCGCTCAGCGACCAAGTCCCGTCGTAGCTGTAGGTAAGTTCATCGAGAATTGCGAACCGACCGTACGATCTTCTTCAAACTTGCAGGAGTGCTCTCGATTGGCGACACGAGCATTCTCTACAAGTTTCATAAACTTCTTAAGGCTGGAAGGGGAGTTAGACACAAATTGTCATCATCCGAATTTCCGCTCAGCGACCAAGTCCCTACGTAGCTGCATGTAAGTTCATAGAGAAATCTGAACCGACCTTACGATCACCTTTAAACTTGCAGGAGTGCTCTCGATTGGCGACACGAGCATTCTGTACAAGTTTCATAAACTTCGTACGGCTGGAAGGGGAGTTAGACACAAATTGTCATGTACAACGCAGTTTCCGCTCAGCGACCAAGTCCCTTCGTAGCTGCATGTAAGTTCATCCGGAAATCTGAACCGACCGTACGATCATCTTCAGGCTTGCAGGAGTGCTCTCGATTGGCGACACGAGCATTCTCTACAAGTTTCATAAACTTCGTAAGGCTGGATGGGGAGTTAGACACAAATTGTCATCTACAACGCAGTTTCCGCTCTGCGACCAAGTCCCGTCGTAGCTGTATGTAAGTTCATCGAGAAATGCGAACCGACCGTACGATGTTCTTCAAACTTGCAGGAGTGCTCTCGATTGGCGGCACGATCATTCTGTACAAGTTTCATAAACTTCGCACGGCTGGAAGGGGAGTTTGACACAAATTGTCATCTACAACGTAGTTTCCGACAGCGACCAAGTCCCGTCGTAGCTGTATGTCAGTTCATCGAGAAATGCGAACCGACCGTACGATCTTCTTTAAACTTGCAGGAGTGCTCTCGATTGGCGACACGAGCATTCTCTACAAGTTTCATAAACTTCGTACGGCTGGAAGGGGAGTTAGACACAAATTGTCATCTACAACGCAGTTTCCGCTCAGCGACCAAGTCCCGTCGTGGCTGTATGTAAGTTCATCGAGAAATGCAAACCGACCGTACGATCTTCTTCAAACTTGCAGGAGTGCTCTCGATTGGCGACACGAGCATTCTCTACAAGTTTCATAAACTTCGTACGGCTGGAAGGGGAGTTAGACACAAATTGTCATCTACAACGCAGTTTCCGCTCAGCGACCAAGTCCCGTCGTAGCTGTATGTAAGTTCATCGAGAAATGTTAACCGACCGTACGATCATCTTCAAACTTGTAGGAGTGCTCTCGATAGGCGACACGAGCATTCTGTACAAGTTTCATAAACATCGTACGGCTGGAAGGGGAGTTAGACACAAATTGTCATGTACAACGCAGTTTCCGCTCAGCGACCAAGTCCCTTCGTAGCTGCATGTAAGTTCATCCGGAAATCTGAACCGACCGTACAATCATCTTCACACTTGCAGGAGTGCTCTCGATTGGCGACACGAGCATTCTCTACAAGTTTCATAAACTTCGTACGGTTGGATGGGGAGTTAGACACAAATTGCCATCTACAACGCAGTACTGGATAGTTCCCGTTCAGCGAATAAGTCCCGTCGTAGGTGTATGTAAGTTCATCGAGAAATGCGAACCGACCGTACGATGTTCTTCAAACTTGCAGGAGTGCTCTCGATTGGCGACACGAGCATTCTGTACAAGTTTCATAAACTTCGTACGGCTGGAAGGGGAGTTAGACACAAATTGTCATCTACAACGCAGTTTCCGCTCAGCGACCAAGTCCCTTCGTAGCTGTATGTAAGTTCATCGAGAAATGCGAACCGACCGTACGATCTTCTTCAAACTTGCAGGAGTGCTCTCGATTGGCGACACGAGCATTCTCTACAAGTTTCATAAACTTCTTACGGCTGGAAGGGGAGTTAGACAATAATTATCATCTACAACGCAGTTTCCGCTCAGCGACCAAGTCCCGTCGTAGCTGTATGTAAGTTCATCGAAAATGCGAACCGACCGTACGATCTTCTTCAAACTTGCAGGAGTGCTCTCGATTGGCGACACGAGCATTCTCTACAAGTTTCATAAACTTCTTACGGCTGGAAGGGGAGTTAGACACAAATTGTCATCATCCGAATTTCCGCTCAGCGACCAAGTCCCTACGTAGCTGCATGTAAGTTCATCGAGAAATCTGAACCGACTTTACGATCACCTTCAATCTTGCAGGAGTGCTCTCGATTGGCGACACGAACATTCTGTACAAGTTTCATAAACTTCGTACGGCTGGAAGGGGA
The DNA here is from genome assembly GCA_963942575.1 of Priocnemis perturbator. Taxonomy (NCBI): domain Eukaryota; kingdom Metazoa; phylum Arthropoda; class Insecta; order Hymenoptera; family Pompilidae; genus Priocnemis; species Priocnemis perturbator. The sequence continues at coordinate 119,789 of CAWWDK010000157.1, forward strand.
GTTAGACACAAATTGTCATCATCCGAATTTCCTCTCAGCGACCAAGTCCCTTCGTAGCTGCATGTAAGTTCATCGAGAAATCTGAACCGGCCGTACGGTCATCTTCAAACTTGCAGGAGTGCTCTCGATAGGCGACACGAGCATTCTGTACAAGTTTCATAAACTTCGTACGGCTGGAAGGGGAGTTAGACACAAATTGTCATCTACAACGCAGTTTCCGCTCAGCGACCAAGTCCCGTCGTGGCTGCATGTAAGTTTATCGAGAAATGCAAACCGACCGTACGATCTTCTTCAAACTTGCAGGAGTGCTTTCGATTGGCGACACGAGCATTCTCTACAAGTTTCATAAACTTCGTACGGCTGGAAGGGGAGTTAGACACAAATTGTCATCTACAACGCAGTTTCCGCTCAGCGACCAAGTCCCGTCGTAGCTGTATGTAAGTTCATCGAGAAATGTTAACCGACCGTACGATCTTCTTCAAACTTGCAGGAGTGCTCTCGATTGGCGACACGAGCATTCTCTACAAGTTTCATAAACTTCGTACGGCTGGAAGGGGAGTTAGACACAAATTGTCATCTACAACGCAGTTTCCGCTCAGCGACCAAGTCCCGTCGTGGCTGTATGTAAGTTCATCGAGAAATGCAAACCGACCGTACGATCTTCTTCAAACTTGCAGGAGTGCTCTCGATTGGCGACACGAGCATTCTCTACAAGTTTCATAAACTTCGTACGGCTGGAAGGGGAGTTAGACACAAATTGTCATCTACAACGCAGTTTCCGCTCAGCGACCAAGTCCCGTCGTAGCTGTATGTAAGTTCATCGAGAAATGTTAACCGACCGTACGATCATCTTCAAACTTGTAGGAGTGCTCTCGATAGGCGACACGAGCATTCTGTACAAGTTTCATAAACATCGTACGGCTGGAAGGGGAGTTAGACACAAATTGTCATGTACAACGCAGTTTCCGCTCAGCGACCAAGTCCCTTCGTAGCTGCATGTAAGTTCATCCGGAAATCTGAACCGACCGTACGATCATCTTCACACTTGCAGGAGTGCTCTCGATTGGCGACACGAGCATTCTCTACAAGTTTCATAAACTTCGTACGGTTGGATGGGGAGTTAGACACAAATTGCCATCTACAACGCAGTACTGGATAGTTCCCGTTCAGCGAATAAGTCCCGTCGTAGGTGTATGTAAGTTCATCGAGAAATGCGAACCGACCGTACGATGTTCTTCAAACTTGCAGGAGTGCTCTCGATTGGCGACACGAGCATTCTGTACAAGTTTCATAAACTTCGTACGGCTGGAAGGGGAGTTAGACACAAATTGTCATCTACAACGCAGTTTCCGCTCAGCGACCAAGTCCCTTCGTAGCTGTATGTAAGTTCATCGAGAAATGCGAACCGACCGTACGATCTTCTTCAAACTTGCAGGAGTGCTCTCGATTGGCGACACGAGCATTCTCTACAAGTTTCATAAACTTCTTACGGCTGGAAGGGGAGTTAGACAATAATTATCATCTACAACGCAGTTTCCGCTCAGCGACCAAGTCCCGTCGTAGCTGTATGTAAGTTCATCGAAAATGCGAACCGACCGTACGATCTTCTTCAAACTTGCAGGAGTGCTCTCGATTGGCGACACGAACATTCTGTACAAGTTTCATAAACTTCGTACGGCTGGAAGGGGAGTTAGACACAAATTGTCATCATCCGAATTTCCTCTCAGCGACCAAGTCCCTTCGTAGCTGCATGTAAGTTCATCGAGAAATCTGAACCGGCCGTACGGTCATCTTCAAACTTGCAGGAGTGCTCTCGATAGGCGACACGAGCATTCTGTACAAGTTTCATAAACTTCGTACGGCTGGAAGGGGAGTTAGACACAAATTGTCATCATCCGAATTTCCTCTCAGCGACCAAGTCCCTTCGTAGCTGCATGTAAGTTCATCGAGAAATCTGAACCGGCCGTACGGTCATCTTCAAACTTGCAGGAGTGCTCTCGATAGGCGACACGAGCATTCTGTACAAGTTTCATAAACTTCGTACGGCTGGAAGGGGAGTTAGACACAAATTGTCATCTACAACGCAGTTTCCGCTCAGCGACCAAGTCCCGTCGTGGCTGCATGTAAGTTTATCGAGAAATGCAAACCGACCGTACGATCTTCTTCAAACTTGCAGGAGTGCTTTCGATTGGCGACACGAGCATTCTCTACAAGTTTCATAAACTTCGTACGGCTGGAAGGGGAGTTAGACACAAATTGTCATCTACAACGCAGTTTCCGCTCAGCGACCAAGTCCCGTCGTAGCTGTATGTAAGTTCATCGAGAAATGTTAACCGACCGTACGATCTTCTTCAAACTTGCAGGAGTGCTCTCGATTGGCGACACGAGCATTCTCTACAAGTTTCATAAACTTCGTACGGCTGGAAGGGGAGTTAGACACAAATTGTCATCTACAACGCAGTACTGGATACTTCCCGTTCAGCGACTGAGTCCCGTCGTAGCTGCATGTAAGTTCATCGAGAAATGTGAACCGACCGTACGATCTTCTTCAAACTTGCAGGAGTGCTCTCGATTGACGACACGAGCATGCTGTACAAGTTTCATAAACTTCGTACGGCTGGAAGCGGAGTTTGAAAAAAATTGTCATCATTCGAATTTCCGCTCAGCGACCAAGTCCCGTCGTAGCTGTAGGTAAGTTCATCGAGAATTGCGAACCGACCGTACGATCTTCTTCAAACTTGCAGAAGTGCTCTCGATTGGCGACACGAGCATTCTCTACAAGTTTCATAAACTTCTTACGGCTGGAAGGGGAGTTGGACACAAATTGTCATCACCCGAATTTCCGCTCAACGACCAAGTCCCTACACGTAGCTGCATGTAAGTTCATCGAGAAATCTGAACCGACCTTACGATCACCTTCAAACTTGCAGGAGTGCTCTCGATTGGCGACACGAGCATTCTGTACAAGTTTCATAAACTTCGTACGGCTGGAAGGGGAGTTAGACACAAATTGTCATGTACAACGCAGTTTCCGCTCAGCGACGAATTCCCTTCGTAGCTGCATGTAAGTTCATCCGGAAATCTGAACCGACCGTACGATCATCTTCAGACTTGCAGGAGTGCTCTCGATTGGCGACACGAGCATTCTCTACAAGTTTCATAAACTTCGTACGGCTGGATGGGGAGTTAGACACAAATTGTCATCTACAACGCAGTTTCCGCTCAGCGACCAAGTCCCGTCGTAGCTGTATGTAAGTTCATCGAGAGATGCGAACCGACCGTACGATGTTCTTCAAACTTGCAGGAGTGCTCTCGATTGGCGACACGAGCATTCTGTACAAGTTTCCTAAACTTCGTACGGCTGGAAGGGGAGTTAGACACAAATTGTCATCATCCGAATTTCCGCTCAGCGACCAAGTCCCTTCGTAGCTGCATGTAAGTTCATCGAGAAATCTGAACCGGCCGTACGGTCATCTTCAAACTTGCAGGAGTGCTCTCAATAGGCGACACGAGCATTCTGTACAAGTTTCATTATCTTCGTACGGCTGGAAGGGGAGTTAGACACAAATTGTCATCTACAACGTAGTTTCCGCTCAGCGACCAAGTCCCGTCGTGGCTGTATGTAAGTTCATCGAGGAATGCAAACCGACCGTACGATCTTCTTCAAACTTGCAAGAGTGCTCTCGATTGGCGACACGAGCATTCTCTACAAGTTTCATAAACTTCGTACGGCTGGAAGGGGAGTTAGACACAAATTGTCATCTACAACGCAGTTTCCGCTCAGGGAACAAGTCCCGTCGTAGCTGTATGTAAGTTCATCTAGAGATGTTAACCGACCGTACGATCATTTGCAAACTTGTAGGAGTGCTCTCGATAGGCGACGCGAGCATTCTGTACAAGTTTCATAAACTTCGTACGTTTGGAAGGGGTGTTAGACACAAATTGTCATCTACAACGCAGTTTCCGCTCAGCGACCAAGTCCCGTCGTAGCTGCATGTAAGTTCATCGAGATATGTGAACCGACCGTACGATCTTCTTCAAACGTGCAGGAGTGCTCTCGATTGACGACACGAGCATGCTGTACAAGTTTCATAAACTTCGTACGGCTGGAAGCGGAGTTTAAAAAAATTGTCATCATCCGAATTTCCGCTCAGCGACCAAGTTGCTTTGTAGCTGCATGTAAGTACATCGAGAAATCTGAACCGACCGTACGATCATCTTCAAACTTACAGGAGTGCTCTCGATTGGCGACACGAGCATTCTGTACAAGTTTCATAAACTTCGTACGGCTGGAAGGGGTGTTAGACACAAATTGTCATCTACAACGCAGTTTCCGCTCAGCGACCAAGTCCCGTCGTAGCTGTATGTAAGTTCATCGAGAAATGCGAACCGACCATACGATCTTCTTCAAACTTGCAGGAGTGCTCTCGATTGGCGACACGAGCATGTTGTACAAGTTTCATAAACTTCGTACGGCTGGAAGGGGAGTTAGACAATAATTGTCATCTACAACGCAGTTTCCGCTCAGCGACCAAGTCCCGTCGTAGCTGTATGTAAGTTCATCGAGAAATGCGAACCGACCGTACGATCTTCTTCAAACTTGCAGGAGTGCTCTCGATTGGCGACACGAGCATTCTCTACAAGTTTCATAAACTTCTTACGGCTGGAAGGGGACTTGGACACAAATTGTCATCATCCGAATTTCCGCTCAACGACCAAGTCCCTACACGTAGCTGCATGTAAGTTCATCGAGAAATCTGAACCGACCTTACGATCACCTTCAAACTTGCAGGAGTGCTCTCGATTGGCGACACGAGCATTCTGTACAAGTTTCATAAACTTCGTACGGCTGGAAGGGGAGTTAGACACAAATTGTCATGTACAACGCAGTTTCCGCTCAGCGGCCAAGTCCCTTCGTAGCTGCATGTAAGTTCATCCGGAAATCTGAACCGACCGTACGATCATCTTCACACTTGCAGGAGTGCTCTCGATTGGCGACACGAGCATTCTCTACAAGTTTCATAAACTTCGTACGGTTGGATGGGGAGTTAGACACAAATTGCCATCTACAACGCAGTACTGGATAGTTCCCGTTCAGCGAATAAGTCCCGTCGTAGGTGTATGTAAGTTCATCGAGAAATGCGAACCGACCGTACGATGTTCTTCAAACTTGCAGGAGTGCTCTCGATTGGCGACACGAGCATTCTGTACAAGTTTCATAAACTTCGTACGGCTGGAAGGGGAGTTAGACACAAATTGTCATCTACAACGCAGTTTCCGCTCAGCGACCAAGTCCCTTCGTAGCTGTATGTAAGTTCATCGAGAAATGCGAACCGACCGTACGATCTTCTTCAAACTTGCAGGAGTGCTCTCGATTGGCGACACGAGCATTCTCTACAAGTTTCATAAACTTCTTACGGCTGGAAGGGGAGTTAGACAATAATTATCATCTACAACGCAGTTTCCGCTCAGCGACCAAGTCCCGTCGTAGCTGTATGTAAGTTCATCGAAAATGCGAACCGACCGTACGATCTTCTTCAAACTTGCAGGAGTGCTCTCGATTGGCGACACGAGCATTCTCTACAAGTTTCATAAACTTCTTACGGCTGGAAGGGGAGTTAGACACAAATTGTCATCATCCGAATTTCCGCTCAGCGACCAAGTCCCTACGTAGCTGCATGTAAGTTCATAGAGAAATCTGAACCGACCTTACGATCACCTTTAAACTTGCAGGAGTGCTCTCGATTGGCGACACGAGCATTCTGTACAAGTTTCATAAACTTCGTACGGCTGGAAGGGGAGTTAGACACAAATTGTCATGTACAACGCAGTTTCCGCTCAGCGACCAAGTCCCTTCGTAGCTGCATGTAAGTTCATCCGGAAATCTGAACCGACCGTACGATCATCTTCAGGCTTGCAGGAGTGCTCTCGATTGGCGACACGAGCATTCTCTACAAGTTTCATAAACTTCGTAAGGCTGGATGGGGAGTTAGACACAAATTGTCATCTACAACGCAGTTTCCGCTCTGCGACCAAGTCCCGTCGTAGCTGTATGTAAGTTCATCGAGAAATGCGAACCGACCGTACGATGTTCTTCAAACTTGCAGGAGTGCTCTCGATTGGCGACACGATCATTCTGTACAAGTTTCATAAACTTCGCACGGCTGGAAGGGGAGTTTGACACAAATTGTCATCTACAACGTAGTTTCCGACAGCGACCAAGTCCCGTCGTAGCTGTATGTCAGTTCATCGAGAAATGCGAACCGACCGTACGATCTTCTTTAAACTTGCAGGAGTGCTCTCGATTGGCGACACGAGCATTCTCTACAAGTTTCATAAACTTCGTACGGCTGGAAGGGGAGTTAGACACAAATTGTCATCTACAACGCAGTTTCCGCTCAGCGACCAAGTCCCGTCGTGGCTGTATGTAAGTTCATCGAGAAATGCAAACCGACCGTACGATCTTCTTCAAACTTGCAGGAGTGCTCTCGATTGGCGACACGAGCATTCTCTACAAGTTTCATAAACTTCGTACGGCTGGAAGGGGAGTTAGACACAAATTGTCATCTACAACGCAGTTTCCGCTCAGCGACCAAGTCCCGTCGTAGCTGTATGTAAGTTCATCGAGAAATGTTAACCGACCGTACGATCATCTTCAAACTTGTAGGAGTGCTCTCGATAGGCGACACGAGCATTCTGTACAAGTTTCATAAACATCGTACGGCTGGAAGGGGAGTTAGACACAAATTGTCATGTACAACGCAGTTTCCGCTCAGCGACCAAGTCCCTTCGTAGCTGCATGTAAGTTCATCCGGAAATCTGAACCGACCGTACGATCATCTTCACACTTGCAGGAGTGCTCTCGATTGGCGACACGAGCATTCTCTACAAGTTTCATAAACTTCGTACGGTTGGATGGGGAGTTAGACACAAATTGCCATCTACAATGCAGTACTGGATAGTTCCCGTTCAGCGAATAAGTCCCGTCGTAGGTGTATGTAAGTTCATCGAGAAATGCGAACCGACCGTACGATGTTCTTCAAACTTGCAGGAGTGCTCTCGATTGGCGACACGAGCATTCTGTACAAGTTTCATAAACTTCGTACGGCTGGAAGGGGAGTTAGACACAAATTGTCATCTACAACGCAGTTTCCGCTCAGCGACCAAGTCCCTTCGTAGCTGTATGTAAGTTCATCGAGAAATGCGAACCGACCGTACGATCTTCTTCAAACTTGCAGGAGTGCTCTCGATTGGCGACACGAGCATTCTCTGCAAGTTTCATAAACTTCTTACGGCTGGAAGGGGAGTTAGACAATAATTATCATCTACAACGCAGTTTCCGCTCAGCGACCAAGTCCCGTCGTAGCTGTATGTAAGTTCATCGAAAATGCGAACCGACCGTACGATCTTCTTCAAACTTGCAGGAGTGCTCTCGATTGGCGACACGAGCATTCTCTACAAGTTTCATAAACTTCTTACGGCTGGAAGGGGAGTTAGACACAAATTGTCATCATCCGAATTTCCGCTCAGCGACCAAGTCCCTACGTAGCTGCATGTAAGTTCATCGAGAAATCTGAACCGACTTTACGATCACCTTCAATCTTGCAGGAGTGCTCTCGATTGGCGACACGAACATTCTGTACAAGTTTCATAAACTTCGTACGGCTGGAAGGGGAGTTAGACACAAATTGTCATCATCCGAATTTCCTCTCAGCGACCAAGTCCCTTCGTAGCTGCATGTAAGTTCATCGAGAAATCTGAACCGGCCGTACGGTCATCTTCAAACTTGCAGGAGTGCTCTCGATAGGCGACACGAGCATTCTGTACAAGTTTCATAAACTTCGTACGGCTGGAAGGGGAGTTAGACACAAATTGTCATCTACAACGCAGTTTCCGCTCAGCGACCAAGTCCCGTCGTGGCTGCATGTAAGTTTATCGAGAAATGCAAACCGACCGTACGATCTTCTTCAAACTTGCAGGAGTGCTTTCGATTGGCGACACGAGCATTCTCTACAAGTTTCATAAACTTCGTACGGCTGGAAGGGGAGTTAGACACAAATTGTCATCTACAACGCAGTTTCCGCTCAGCGACCAAGTCCCGTCGTAGCTGTATGTAAGTTCATCGAGAAATGTTAACCGACCGTACGATCTTCTTCAAACTTGCAGGAGTGCTCTCGATTGGCGACACGAGCATTCTCTACAAGTTTCATAAACTTCGTACGGCTGGAAGGGGAGTTAGACACAAATTGTCATCTACAACGCAGTACTGGATACTTCCCGTTCAGCGACTGAGTCCCGTCGTAGCTGCATGTAAGTTCATCGAGAAATGTGAACCGACCGTACGATCTTCTTCAAACTTGCAGGAGTGCTCTCGATTGACGACACGAGCATGCTGTACAAGTTTCATAAACTTCGTACGGCTGGAAGCGGAGTTTGAAAAAAATTGTCATCATTCGAATTTCCGCTCAGCGACCAAGTCCCGTCGTAGCTGTAGGTAAGTTCATCGAGAATTGCGAACCGACCGTACGATCTTCTTCAAACTTGCAGGAGTGCTCTCGATTGGCGACACGAGCATTCTCTACAAGTTTCATAAACTTCTTACGGCTGGAAGGGGAGTTGGACACAAATTGTCATCACCCGAATTTCCGCTCAACGACCAAGTCCCTACACGTAGCTGCATATAAGTTCATCGAGAAATCTGAACCGACCTTACGATCACCTTCAAACTTGCAGGAGTGCTCTCGATTGGCGACACGAGCATTCTGTACAAGTTTCATAAACTTCGTACGGCTGGAAGGGGAGTTAGACACAAATTGTCATGTACAACGCAGTTTCCGCTCAGCGACGAATTCCCTTCGTAGCTGCATGTAAGTTCATCCGGAAATCTGAACCGACCGTACGATCATCTTCAGACTTGCAGGAGTGCTCTCGATTGGCGACACGAGCATTCTCTACAAGTTTCATAAACTTCGTACGGCTGGATGGGGAGTTAGACACAAATTGTCATCTACAACGCAGTTTCCGCTCAGCGACCAAGTCCCGTCGTAGCTGTATGTAAGTTCATCGAGAGATGCGAACCGACCGTACGATGTTCTTCAAACTTGCAGGAGTGCTCTCGATTGGCGACACGAGCATTCTGTACAAGTTTCCTAAACTTCGTACGGCTGGAAGGGGAGTTAGACACAAATTGTCATCATCCGAATTTCCGCTCAGCGACCAAGTCCCTTCGTAGCTGCATGTAAGTTCATCGAGAAATCTGAACCGGCCGTACGGTCATCTTCAAACTTGCAGGAGTGCTCTCAATAGGCGACACGAGCATTCTGTACAAGTTTCATTATCTTCGTACGGCTGGAAGGGGAGTTAGACACAAATTGTCATCTACAACGTAGTTTCCGCTCAGCGACCAAGTCCCGTCGTGGCTGTATGTAAGTTCATCGAGGAATGCAAACCGACCGTACGATCTTCTTCAAACTTGCAAGAGTGCTCTCGATTGGCGACACGAGCATTCTCTACAAGTTTCATAAACTTCGTACGGCTGGAAGGGGAGTTAGACACAAATTGTCATCTACAACGCAGTTTCCGCTCAGGGAACAAGTCCCGTCGTAGCTGTATGTAAGTTCATCTAGAGATGTTAACCGACCGTACGATCATTTGCAAACTTGTAGGAGTGCTCTCGATAGGCGACGCGAGCATTCTGTACAAGTTTCATAAACTTCGTACGTTTGGAAGGGGTGTTAGACACAAATTGTCATCTACAACGCAGTTTCCGCTCAGCGACCAAGTCCCGTCGTAGCTGTATGTAAGTTCATCGAGAAATGCAAACCGACCGTACGATCTTCTTCAAACTTGCAGGAGTGCTCTCGATTGGCGACACGAGCATTCTCTACAAGTTTCATAAACTTCGTACGGCTGGAAGGGGAGTTAGACACAAATTGTCATCTACAACGTAGTACTGGATAGTTCCCGTTCAGCGACTAAGTCCCGTCGTAGCTGCATGTAAGTTCATCGAGAAATGCGAACCGACCGTACGATCTTCTTCAAACTTGCAGGAGTGCTCTCGATTGGCGACACGAGCATGTTGTACAAGTTTCATAAACTTCGTACGGCTGGAAGGGGAGTTAGACAATAATTGTCATCTACAACGCAGTTTCCGCTCAGCGACCAAGTCCCGTCGTAGCTGTATGTAAGTTCATCGAGAAATGCGAACCGACCGTACGATCTTCTTCAAACTTGCAGGAGTGCTCTCGATTGGCGACACGAGCATTCTCTACAAGTTTCATAAACTTCTTACGGCTGGAAGGGGACTTGGACACAAATTGTCATCATCCGAATTTCCGCTCAACGACCAAGTCCCTACACGTAGCTGCATGTAAGTTCATCGAGAAATCTGAACCGACCTTACGATCACCTTCAAACTTGCAGGAGTGCTCTCGATTGGCGACACGAGCATTCTGTACAAGTTTCATAAACTTCGTACGGCTGGAAGGGGAGTTAGACACAAATTGTCATGTACAACGCAGTTTCCGCTCAGCGACGAATTCCCTTCGTAGCTGCATGTAAGTTCATCCGGAAATCTGAACCGACCGTACGATCATCTTCAGACTTGCAGGAGTGCTCTCGATTAGCGACACGAGCATTCTCTACAAGTTTCATAAACTTCGTACGGCTGGATGGGGAGTTAGACACAAATTTTCATCTACAACGCAATTTCCGCTCAGCGACCAAGTCCCGTCGTAGCTGTATGTAAGTTCATCGAGAGATGCAAACCGACCGTACGATCTTCTTCAAACTTGCAGGAGTGCTTTCGATTGGCGACACGAGCATTCTCTACAAGTTTCATAAACTTCGTACGGCTGGAAGGGGAGTTAGACACAAATTGTCATCTACAACGCAGTTTCCGCTCAGCGACCAAGTCCCGTCGTAGCTGTATGTAAGTTCATCGAGAAATGTTAACCGACCGTACGATCTTCTTCAAACTTGCAGGAGTGCTCTCGATTGGCGACACGAGCATTCTCTACAAGTTTCATAAACTTCGTACGGCTGGAAGGGGAGTTAGACACAAATTGTCATCTACAACGCAGTACTGGATACTTCCCGTTCAGCGACTGAGTCCCGTCGTAGCTGCATGTAAGTTCATCGAGAAATGTGAACCGACCGTACGATCTTCTTCAAACTTGCAGGAGTGCTCTCGATTGACGACACGAGCATGCTGTACAAGTTTCATAAACTTCGTACGGCTGGAAGCGGAGTTTGAAAAAAATTGTCATCATTCGAATTTCCGCTCAGCGACCAAGTCCCGTCGTAGCTGTAGGTAAGTTCATCGAGAATTGCGAACCGACCGTACGATCTTCTTCAAACTTGCAGGAGTGCTCTCGATTGGCGACACGAGCATTCTCTACAAGTTTCATAAACTTCTTACGGCTGGAAGGGGAGTTGGACACAAATTGTCATCACCCGAATTTCCGCTCAACGACCAAGTCCCTACACGTAGCTGCATGTAAGTTCATCGAGAAATCTGAACCGACCTTACGATCACCTTCAAACTTGCAGGAGTGCTCTCGATTGGCGACACGAGCATTCTGTACAAGTTTCATAAACTTCGTACGGCTGGAAGGGGAGTTAGACACAAATTGTCATGTACAACGCAGTTTCCGCTCAGCGACGAATTCCCTTCGTAGCTGCATGTAAGTTCATCCGGAAATCTGAACCGACCGTACGATCATCTTCAGACTTGCAGGAGTGCTCTCGATTGGCGACACGAGCATTCTCTACAAGTTTCATAAACTTCGTACGGCTGGATGGGGAGTTAGACACAAATTGTCATCTACAACGCAGTTTCCGCTCAGCGACCAAGTCCCGTCGTAGCTGTATGTAAGTTCATCGAGAAATGCGAACCGACCGTACGATGTTCTTCAAACTTGCAGGAGTGCTCTCGATTGGCGACACGAGCATTCTGTACAAGTTTCCTAAACTTCGTACGGCTGGAAGGGGAGTTAGACACAAATTGTCATCATCCGAATTTCCGCTCAGCGACCAAGTCCCTTCGTAGCTGCATGTAAGTTCATCGAGAAATCTGAACCGGCCGTACGGTCATCTTCAAACTTGCAGGAGTGCTCTCAATAGGCGACACGAGCATTCTGTACAAGTTTCATTATCTTCGTACGGCTGGAAGGGGAGTTAGACACAAATTGTCATCTACAACGTAGTTTCCGCTCAGCGACCAAGTCCCGTCGTGGCTGTATGTAAGTTCATCGAGGAATGCAAACCGACCGTACGATCTTCTTCAAACTTGCAAGAGTGCTCTCGATTGGCGACACGAGCATTCTCTACAAGTTTCATAAACTTCGTACGGCTGGAAGGGGAGTTAGACACAAATTGTCATCTACAACGCAGTTTCCGCTCAGGGAACAAGTCCCGTCGTAGCTGTATGTAAGTTCATCTAGAGATGTTAACCGACCGTACGATCATTTGCAAACTTGTAGGAGTGCTCTCGATAGGCGACGCGAGCATTCTGTACAAGTTTCATAAACTTCGTACGTTTGGAAGGGGTGTTAGACACAAATTGTCATCTACAACGCAGTTTCCGCTCAGCGACCAAGTCCCGTCGTAGCTGTATGTAAGTTCATCGAGAAATGCAAACCGACCGTACGATCTTCTTCAAACTTGCAGGAGTGCTCTCGATTGGCGACACGAGCATTCTCTACAAGTTTCATAAACTTCGTACGGCTGGAAGGGGAGTTAGACACAAATTGTCATCTACAACGCAGTACTGGATAGTTCCCGTTCAGCGACTAAGTCCCGTCGTAGCTGCATGTAAGTTCATCGAGATATGTGAACCGACCGTACGATCTTCTTCAAACGTGCAGGAGTGCTCTCGATTGACGACACGAGCATGCTGTACAAGTTTCATAAACTTCGTACGGCTGGAAGCGGAGTTTAAAAAAATTGTCATCATCCGAATTTCCGCTCAGCGACCAAGTTGCTTTGTAGCTGCATGTAAGTACATCGAGAAATCTGAACCGACCGTACGATCATCTTCAAACTTACAGGAGTGCTCTCGATTGGCGACACGAGCATTCTGTACAAGTTTCATAAACTTCGTACGGCTGGAAGGGGTGTTAGACACAAATTGTCATCTACAACGCAGTTTCCGCTCAGCGACCAAGTCCCGTCGTAGCTGTATGTAAGTTCATCGAGAAATGCGAACCGACCGTACGATCTTCTTCAAACTTGCAGGAGTGCTCTCGATTGGCGACACGAGCATGTTGTACAAGTTTCATAAACTTCGTACGGCTGGAAGGGGAGTTAGACAATAATTGTCATCTACAACGCAGTTTCCGCTCAGCGACCAAGTCCCGTCGTAGCTGTATGTAAGTTCATCGAGAAATGCGAACCGACCGTACGATCTTCTTCAAACTTGCAGGAGTGCTCTCGATTGGCGACACGAGCATTCTCTACAAGTTTCATAAACTTCTTACGGCTGGAAGGGGACTTGGACACAAATTGTCATCATCCGAATTTCCGCTCAACGACCAAGTCCCTACACGTAGCTGCATGTAAGTTCATCGAGAAATCTGAACCGACCTTACGATCACCTTCAAACTTGCAGGAGTGCTCTCGATTGGCGACACGAGCATTCTGTACAAGTTTCATAAACTTCGTACGGCTGGAAGGGGAGTTAGACACAAATTGTCATGTACAACGCAGTTTCCGCTCAGCGACGAATTCCCTTCGTAGCTGCATGTAAGTTCATCCGGAAATCTGAACCGACCGTACGATCATCTTCAGACTTGCAGGAGTGCTCTCGATTAGCGACACGAGCATTCTCTACAAGTTTCATAAACTTCGTACGGCTGGATGGGGAGTTAGACACAAATTTTCATCTACAACGCAATTTCCGCTCAGCGACCAAGTCCCGTCGTAGCTGTATGTAAGTTCATCGAGAGATGCGAACCGACCGTACGATGTTCTTCAAACTTGCAGGAGTGCTCTCGATTGGCGACACGAGCATTCTGTACAAGTTTCCTAAACTTCGTACGGCTGGAAGGGGAGTTAGACAAAAATTGTCATCTACAACGCAGTACTGGATACTTCCCGTTCAGCGACTAAGTCTCGTCGTAGCTGCATGTAAGTTCATCGAGAATTGCGAACCGACCGTACGATCTTCTTCAAACTTGCAGGAGTGCTCTCGATTGGCGACACGAGCATTCTCTACAAGTTTCATAAACTTCGTACGGCTGGAAGGGGAGTTAGACACAAATTGTCATCATCCGAATTTCCGCTCAGCGAACAAGTCCCTTCGTAGCAGCATGTAAGTTCATCGAGAAATCTGAACCGACCATACGATCATCTTCAGACTTGCAGGAGTGATCTCGATTGGCGACACGAGCATTCTGTACAAGTTTCATAACCTTCGTACGGCTGGAAGAGGAGTTAGACATAAATTGTCATCTACAACGCAGTACTGGATACTTCCCGTTCAGCGCCTAAGTCCCGTCGTAGATGTATGTACGTTCATCGAGAAATGTGAACCGACCGTACGATCTTCTTCAAACCTGGAGGAGTGCTCTTGATTGACGACACGAGCATGCTGTACAAGTTTCATAAACTTCGTACGGCTGGAAGCGGAGTTTGAAAAAAATTGTCATCATTCGAATTTCCGCTCAGCGACCAAGTCCCGTCGTAGCTGTAGGTAAGTTCATCGAGAATTGCGAACCGACCGTACGATCTTCTTCAAACTTGCAGGAGTGCTCTCGATTGGCGACACGAGCATTCTCTACTAGTTTCATAAACTTCTTACGGCTGGAAGGGGAGTTAGACACAAATTGTCATCATCCGAATTTCCGCTCAGCGACCAAGTCCCTACGTAGCTGCATGTAAGTTCATCGAGAAATCTGAACCGACCATACGATCACCTTCAAACTTGCAGGAGTGCTCTCGATTGGCGACACGAGCATTCTGTACAAGTTTCATAAACTTCGTACGGCTGGAAGGGGAGTTAGACACAAATTGTCATGTACAACGCAGTTTCCGCTCAGCGACCAAGTCCCTTCGTAGCTGCATGTAAGTTCATCCGGAAATCTGAACCGACCGTACGATCATCTTCAGGCTTCCAGGAGTGCTCTCGATTGGCGACACGAGCATTCTCTACAAGTTTCATAAACTTCGTAAGGCTGGATGGGGAGTTAGACACAATCTGTCATCTACAACGCAGTTTCCGCTCAGCGACCAAGTCCCGTCGTAGCTGTATGTAAGTTCATCGCGAAATGCGAACCGACCGTACGATCTCCTTCAAACTTGCAGGAGTGCTCTCGATTGGCGACACGAGCATTCTCTACAAGTTTCATAAACTTCGTACGGCTGGAAGGGGTGTTAGACACAAATTGTCATCATCCGAATTGCCGCTCAGCGACAAAGTCCCTTCGTAGCTGCATGTAAGTTCATCGAGAAATCTGAACCGGCCTTACGGTCATCTTCAAACTTGCAGGAGTGCTCTCAATAGGCGACACGAGCATTCTGTACAAGTTTCATTATCTTCGTACGGCTGGAAGGGGAGTTAGACACAAATTGTCATCTACAACGCAGTTTCCGCTCAGCGACCAAGTCCCGTCGTGGCTGTATGTAAGTTCATCGAGGAATGCAAACCGACCGTACGATATTCTTCAAACTTGCAGGAGTGCTCTCGATTGGCGACACGAGCATTCTCTACAAGTTTCATAAACTTCGTACGGCTGGAAGGGGAGTTAGACACAAATTGTCATCTACAACGCAGTTTCCGCTCAGCGACCAAGTCCCGTCGTAGCTGTATGTAAGTTCATCTAGAGATGTTAACCGACCGTACGATCATTTGCAAACTTGTAGGAGTGCTCTCGATAGGCGACGCGAGCATTCTGTACAAGTTTCATAAACTTCGTACGTTTGGAAGGGGTGTTAGACACAAATTGTCATCTACAACGCAGTTTCCGCTCAGCGACCAAGTCCCGTCGTAGCTGTATGTAAGTTCATCGAGAAATGCGAACCGACCGTACGATCTTCTTCAAACTTGCAGGAGTGCTCTCGATAGGCGACGCGAGCATTCTGTACAAGTTTCATAAACTTCGTACGTTTGGAAGGGGTGTTAGACACAAATTGTCATCTACAACGCAGTTTCCGCTCAGCGACCAAGTCCCGTCGTAGCTGTATGTAAGTTCATCGAGAAATGCGAACCGACCGTACGATCTTCTTCAAACTTGCAGGAGTGCTCTCGATTGGCGACACGAGCATTCTCTACAAGTTTCATAAACTTCTTACGGCTGGAAGGGGAGTTGGACACAAATTGTCATCATCCGAATTTCCGCTCATCGACCAAGTCCCTACACGTAGCTGCATGTAAGTTCATCGAGAAATCTGAACCGACCTTACGATCACCTTCAAACTTGCAGGAGTGCTCTCGATTGGCGACACGAGCATTCTGTACAAGTTTCATAAACTTCGTACGGCTGGAAGGGGAGTTAGACACAAATTGTCATCTACAACGCAGTTTCCGCTCAGCGACCAAGTCCCGTCGTAGCTGTATGTAAGTTCATCGAGAAATGCGAACCGACCGTACGATCTTCTTCAAACTTGCAGGAGTGCTCTCGATTGGCGACACGAGCATTCTCTACAAGTTTCATAAACTTCGTACGGCTGGAAGGGGAGTTAGACACAAATTGTCATCAACAACGCAGTACTGGATAGTTCCCGTTCAGCGACTATTTCCCGTCGTAGCTGCATGTAAGTTCATCGAGATATGTGAACCGACCGTACGATCTTCTTCAAACGTGCAGGAGTGCTCTCGATTGGCGACACGAGCATTCTCTACAAGTTTCATAAACTTCGTACGGTTGGATGGGGAGTTAGACACACATTGCCATCTACAACGCAGTACTGGATAGTTCCCGTTCAGCGAATAAGTCCCGTCGGAGGTGTATGTAAGTTCATCGAGAAATGCGAACCGACCGTACGATGTTCTTCAAACTTGCAGGAGTGCTCTCGATTGGCGACACGAGCATTCTGTACAAGTTTCATAAACTTCGTACGGCTGGAAGGGGAGTTAGACACAAATTGTCATCTACAACGCAGTTTCCGCTCAGCGACCAAGTCCCTTCGTAGCTGTATGTAAGTTCATCGAGAAATGCGAACCGACCGTACGATCTTCTTCAAACTTGCAGGAGTGCTCTCGATTGGCGACACGAGCATTCTCTACAAGTTTCATAAACTTCTTACGGCTGGAAGGGGACTTGGACACAAATTGTCATCATCCGAATTTCCGCTCAACGACCAAGTCCCTACACGTAGCTGCATGTAAGTTCATCGAGAAATCTGAACCGACCTTACGATCACCTTCAAACTTGCAGGAGTGCTCTCGATTGGCGACACGAGCATTCTGTACAAGTTTCATAAACTTCGTACGGCTGGAAGGGGAGTTAGACACAAATTGTCATGTACAACGCAGTTTCCGCTCAGCGACGAATTCCCTTCGTAGCTGCATGTAAGTTCATCCGGAAATCTGAACCGACCGTACGATCATCTTCAGACTTGCAGGAGTGCTCTCGATTAGCGACACGAGCATTCTCTACAAGTTTCAAAAACTTCGTACGGCTGGATGGGGAGTTAGACACAAATTTTCATCTACAACGCAATTTCCGCTCAGCGACCAAGTCCCGTCGTAGCTGTATGTAAGTTCATCGAGAGATGCGAACCGACCGTACGATGTTCTTCAAACTTGCAGGAGTGCTCTCGATTGGCGACACGAGCATTCTGTACAAGTTTCCTAAACTTCGTACGGCTGGAAGGGGAGTTAGACAAAAATTGTCATCTACAACGCAGTACTGGATACTTCCCGTTCAGCGACTAAGTCTCGTCGTAGCTGCATGTAAGTTCATCGAGAATTGCGAACCGACCGTACGATCTTCTTCAAACTTGCAGGAGTGCTCTCGATTGGCGACACGAGCATTCTCTACAAGTTTCATAAACTTCGTACGGCTGGAAGGGGAGTTAGACACAAATTGTCATCATCCGAATTTCCGCTCAGCGAACAAGTCCCTTCGTAGCAGCATGTAAGTTCATCGAGAAATCTGAACCGACCATACGATCATCTTCAGACTTGCAGGAGTGATCTCGATTGGCGACACGAGCATTCTGTACAAGTTTCATAACCTTCGTACGGCTGGAAGAGGAGTTAGACATAAATTGTCATCTACAACGCAGTACTGGATACTTCCCGTTCAGCGCCTAAGTCCCGTCGTAGATGTATGTACGTTCATCGAGAAATGTGAACCGACCGTACGATCTTCTTCAAACCTGGAGGAGTGCTCTTGATTGACGACACGAGCATGCTGTACAAGTTTCATAAACTTCGTACGGCTGGAAGCGGAGTTTGAAAAAAATTGTCATCATTCGAATTTCCGCTCAGCGACCAAGTCCCGTCGTAGCTGTAGGTAAGTTCATCGAGAATTGCGAACCGACCGTACGATCTTCTTCAAACTTGCAGGAGTGCTCTCGATTGGCGACACGAGCATTCTCTACAAGTTTCATAAACTTCTTACGGCTGGAAGGGGAGTTAGACACAAATTGTCATCATCCGAATTTCCGCTCAGCGACCAAGTCCCTACGTAGCTGCATGTAAGTTCATCGAGAAATCTGAACCGACCATACGATCACCTTCAAACTTGCAGGAGTGCTCTCGATTGGCGACACGAGCATTCTGTACAAGTTTCATAAACTTCGTACGGCTGGAAGGGGAGTTAGACACAAATTGTCATGTACAACGCAGTTTCCGCTCAGCGACCAAGTCCCTTCGTAGCTGCATGTAAGTTCATCCGGAAATCTGAACCGACCGTACGATCATCTTCAGGCTTCCAGGAGTGCTCTCGATTGGCGACACGAGCATTCTCTACAAGTTTCATAAACTTCGTAAGGCTGGATGGGGAGTTAGACACAATCTGTCATCTACAACGCAGTTTCCGCTCAGCGACCAAGTCCCGTCGTAGCTGTATGTAAGTTCATCGAGAAATGCGAACCGACCGTACGATCTCCTTCAAACTTGCAGGAGTGCTCTCGATTGGCGACACGAGCATTCTCTACAAGTTTCATAAACTTCGTACGGCTGGAAGGGGTGTTAGACACAAATTGTCATCATCCGAATTGCCGCTCAGCGACAAAGTCCCTTCGTAGCTGCATGTAAGTTCATCGAGAAATCTGAACCGGCCTTACGGTCATCTTCAAACTTGCAGGAGTGCTCTCAATAGGCGACACGAGCATTCTGTACAAGTTTCATTATCTTCGTACGGCTGGAAGGGGAGTTAGACACAAATTGTCATCTACAACGCAGTTTCCGCTCAGCGACCAAGTCCCGTCGTGGCTGTATGTAAGTTCATCGAGGAATGCAAACCGACCGTACGATATTCTTCAAACTTGCAGGAGTGCTCTCGATTGGCGACACGAGCATTCTCTACAAGTTTCATAAACTTCGTACGGCTGGAAGGGGAGTTAGACACAAATTGTCATCTACAACGCAGTTTCCGCTCAGCGACCAAGTCCCGTCGTAGCTGTATGTAAGTTCATCTAGAGATGTTAACCGACCGTACGATCATTTGCAAACTTGTAGGAGTGCTCTCGATAGGCGACGCGAGCATTCTGTACAAGTTTCATAAACTTCGTACGTTTGGAAGGGGTGTTAGACACAAATTGTCATCTACAACGCAGTTTCCGCTCAGCGACCAAGTCCCGTCGTAGCTGTATGTAAGTTCATCGAGAAATGCGAACCGACCGTACGATCTTCTTCAAACTTGCAGGAGTGCTCTCGATAGGCGACGCGAGCATTCTGTACAAGTTTCATAAACTTCGTACGTTTGGAAGGGGTGTTAGACACAAATTGTCATCTACAACGCAGTTTCCGCTCAGCGACCAAGTCCCGTCGTAGCTGTATGTAAGTTCATCGAGAAATGCGAACCGACCGTACGATCTTCTTCAAACTTGCAGGAGTGCTCTCGATTGGCGACACGAGCATTCTCTACAAGTTTCATAAACTTCTTACGGCTGGAAGGGGAGTTGGACACAAATTGTCATCATCCGAATTTCCGCTCATCGACCAAGTCCCTACACGTAGCTGCATGTAAGTTCATCGAGAAATCTGAACCGACCTTACGATCACCTTCAAACTTGCAGGAGTGCTCTCGATTGGCGACACGAGCATTCTGTACAAGTTTCATAAACTTCGTACGGCTGGAAGGGGAGTTAGACACAAATTGTCATCTACAACGCAGTTTCCGCTCAGCGACCAAGTCCCGTCGTAGCTGTATGTAAGTTCATCGAGAAATGCGAACCGACCGTACGATCTTCTTCAAACTTGCAGGAGTGCTCTCGATTGGCGACACGAGCATTCTCTACAAGTTTCATAAACTTCGTACGGCTGGAAGGGGAGTTAGACACAAATTGTCATCAACAACGCAGTACTGGATAGTTCCCGTTCAGCGACTATTTCCCGTCGTAGCTGCATGTAAGTTCATCGAGATATGTGAACCGACCGTACGATCTTCTTCAAACGTGCAGGAGTGCTCTCGATTGGCGACACGAGCATTCTCTACAAGTTTCATAAACTTCGTACGGTTGGATGGGGAGTTAGACACACATTGCCATCTACAACGCAGTACTGGATAGTTCCCGTTCAGCGAATAAGTCCCGTCGGAGGTGTATGTAAGTTCATCGAGAAATGCGAACCGACCGTACGATGTTCTTCAAACTTGCAGGAGTGCTCTCGATTGGCGACACGAGCATTCTGTACAAGTTTCATAAACTTCGTACGGCTGGAAGGGGAGTTAGACACAAATTGTCATCTACAACGCAGTTTCCGCTCAGCGACCAAGTCCCTTCGTAGCTGTATGTAAGTTCATCGAGAAATGCGAACCGACCGTACGATCTTCTTCAAACTTGCAGGAGTGCTCTCGATTGGCGACACGAGCATTCTCTACAAGTTTCATAAACTTCTTACGGCTGGAAGGGGAGTTAGACAATAATTATCATCTACAACGCAGTTTCCGCTCAGCGACCAAGTCCCGTCGTAGCTGTATGTAAGTTCATCGAAAAGGCGAACCGACCGTACGATCTTCTTCAAACTTGCAGGAGTGCTCTCGATTGGCGACACGAGCATTCTCTACAAGTTTCATAAACTTCTTACGGCTGGAAGGGGAGTTAGACACAAATTGTCATCATCCGAATTTCCGCTCAGCGACCAAGTCCCTACGTAGCTGCATGTAAGTTCATCGAGAAATCTGAACCGGCCGTACGGTCATCTTCAAACTTGCAGGAGTGCTCTCGATAGGCGACACGAGCATTCTGTACAAGTTTCATAAACTTCGTACGGCTGGAAGGGGAGTTAGACACAAATTGTCATCTACAACGCAGTTTCCGCTCAGCGACCAAGTCCCGTCGTGGCTGTATGTAAGTTCATCGAGAAATGCAAACCGACCGTACGATCTTCTTCAAACTTGCAGGAGTGCTTTCGATTGGCGACACGAGCATTCTCTACAAGTTTCATAAACTTCGTACGGCTGGAAGGGGAGTTAGACACAAATTGTCATCTACAACGCAGTTTCCGCTCAGCGACCAAGTCCCGTCGTAGCTGTATGTAAGTTCATCGAGAAATGCGAACCGACCGTACGATCTTCTTCAAACTTGCAGGAGTGCTCTCGATTGGCGACACGAGCATTCTCTACAAGTTTCATAAACTTCTTACGGCTGGAAGGGGAGTTAGACAATAATTATCATCTACAACGCAGTTTCCGCTCAGCGACCAAGTCCCGTCGTAGCTGTATGTAAGTTCATCGAAAAGGCGAACCGACCGTACGATCTTCTTCAAACTTGCAGGAGTGCTCTCGATTGGCGACACGAGCATTCTCTACAAGTTTCATAAACTTCTTACGGCTGGAAGGGGAGTTAGACACAAATTGTCATCATCCGAATTTCCGCTCAGCGACCAAGTCCCTACGTAGCTGCATGTAAGTTCATCGAGAAATCTGAACCGGCCGTACGGTCATCTTCAAACTTGCAGGAGTGCTCTCGATAGGCGACACGAGCATTCTG
This sequence comes from Priocnemis perturbator, assembly GCA_963942575.1. Classification (NCBI taxonomy): domain Eukaryota; kingdom Metazoa; phylum Arthropoda; class Insecta; order Hymenoptera; family Pompilidae; genus Priocnemis; species Priocnemis perturbator. The sequence continues at coordinate 141,890 of CAWWDK010000157.1, forward strand.
TACAAGTTTCATAAACTTTGTACGGCTGGAAGGGGAGTTAGACACAAATTGTCATCTACAACGCAGTTTCCGCTCAGCGACCAAGTCCCGTCGTGGCTGTATGTAAGTTCATCGAGAAATGCAAACCGACCGTACGATCTTCTTCAAACTTGCAGGAGTGCTTTCGATTGGCGACACGAGCATTCTCTACAAGTTTCATAAACTTCGTACGGCTGGAAGGGGAGTTAGACACAAATTGTCATCTACAACGCAGTTTCCGCTCAGCGACCAAGTCCCGTCGTAGCTATATGTAAGTTCATCGAGAAATGCGAACCGACCGTACGATCTTCTTCAAACTTGCAGGAGTGCTCTCGATTGGCGACACGAGCATTCTCTACAAGTTTCATAAACTTCGTACGGCTGGAAGGGGAGTTAGACACAAATTGTCATCTACAACGCAGTACTGGATAGTTCCCGTTCAGCGACTATTTCCCGTCGTAGCTGCATGTAAGTTCATCGAGATATGTGAACCGACCGTACGATCTTCTTCAAACTTGCAGGAGTGCTCTCGATTGACGACACGAGCATGCTGTACAAGTTTCATAAACTTCGTACGGCTGGAAGCGGAGTTTAAAAAAATTGTCATCATCCGAATTTCCGCTCAGCGACCAAGTCCCTTCGTAGCTGCATGTAAGTTCATCCGGAAATCTGAACCGACCGTACGATCATCTTCAGGCTTGCAGGAGTGCTCTCGATTGGCGACACGAGCATTCTCTACAAGTTTTATAAACTTCGTAAGGCTGGAAGGGGAGTTAGACACAAATTGTCATGTACAACGCAGTTTCCGCTCAGCGACCAAGTCCCTTCGTAGCTGCATGTAAGTTCATCAGGAAATCTGAACCGACCGTACGATCATCTTCACACTTGCAGGAGTGCTCTCGATTGGCGACACGAGCATTCTCTACAAGTTTCATAAACTTCGTACGGTTGGATGGGGAGTTAGACACAAATTGCCATCTACAACGCAGTACTGGATAGTTCCCGTTCAGCGAATAAGTCCCGTCGGAGGTGTATGTAAGTTCATCGAGAAATGCGAACCGACCGTACGATGTTCTTCAAACTTGCAGGAGTGCTCTCGATTGGCGACACGAGCATTCTGTACAAGTTTCATAAACTTCGTACGGCTGGAAGGGGAGTTAGACACAAATTGTCATCTACAACGCAGTTTCCGCTCAGCGACCAAGTCCCTTCGTAGCTGTATGTAAGTTCATCGAGAAATGCGAACCGACCGTACGATCTTCTTCAAACTTGCAGGAGTGCTCTCGATTGGCGACACGAGCATTCTCTACAAGTTTCATAAACTTCTTACGGCTGGAAGGGGAGTTAGACAATAATTATCATCTACAACGCAGTTTCCGCTCAGCGACCAAGTCCCGTCGTAGCTGTATGTAAGTTCATCGAAAAGGCGAACCGACCGTACGATCTTCTTCAAACTTGCAGGAGTGCTCTCGATTGGCGACACGAGCATTCTCTACAAGTTTCATAAACTTCTTACGGCTGGAAGGGGAGTTAGACACAAATTGTCATCATCCGAATTTCCGCTCAGCGACCAAGTCCCTACGTAGCTGCATGTAAGTTCATCGAGAAATCTGAACCGGCCGTACGGTCATCTTCAAACTTGCAGGAGTGCTCTCGATAGGCGACACGAGCATTCTGTACAAGTTTCCTAAACTTCGTACGGCTGGAAGGGGAGTTAGACAAAAATTGTCATCTACAACGCAGTACTGGATACTTCCCGTTCAGCGACTAAATCCCGTCGTAGCTGCATGTAAGTTCATCGAGAATTGCGAACCGACCGTACGATCTTCTTCAAACTTGCAGGAGTGCTCTCGATTGGCGACACGAGCATTCTCTACAAGTTTCATAAACTTCGTACGGCTGGAAGGGGAGTTAGACACAAATTGTCATCATCCGAATTTCCGCTCAGCGACCAAGTCCCTTCGTAGCAGCATGTAAGTTCATCGAGAAATCTGAACCGACCATACGATCATCTTCAGACTTGCAGGAGTGATCTCGATTGGCGACACGAGCATTCTGTACAAGTTTCATAATCTTCGTAAGGCTGGAAGGGGAGTTAGACACAAATTGTCATGTACAACGCAGTTTCCGCTCAGCGACCAAGTCCCTTCGTAGCTGCATGTAAGTTCATCAGGAAATCTGAACCGACCGTACGATCATCTTCACACTTGCAGGAGTGCTCTCGATTGGCGACACGAGCATTCTCTACAAGTTTCATAAACTTCGTACGGTTGGATGGGGAGTTAGACACAAATTGCCATCTACAACGCAGTACTGGATAGTTCCCGTTCAGCGAATAAGTCCCGTCGGAGGTGTATGTAAGTTCATCGAGAAATGCGAACCGACCGTACGATGTTCTTCAAACTTGCAGGAGTGCTCTCGATTGGCGACACGAGCATTCTGTACAAGTTTCATAAACTTCGTACGGCTGGAAGGGGAGTTAGACACAAATTGTCATCTACAACGCAGTTTCCGCTCAGCGACCAAGTCCCTTCGTAGCTGTATGTAAGTTCATCGAGAAATGCGAACCGACCGTACGATCTTCTTCAAACTTGCAGGAGTGCTCTCGATTGGCGACACGAGCATTCTCTACAAGTTTCATAAACTTCTTACGGCTGGAAGGGGAGTTAGACAATAATTATCATCTACAACGCAGTTTCCGCTCAGCGACCAAGTCCCGTCGTAGCTGTATGTAAGTTCATCGAAAAGGCGAACCGACGGTACGATCTTCTTCAAACTTGCAGGAGTGCTCTCGATTGGCGACACGAGCATTCTCTACAAGTTTCATAAACTTCTTACGGCTGGAAGGGGAGTTAGACACAAATTGTCATCATCCGAATTTCCGCTCAGCGACCAAGTCCCTACGTAGCTGCATGTAAGTTCATCGAGAAATCTGAACCGGCCGTACGGTCATCTTCAAACTTGCAGGAGTGCTCTCGATAGGCGACACGAGCATTCTGTACAAGTTTCATAAACTTCGTACGGCTGGAAGGGGAGTTAGACACAAATTGTCATCTACAACGCAGTTTCCGCTCAGCGACCAAGTCCCGTCGTGCCTGTATGTAAGTTCATCGAGAAATGCAAACCGACCGTACGATCTTCTTCAAACTTGCAGGAGTGCTTTCGATTGGCGACACGAGCATTCTCTACAAGTTTCATAAACTTCGTACGGCTGGAAGGGGAGTTAGACACAAATTGTCATCATCCGAATTTCCGCTCAGCGACCAAGTCCCTTCGTAGCAGCATGTAAGTTCATCGAGAAATCTGAACCGACCATACGATCATCTTCAGACTTGCAGGAGTGATCTCGATTGGCGACACGAGCATTCTGTACAAGTTTCATAAACTTCGTACGGCTGGAAGAGGAGTTTGAAAAAAATTGTCATCATCCGAATTTCCGCTCAGCGACCAAGTCACTTCGCAGCTGCATGTAAGTTCATCGAGAAATCTGAACCGGCCGTACGGTCATCTTCAAACTTGCAGGAGTGCTCTCGATAGGCGACACGAGCATTCTGTACAAGTTTCCTAAACTTCGTACGGCTGGAAGGGGAGTTAGACAAAAATTGTCATCTACAACGCAGTACTGGATACTTCCCGTTCAGCGACTAAATCCCGTCGTAGCTGCATGTAAGTTCATCGAGAATTGCGAACCGACCGTACGATCTTCTTCAAACTTGCAGGAGTGCTCTCGATTGGCGACACGAGCATTCTCTACAAGTTTCATAAACTTCGTACGGCTGGAAGGGGAGTTAGACACAAATTGTCATCATCCGAATTTCCGCTCAGCGACCAAGTCCCTTCGTAGCAGCATGTAAGTTCATCGAGAAATCTGAACCGACCATACGATCATCTTCAGACTTGCAGGAGTGATCTCGATTGGCGACACGAGCATTCTGTACAAGTTTCATAAACTTCGTACGGCTGGAAGAGGAGTTAGACATAAATTGTCATCTACAACGCAGTACTGGATACTTCCCGTTCAGCGCCTAAGTCCCGTCGTAGATGTATGTACGTTCATCGAGAAATGTGAACCGACCGTACGATCTTCTTCAAACCTGGAGGAGTGCTCTTGATTGACGACACGAGCATGCTGTACAAGTTTCATAAACTTCGTACGGCTGGAAGGGGAGTTAGACACAAATTGTCATGTACAACGCAGTTTCCGCTCAGCGACCAAGTCCCTTCGTAGCTGCATGTAAGTTCATCCGGAAATCTGAACCGACCGTACGATCATCTTCAGGCTTCCAGGAGTGCTCTCGATTGGCGACACGAGCATTCTCTACAAGTTTCATAAACTTCGTACGGCTGGAAGGGGAGTTAGACAAAAATTGTCATCTACAACGCAGTACTGGATACTTCCCGTTCAGCGACTAAGTCCCGTCGTAGCTGCATGTAAGTTGATCGAGAATTGCGAACCGACCGTACGATCTTCTTCAAACTTGCAGGAGTGCTCTCGATTGGCGACACGAGCATTCTCTACAAGTTTCATAAACTTCGTACGGCTGGAAGGGGAGTTAGACACAAATTGTCATCATCCGAATTTCCGCTCAGCGACCAAGTCCTTTCGTAGCAGAATGTAAGTTCATCGAGAAATCTGAACCGACCATACGATCATCTTCAGACTTGCAGGAGTGATCTCTATTGGCGACACGAGCATTCTGTACAAGTTTCATAAACTTCGTACGGCTGGAAGAGGAGTTTGACATAAATTGTCATCTACAACGCAGTACTCGATACTTCCCGTTCAGCGACTAAGTCCCGTCGTAGATGTATGTACGTTCATCGAGAAATGTGAACCGACCATACGATCTTCTTCAAACCTGGAGGAGTGCTCTTGATTGACGACGCGAGCATGCTGTACAAGTTTCATAAACTTCGTACGGCTGGAAGCGGAGTTTGAAAAAAATTGTCATCATCCGAATTTCCGCTCAGCGACCAAGTCACTTCGTAGCTGCATGTAAGTTCATCGAGAAATCTGAACCGGCCGTACGGTCATCTTCAAACTTGCAGGAGTGCTCTCGATAGGCGACACGAGCATTCTGTACAAGTTTCATAAACTTCGTACGGCTGGAAGGGGAGTTAGACACAAATTGTCATCTACAACGCAGTTTCCGCTCAGCGACCAAGTCCCGTCGTAGCTGTATGTAAGTTCATCGAGAAATGTTAACCGACCGTACGATCTTCTTCAAACTTGCAGGAGTGCTCTCGATTGGCGACACGAGCATTCTCTACAAGTTTCATAAACTTCTTACTGCTGGAAGGGGAGTTAGACACAAATTGTCATCTACAACGCAGTTTCCGCTCAGCGACCAAGTCCCGTCGTAGCTGTATGTAAGTTCATCGAGAAATGCGAACCGACCGTACGATGTTCTTCAAACTTGCAGGAGTGCTCTCGATTGGCGACACGAGCATTCTGTACAAGTTTCATAAACTTCGTACGGCTGGAAGGGGAGTTAGACAAAAATTGTTATCTACAACGCAGTACTGGATACTTCCCGTTCAGCGACTAAGTCCCGTCGTAGCTGCATGTAAGTTCATCGAGAATTGCGAACCGACCATACGATCTTCTTCAAACTTGCAGGAGTGCTCTCGATTGGCGACACGAGCATTCTCTACAAGTTTCATAAACTTCGTACGGCTGGAAGGGGAGTTAGACACAAATTGTCATCATCCGAATTTCCGCTCAGCGACCAAGTCCCTTCGTAGCAGCATGTAAGTTCATCGAGAAATCTGAACCGACCATACGATCATCTTCAGACTTGCAGGAGTGATCTCGATTGGCGACACGAGCATTCTGTACAAGTTTCCTAAACTTCGTACGGCTGGAAGGGGAGTTAGACACAAATTGTCATCTACAACGCAGTACTGGATACTTCCCGTTCAGCGACTGAGTCCCGTCGTAGCTGCATGTAAGTTCATCGAGAAACGTGAACCGACCGTACGATCTTCTTCAAACTTGCAGGAGTGCTCTCGATTGACGACACGAGCATGCTGTACAAGTTTCATAAACTTCGTACGGCTGGAAGCGGATTTTGAAAAAAATTGTCATCATTCGAATTTCCGCTCAGCGACCAAGTCCCGTCGTAGCTGTAGGTAAGTTCATCGAGAATTGCGAACCGACCGTACGATCTTCTTCAAACTTGCAGGAGTGCTCTCGATTGGCGACACGAGCATTCTCTACAAGTTTCATAAACTTCTTACGGCTGGAAGGGGAGTTAGACACAAATTGTCATCATCCGAATTTCCGCTCAGCGACCAAGTCCCTACGTAGCTGCATGTAAGTTCATAGAGAAATCTGAACCGACCTTACGATCACCTTTAAACTTGCAGGAGTGCTCTCGATTGGCGACACGAGCATTCTGTACAAGTTTCATAAACTTCGTACGGCTGGAAGGGGAGTTAGACACAAATTGTCATGTACAACGCAGTTTCCGCTCAGCGACCAAGTCCCTTCGTAGCTGCATGTAAGTTCATCCGGAAATCTGAACCGACCGTACGATCATCTTCAGGCTTGCAGGAGTGCTCTCGATTGGCGACACGAGCATTCTCTACAAGTTTCATAAACTTCGTAAGGCTGGATGGGGAGTTAGACACAAATTGTCATCTACAACGCAGTTTCCGCTCTGCGACCAAGTCCCGTCGTAGCTGTATGTAAGTTCATCGAGAAATGCGAACCGACCGTACGATGTTCTTCAAACTTGCAGGAGTGCTCTCGATTGGCGACACGATCATTCTGTACAAGTTTCATAAACTTCGCACGGCTGGAAGGGGTGTTTGACACAAATTGTCATCTACAACGCAGTTTCCGACAGCGACCAAGTCCCGTCGTAGCTGTATGTCAGTTCATCGAGAAATGCGAACCGACCGTACGATCTTCTTTAAACTTGCAGGAGTGCTCTCGATTGGCGACACGAGCATTCTCTACAAGTTTCATAAACTTCGTACGGCTGGAAGGGGAGTTAGACACAAATTGTCATCTACAACGCAGTTTCCGCTCAGCGACCAAGTCCCGTCGTGGCTGTATGTAAGTTCATCGAGAAATGCAAACCGACCGTACGATCTTCTTCAAACTTGCAGGAGTGCTCTCGATTGGCGACACGAGCATTCTCTACAAGTTTCATAAACTTCGTACGGCTGGAAGGGGAGTTAGACACAAATTGTCATCTACAACGCAGTTTCCGCTCAGCGACCAAGTCCCGTCGTAGCTGTATGTAAGTTCATCGAGAAATGTTAACCGACCGTACGATCATCTTCAAACTTGTAGGAGTGCTCTCGATAGGCGACACGAGCATTCTGTACAAGTTTCATAAACATCGTACGGCTGGAAGGGGAGTTAGACACAAATTGTCATGTACAACGCAGTTTCCGCTCAGCGACCAAGTCCCTTCGTAGCTGCATGTAAGTTCATCCGGAAATCTGAACCGACCGTACGATCATCTTCACACTTGCAGGAGTGCTCTCGATTGGCGACACGAGCATTCTCTACAAGTTTCATAAACTTCGTACGGTTGGATGGGGAGTTAGACACAAATTGCCATCTACAACGCAGTACTGGATAGTTCCCGTTCAGCGAATAAGTCCCGTCGTAGGTGTATGTAAGTTCATCGAGAAATGCGAACCGACCGTACGATGTTCTTCAAACTTGCAGGAGTGCTCTCGATTGGCGACACGAGCATTCTGTACAAGTTTCATAAACTTCGTACGGCTGGAAGGGGAGTTAGACACAAATTGTCATCTACAACGCAGTTTCCGCTCAGCGACCAAGTCCCTTCGTAGCTGTATGTAAGTTCATCGAGAAATGCGAACCGACCGTACGATCTTCTTCAAACTTGCAGGAGTGCTCTCGATTGGCGACACGAGCATTCTCTACAAGTTTCATAAACTTCTTACGGCTGGAAGGGGAGTTAGACAATAATTATCATCTACAACGCAGTTTCCGCTCAGCGACCAAGTCCCGTCGTAGCTGTATGTAAGTTCATCGAAAATGCGAACCGACCGTACGATCTTCTTCAAACTTGCAGGAGTGCTCTCGATTGGCGACACGAGCATTCTCTACAAGTTTCATAAACTTCTTACGGCTGGAAGGGGAGTTAGACACAAATTGTCATCATCCGAATTTCCGCTCAGCGACCAAGTCCCTACGTAGCTGCATGTAAGTTCATCGAGAAATCTGAACCGACTTTACGATCACCTTCAATCTTGCAGGAGTGCTCTCGATTGGCGACACGAACATTCTGTACAAGTTTCATAAACTTCGTACGGCTGGAAGGGGAGTTAGACACAAATTGTCATCATCCGAATTTCCGCTCAGCGACCAAGTCCCTTCGTAGCTGCATGTAAGTTCATCGAGAAATCTGAACCGGCCGTACGGTCATCTTCAAACTTGCAGGAGTGCTCTCGATAGGCGACACGAGCATTCTGTACAAGTTTCATAAACTTCGTACGGCTGGAAGGGGAGTTAGACACAAATTGTCATCTACAACGCAGTTTCCGCTCAGCGACCAAGTCCCGTCGTGGCTGCATGTAAGTTTATCGAGAAATGCAAACCGACCGTACGATCTTCTTCAAACTTGCAGGAGTGCTTTCGATTGGCGACACGAGCATTCTCTACAAGTTTCATAAACTTCGTACGGCTGGAAGGGGAGTTAGACACAAATTGTCATCTACAACGCAGTTTCCGCTCAGCGACCAAGTCCCGTCGTAGCTGTATGTAAGTTCATCGAGAAATTTTAACCGACCGTACGATCTTCTTCAAACTTGCAGGAGTGCTCTCGATTGGCGACACGAGCATTCTCTACAAGTTTCATAAACTTCTTACTGCTGGAAGGGGAGTTAGACACAAATTGTCATCTACAACGCAGTTTCCGCTCAGCGACCAAGTCCCGTCGTAGCTGTATGTAAGTTCATCGAGAAATGCGAACCGACCGTACGATGTTCTTCAAACTTGCAGGAGTGCTCTCGATTGGCGACACGAGCATTCTGTACAAGTTTCCTAAACTTCGTACGGCTGGAAGGGGAGTTAGACACAAATTGTCATCTACAACGCAGTACTGGATACTTCCCGTTCAGCGACTGAGTCCCGTCGTAGCTGCATGTAAGTTCATCGAGAAATGTGAACCGACCGTACGATCTTCTTCAAACTTGCAGGAGTGCTCTCGATTGACGACACGAGCATGCTGTACAAGTTTCATAAACTTCGTACGGCTGGAAGCGGAGTTTGAAAAAAATTGTCATCATTCGAATTTCCGCTCAGCGACCAAGTCCCGTCGTAGCTGTAGGTAAGTTCATCGAGAATTGCGAACCGACCGTACGATCTTCTTCAAACTTGCAGGAGTGCTCTCGATTGGCGACACGAGCATTCTCTACAAGTTTCATAAACTTCGTACGGCTGGAAGGGGAGTTAGACACAAATTGTCATCATCCGAATTTCCGCTCAGCGACCAAGTCCCTTCGTAGCAGCATGTAAGTTCATCGAGAAATCTGAACCGACCATACGATCATCTTCAGACTTGCAGGAGTGATCTCGATTGGCGACACGAGCATTCTGTACAAGTTTCATAAACTTCGTACGGCTGGAAGAGGAGTTTGAAAAAAATGGTCATCATCCGAATTTCCGCTCAGCGACCAAGTCACTTCGTAGCTGCATGTAAGTTCATCGAGACATCTGAACCGACCGTACGATCATCTTCAAACTTGCAGGAGTGCTCTCGATTTACGACACGGGCATTCTCTATAAGTTTCATAAACTTCGCACGGCTGGAAGGGGAGTTAGACACAAATTATCATCTACAACGCAGTTTCCGCTCAGCGACCAAGTCCCGTCGTAGCTGTATATAAGTTCATCGAGAAATGCGAACCGACCGTACGATCTCCTTCAAACTTGCAGGAGTGCTCTCGATTGGCGACACGAGCATTCTCCACAAGTTTCATAAACTTCGTACGGTTGGAAGGGGAGTTAGACACAAATTGTCATCATCCGAATTTCCGCTCAGCGACCAAGTCCCTTCGTAGCTGCATGTAAGTTCATCGAGAAATCTGAACCGGCCGTACGGTCAACTTCAAACTTGCAGGAGTGCTCTCGATAGGCGACACGAGCATTCTGTACAAGTTTCATAAACTTCGTACGGCTGGAAGGGGTGTTAGACACAAATTGTCATCTACAACGCAGTTTCCGCTCAGCGACCAAGTCCCGTCGTAGCTGTATGTAAGTTCATCGAGAAATGTTAACGGACCGTACGATCTTCTTCAAACTTGCAGGAGTGGTCTCGATTGGCGACACGAGCATTCTCTACAAGTTTCATAAACTTCGTACGGCCGGAAGGGGAGTTAGACACAAATTGTCATCTACAACGCAGTACTGGATAGTTCCCGTTCAGCGACTAAGTCCCGTCGTAGCTGCATGTAAGTTCATCGAGATATGTGAACCGACCGTACGATCTTCTTCAAACGTGCAGGAGTGCTCTCGATTGACGACACGAGCATGCTGTACAAGTTTCATAAACTTCGTACGGCTGGAAGCGGAGTTTAAAAAAATTGTCATCATCCGAATTTCCGCTCAGCGACCAAGTTGCTTTGTAGCTGCTTGTAAGTACATCGAGAAATCTGAACCGACCGTACGATCATCTTCAAACTTACAGGAGTGCTCTCGATTGGCGACACGAGCATTCTGTACAAGTTTCATAAACTTCGTACGGCTGGAAGGGGTGTTAGACACAAATTCTCATCTACAACGCAGTTTCCGCTCAGCGACCAAGTCCCGTCGTAGCTGTATGTAAGTTCATCGAGATATGCGAACCGACCGTACGATCTTCTTCAAACTTGCAGGAGTGCTCTCGATTGGCGACACGAGCATGTTGTACAAGTTTCATAAACTTCGTACGGCTGGAAGGGGAGTTAGACAATAATTGTCATCTACAACGCAGTTTCCGGTCAGCGACCAAGTCCCGTCGTAGCTGTATGTAAGTTCATCGAGAAATGCGAACCGACCGTACGATCTTCTTCAAACTTGCAGGAGTGCTCTCGATTGGCGACACGAGCATTCTCTACAAGTTTCATAAACTTCGTACGGCTGGAAGCGGAGTTTAAAAAAATTGTCATCATCCGAATTTCCGCTCAGCGACCAAGTTGCTTTGTAGCTGCATGTAAGTACATCGAGAAATCTGAACCGACCGTACGATCATCTTCAAACTTACAGGAGTGCTCTCGATTGGCGACACGAGCATTCTGTACAAGTTTCATAAACTTCGTACGGCTGGAAGGGGTGTTAGACACAAATTGTCATCTACAACGCAGTTTCCGCTCAGCGACCAAGTCCCGTCGTAGCTGTATGTAAGTTCATCGAGAAATGCGAACCGACCGTACGATCTTCTTCAAACTTGCAGGAGTGCTCTCGATTGGCGACACGAGCATGTTGTACAAGTTTCATAAACTTCGTACGGCTGGAAGGGGAATTAGACAATAATTGTCATCTACAACGCAGTTTCCGCTCAGCGACCAAGTCCCGTCGTAGCTGTATGTAAGTTCATCGAGAAATGCGAACCGACCGTACGATCTTCTTCAAACTTGCAGGAGTGCTCTCGATTGGCGACACGAGCATTCTCTACAAGTTTCATAAACTTCTTACGGCTGGAAGGGGAGTTGGACACAAATTGTCATCATCCGAATTTCCGCTCAACGACCAAGTCCCTACACGTAGCTGCATGTAAGCTCATCGAGAAATCTGAACCGACCTTACGATCACCTTCAAACTTGCAGGAGTGCTCTCGATTGGCGACACGAGCATTCTGTACAAGTTTCATAAACTTCGTACGGCTGGAAGGGGAGTTAGACACAAATTGTCATCTACAACGCAGTTTCCGCTCAGCGACCAAGTCCCGTCGTAGCTGTATATAAGTTCATCGAGAAATGCGAACCGACCGTACGATCTCCTTCAAACTTGCAGGAGTGCTCTCGATTGGCGACACGAGCATTCTCTACAAGTTTCATAAACTTCGTACGGTTGGAAGGGGAGTTAGACACAAATTGTCATCATCCGAATTTCCGCTCAGCGACCAAGTCCCTTCGTAGCTGCATGTAAGTTCATCGAGAAATCTGAACCGGCCGTACGGTCAACTTCAAACTTGCAGGAGTGCTCTCGATAGGCGACACGAGCATTCTGTACAAGTTTCATAAACTTCGTACGGCTGGAAGGGGTGTTAGACACAAATTGTCATCTACAACGCAGTTTCCGCTCAGCGACCAAGTCCCGTCGTAGCTGTATGTAAGTTCATCGAGAAATGTTAACCGACCGTACGATCTTCTTCAAACTTGCAGGAGTGGTCCCGATTGGCGACACGAGCATTCTCTACAAGTTTCATAAACTTCGTACGGCCGGAAGGGGAGTTAGACACAAATTGTCATCTACAACGCAGTACTGGATAGTTCCCGTTCAGCGACTAAGTCCCGTCGTAGCTGCATGTAAGTTCATCGAGATATGTGAACCGACCGTACGATCTTCTTCAAACGTGCAGGAGTGCTCTCGATTGACGACACGAGCATGCTGTACAAGTTTCATAAACTTCGTACGGCTGGAAGCGGAGTTTAAAAAAATTGTCATCATCCGAATTTCCGCTCAGCGACCAAGTTGCTTTGTAGCTGCTTGTAAGTACATCGAGAAATCTGAACCGACCGTACGATCATCTTCAAACTTACAGGAGTGCTCTCGATTGGCGACACGAGCATTCTGTACAAGTTTCATAAACTTCGTACGGCTGGAAGGGGTGTTAGACACAAATTGTCATCTACAACGCAGTTTCCGCTCAGCGACCAAGTCCCGTCGTAGCTGTATGTAAGTTCATCGAGATATGCGAACCGACCGTACGATCTTCTTCAAACTTGCAGGAGTGCTCTCGATTGGCGACACGAGCATGTTGTACAAGTTTCATAAACTTCGTACGGCTGGAAGGGGAGTTAGACAATAATTGTCATCTACAACGCAGTTTCCGGTCAGCGACCAAGTCCCGTCGTAGCTGTATGTAAGTTCATCGAGAAATGCGAACCGACCGTACGATCTTCTTCAAACTTGCAGGAGTGCTCTCGATTGGCGACACGAGCATTCTCTACAAGTTTCATAAACTTCGTACGGCTGGAAGCGGAGTTTAAAAAAATTGTCATCATCCGAATTTCCGCTCAGCGACCAAGTTGCTTTGTAGCTGCATGTAAGTACATCGAGAAATCTGAACCGACCGTACGATCATCTTCAAACTTACAGGAGTGCTCTCGATTGGCGACACGAGCATTCTGTACAAGTTTCATAAACTTCGTACGGCTGGAAGGGGTGTTAGACACAAATTGTCATCTACAACGCAGTTTCCGCTCAGCGACCAAGTCCCGTCGTAGCTGTATGTAAGTTCATCGAGAAATGCGAACCGACCGTACGATCTTCTTCAAACTTGCAGGAGTGCTCTCGATTGGCGACACGAGCATGTTGTACAAGTTTCATAAACTTCGTACGGCTGGAAGGGGAATTAGACAATAATTGTCATCTACAACGCAGTTTCCGCTCAGCGACCAAGTCCCGTCGTAGCTGTATGTAAGTTCATCGAGAAATGCGAACCGACCGTACGATCTTCTTCAAACTTGCAGGAGTGCTCTCGATTGGCGACACGAGCATTCTCTACAAGTTTCATAAACTTCTTACGGCTGGAAGGGGAGTTGGACACAAATTGTCATCATCCGAATTTCCGCTCAACGACCAAGTCCCTACACGTAGCTGCATGTAAGTTCATCGAGAAATCTGAACCGACCTTACGATCACCTTCAAACTTGCAGGAGTGCTCTCGATTGGCGACACGAGCATTCTGTACAAGTTTCATAAACTTCGTACGGCTGGAAGGGGAGTTAGACACAAATTGTCATCTACAACGCAGTTTCCGCTCAGCGACGAATTCCCTTCGTAGCTGCATGTAAGTTCATCCGGAAATCTGAACCGACCGTACGATCATCTTCAGACTTGCAGGAGTGCTCTCGATTAGCGACACGAGCATTCTCTACAAGTTTCATAAACTTCGTACGGCTGGAAGGGGTGTTAGACACAAATTGTCATCTACAACGCAGTTTCCGCTCAGCGACCAAGTCCCGTCGTAGCTGTATGTAAGTTCATCGAGAAATGCGAACCGACCGTACGATATTCTTCAAACTTGCAGGAGTGCTCTCGATTGGCGACACGAGCATGTTGTACAAGTTTCATAAACTTCGTACGGCTGGAAGGGGAGTTAGACAATAATTGTCATCTACAACGCAGTTTCCGCTCAGCGACCAAGTCCCGTCGTAGCTGTATGTAAGTTCATCGAGAAATGCGAACCGACCCTACGATCTTCTTCAAACTTGCAGGAGTGCTCTCGATTGGCGACACGAGCATTCTCTACAAGTTTCATAAACTTCTTACGGCTGGAAGGGGAGTTGGACACAAATTGTCATCACCCGAATTTCCGCTCAACGACCAAGTCCCTACACGTAGCTGCATGTAAGTTCATCGAGAAATCTGAACCGACCTTACGATCACCTTCAAACTTGCAGGAGTGCTCTCGATTGGCGACACGAGCATTCTGTACAAGTTTCATTATCTTCGTACGGCTGGAAGGGGAGTTGGACACAAATTGTCATCTACAACGCAGTTTCCGCTCAGCGACCAAGTCCCGTCGTGGCTGTATGTAAGTTCATCGAGGAATGCAAACCGACCGTACGATCTTCTTCAAACTTGCAGGAGTGCTCTCGATTGGCGACACGAGCATTCTCTACAAGTTTCATAAACTTCGTACGGCTGGAAGGGGAGTTAGACACAAATTGTCATCTACAACGCAGTTTCCGCTCAGCGACCAAGTCCCGTCGTAGCTGTATGTAAGTTCATCGAGAAATGTTGACCGACCGTACGATCATTTGCAAACTTGTAGGAGTGCTCTCGATAGGCGACGCGAGCATTCTGTACAAGTTTCATAAACTTCGTACGTTTGGAAGGGGTGTTAGACACAAATTGTCATCTACAACGCAGTTTCCGCTCAGCGACCAAGTCCCGTCGTAGCTGTATGTAAGTTCATCGAGAAATGCGAACCGACCGTACGATCTTCTTCAAACTTGCAGGAGTGCTCTCGATTGGCGACACGAGCATTCTCTACAAGTTTCATAAACTTCGTACGGCTGGAAGGGGAGTTAGACACAAATTGTCATCTACAACGCAGTACTGGATAGTTCCCGTTCAGCGACTAAGTCCCGTCGTAGCTGCATGTAAGTTCATCGAGATATGTGAACCGACCGTAGGATCTTCTTCAAACGTGCAGGAGTGCTCTCGATTGACGACACGAGCATGCTGTACAAGTTTCATAAACTTCGTACGGCTGGAAGCGGAGTTTAAAAAAATTGTCATCATCCGAATTTCCGCTCAGCGACCAAGTTGCTTTGTAGCTGCATGTAAGTTCATCGAGAAATCTGAACCGACCGTACGATCATCTTCAAACTTACAGGAGTGCTCTCGATTGGCGACACGAGCATTCTCTACAAGTTTCATAAACTTCTTACTGCTGGAAGGGGAGTTAGACACAAATTGTCATCTACAACGCAGTTTCCGCTCAGCGACCAAGTCCCGTCGTAGCTGTATGTAAGTTCATCGAGAAATGCGAACCGACCGTACGATGTTCTTCAAACTTGCAGGAGTGCTCTCGATTGGCGACACGAGCATTCTGTACAAGTTTCATAAACTTCGTACGGCTGGAAGGGGAGTTAGACAAAAATTGTTATCTACAACGCAGTACTGGATACTTCCCGTTCAGCGACTAAGTCCCGTCGTAGCTGCATGTAAGTTCATCGAGAATTGCGAACCGACCATACGATCTTCTTCAAACTTGCAGGAGTGCTCTCGATTGGCGACACGAGCACTCACTACAATCTTCATAAACTTCGTACGGCTGGAAGGGGAGTTAGACACAAATTGTCATCATCCGAATTTCCGCTCAGCGACCAAGTCCCTTCGTAGCAGCATGTAAGTTCATCGAGAAATCTGAACCGACCATACGATCATCTTCAGACTTGCAGGAGTGATCTCGATTGGCGACACGAGCATTCTGTACAAATTTCCTAAACTTCGTACGGCTGGAAGGGGAGTTAGACACAAATTGTCATCTACAACGCAGTACTGGATACTTCCCGTTCAGCGACTGAGTCCCGTCGTAGCTGCATGTAAGTTCATCGAGAAACGTGAACCGACCGTACGATCTTCTTCAAACTTGCAGGAGTGCTCTCGATTGACGACACGAGCATGCTGTACAAGTTTCATAAACTTCGTACGGCTGGAAGCGGATTTTGAAAAAAATTGTCATCATTCGAATTTCCGCTCAGCGACCAAGTCCCGTCGTAGCTGTAGGTAAGTTCATCGAGAATTGCGAACCGACCGTACGATCTTCTTCAAACTTGCAGGAGTGCTCTCGATTGGCGACACGAGCATTCTCTACAAGTTTCATAAACTTCTTACGGCTGGAAGGGGAGTTAGACACAAATTGTCATCATCCGAATTTCCGCTCAGCGACCAAGTCCCTACGTAGCTGCATGTAAGTTCATAGAGAAATCTGAACCGACCTTACGATCACCTTTAAACTTGCAGGAGTGCTCTCGATTGGCGACACGAGCATTCTGTACAAGTTTCATAAACTTCGTACGGCTGGAAGGGGAGTTAGACACAAATTGTCATGTACAACGCAGTTTCCGCTCAGCGACCAAGTCCCTTCGTAGCTGCATGTAAGTTCATCCGGAAATCTGAACCGACCGTACGATCATCTTCAGGCTTGCAGGAGTGCTCTCGATTGGCGACACGAGCATTCTCTACAAGTTTCATAAACTTCGTAAGGCTGGATGGGGAGTTAGACACAAATTGTCATCTACAACGCAGTTTCCGCTCTGCGACCAAGTCCCGTCGTAGCTGTATGTAAGTTCATCGAGAAATGCGAACCGACCGTACGATGTTCTTCAAACTTGCAGGAGTGCTCTCGATTGGCGACACGATCATTCTGTACAAGTTTCATAAACTTCGCACGGCTGGAAGGGGAGTTTGACACAAATTGTCATCTACAACGTAGTTTCCGACAGCGACCAAGTCCCGTCGTAGCTGTATGTCAGTTCATCGAGAAATGCGAACCGACCGTACGATCTTCTTTAAACTTGCAGGAGTGCTCTCGATTGGCGACACGAGCATTCTCTACAAGTTTCATAAACTTCGTACGGCTGGAAGGGGAGTTAGACACAAATTGTCATCTACAACGCAGTTTCCGCTCAGCGACCAAGTCCCGTCGTGGCTGTATGTAAGTTCATCGAGAAATGCAAACCGACCGTACGATCTTCTTCAAACTTGCAGGAGTGCTCTCGATTGGCGACACGAGCATTCTCTACAAGTTTCATAAACTTCGTACGGCTGGAAGGGGAGTTAGACACAAATTGTCATCTACAACGCAGTTTCCGCTCAGCGACCAAGTCCCGTCGTAGCTGTATGTAAGTTCATCGAGAAATGTTAACCGACCGTACGATCATCTTCAAACTTGTAGGAGTGCTCTCGATAGGCGACACGAGCATTCTGTACAAGTTTCATAAACATCGTACGGCTGGAAGGGGAGTTAGACACAAATTGTCATGTACAACGCAGTTTCCGCTCAGCGACCAAGTCCCTTCGTAGCTGCATGTAAGTTCATCCGGAAATCTGAACCGACCGTACGATCATCTTCACACTTGCAGGAGTGCTCTCGATTGGCGACACGAGCATTCTCTACAAGTTTCATAAACTTCGTACGGTTGGATGGGGAGTTAGACACAAATTGCCATCTACAACGCAGTACTGGATAGTTCCCGTTCAGCGAATAAGTCCCGTCGTAGGTGTATGTAAGTTCATCGAGAAATGCGAACCGACCGTACGATGTTCTTCAAACTTGCAGGAGTGCTCTCGATTGGCGACACGAGCATTCTGTACAAGTTTCATAAACTTCGTACGGCTGGAAGGGGAGTTAGACACAAATTGTCATCTACAACGCAGTTTCCGCTCAGCGACCAAGTCCCTTCGTAGCTGTATGTAAGTTCATCGAGAAATGCGAACCGACCGTACGATCAACTTCAAACTTGCAGGAGTGCTCTCGATTGGCGACACGAGCATTCTCTACAAGTTTCATAAACTTCTTACGGCTGGAAGGGGAGTTAGACAATAATTATCATCTACAACGCAGTTTCCGCTCAGCGACCAAGTCCCGTCGTAGCTGTATGTAAGTTCATCGAAAATGCGAACCGACCGTACGATCTTCTTCAAACTTGCAGGAGTGCTCTCGATTGGCGACACGAGCATTCTCTACAAGTTTCATAAACTTCTTACGGCTGGAAGGGGAGTTAGACACAAATTGTCATCATCCGAATTTCCGCTCAGCGACCAAGTCCCTACGTAGCTGCATGTAAGTTCATAGAGAAATCTGAACCGACCTTACGATCACCTTTAAACTTGCAGGAGTGCTCTCGATTGGCGACACGAGCATTCTGTACAAGTTTCATAAACTTCGTACGGCTGGAAGGGGAGTTAGACACAAATTGTCATGTACAACGCAGTTTCCGCTCAGCGACCAAGTCCCTTCGTAGCTGCATGTAAGTTCATCCGGAAATCTGAACCGACCGTACGATCATCTTCAGGCTTGCAGGAGTGCTCTCGATTGGCGACACGAGCATTCTCTACAAGTTTCATAAACTTCGTAAGGCTGGATGGGGAGTTAGACACAAATTGTCATCTACAACGCAGTTTCCGCTCTGCGACCAAGTCCCGTCGTAGCTGTATGTAAGTTCATCGAGAAATGCGAACCGACCGTACGATGTTCTTCAAACTTGCAGGAGTGCTCTCGATTGGCGACACGATCATTCTGTACAAGTTTCATAAACTTCGCACGGCTGGAAGGGGAGTTTGACACAAATTGTCATCTACAACGTAGTTTCCGACAGCGACCAAGTCCCGTCGTAGCTGTACGTCAGTTCATCGAGAAATGCGAACCGACCGTACGATCTTCTTTAAACTTGCAGGAGTGCTCTCGATTGGCGACACGAGCATTCTCTACAAGTTTCATAAACTTCGTACGGCTGGAAGGGGAGTTAGACACAAATTGTCATCTACAACGCAGTTTCCGCTCAGCGACCAAGTCCCGTCGTGGCTGTATGTAAGTTCATCGAGAAATGCAAACCGACCGTACGATCTTCTTCAAACTTGCAGGAGTGCTCTCGATTGGCGACACGAGCATTCTCTACAAGTTTCATAAACTTCGTACGGCTGGAAGGGGAGTTAGACACAAATTGTCATCTACAACGCAGTTTCCGCTCAGCGACCAAGTCCCGTCGTAGCTGTATGTAAGTTCATCGAGAAATGTTAACCGACCGTACGATCATCTTCAAACTTGTAGGAGTGCTCTCGATAGGCGACACGAGCATTCTGTACAAGTTTCATAAACATCGTACGGCTGGAAGGGGAGTTAGACACAAATTGTCATGTACAACGCAGTTTCCGCTCAGCGACCAAGTCCCTTCGTAGCTGCATGTAAGTTCATCCGGAAATCTGAACCGACCGTACGATCATCTTCACACTTGCAGGAGTGCTCTCGATTGGCGACACGAGCATTCTCTACAAGTTTCATAAACTTCGTACGGTTGGATGGGGAGTTAGACACAAATTGCCATCTACAACGCAGTACTGGATAGTTCCCGTTCAGCGAATAAGTCCCGTCGTAGGTGTATGTAAGTTCATCGAGAAATGCGAACCGACCGTACGATGTTCTTCAAACTTGCAGGAGTGCTCTCGATTGGCGACACGAGCATTCTGTACAAGTTTCATAAACTTCGTACGGCTGGAAGGGGAGTTAGACACAAATTGTCATCTACAACGCAGTTTCCGCTCAGCGACCAAGTCCCTTCGTAGCTGTATGTAAGTTCATCGAGAAATGCGAACCGACCGTACGATCTTCTTCAAACTTGCAGGAGTGCTCTCGATTGGCGACACGAGCATTCTCTACAAGTTTCATAAACTTCTTACGGCTGGAAGGGGAGTTAGACAATAATTATCATCTACAACGCAGTTTCCGCTCAGCGACCAAGTCCCGTCGTAGCTGTATGTAAGTTCATCGAAAATGCGAACTGACCGTACGATCTTCTTCAAACTTGCAGGAGTGCTCTCGATTGGCGACACGAGCATTCTCTACAAGTTTCATAAACTTCTTACGGCTGGAAGGGGAGTTAGACACAAATTGTCATCATCCGAATTTCCGCTCAGCGACCAAGTCCCTACGTAGCTGCATGTAAGTTCATCGAGAAATCTGAACCGACTTTACGATCACCTTCAATCTTGCAGGAGTGCTCTCGATTGGCGACACGAACATTCTGTACAAGTTTCATAAACTTCGTACGGCTGGAAGGGGAGTTAGACACAAATTGTCATCATCCGAATTTCCTCTCAGCGACCAAGTCCCTTCGTAGCTGCATGTAAGTTCATCGAGAAATCTGAACCGGCCGTACGGTCATCTTCAAACTTGCAGGAGTGCTCTCGATAGGCGACACGAGCATTCTGTACAAGTTTCATAAACTTCGTACGGCTGGAAGTGGAGTTAGACACAAATTGTCATCTACAACGCAGTTTCCGCTCAGCGACCAAGTCCCGTCGTGGCTGCATGTAAGTTTATCGAGAAATGCAAACCGACCGTACGATCTTCTTCAAACTTGCAGGAGTGCTTTCGATTGGCGACACGAGCATTCTCTACAAGTTTCATAAACTTCGTACGGCTGGAAGGGGAGTTAGACACAAATTGTCATCTACAACGCAGTTTCCGCTCAGCGACCAAGTCCCGTCGTAGCTGTATGTAAGTTCATCGAGAAATGTTAACCGACCGTACGATCTTCTTCAAACTTGCAGGAGTGCTCTCGATTGGCGACACGAGCATTCTCTACAAGTTTCATAAACTTCGTACGGCTGGAAGGGGAGTTAGACACAAATTGTCATCTACAACGCAGTACTGGATACTTCCCGTTCAGCGACTGAGTCCCGTCGTAGCTGCATGTAAGTTCATCGAGAAATGTGAACCGACCGTACGATCTTCTTCAAACATGCAGGAGTGCTCTCGATTGACGACACGAGCATGCTGTACAAGTTTCATAAACTTCGTACGGCTGGAAGCGGAGTTTGAAAAAAATTGTCATCATTCGAATTTCCGCTCAGCGACCAAGTCCCGTCGTAGCTGTAGGTAAGTTCATCGAGAATTGCGAACCGACCGTACGATCTTCTTCAAACTTGCAGGAGTGCTCTCGATTGGCGACACGAGCATTCTCTACAAGTTTCATAAACTTCTTACGGCTGGAAGGGGAGTTGGACACAAATTGTCATCACCCGAATTTCCGCTCAACGACCAAGTCCCTACACGTAGCTGCATGTAAGTTCATCGAGAAATCTGAACCGACCTTACGATCACCTTCAAACTTGCAGGAGTGCTCTCGATTGGCGACACGAGCATTCTGTACAAGTTTCATAAACTTCGTACGGCTGGAAGGGGAGTTAGACACAAATTGTCATGTACAACGCAGTTTCCGCTCAGCGACGAATTCCCTTCGTAGCTGCATGTAAGTTCATCCGGAAATCTGAACCGACCGTACGATCATCTTCAGACTTGCAGGAGTGCTCTCGATTGGCGACACGAGCATTCTCTACAAGTTTCATAAACTTCGTACGGCTGGATGGGGAGTTAGACACAAATTGTCATCTACAACGCAGTTTCCGCTCAGCGACCAAGTCCCGTCGTAGCTGTATGTAAGTTCATCGAGAGATGCGAACCGACCGTACGATGTTCTTCAAACTTGCAGGAGTGCTCTCGATTGGCGACACGAGCATTCTGTACAAGTTTCCTAAACTTCGTACGGCTGGAAGGGGAGTTAGACACAAATTGTCATCATCCGAATTTCCGCTCAGCGACCAAGTCCCTTCGTAGCTGCATGTAAGTTCATCGAGAAATCTGAACCGG
Source organism: Priocnemis perturbator (assembly GCA_963942575.1). Taxonomy (NCBI): domain Eukaryota; kingdom Metazoa; phylum Arthropoda; class Insecta; order Hymenoptera; family Pompilidae; genus Priocnemis; species Priocnemis perturbator. Next base: position 163,984 of record CAWWDK010000157.1, read on the forward strand.
CCGTACGGTCATCTTCAAACTTGCAGGAGTGCTCTCAATAGGCGACACGAGCATTCTGTACAAGTTTCATAAACTTCGTACGGCTGGAAGGGGAGTTAGACACAAATTGTCATGTACAACGCAGTTTCCGCTCAGCGACCAAGTCCCTTCGTAGCTGCATGTAAGTTCATCCGGAAATCTGAACCGACCGTACGATCATCTTCAGGCTTGCAGGAGTGCTCTCGATTGGCGACACGAGCATTCTCTACAAGTTTCATAAACTTCGTAAGGCTGGATGGGGAGTTAGACACAAATTGTCATCTACAACGCAGTTTCCGCTCTGCGACCAAGTCCCGTCGTAGCTGTATGTAAGTTCATCGAGAAATGCGAACCGACCGTACGATGTTCTTCAAACTTGCAGGAGTGCTCTCGATTGGCGACACGATCATTCTGTACAAGTTTCATAAACTTCGCACGGCTGGAAGGGGAGTTTGACACAAATTGTCATCTACAACGTAGTTTCCGACAGCGACCAAGTCCCGTCGTAGCTGTATGTCAGTTCATCGAGAAATGCGAACCGACCGTACGATCTTCTTTAAACTTGCAGGAGTGCTCTCGATTGGCGACACGAGCATTCTCTACAAGTTTCATAAACTTCGTACGGCTGGAAGGGGAGTTAGACACAAATTGTCATCTACAACGCAGTTTCCGCTCAGCGACCAAGTCCCGTCGTGGCTGTATGTAAGTTCATCGAGAAATGCAAACCGACCGTACGATCTTCTTCAAACTTGCAGGAGTGCTCTCGATTGGCGACACGAGCATTCTCTACAAGTTTCATAAACTTCGTACGGCTGGAAGGGGAGTTAGACACAAATTGTCATCTACAACGCAGTTTCCGCTCAGCGACCAAGTCCCGTCGTAGCTGTATGTAAGTTCATCGAGAAATGTTAACCGACCGTACGATCATCTTCAAACTTGTAGGAGTGCTCTCGATAGGCGACACGAGCATTCTGTACAAGTTTCATAAACATCGTACGGCTGGAAGGGGAGTTAGACACAAATTGTCATGTACAACGCAGTTTCCGCTCAGCGACCAAGTCCCTTCGTAGCTGCATGTAAGTTCATCCGGAAATCTGAACCGACCGTACGATCATCTTCACACTTGCAGGAGTGCTCTCGATTGGCGACACGAGCATTCTCTACAAGTTTCATAAACTTCGTACGGTTGGATGGGGAGTTAGACACAAATTGCCATCTACAACGCAGTACTGGATAGTTCCCGTTCAGCGAATAAGTCCCGTCGTAGGTGTATGTAAGTTCATCGAGAAATGCGAACCGACCGTACGATGTTCTTCAAACTTGCAGGAGTGCTCTCGATTGGCGACACGAGCATTCTGTACAAGTTTCATAAACTTCGTACGGCTGGAAGGGGAGTTAGACACAAATTGTCATCTACAACGCAGTTTCCGCTCAGCGACCAAGTCCCTTCGTAGCTGTATGTAAGTTCATCGAGAAATGCGAACCGACCGTACGATCAACTTCAAACTTGCAGGAGTGCTCTCGATTGGCGACACGAGCATTCTCTACAAGTTTCATAAACTTCTTACGGCTGGAAGGGGAGTTAGACAATAATTATCATCTACAACGCAGTTTCCGCTCAGCGACCAAGTCCCGTCGTAGCTGTATGTAAGTTCATCGAAAATGCGAACCGACCGTACGATCTTCTTCAAACTTGCAGGAGTGCTCTCGATTGGCGACACGAGCATTCTCTACAAGTTTCATAAACTTCTTACGGCTGGAAGGGGAGTTAGACACAAATTGTCATCATCCGAATTTCCGCTCAGCGACCAAGTCCCTACGTAGCTGCATGTAAGTTCATAGAGAAATCTGAACCGACCTTACGATCACCTTTAAACTTGCAGGAGTGCTCTCGATTGGCGACACGAGCATTCTGTACAAGTTTCATAAACTTCGTACGGCTGGAAGGGGAGTTAGACACAAATTGTCATGTACAACGCAGTTTCCGCTCAGCGACCAAGTCCCTTCGTAGCTGCATGTAAGTTCATCCGGAAATCTGAACCGACCGTACGATCATCTTCAGGCTTGCAGGAGTGCTCTCGATTGGCGACACGAGCATTCTCTACAAGTTTCATAAACTTCGTAAGGCTGGATGGGGAGTTAGACACAAATTGTCATCTACAACGCAGTTTCCGCTCTGCGACCAAGTCCCGTCGTAGCTGTATGTAAGTTCATCGAGAAATGCGAACCGACCGTACGATGTTCTTCAAACTTGCAGGAGTGCTCTCGATTGGCGACACGATCATTCTGTACAAGTTTCATAAACTTCGCACGGCTGGAAGGGGAGTTTGACACAAATTGTCATCTACAACGTAGTTTCCGACAGCGACCAAGTCCCGTCGTAGCTGTACGTCAGTTCATCGAGAAATGCGAACCGACCGTACGATCTTCTTTAAACTTGCAGGAGTGCTCTCGATTGGCGACACGAGCATTCTCTACAAGTTTCATAAACTTCGTACGGCTGGAAGGGGAGTTAGACACAAATTGTCATCTACAACGCAGTTTCCGCTCAGCGACCAAGTCCCGTCGTGGCTGTATGTAAGTTCATCGAGAAATGCAAACCGACCGTACGATCTTCTTCAAACTTGCAGGAGTGCTCTCGATTGGCGACACGAGCATTCTCTACAAGTTTCATAAACTTCGTACGGCTGGAAGGGGAGTTAGACACAAATTGTCATCTACAACGCAGTTTCCGCTCAGCGACCAAGTCCCGTCGTAGCTGTATGTAAGTTCATCGAGAAATGTTAACCGACCGTACGATCATCTTCAAACTTGTAGGAGTGCTCTCGATAGGCGACACGAGCATTCTGTACAAGTTTCATAAACATCGTACGGCTGGAAGGGGAGTTAGACACAAATTGTCATGTACAACGCAGTTTCCGCTCAGCGACCAAGTCCCTTCGTAGCTGCATGTAAGTTCATCCGGAAATCTGAACCGACCGTACGATCATCTTCACACTTGCAGGAGTGCTCTCGATTGGCGACACGAGCATTCTCTACAAGTTTCATAAACTTCGTACGGTTGGATGGGGAGTTAGACACAAATTGCCATCTACAACGCAGTACTGGATAGTTCCCGTTCAGCGAATAAGTCCCGTCGTAGGTGTATGTAAGTTCATCGAGAAATGCGAACCGACCGTACGATGTTCTTCAAACTTGCAGGAGTGCTCTCGATTGGCGACACGAGCATTCTGTACAAGTTTCATAAACTTCGTACGGCTGGAAGGGGAGTTAGACACAAATTGTCATCTACAACGCAGTTTCCGCTCAGCGACCAAGTCCCTTCGTAGCTGTATGTAAGTTCATCGAGAAATGCGAACCGACCGTACGATCTTCTTCAAACTTGCAGGAGTGCTCTCGATTGGCGACACGAGCATTCTCTACAAGTTTCATAAACTTCTTACGGCTGGAAGGGGAGTTAGACAATAATTATCATCTACAACGCAGTTTCCGCTCAGCGACCAAGTCCCGTCGTAGCTGTATGTAAGTTCATCGAAAATGCGAACTGACCGTACGATCTTCTTCAAACTTGCAGGAGTGCTCTCGATTGGCGACACGAGCATTCTCTACAAGTTTCATAAACTTCTTACGGCTGGAAGGGGAGTTAGACACAAATTGTCATCATCCGAATTTCCGCTCAGCGACCAAGTCCCTACGTAGCTGCATGTAAGTTCATCGAGAAATCTGAACCGACTTTACGATCACCTTCAATCTTGCAGGAGTGCTCTCGATTGGCGACACGAACATTCTGTACAAGTTTCATAAACTTCGTACGGCTGGAAGGGGAGTTAGACACAAATTGTCATCATCCGAATTTCCTCTCAGCGACCAAGTCCCTTCGTAGCTGCATGTAAGTTCATCGAGAAATCTGAACCGGCCGTACGGTCATCTTCAAACTTGCAGGAGTGCTCTCGATAGGCGACACGAGCATTCTGTACAAGTTTCATAAACTTCGTACGGCTGGAAGTGGAGTTAGACACAAATTGTCATCTACAACGCAGTTTCCGCTCAGCGACCAAGTCCCGTCGTGGCTGCATGTAAGTTTATCGAGAAATGCAAACCGACCGTACGATCTTCTTCAAACTTGCAGGAGTGCTTTCGATTGGCGACACGAGCATTCTCTACAAGTTTCATAAACTTCGTACGGCTGGAAGGGGAGTTAGACACAAATTGTCATCTACAACGCAGTTTCCGCTCAGCGACCAAGTCCCGTCGTAGCTGTATGTAAGTTCATCGAGAAATGTTAACCGACCGTACGATCTTCTTCAAACTTGCAGGAGTGCTCTCGATTGGCGACACGAGCATTCTCTACAAGTTTCATAAACTTCGTACGGCTGGAAGGGGAGTTAGACACAAATTGTCATCTACAACGCAGTACTGGATACTTCCCGTTCAGCGACTGAGTCCCGTCGTAGCTGCATGTAAGTTCATCGAGAAATGTGAACCGACCGTACGATCTTCTTCAAACATGCAGGAGTGCTCTCGATTGACGACACGAGCATGCTGTACAAGTTTCATAAACTTCGTACGGCTGGAAGCGGAGTTTGAAAAAAATTGTCATCATTCGAATTTCCGCTCAGCGACCAAGTCCCGTCGTAGCTGTAGGTAAGTTCATCGAGAATTGCGAACCGACCGTACGATCTTCTTCAAACTTGCAGGAGTGCTCTCGATTGGCGACACGAGCATTCTCTACAAGTTTCATAAACTTCTTACGGCTGGAAGGGGAGTTGGACACAAATTGTCATCACCCGAATTTCCGCTCAACGACCAAGTCCCTACACGTAGCTGCATGTAAGTTCATCGAGAAATCTGAACCGACCTTACGATCACCTTCAAACTTGCAGGAGTGCTCTCGATTGGCGACACGAGCATTCTGTACAAGTTTCATAAACTTCGTACGGCTGGAAGGGGAGTTAGACACAAATTGTCATGTACAACGCAGTTTCCGCTCAGCGACGAATTCCCTTCGTAGCTGCATGTAAGTTCATCCGGAAATCTGAACCGACCGTACGATCATCTTCAGACTTGCAGGAGTGCTCTCGATTGGCGACACGAGCATTCTCTACAAGTTTCATAAACTTCGTACGGCTGGATGGGGAGTTAGACACAAATTGTCATCTACAACGCAGTTTCCGCTCAGCGACCAAGTCCCGTCGTAGCTGTATGTAAGTTCATCGAGAGATGCGAACCGACCGTACGATGTTCTTCAAACTTGCAGGAGTGCTCTCGATTGGCGACACGAGCATTCTGTACAAGTTTCCTAAACTTCGTACGGCTGGAAGGGGAGTTAGACACAAATTGTCATCATCCGAATTTCCGCTCAGCGACCAAGTCCCTTCGTAGCTGCATGTAAGTTCATCGAGAAATCTGAACCGGCCGTACGGTCATCTTCAAACTTGCAGGAGTGCTCTCAATAGGCGACACGAGCATTCTGTACAAGTTTCATTATCTTCGTACGGCTGGAAGGGGAGTTAGACACAAATTGTCATCTACAACGTAGTTTCCGCTCAGCGACCAAGTCCCGTCGTGGCTGTATGTAAGTTCATCGAGGAATGCAAACCGACCGTACGATCTTCTTCAAACTTGCAAGAGTGCTCTCGATTGGCGACACGAGCATTCTCTACAAGTTTCATAAACTTCGTACGGCTGGAAGGGGAGTTAGACACAAATTGTCATCTACAACGCAGTTTCCGCTCAGGGAACAAGTCCCGTCGTAGCTGTATATAAGTTCATCGAGAAATGCGAACCGACCGTACGATCTCCTTCAAACTTGCAGGAGTGCTCTCGATTGGCGACACGAGCATTCTCTACAAGTTTCATAAACTTCGTACGGTTGGAAGGGGAGTTAGACACAAATTGTCATCATCCGAATTTCCGCTCAGCGACCAAGTCCCTTCGTAGCTGCATGTAAGTTCATCGAGAAATCTGAACCGGCCGTACGGTCAACTTCAAACTTGCAGGAGTGCTCTCGATAGGCGACACGAGCATTCTGTACAAGTTTCATAAACTTCGTACGGCTGGAAGGGGTGTTAGACACAAATTGTCATCTACAACGCAGTTTCCGCTCAGCGACCAAGTCCCGTCGTAGCTGTATGTAAGTTCATCGAGAAATGTTAACCGACCGTACGATCTTCTTCAAACTTGCAGGAGTGGTCCCGATTGGCGACACGAGCATTCTCTACAAGTTTCATAAACTTCGTACGGCCGGAAGGGGAGTTAGACACAAATTGTCATCTACAACGCAGTACTGGATAGTTCCCGTTCAGCGACTAAGTCCCGTCGTAGCTGCATGTAAGTTCATCGAGATATGTGAACCGACCGTACGATCTTCTTCAAACGTGCAGGAGTGCTCTCGATTGACGACACGAGCATGCTGTACAAGTTTCATAAACTTCGTACGGCTGGAAGCGGAGTTTAAAAAAATTGTCATCATCCGAATTTCCGCTCAGCGACCAAGTTGCTTTGTAGCTGCTTGTAAGTACATCGAGAAATCTGAACCGACCGTACGATCATCTTCAAACTTACAGGAGTGCTCTCGATTGGCGACACGAGCATGTTGTACAAGTTTCATAAACTTCATACGGCTGGAAGGGGAGTTAGACAATAATTGTCATCTACAACGCAGTTTCCGGTCAGCGACCAAGTCCCGTCGTAGCTGTATGTAAGTTCATCGAGAAATGCGAACCGACCGTACGATCTTCTTCAAACTTGCAGGAGTGCTCTCGATTGGCGACACGAGCATTCTCTACAAGTTTCATAAACTTCGTACGGCTGGAAGCGGAGTTTAAAAAAATTGTCATCATCCGAATTTCCGCTCAGCGACCAAGTTGCTTTGTAGCTGCATGTAAGTACATCGAGAAATCTGAACCGACCGTACGATCATCTTCAAACTTACAGGAGTGCTCTCGATTGGCGACACGAGCATTCTGTACAAGTTTCATAAACTTCGTACGGCTGGAAGGGGTGTTAGACACAAATTGTCATCTACAACGCAGTTTCCGCTCAGCGACCAAGTCCCGTCGTAGCTGTATGTAAGTTCATCGAGAAATGCGAACCGACCGTACGATCTTCTTCAAACTTGCAGGAGTGCTCTCGATTGGCGACACGAGCATGTTGTACAAGTTTCATAAACTTCGTACGGCTGGAAGGGGAATTAGACAATAATTGTCATCTACAACGCAGTTTCCGCTCAGCGACCAAGTCCCGTCGTAGCTGTATGTAAGTTCATCGAGAAATGCGAACCGACCGTACGATCTTCTTCAAACTTGCAGGAGTGCTCTCGATTGGCGACACGAGCATTCTCTACAAGTTTCATAAACTTCTTACGGCTGGAAGGGGAGTTGGACACAAATTGTCATCATCCGAATTTCCGCTCAACGACCAAGTCCCTACACGTAGCTGCATGTAAGTTCATCGAGAAATCTGAACCGACCTTACGATCACCTTCAAACTTGCAGGAGTGCTCTCGATTGGCGACACGAGCATTCTGTACAAGTTTCATAAACTTCGTACGGCTGGAAGGGGAGTTAGACACAAATTGTCATCTACAACGCAGTTTCCGCTCAGCGACGAATTCCCTTCGTAGCTGCATGTAAGTTCATCCGGAAATCTGAACCGACCGTACGATCATCTTCAGACTTGCAGGAGTGCTCTCGATTAGCGACACGAGCATTCTCTACAAGTTTCATAAACTTCGTACGGCTGGAAGGGGTGTTAGACACAAATTGTCATCTACAACGCAGTTTCCGCTCAGCGACCAAGTCCCGTCGTAGCTGTATGTAAGTTCATCGAGAAATGCGAACCGACCGTACGATCTTCTTCAAACTTGCAGGAGTGCTCTCGATTGGCGACACGAGCATGTTGTACAAGTTTCATAAACTTCGTACGGCTGGAAGGGGAGTTAGACAATAATTGTCATCTACAACGCAGTTTCCGCTCAGCGACCAAGTCCCGTCGTAGCTGTATGTAAGTTCATCGAGAAATGCGAACCGACCCTACGATCTTCTTCAAACTTGCAGGAGTGCTCTCGATTGGCGACACGAGCATTCTCTACAAGTTTCATAAACTTCTTACGGCTGGAAGGGGAGTTGGACACAAATTGTCATCACCCGAATTTCCGCTCAACGACCAAGTCCCTACACGTAGCTGCATGTAAGTTCATCGAGAAATCTGAACCGACCTTACGATCACCTTCAAACTTGCAGGAGTGCTCTCGATTGGCGACACGAGCATTCTGTACAAGTTTCATTATCTTCGTACGGCTGGAAGGGGAGTTAGACACAAATTGTCATCTACAACGCAGTTTCCGCTCAGCGACCAAGTCCCGTCGTGGCTGTATGTAAGTTCATCGAGGAATGCAAACCGACCGTACGATCTTCTTCAAACTTGCAGGAGTGCTCTCGATTGGCGACACGAGCATTCTCTACAAGTTTCATAAACTTCGTACGGCTGGAAGGGGAGTTAGACACAAATTGTCATCTACAACGCAGTTTCCGCTCAGCGACCAAGTCCCGTCGTAGCTGTATGTAAGTTCATCGAGAAATGTTGACCGACCGTACGATCATTTGCAAACTTGTAGGAGTGCTCTCGATAGGCGACGCGAGCATTCTGTACAAGTTTCATAAACTTCGTACGTTTGGAAGGGGTGTTAGACACAAATTGTCATCTACAACGCAGTTTCCGCTCAGCGACCAAGTCCCGTCGTAGCTGTATGTAAGTTCATCGAGAAATGCGAACCGACCGTACGATCTTCTTCAAACTTGCAGGAGTGCTCTCGATTGGCGACACGAGCATTCTCTACAAGTTTCATAAACTTCGTACGGCTGGAAGGGGAGTTAGACACAAATTGTCATCTACAACGCAGTACTGGATAGTTCCCGTTCAGCGACTAAGTCCCGTCGTAGCTGCATGTAAGTTCATCGAGATATGTGAACCGACCGTAGGATCTTCTTCAAACGTGCAGGAGTGCTCTCGATTGACGACACGAGCATGCTGTACAAGTTTCATAAACTTCGTACGGCTGGAAGCGAAGTTTAAAAAAATTGTCATCATCCGAATTTCCGCTCAGCGACCAAGTTGCTTTGTAGCTGCATGTAAGTTCATCGAGAAATCTGAACCGACCGTACGATCATCTTCAAACTTACAGGAGTGCTCTCGATTGGCGACACGAGCATTCTCTACAAGTTTCATAAACTTCTTACTGCTGGAAGGGGAGTTAGACACAAATTGTCATCTACAACGCAGTTTCCGCTCAGCGACCAAGTCCCGTCGTAGCTGTATGTAAGTTCATCGAGAAATGCGAACCGACCGTACGATGTTCTTCAAACTTGCAGGAGTGCTCTCGATTGGCGACACGAGCATTCTGTACAAGTTTCATAAACTTCGTACGGCTGGAAGGGGAGTTAGACAAAAATTGTTATCTACAACGCAGTACTGGATACTTCCCGTTCAGCGACTAAGTCCCGTCGTAGCTGCATGTAAGTTCATCGAGAATTGCGAACCGACCATACGATCTTCTTCAAACTTGCAGGAGTGCTCTCGATTGGCGACACGAGCATTCTCTACAAGTTTCATAAACTTCGTACGGCTGGAAGGGGAGTTAGACACAAATTGTCATCATCCGAATTTCCGCTCAGCGACCAAGTCCCTTCGTAGCAGCATGTAAGTTCATCGAGAAATCTGAACCGACCATACGATCATCTTCAGACTTGCAGGAGTGATCTCGATTGGCGACACGAGCATTCTGTACAAGTTTCCTAAACTTCGTACGGCTGGAAGGGGAGTTAGACACAAATTGTCATCTACAACGCAGTACTGGATACTTCCCGTTCAGCGACTGAGTCCCGTCGTAGCTGCATGTAAGTTCATCGAGAAACGTGAACCGACCGTACGATCTTCTTCAAACTTGCAGGAGTGCTCTCGATTGACGACACGAGCATGCTGTACAAGTTTCATAAACTTCGTACGGCTGGAAGCGGATTTTGAAAAAAATTGTCATCATTCGAATTTCCGCTCAGCGACCAAGTCCCGTCGTAGCTGTAGGTAAGTTCATCGAGAATTGCGAACCGACCGTACGATCTTCTTCAAACTTGCAGGAGTGCTCTCGATTGGCGACACGAGCATTCTCTACAAGTTTCATAAACTTCTTACGGCTGGAAGGGGAGTTAGACACAAATTGTCATCATCCGAATTTCCGCTCAGCGACCAAGTCCCTACGTAGCTGCATGTAAGTTCATAGAGAAATCTGAACCGACCTTACGATCACCTTTAAACTTGCAGGAGTGCTCTCGATTGGCGACACGAGCATTCTGTACAAGTTTCATAAACTTCGTACGGCTGGAAGGGGAGTTAGACACAAATTGTCATGTACAACGCAGTTTCCGCTCAGCGACCAAGTCCCTTCGTAGCTGCATGTAAGTTCATCCGGAAATCTGAACCGACCGTACGATCATCTTCAGGCTTGCAGGAGTGCTCTCGATTGGCGACACGAGCATTCTCTACAAGTTTCATAAACTTCGTAAGGCTGGTTGGGGAGTTAGACACAAATTGTCATCTACAACGCAGTTTCCGCTCTGCGACCAAGTCCCGTCGTAGCTGTATGTAAGTTCATCGAGAAATGCGAACCGACCGTACGATGTTCTTCAAACTTGCAGGAGTGCTCTCGATTGGCGACACGATCATTCTGTACAAGTTTCATAAACTTCGCACGGCTGGAAGGGGAGTTAGACACAAATTGTCATCTACAACGCAGTTTCCGCTCAGCGACCAAGTCCCGTCGTGGCTGTATGTAAGTTCATCGAGAAATGCAAACCGACCGTACGATCTTCTTCAAACTTGCAGGAGTGCTCTCGATTGGCGACACGAGCATTCTCTACAAGTTTCATAAACTTCGTACGGCTGGAAGGGGAGTTAGACACAAATTGTCATCTACAACGCAGTTTCCGCTCAGCGACCAAGTCCCGTCGTAGCTGTATGTAAGTTCATCGAGAAATGTTAACCGACCGTACGATCATCTTCAAACTTGTAGGAGTGCTCTCGATAGGCGACACGAGCATTCTGTACAAGTTTCATAAACATCGTACGGCTGGAAGGGGAGTTAGACACAAATTGTCATGTACAACGCAGTTTCCGCTCAGCGACCAAGTCCCTTCGTAGCTGCATGTAAGTTCATCCGGAAATCTGAACCGACCGTACGATCATCTTCACACTTGCAGGAGTGCTCTCGATTGGCGACACGAGCATTCTCTACAAGTTTCATAAACTTCGTACGGTTGGATGGGGAGTTAGACACAAATTGCCATCTACAACGCAGTACTGGATAGTTCCCGTTCAGCGAATAAGTCCCGTCGTAGGTGTATGTAAGTTCATCGAGAAATGCGAACCGACCGTACGATGTTCTTCAAACTTGCAGGAGTGCTCTCGATTGGCGACACGAGCATTCTGTACAAGTTTCATAAACTTCGTACGGCTGGAAGGGGAGTTAGACACAAATTGTCATCTACAACGCAGTTTCCGCTCAGCGACCAAGTCCCTTCGTAGCTGTATGTAAGTTCATCGAGAAATGCGAACCGACCGTACGATCTTCTTCAAACTTGCAGGAGTGCTCTCGATTGGCGACACGAGCATTCTCTACAAGTTTCATAAACTTCTTACGGCTGGAAGGGGAGTTAGACAATAATTATCATCTACAACGCAGTTTCCGCTCAGCGACCAAGTCCCGTCGTAGCTGTATGTAAGTTCATCGAAAATGCGAACCGACCGTACGATCTTCTTCAAACTTGCAGGAGTGCTCTCGATTGGCGACACGAGCATTCTCTACAAGTTTCATAAACTTCTTACGGCTGGAAGGGGAGTTAGACACAAATTGTCATCATCCGAATTTCCGCTCAGCGACCAAGTCCCTACGTAGCTGCATGTAAGTTCATAGAGAAATCTGAACCGACCTTACGATCACCTTTAAACTTGCAGGAGTGCTCTCGATTGGCGACACGAGCATTCTGTACAAGTTTCATAAACTTCGTACGGCTGGAAGGGGAGTTAGACACAAATTGTCATGTACAACGCAGTTTCCGCTCAGCGACCAAGTCCCTTCGTAGCTGCATGTAAGTTCATCCGGAAATCTGAACCGACCGTACGATCATCTTCAGGCTTGCAGGAGTGCTCTCGATTGGCGACACGAGCATTCTCTACAAGTTTCATAAACTTCGTAAGGCTGGATGGGGAGTTAGACACAAATTGTCATCTACAACGCAGTTTCCGCTCTGCGACCAAGTCCCGTCGTAGCTGTATGTAAGTTCATCGAGAAATGCGAACCGACCGTACGATGTTCTTCAAACTTGCAGGAGTGCTCTCGATTGGCGACACGATCATTCTGTACAAGTTTCATAAACTTCGCACGGCTGGAAGGGGAGTTTGACACAAATTGTCATCTACAACGTAGTTTCCGACAGCGACCAAGTCCCGTCGTAGCTGTACGTCAGTTCATCGAGAAATGCGAACCGACCGTACGATCTTCTTTAAACTTGCAGGAGTGCTCTCGATTGGCGACACGAGCATTCTCTACAAGTTTCATAAACTTCGTACGGCTGGAAGGGGAGTTAGACACAAATTGTCATCTACAACGCAGTTTCCGCTCAGCGACCAAGTCCCGTCGTGGCTGTATGTAAGTTCATCGAGAAATGCAAACCGACCGTACGATCTTCTTCAAACTTGCAGGAGTGCTCTCGATTGGCGACACGAGCATTCTCTACAAGTTTCATAAACTTCGTACGGCTGGAAGGGGAGTTAGACACAAATTGTCATCTACAACGCAGTTTCCGCTCAGCGACCAAGTCCCGTCGTAGCTGTATGTAAGTTCATCGAGAAATGTTAACCGACCGTACGATCATCTTCAAACTTGTAGGAGTGCTCTCGATAGGCGACACGAGCATTCTGTACAAGTTTCATAAACATCGTACGGCTGGAAGGGGAGTTAGACACAAATTGTCATGTACAACGCAGTTTCCGCTCAGCGACCAAGTCCCTTCGTAGCTGCATGTAAGTTCATCCGGAAATCTGAACCGACCGTACGATCATCTTCACACTTGCAGGAGTGCTCTCGATTGGCGACACGAGCATTCTCTACAAGTTTCATAAACTTCGTACGGTTGGATGGGGAGTTAGACACAAATTGCCATCTACAACGCAGTACTGGATAGTTCCCGTTCAGCGAATAAGTCCCGTCGTAGGTGTATGTAAGTTCATCGAGAAATGCGAACCGACCGTACGATGTTCTTCAAACTTGCAGGAGTGCTCTCGATTGGCGACACGAGCATTCTGTACAAGTTTCATAAACTTCGTACGGCTGGAAGGGGAGTTAGACACAAATTGTCATCTACAACGCAGTTTCCGCTCAGCGACCAAGTCCCTTCGTAGCTGTATGTAAGTTCATCGAGAAATGCGAACCGACCGTACGATCTTCTTCAAACTTGCAGGAGTGCTCTCGATTGGCGACACGAGCATTCTCTACAAGTTTCATAAACTTCTTACGGCTGGAAGGGGAGTTAGACAATAATTATCATCTACAACGCAGTTTCCGCTCAGCGACCAAGTCCCGTCGTAGCTGTATGTAAGTTCATCGAAAATGCGAACCGACCGTACGATCTTCTTCAAACTTGCAGGAGTGCTCTCGATTGGCGACACGAGCATTCTCTACAAGTTTCATAAACTTCTTACGGCTGGAAGGGGAGTTAGACACAAATTGTCATCATCCGAATTTCCGCTCAGCGACCAAGTCCCTACGTAGCTGCATGTAAGTTCATCGAGAAATCTGAACCGACTTTACGATCACCTTCAATCTTGCAGGAGTGCTCTCGATTGGCGACACGAACATTCTGTACAAGTTTCATAAACTTCGTACGGCTGGAAGGGGAGTTAGACACAAATTGTCATCATCCGAATTTCCTCTCAGCGACCAAGTCCCTTCGTAGCTGCATGTAAGTTCATCGAGAAATCTGAACCGGCCGTACGGTCATCTTCAAACTTGCAGGAGTGCTCTCGATAGGCGACACGAGCATTCTGTACAAGTTTCATAAACTTCGTACGGCTGGAAGGGGAGTTAGACACAAATTGTCATCTACAACGCAGTTTCCGCTCAGCGACCAAGTCCCGTCGTGGCTGCATGTAAGTTTATCGAGAAATGCAAACCGACCGTACGATCTTCTTCAAACTTGCAGGAGTGCTTTCGATTGGCGACACGAGCATTCTCTACAAGTTTCATAAACTTCGTACGGCTGGAAGGGGAGTTAGACACAAATTGTCATCTACAACGCAGTTTCCGCTCAGCGACCAAGTCCCGTCGTAGCTGTATGTAAGTTCATCGAGAAATGTTAACCGACCGTACGATCTTCTTCAAACTTGCAGGAGTGCTCTCGATTGGCGACACGAGCATTCTCTACAAGTTTCATAAACTTCGTACGGCTGGAAGGGGAGTTAGACACAAATTGTCATCTACAACGCAGTACTGGATACTTCCCGTTCAGCGACTGAGTCCCGTCGTAGCTGCATGTAAGTTCATCGAGAAATGTGAACCGACCGTACGATCTTCTTCAAACATGCAGGAGTGCTCTCGATTGACGACACGAGCATGCTGTACAAGTTTCATAAACTTCGTACGGCTGGAAGCGGAGTTTGAAAAAAATTGTCATCATTCGAATTTCCGCTCAGCGACCAAGTCCCGTCGTAGCTGTAGGTAAGTTCATCGAGAATTGCGAACCGACCGTACGATCTTCTTCAAACTTGCAGGAGTGCTCTCGATTGGCGACACGAGCATTCTCTACAAGTTTCATAAACTTCTTACGGCTGGAAGGGGAGTTGGACACAAATTGTCATCACCCGAATTTCCGCTCAACGACCAAGTCCCTACACGTAGCTGCATGTAAGTTCATCGAGAAATCTGAACCGACCTTACGATCACCTTCAAACTTGCAGGAGTGCTCTCGATTGGCGACACGAGCATTCTGTACAAGTTTCATAAACTTCGTACGGCTGGAAGGGGAGTTAGACACAAATTGTCATGTACAACGCAGTTTCCGCTCAGCGACGAATTCCCTTCGTAGCTGCATGTAAGTTCATCCGGAAATCTGAACCGACCGTACGATCATCTTCAGACTTGCAGGAGTGCTCTCGATTGGCGACACGAGCATTCTCTACAAGTTTCATAAACTTCGTACGGCTGGATGGGGAGTTAGACACAAATTGTCATCTACAACGCAGTTTCCGCTCAGCGACCAAGTCCCGTCGTAGCTGTATGTAAGTTCATCGAGAGATGCGAACCGACCGTACGATGTTCTTCAAACTTGCAGGAGTGCTCTCGATTGGCGACACGAGCATTCTGTACAAGTTTCCTAAACTTCGTACGGCTGGAAGGGGAGTTAGACACAAATTGTCATCATCCGAATTTCCGCTCAGCGACCAAGTCCCTTCGTAGCTGCATGTAAGTTCATCGAGAAATCTGAACCGGCCGTACGGTCATCTTCAAACTTGCAGGAGTGCTCTCGATTGGCGACACGAGCATTCTGTACAAGTTTCATAAACTTCGTACGGCTGGAAGGGGAGTTAGACACAAATTGTCATGTACAACGCAGTTTCCGCTCAGCGACGAATTCCCTTCGTAGCTGCATGTAAGTTCATCCGGAAATCTGAACCGACCGTACGATCATCTTCAGACTTGCAGGAGTGCTCTCGATTGGCGACACGAGCATTCTCTACAAGTTTCATAAACTTCGTACGGCTGGATGGGGAGTTAGACACAAATTGTCATCTACAACGCAGTTTCCGCTCAGCGACCAAGTCCCGTCGTAGCTGTATGTAAGTTCATCTAGAGATGTTAACCGACCGTACGATCATTTGCAAACTTGTAGGAGTGCTCTCGATAGGCGACGCGAGCTTCTGTACAAGTTTCATAAACTTCGTACGTTTGGAAGGGGTGTTAGACACAAATTGTCATCTACAACGCAGTTTCCGCTCAGCGACCAAGTCCCGTCGTAGCTGTATGTAAGTTCATCGAGAAATGCAAACCGACCGTACGATCTTCTTCAAACTTGCAGGAGTGCTCTCGATTGGCGACACGAGCATTCTCTACAAGTTTCATAAACTTCGTACGGCTGGAAGGGGAGTTAGACACAAATTGTCATCTACAACGCAGTACTGGATAGTTCCCGTTCAGCGACTAAGTCCCGTCGTAGCTGCATGTAAGTTCATCGAGATATGTGAACCGACCGTACGATCTTCTTCAAACGTGCAGGAGTGCTCTCGATTGACGACACGAGCATGCTGTACAAGTTTCATAAACTTCGTACGGCTGGAAGCGGAGTTTAAAAAAATTGTCATCATCCGAATTTCCGCTCAGCGACCAAGTTGCTTTGTAGCTGCATGTAAGTACATCGAGAAATCTGAACCGACCGTACGATCATCTTCAAACTTACAGGAGTGCTCTCGATTGGCGACACGAGCATTCTGTACAAGTTTCATAAACTTCGTACGGCTGGAAGGGGTGTTAGACACAAATTGTCATCTACAACGCAGTTTCCGCTCAGCGACCAAGTCCCGTCGTAGCTGTATGTAAGTTCATCGAGAAATGCGAACCGACCGTACGATCTTCTTCAAACTTGCAGGAGTGCTCTCGATTGGCGACACGAGCATGTTGTACAAGTTTCATAAACTTCGTACGGCTGGAAGGGGAGTTAGACAATAATTGTCATCTACAACGCAGTTTCCGCTCAGCGACCAAGTCCCGTCGTAGCTGTATGTAAGTTCATCGAGAAATGCGAACCGACCGTACGATCTTCTTCAAACTTGCAGGAGTGCTCTCGATTGGCGACACGAGCATTCTCTACAAGTTTCATAAACTTCTTACGGCTGGAAGGGGACTTGGACACAAATTGTCATCATCCGAATTTCCGCTCAACGACCAAGTCCCTACACGTAGCTGCATGTAAGTTCATCGAGAAATCTGAACCGACCTTACGATCACCTTCAAACTTGCAGGAGTGCTCTCGATTGGCGACACGAGCATTCTGTACAAGTTTCATAAACTTCGTACGGCTGGAAGGGGAGTTAGACACAAATTGTCATGTACAACGCAGTTTCCGCTCAGCGACGAATTCCCTTCGTAGCTGCATGTAAGTTCATCCGGAAATCTGAACCGACCGTACGATCATCTTCAGACTTGCAGGAGTGCTCTCGATTAGCGACACGAGCATTCTCTACAAGTTTCATAAACTTCGTACGGCTGGATGGGGAGTTAGACACAAATTTTCATCTACAACGCAATTTCCGCTCAGCGACCAAGTCCCGTCGTAGCTGTATGTAAGTTCATCGAGAGATGCGAACCGACCGTACGATGTTCTTCAAACTTGCAGGAGTGCTCTCGATTGGCGACACGAGCATTCTGTACAAGTTTCCTAAACTTCGTACGGCTGGAAGGGGAGTTAGACAAAAATTGTCATCTACAACGCAGTACTGGATACTTCCCGTTCAGCGACTAAGTCTCGTCGTAGCTGCATGTAAGTTCATCGAGAATTGCGAACCGACCGTACGATCTTCTTCAAACTTGCAGGAGTGCTCTCGATTGGCGACACGAGCATTCTCTACAAGTTTCATAAACTTCGTACGGCTGGAAGGGGAGTTAGACACAAATTGTCATCATCCGAATTTCCGCTCAGCGAACAAGTCCCTTCGTAGCAGCATGTAAGTTCATCGAGAAATCTGAACCGACCATACGATCATCTTCAGACTTGCAGGAGTGATCTCGATTGGCGACACGAGCATTCTGTACAAGTTTCATAACCTTCGTACGGCTGGAAGAGGAGTTAGACATAAATTGTCATCTACAACGCAGTACTGGATACTTCCCGTTCAGCGCCTAAGTCCCGTCGTAGATGTATGTACGTTCATCGAGAAATGTGAACCGACCGTACGATCTTCTTCAAACCTGGAGGAGTGCTCTTGATTGACGACACGAGCATGCTGTACAAGTTTCATAAACTTCGTACGGCTGGAAGCGGAGTTTGAAAAAAATTGTCATCATTCGAATTTCCGCTCAGCGACCAATTCCCGTCGTAGCTGTAGGTAAGTTCATCGAGAATTGCGAACCGACCGTACGATCTTCTTCAAACTTGCAGGAGTGCTCTCGATTGGCGACACGAGCATTCTCTACAAGTTTCATAAACTTCTTACGGCTGGAAGGGGAGTTAGACACAAATTGTCATCATCCGAATTTCCGCTCAGCGACCAAGTCCCTACGTAGCTGCATGTAAGTTCATCGAGAAATCTGAACCGACCATACGATCACCTTCAAACTTGCAGGAGTGCTCTCGATTGGCGACACGAGCATTCTGTACAAGTTTCATAAACTTCGTACGGCTGGAAGGGGAGTTAGACACAAATTGTCATGTACAACGCAGTTTCCGCTCAGCGACCAAGTCCCTTCGTAGCTGCATGTAAGTTCATCCGGAAATCTGAACCGACCGTACGATCATCTTCAGGCTTCCAGGAGTGCTCTCGATTGGCGACACGAGCATTCTCTACAAGTTTCATAAACTTCGTAAGGCTGGATGGGGAGTTAGACACAATCTGTCATCTACAACGCAGTTTCCGCTCAGCGACCAAGTCCCGTCGTAGCTGTATGTAAGTTCATCGAGAAATGCGAACCGACCGTACGATCTCCTTCAAACTTGCAGGAGTGCTCTCGATTGGCGACACGAGCATTCTCTACAAGTTTCATAAACTTCGTACGGCTGGAAGGGGTGTTAGACACAAATTGTCATCATCCGAATTGCCGCTCAGCGACAAAGTCCCTTCGTAGCTGCATGTAAGTTCATCGAGAAATCTGAACCGGCCTTACGGTCATCTTCAAACTTGCAGGAGTGCTCTCAATAGGCGACACGAGCATTCTGTACAAGTTTCATTATCTTCGTACGGCTGGAAGGGGAGTTAGACACAAATTGTCATGTACAACGCAGTTTCCGCTCAGCGACCAAGTCCCTTCGTAGCTGCATGTAAGTTCATCCGGAAATCTGAACCGACCGTACGATCATCTTCAGGCTTGCAGGAGTGCTCTCGATTGGCGACACGAGCATTCTCTACAAGTTTCATAAACTTCGTACGGTTGGATGGGGAGTTAGACACAAATTGCCATCTACAACGCAGTACTGGATAGTTCCCGTTCAGCGAATAAGTCCCGTCGGAGGTGTATGTAAGTTCATCGAGAAATGCGAACCGACCGTACGATGTTCTTCAAACTTGCAGGAGTGCTCTCGATTGGCGACACGAGCATTCTGTACAAGTTTCATAAACTTCGTACGGCTGGAAGGGGAGTTAGACACAAATTGTCATCTACAACGCAGTTTCCGCTCAGCGACCAAGTCCCTTCGTAGCTGTATGTAAGTTCATCGAGAAATGCGAACCGACCGTACGATCTTCTTCAAACTTGCAGGAGTGCTCTCGATTGGCGACACGAGCATTCTCTACAAGTTTCATAAACTTCTTACGGCTGGAAGGGGAGTTAGACAATAATTATCATCTACAACGCAGTTTCCGCTCAGCGACCAAGTCCCGTCGTAGCTGTATGTAAGTTCATCGAAAAGGCGAACCGACCGTACGATCTTCTTCAAACTTGCAGGAGTGCTCTCGATTGGCGACACGAGCATTCTCTACAAGTTTCATAAACTTCTTACGGCTGGAAGGGGAGTTAGACACAAATTGTCATCATCCGAATTTCCGCTCAGCGACCAAGTCCCTACGTAGCTGCATGTAAGTTCATCGAGAAATCTGAACCGGCCGTACGGTCATCTTCAAACTTGCAGGAGTGCTCTCGATAGGCGACACGAGCATTCTGTACAAGTTTCATAAACTTCGTACGGCTGGAAGGGGAGTTAGACACAAATTGTCATCTACAACGCAGTTTCCGCTCAGCGACCAAGTCCCGTCGTGGCTGTATGTAAGTTCATCGAGAAATGCAAACCGACCGTACGATCTTCTTCAAACTTGCAGGAGTGCTTTCGATTGGCGACACGAGCATTCTCTACAAGTTTCATAAACTTCGTACGGCTGGAAGGGGAGTTAGACACAAATTGTCATCATCCGAATTTCCGCTCAGCGACCAAGTCCCTTCGTAGCAGCATGTAAGTTCATCGAGAAATCTGAACCGACCATACGATCATCTTCAGACTTGCAGGAGTGATCTCGATTGGCGACACGAGCATTCTGTACAAGTTTCATAAACTTCGTACGGCTGGAAGAGGAGTTTGAAAAAAATTGTCATCATCCGAATTTCCGCTCAGCGACCAAGTCACTTCGTAGCTGCATGTAAGTTCATCGAGAAATCTGAACCGGCCGTACGGTCATCTTCAAACTTGCAGGAGTGCTCTCGATAGGCGACACGAGCATTCTGTACAAGTTTCCTAAACTTCGTACGGCTGGAAGGGGAGTTAGACAAAAATTGTCATCTACAACGCAGTACTGGATACTTCCCGTTCAGCGACTAAATCCCGTCGTAGCTGCATGTAAGTTCATCGAGAATTGCGAACCGACCGAACGATCTTCTTCAAACTTGCAGGAGTGCTCTCGATTGGCGACACGAGCATTCTCTACAAGTTTCATAAACTTCGTACGGCTGGAAGGGGAGTTAGACACAAATTGTCATCATCCGAATTTCCGCTCAGCGACCAAGTCCCTTCGTAGCAGCATGTAAGTTCATCGAGAAATCTGAACCGACCATACGATCATCTTCAGACTTGCAGGAGTGATCTCGATTGGCGGCACGAGCATTCTGTACAAGTTTCATAAACTTCGTACGGCTGGAAGAGGAGTTAGACATAAATTGTCATCTACAACGCAGTACTGGATACTTCCCGTTCAGCGCCTAAGTCCCGTCGTAGATGTATGTACGTTCATCGAGAAATGTGAACCGACCGTACGATCTTCTTCAAACCTGGAGGAGTGCTCTTGATTGACGACACGAGCATGCTGTACAAGTTTCATAAACTTCGTACGGCTGGAAGCGGAGTTTGAAAAAAATTGTCATCATCCGAATTTCCGTTCAGCGACCAAGTCACTTCGTAGCTGCATGTAAGTTCATCGAGAAATCTGAACCGGCCGTACGGTCATCTTCAAACTTGCAGGAGTGCTCTCGATAGGCGACACGAGCATTCTGTACAAGTTTCATAAACTTCGTACGGCTGGAAGGGGAGTTAGACACAAATTGTCATGTACAACGCGGTTTCCGCTCAGCGACCAAGTCCCGTCGTAGCTGTATGTAAGTTCATCGAGAAATCTTAACCGACCGTACGATCATCTTCCAACTTGTAGGAGTGCTCTCGATAGGCGACACGAGCATTCTGTACAAGTTTCATAAACTTCGTACGGCTGGAAGGGGTGTTAGACACAAATTGTCATCTACAACGTAGTTTCCGCTCAGCGATCAAGTCCCGTCCTGGCTGTGTGTAAGTTCATCGAGAAATGCAAACCGACCGTACGATCTTCTTCAAACTTGCAGGAGTACTCTCGATTGGCGACACGAGCATTCTCTACAAGTTTCATAAACTTCGTACGGCTGGAAGGGGAGTTAGACACAAATTGTCATCTACAACGCAGTTTCCGCTCAGCGACCAAGTCCCGTCGTAGCTGTATGTAAGTTCATCGAGAAATGTTAACCGACGGTACGATCTTCTTCAAACATGCAGGAGTGCTCTCGATTGGCGACACGAGCATTCTCTACAAGTTTCATAAACTTCTTACTGCTGGAAGGGGAGTTAGACACAAATTGTCATCTACAACGCAGTTTCCGCTCAGCGACCAAGTCCCGTCGTAGCTGTATGTAAGTTCATCGAGAAATGCGAACCGACCGTACGATGTTCTTCAAACTTGCAGGAGTGCTCTCGATTGGCGACACGAGCATTCTGTACAAGTTTCCTAAACTTCGTATGGCTGGAAGGGGAGTTAGACACAAATTGTCATCTACAACGCAGTACTGGATACTTCCCGTTCAGCAACTGAGTCCCGTCGTAGCTGCATGTAAGTTCATCGAGAAATGTGAACCGACCGTACGATCTTCTTCAAACTTGCAGGAGTGCTCTCGATTGACGACACGAGCATGCTGTACAAGTTTCATAAACTTCGTACGGCTGGAAGCGGAGTTTGAAAAAAATTGTCATCATTCGAATTTCCGCTCAGCGACCAAGTCCCGTCGTAGCTGTAGGTAAGTTCATCGAGAATTGCGAACCGACCGTACGATCTTCTTCAAACTTGCAGGAGTGCTCTCGATTGGCGACACGAGCATTCTCTACAAGTTTCATAAACTTCGTACGGCTGGAAGGGGAGTTAGACACAAATTGTCATCTTCCGAATTTCCGCTCAGCGAACAAGTCCCTTCGTAGCAGCATGTAAGTTCATCGAGAAATCTGAACCGACCATACGATCATATTCAGACTTGCAGGAGTGATCTCGATTGGCGACACGAGCATTCTGTACAAGTTTCATAACCTTCGTACGGCTGGAAGATGAGTTAGACATAAATTGTCATCTACAACGCAGTACTGGATACTTCCCGTTCAGCGCCTAAGTCCCGTCGTAGATGTATGTACGTTCATCGAGAAATGTGAACCGACCGTACGATCTTCTTCAAACCTGGAGGAGTGCTCTTGATTGACGACACGAGCATGCTGTACAAGTTTCATAAACTTCGTACGGCTGGAAGCGGAGTTTGAAAAAAATTGTCATCATTCGAATTTCCGCTCAGCGACCAAGTCCCGTCGTAGCTGTAGGTAAGTTCATCGAGAATTGCGAACCGACCGTACGATCTTCTTCAAACTTGCAGGAGTGCTCTCGATTGGCGACACGAGCATTCTCTACAAGTTTCATAAACTTCTTACGGCTGGAAGGGGAGTTAGACACAAATTTTCATCATCCGAATTTCCGCTCCGCGACCAAGTCCCTACGTAGCTGCATGTAAGTTCATCGAGAAATCTGAACCGACCTTACGATCACCTTCAAACTTGCAGGAGTGCTCTCGATTGGCGACACGAGCATTCTGTACAAGTTTCATAAACTTCGTACGGCTGGAAGGGGAGTTAGACACAAATTGTCATGTACAACGCAGTTTCCGCTCAGCGACCAAGCCCTTCGTAGCTGCATGTAAGTTCATCCGGAAATCTGAACCGACCGTACGATCATCTTCAGGCTTCCAGGAGTGCTCTCGATTGGCGACACGAGCATTCTCTACAAGTTTCATAAACTTCGTAAGGCTGGATGGGGAGTTAGACACAATCTGTCATCTACAACGCAGTTTCCGCTCAGCGACCAAGTCCCGTCGTAGCTGTATGTAAGTTCATCGAGAAATGCGAACCGACCGTACGATCTCCTTCAAACTTGCAGGAGTGCTCTCGATTGGCGACACGAGCATTCTCTACAAGTTTAATAAACTTCGTACGGCTGGAAGGGGAGTTAGACACAAATTGTCATCATCCGAATTGCCGCTCAGCGACAAAGTCCCTTCGTAGCTGCATGTAAGTTCATCGAGAAATCTGAACCGGCCTTACGGTCATCTTCAAACTTGCAGGAGTGCTCTCAATAGGCGACACGAGCATTCTGTACAAGTTTCATTATCTTCGTAAGGCTGGATGGGGAGTTAGACACAATCTGTCATCTACAACGCAGTTTCCGCTCAGCGACCAAGTCCCGTCGTAGCTGTATGTAAGTTCATCGAGAAATGCGAACCGACCGTACGATCTCCTTCAAACTTGCAGGAGTGCTCTCGATAGGCGACGCGAGCATTCTGTACAAGTTTCATAAACTTCGTACGTTTGGAAGGGGTGTTAGACACAAATTGTCATCTACAACGCAGTTTCCGCTCAGCGACCAAGTCCCGTCGTAGCTGTATGTAAGTTCATCGAGAAATGCGAACCGACCGTACGATCTTCTTCAAACTTGCAGGAGTGCTCTCGATTGGCGACACGAGCATTCTCTACAAGTTTCATAAACTTCGTACGGCTGGAAGGGGAGTTAGACACAAATTGTCATCTACAACGCAGTACTGGATAGTTCCCGTTCAGCGACTATTTCCCGTCGTAGCTGCATGTAAGTTCATCGAGATATGTGAACCGATCGTACGATCTTCTTCAAACGTGCAGGAGTGCTCTCGATTGACGACACGAGCATGCTGTACAAGTTTCATAAACTTCGTACGGATGGAAGCGGAGTTTAAAAAAATTGTCATCATCCGAATTTCCGCTCAGCGACCAAGTCCCTTCGTAGCTGCATGTAAGTTCATCCGGAAATCTGAACCGACCGTACGATCATCTTCAGGCTTGCAGGAGTGCTCTCGATTGGCGACACGAGCATTCTCTACAAGTTTTATAAACTTCGTAAGGCTGGAAGGGGAGTTAGACACAAATTGTCATGTACAACGCAGTTTCCGCTCAGCGACCAAGTCCCTTCGTAGCTGCATGTAAGTTCATCAGGAAATCTGAACCGACCGTACGATTATCTTCACACTTGCAGGAGTGCTCTCGATTGGCGACACGAGCATTCTCTACAAGTTTCATAAACTTCGTACGGTTGGATGGGGAGTTAGACACAAATTGCCATCTACAACGCAGTACTGGATAGTTCCCGTTCAGCGAATAAGTCCCGTCGGAGGTGTATGTAAGTTCATCGAGAAATGCGAACCGACCGTACGATGTTCTTCAAACTTGCAGGAGTGCTCTCGATTGGCGACACGAGCATTCTGTACAAGTTTCATAAACTTCTTACGGCTGGAAGGGGAGTTTAAAAAAATTGTCATCATCCGAATTTCCGCTCAGCGACCAAGTCCCTTCGTAGCTGCATGTAAGTTCATCGAAAAGGCGAACCGACCGTACGATCTTCTTCAAACTTGCAGGAGTGCTCTCGATTGGCGACACGAGCATTCTCTACAAGTTTCATAAACTTCTTACGGCTGGAAGGGGAGTTAGACACAAATTGTCATCTACAACGCAGTTTCCGCTCAGCGACCAAGTCCCTTCGTAGCTGTATGTAAGTTCATCGAGAAATGCGAACCGACCGTACGATCTTCTTCAAACGTGCAGGAGTGCTCTCGATTGACGACACGAGCATGCTGTACAAGTTTCATAAACTTCGTACGGATGGAAGCGGAGTTTAAAAAAATTGTCATCATCCGAATTTCCGCTCAGCGACCAAGTCCCTTCGTAGCTGCATGTAAGTTCATCCGGAAATCTGAACCGACCGTACGATCATCTTCAGGCTTGCAGGAGTGCTCTCGATTGGCGACACGAGCATTCTCTACAAGTTTCATAAACTTCGTACGGCTGGAAGGGGAGTTAGACACAAATTGTCATCTACAACGCAGTTTCCGCTCAGCGACCAAGTCCCTTCGTAGCTGTATGTAAGTTCATCGAGAAATGCGAACCGACCGTACGATCTTCTTCAAACTTGCAGGAGTGCTCTCGATTGGCGACACGAGCATTCTCTACAAGTTTCATAAACTTCTTACGGCTGGAAGGGGAGTTAGACAATAATTATCATCTACAACGCAGTTTCCGCTCAGCGACCAAGTCCCGTCGTAGCTGTATGTAAGTTCATCGAAAAGGCGAACCGACCGTACGATCTTCTTCAAACTTGCAGGAGTGCTCTCGATTGGCGACACGAGCATTCTCTACAAGTTTCATAAACTTCTTACGGCTGGAAGGGGAGTTAGACACAAATTGTCATCATCCGAATTTCCGCTCAGCGACCAAGTCCCTACGTAGCTGCATGTAAGTTCATCGAGAAATCTGAACCGGCCGTACGGTCATCTTCAAACTTGCAGGAGTGCTCTCGATAGGCGACACGAGCATTCTGTACAAGTTTCATAAACTTCGTACGGCTGGAAGGGGAGTTAGACACAAATTGTCATCTACAACGCAGTTTCCGCTCAGCGACCAAGTCCCGTCGTGGCTGTATGTAAGTTCATCGAGAAATGCAAACCGACCGTACGATCTTCTTCAAACTTGCAGGAGTGCTTTCGATTGGCGACACGAGCATTCTGTACAAGTTTCATAAACTTCGTACGGCTGGAAGGGGAGTTAGACACAAATTGTCATGTACAACGCAGTTTCCGCTCAGCGACCAAGCCCTTCGTAGCTGCATGTAAGTTCATCCGGAAATCTGAACCGACCGTACGATCATCTTCAGGCTTCCAGGAGTGCTCTCGATTGGCGACACGAGCATTCTCTACAAGTTTCATAAACTTCGTAAGGCTGGATGGGGAGTTAGACACAATCTGTCATCTACAACGCAGTTTCCGCTCAGCGACCAAGTCCCGTCGTAGCTGTATGTAAGTTCATCGAGAAATGCGAACCGACCGTACGATCTCCTTCAAACTTGCAGGAGTGCTCTCGATTGGCGACACGAGCATTCTCTACAAGTTTAATAAACTTCGTACGGCTGGAAGGGGAGTTAGACACAAATTGTCATCATCCGAATTGCCGCTCAGCGACAAAGTCCCTTCGTAGCTGCATGTAAGTTCATCGAGAAATCTGAACCGGCCTTACGGTCATCTTCAAACTTGCAGGAGTGCTCTCAATAGGCGACACGAGCATTCTGTACAAGTTTCATTATCTTCGTAAGGCTGGATGGGGAGTTAGACACAATCTGTCATCTACAACGCAGTTTCCGCTCAGCGACCAAGTCCCGTCGTAGCTGTATGTAAGTTCATCGAGAAATGCGAACCGACCGTACGATCTCCTTCAAACTTGCAGGAGTGCTCTCGATAGGCGACGCGAGCATTCTGTACAAGTTTCATAAACTTCGTACGTTTGGAAGGGGTGTTAGACACAAATTGTCATCTACAACGCAGTTTCCGCTCAGCGACCAAGTCCCGTCGTAGCTGTATGTAAGTTCATCGAGAAATGCGAACCGACCGTACGATCTTCTTCAAACTTGCAGGAGTGCTCTCGATTGGCGACACGAGCATTCTCTACAAGTTTCATAAACTTCGTACGGCTGGAAGGGGAGTTAGACACAAATTGTCATCTACAACGCAGTACTGGATAGTTCCCGTTCAGCGACTATTTCCCGTCGTAGCTGCATGTAAGTTCATCGAGATATGTGAACCGATCGTACGATCTTCTTCAAACGTGCAGGAGTGCTCTCGATTGACGACACGAGCATGCTGTACAAGTTTCATAAACTTCGTACGGATGGAAGCGGAGTTTAAAAAAATTGTCATCATCCGAATTTCCGCTCAGCGACCAAGTCCCTTCGTAGCTGCATGTAAGTTCATCCGGAAATCTGAACCGACCGTACGATCATCTTCAGGCTTGCAGGAGTGCTCTCGATTGGCGACACGAGCATTCTCTACAAGTTTTATAAACTTCGTAAGGCTGGAAGGGGAGTTAGACACAAATTGTCATGTACAACGCAGTTTCCGCTCAGCGACCAAGTCCCTTCGTAGCTGCATGTAAGTTCATCAGGAAATCTGAACCGACCGTACGATTATCTTCACACTTGCAGGAGTGCTCTCGATTGGCGACACGAGCATTCTCTACAAGTTTCATAAACTTCGTACGGTTGGATGGGGAGTTAGACACAAATTGCCATCTACAACGCAGTACTGGATAGTTCCCGTTCAGCGAATAAGTCCCGTCGGAGGTGTATGTAAGTTCATCGAGAAATGCGAACCGACCGTACGATGTTCTTCAAACTTGCAGGAGTGCTCTCGATTGGCGACACGAGCATTCTGTACAAGTTTCATAAACTTCTTACGGCTGGAAGGGGAGTTTAAAAAAATTGTCATCATCCGAATTTCCGCTCAGCGACCAAGTCCCTTCGTAGCTGCATGTAAGTTCATCGAAAAGGCGAACCGACCGTACGATCTTCTTCAAACTTGCAGGAGTGCTCTCGATTGGCGACACGAGCATTCTCTACAAGTTTCATAAACTTCTTACGGCTGGAAGGGGAGTTAGACACAAATTGTCATCTACAACGCAGTTTCCGCTCAGCGACCAAGTCCCTTCGTAGCTGTATGTAAGTTCATCGAGAAATGCGAACCGACCGTACGATCTTCTTCAAACGTGCAGGAGTGCTCTCGATTGACGACACGAGCATGCTGTACAAGTTTCATAAACTTCGTACGGATGGAAGCGGAATTTAAAAAAATTGTCATCATCCGAATTTCCGCTCAGCGACCAAGTCCCTTCGTAGCTGCATGTAAGTTCATCCGGAAATCTGAACCGACCGTACGATCATCTTCAGGCTTGCAGGAGTGCTCTCGATTGGCGACACGAGCATTCTCTACAAGTTTCATAAACTTCGTACGGCTGGAAGGGGAGTTAGACACAAATTGTCATCTACAACGCAGTTTCCGCTCAGCGACCAAGTCCCTTCGTAGCTGTATGTAAGTTCATCGAGAAATGCGAACCGACCGTACGATCTTCTTCAAACTTGCAGGAGTGCTCTCGATTGGCGACACGAGCATTCTCTACAAGTTTCATAAACTTCTTACGGCTGGAAGGGGAGTTAGACAATAATTATCATCTACAACGCAGTTTCCGCTCAGCGACCAAGTCCCGTCGTAGCTGTATGTAAGTTCATCGAAAAGGCGAACCGACCGTACGATCTTCTTCAAACTTGCAGGAGTGCTCTCGATTGGCGACACGAGCATTCTCTACAAGTTTCATAAACTTCTTACGGCTGGAAGGGGAGTTAGACACAAATTGTCATCATCCGAATTTCCGCTCAGCGACCAAGTCCCTACGTAGCTGCATGTAAGTTCATCGAGAAATCTGAACCGGCCGTACGGTCATCTTCAAACTTGCAGGAGTGCTCTCGATAGGCGACACGAGCATTCTGTACAAGTTTCATAAACTTCGTACGGCTGGAAGGGGAGTTAGACACAAATTGTCATCTACAACGCAGTTTCCGCTCAGCGACCAAGTCCCGTCGTGGCTGTATGTAAGTTCATCGAGAAATGCAAACCGACCGTACGATCTTCTTCAAACTTGCAGGAGTGCTTTCGATTGGCGACACGAGCATTCTCTACAAGTTTCATAAACTTCGTACGGCTGGAAGGGGAGTTAGACACAAATTGTCATCTACAACGCAGTTTCCGCTCAGCGACCAAGTCCCGTCGTAGCTGTATGTAAGTTCATCGAGAAATGCGAACCGACCGTACGATCTTCTTCAAACTTGCAGGAGTGCTCTCGATTGGCGACACGAGCATTCTCTACAAGTTTCATAAACTTCTTACGGCTGGAAGGGGAGTTAGACAATAATTATCATCTACAACGCAGTTTCCGCTCAGCGACCAAGTCCCGTCGTAGCTGTATGTAAGTTCATCGAAAAGGCGAACCGACCGTACGATCTTCTTCAAACTTGCAGGAGTGCTCTCGATTGGCGACACGAGCATTCTCTACAAGTTTCATAAACTTCTTACGGCTGGAAGGGGAGTTAGACACAAATTGTCATCATCCGAATTTCCGCTCAGCGACCAAGTCCCTACGTAGCTGCATGTAAGTTCATCGAGAAATCTGAACCGGCCGTACGGTCATCTTCAAACTTGCAGGAGTGCTCTCGATAGGCGACACGAGCATTCTGTACAAGTTTCATAAACTTCGTACGGCTGGAAGGGGAGTTAGACACAAATTGTCATCTACAACGCAGTTTCCGCTCAGCGACCAAGTCCCGTCGTGGCTGTATGTAAGTTCATCGAGAAATGCAAACCGACCGTACGATCTTCTTCAAACTTGCAGGAGTGCTTTCGATTGGCGACACGAGCATTCTCTACAAGTTTCATAAACTTCGTACGGCTGGAAGGGGAGTTAGACACAAATTGTCATCTACAACGCAGTTTCCGCTCAGCGACCAAGTCCCGTCGTAGCTATATGTAAGTTCATCGAGAAATGCGAACCGACCGTACGATCTTCTTCAAACTTGCAGGAGTGCTCTCGATTGGCGACACGAGCATTCTCTACAAGTTTCATAAACTTCGTACGGCTGGAAGGGGAGTTAGACACAAATTGTCATCTACAACGCAGTACTGGATAGTTCCCGTTCAGCGACTATTTCCCGTCGTAGCTGCATGTAAGTTCATCGAGATATGTGAACCGACCGTACGATCTTCTTCAAACTTGCAGGAGTGCTCTCGATTGACGACACGAGCATGCTGTACAAGTTTCATAAACTTCGTACGGCTGGAAGCGGAGTTTAAAAAAATTGTCATCATCCGAATTTCCGCTCAGCGACCAAGTCCCTTCGTAGCTGCATGTAAGTTCATCCGGAAATCTGAACCGACCGTACGATCATCTTCAGGCTTGCAGGAGTGCTCTCGATTGGCGACACGAGCATTCTCTACAAGTTTTATAAACTTCGTAAGGCTGGAAGGGGAGTTAGACACAAATTGTCATGTACAACGCAGTTTCCGCTCAGCGACCAAGTCCCTTCGTAGCTGCATGTAAGTTCATCAGGAAATCTGAACCGACCGTACGATCATCTTCACACTTGCAGGAGTGCTCTCGATTGGCGACACGAGCATTCTCTACAAGTTTCATAAACTTCGTACGGTTGGATGGGGAGTTAGACACAAATTGCCATCTACAACGCAGTACTGGATAGTTCCCGTTCAGCGAATAAGTCCCGTCGGAGGTGTATGTAAGTTCATCGAGAAATGCGAACCGACCGTACGATGTTCTTCAAACTTGCAGGAGTGCTCTCGATTGGCGACACGAGCATTCTGTACAAGTTTCATAAACTTCGTACGGCTGGAAGGGGAGTTAGACACAAATTGTCATCTACAACGCAGTTTCCGCTCAGCGACCAAGTCCCTTCGTAGCTGTATGTAAGTTCATCGAGAAATGCGAACCGACCGTACGATCTTCTTCAAACTTGCAGGAGTGCTCTCGATTGGCGACACGAGCATTCTCTACAAGTTTCATAAACTTCTTACGGCTGGAAGGGGAGTTAGACAATAATTATCATCTACAACGCAGTTTCCGCTCAGCGACCAAGTCCCGTCGTAGCTGTATGTAAGTTCATCGAAAAGGCGAACCGACCGTACGATCTTCTTCAAACTTGCAGGAGTGCTCTCGATTGGCGACACGAGCATTCTCTACAAGTTTCATAAACTTCTTACGGCTGGAAGGGGAGTTAGACACAAATTGTCATCATCCGAATTTCCGCTCAGCGACCAAGTCCCTACGTAGCTGCATGTAAGTTCATCGAGAAATCTGAACCGGCCGTACGGTCATCTTCAAACTTGCAGGAGTGCTCTCGATAGGCGACACGAGCATTCTGTACAAGTTTCCTAAACTTCGTACGGCTGGAAGGGGAGTTAGACAAAAATTGTCATCTACAACGCAGTACTGGATACTTCCCGTTCAGCGACTAAATCCCGTCGTAGCTGCATGTAAGTTCATCGAGAATTGCGAACCGACCGTACGATCTTCTTCAAACTTGCAGGAGTGCTCTCGATTGGCGACACGAGCATTCTCTACAAGTTTCATAAACTTCGTACGGCTGGAAGGGGAGTTAGACACAAATTGTCATCATCCGAATTTCCGCTCAGCGACCAAGTCCCTTCGTAGCAGCATGTAAGTTCATCGAGAAATCTGAACCGACCATACGATCATCTTCAGACTTGCAGGAGTGATCTCGATTGGCGACACGAGCATTCTGTACAAGTTTCATAAACTTCGTAAGGCTGGAAGGGGAGTTAGACACAAATTGTCATGTACAACGCAGTTTCCGCTCAGCGACCAAGTCCCTTCGTAGCTGCATGTAAGTTCATCAGGAAATCTGAACCGACCGTACGATCATCTTCACACTTGCAGGAGTGCTCTCGATTGGCGACACGAGCATTCTCTACAAGTTTCATAAACTTCGTACGGTTGGATGGGGAGTTAGACACAAATTGCCATCTACAACGCAGTACTGGATAGTTCCCGTTCAGCGAATAAGTCCCGTCGGAGGTGTATGTAAGTTCATCGAGAAATGCGAACCGACCGTACGATGTTCTTCAAACTTGCAGGAGTGCTCTCGATTGGCGACACGAGCATTCTGTACAAGTTTCATAAACTTCGTACGGCTGGAACGGGAGTTAGACACAAATTGTCATCTACAACGCAGTTTCCGCTCAGCGACCAAGTCCCTTCGTAGCTGTATGTAAGTTCATCGAGAAATGCGAACCGACCGTACGATCTTCTTCAAACTTGCAGGAGTGCTCTCGATTGGCGACACGAGCATTCTCTACAAGTTTCATAAACTTCTTACGGCTGGAAGGGGAGTTAGACAATAATTATCATCTACAACGCAGTTTCCGCTCAGCGACCAAGTCCCGTCGTAGCTGTATGTAAGTTCATCGAAAAGGCGAACCGACGGTACGATCTTCTTCAAACTTGCAGGAGTGCTCTCGATTGGCGACACGAGCATTCTCTACAAGTTTCATAAACTTCTTACGGCTGGAAGGGGAGTTAGACACAAATTGTCATCATCCGAATTTCCGCTCAGCGACCAAGTCCCTACGTAGCTGCATGTAAGTTCATCGAGAAATCTGAACCGGCCGTACGGTCATCTTCAAACTTGCAGGAGTGCTCTCGATAGGCGACACGAGCATTCTGTACAAGTTTCATAAACTTCGTACGGCTGGAAGGGGAGTTAGACACAAATTGTCATCTACAACGCAGTTTCCGCTCAGCGACCAAGTCCCGTCGTGGCTGTATGTAAGTTCATCGAGAAATGCAAACCGACCGTACGATCTTCTTCAAACTTGCAGGAGTGCTTTCGATTGGCGACACGAGCATTCTCTACAAGTTTCATAAACTTCGTACGGCTGGAAGGGGAGTTAGACACAAATTGTCATCATCCGAATTTCCGCTCAGCGACCAAGTCCCTTCGTAGCAGCATGTAAGTTCATCGAGAAATCTGAACCGACCATACGATCATCTTCAGACTTGCAGGAGTGATCTCGATTGGCGACACGAGCATTCTGTACAAGTTTCATAAACTTCGTACGGCTGGAAGAGGAGTTTGAAAAAAATTGTCATCATCCGAATTTCCGCTCAGCGACCAAGTCACTTCGTAGCTGCATGTAAGTTCATCGAGAAATCTGAACCGGCCGTACGGTCATCTTCAAACTTGCAGGAGTGCTCTCGATAGGCGACACGAGCATTCTGTACAAGTTTCCTAAACTTCGTACGGCTGGAAGGGGAGTTAGACAAAAATTGTCATCTACAACGCAGTACTGGATACTTCCCGTTCAGCGACTAAATCCCGTCGTAGCTGCATGTAAGTTCATCGAGAATTGCGAACCGACCGTACGATCTTCTTCAAACTTGCAGGAGTGCTCTCGATTGGCGACACGAGCATTCTCTACAAGTTTCATAAACTTCGTACGGCTGGAAGGGGAGTTAGACACAAATTGTCATCATCCGAATTTCCGCTCAGCGACCAAGTCCCTTCGTAGCAGCATGTAAGTTCATCGAGAAATCTGAACCGACCATACGATCATCTTCAGACTTGCAGGAGTGATCTCGATTGGCGACACGAGCATTCTGTACAAGTTTCATAAACTTCGTACGGCTGGAAGAGGAGTTAGACATAAATTGTCATCTACAACGCAGTACTGGATACTTCCCGTTCAGCGCCTAAGTCCCGTCGTAGATGTATGTACGTTCATCGAGAAATGTGAACCGACCGTACGATCTTCTTCAAACCTGGAGGAGTGCTCTTGATTGACGACACGAGCATGCTGTACAAGTTTCATAAACTTCGTACGGCTGGAAGCGGAGTTTGAAAAAAATTGTCATCATCCGAATTTCCGCTCAGCGACCAAGTCACTTCGTAGCTGCATGTAAGTTCATCGAGAAATCTGAACCGGCCGTACGGTCATCTTCAAACTTGCAGGAGTGCTCTCGATAGGCGACACGAGCATTCTGTACAAGTTTCATAAACTTCGTACGGCTGGAAGGGGAGTTAGACACAAATTGTCATGTACAACGCGGTTTCCGCTCAGCGACCAAGTCCCGTCGTAGCTGTATGTAAGTTCGTCGAGAAATCTTAACCGACCGTACGATCATCTTCCAACTTGTAGGAGTGCTCTCGATAGGCGACACGAGCATTCTGTACAAGTTTCATAAACTTCGTACGGCTGGAAGGGGAGTTAGACACAAATTGTCATCTACAACGCAGTTTCCGCTCAGCGACCAAGTCCCGTCGTAGCTGTATGTAAGTTCATCGAGAAATGTTAACCGACCGTACGATCTTCTTCAAACTTGCAGGAGTGCTCTCGATTGGCGACACGAGCATTCTCTACAAGTTTCATAAACTTCTTACTGCTGGAAGGGGAGTTAGACACAAATTGTCATCTACAACGCAGTTTCCGCTCAGCGACCACGTCCCGTCGTAGCTGTATGTAAGTTCATCGAGAAATGCGAACCGACCGTACGATGTTCTTCAAACTTGCAGGAGTGCTCTCGATTGGCGACACGAGCATTCTGTACAAGTTTCCTAAACTTCGTACGGCTGGAAGGGGAGTTAGATACAAATTGTCATCTACAACGCAGTACTGGATACTTCCCGTTCAGCAACTGAGTCCCGTCGTAGCTGCATGTAAGTTCATCGAGAAATGTGAACCGACCGTACGATCTTCTTCAAACTTGGAGGAGTGCTCTCGATTGACGACACGAGCATGCTGTACAAGTTTCATAAACTTCGTACGGCTGGAAGCGGAGTTTGAAAAAAATTGTCATCATTCGAATTTCCGCTCAGCGACCAAGTCCCGTCGTAGCTGTAGGTAAGTTCATCGAGAATTGCGAACCGACCGTACGATCTTCTTCAAACTTGCAGGAGTGCTCTCGATTGGCGACACGAGCATTCTCTACAAGTTTCATAAACTTCGTACGGCTGGAAGGGGAGTTAGACACAAATTGTCATCATCCGAATTTCCGCTCAGCGACCAAGTCCCTTCGTAGCAGCATGTAAGTTCATCGAGAAATCTGAACCGACCATACGATCATCTTCAGACTTGCAGGAGTGATCTCGATTGGCGACACGAGCATTCTGCACAAGTTTCATAAACTTCGTACGGCTGGAAGAGGAGTTAGACATAAATTGTCATCTACAACGCAGTACTGGATACTTCCCGTTCAGCGCCTAAGTCCCGTCGTAGATGTATGTACGTTCATCGAGAAATGTGAACCGACCGTACGATCTTCTTCAAACCTGGAGGAGTGCTCTTGATTGACGACACGAGCATGCTGTACAAGTTTCATAAACTTCGTACGGCTGGAAGCGGAGTTTGAAAAAAATTGTCATCATCCGAATTTCCGCTCAGCGACCAAGTCACTTCGTAGCTGCATGTAAGTTCATCGAGAAATCTGAACCGGCCGTACGGTCATCTTCAAACTTGCAGGAGTGCTCTCGATAGGCGACACGAGCATTCTGTACAAGTTTCATAAACTTCGTACGGCTGGAAGGGGAGTTAGACACAAATTGTCATGTACAACGCGGTTTCCGCTCAGCGACCAAGTCCCGTCGTAGCTGTATGTAAGTTCGTCGAGAAATCTTAACCGACCGTACGATCATCTTCCAACTTGTAGGAGTGCTCTCGATAGGCGACACGAGCATTCTGTACAAGTTTCATAAACTTCGTACGGCTGGAAGGGGTGTTAGAAACAAATTGTCATCTACAACGTAGTTTCCGCTCAGCGACCAAGTCCCGTCGTGGCTGTATGTAAGTTCATCGAGAAATGCAAACCGACCGTACGATCTTCTTCAAACTTGCAGGAGTACTCTCGATTGGCGACACGAGCATTCTCTACAAGTTTCATAAACTTCGTACGGCTGGAAGGGGAGTTAGACACAAATTGTCATCTACAACGCAGTTTCCGCTCAGCGACCAAGTCCCGTCGTAGCTGTATGTAAGTTCATCGAGAAATGTTAACCGACCGTACGATCTTCTTCAAACTTGCAGGAGTGCTCTCGATTGGCGACACGAGCATTCTCTACAAGTTTCATAAACTTCTTACTGCTGGAAGGGGAGTTAGACACAAATTGTCATCTACAACGCAGTTTCCGCTCAGCGACCACGTCCCGTCGTAGCTGTATGTAAGTTCATCGAGAAATGCGAACCGACCGTACGATGTTCTTCAAACTTGCAGGAGTGCTCTCGATTGGCGACACGAGCATTCTGTACAAGTTTCCTAAACTTCGTACGGCTGGAAGGGGAGTTAGATACAAATTGTCATCTACAACGCAGTACTGGATACTTCCCGTTCAGCAACTGAGTCCCGTCGTAGCTGCATGTAAGTTCATCGAGAAATGTGAACCGACCGTACGATCTTCTTCAAACTTGGAGGAGTGCTCTCGATTGACGACACGAGCATGCTGTACAAGTTTCATAAACTTCGTACGGCTGGAAGCGGAGTTTGAAAAAAATTGTCATCATTCGAATTTCCGCTCAGCGACCAAGTCCCGTCGTAGCTGTAGGTAAGTTCATCGAGAATTGCGAACCGACCGTACGATCTTCTTCAAACTTGCAGGAGTGCTCTCGATTGGCGACACGAGCATTCTCTACAAGTTTCATAAACTTCTTACGGCTGGAAGGGGAGTTAGACACAAATTGTCATCATCCGAATTTCCGCTCAGCGACCAAGTCCTTTCGTAGCAGCATGTAAGTTCATCGAGAAATCTGAACCGACCATACGATCATCTTCAGACTTGCAGGAGTGATCTCGATTGGCGACACGAGCATTCTGTACAAGTTTCATAAACTTCGTACGGCTGGAAGAGGAGTTTGACATAAATTGTCATCTACAACGCAGTACTGGATACTTCCCGTTCAGCGACTAAGTCCCGTCGTAGATGTATGTACGTTCATCGAGAAATGTGAACCGACCATACGATCTTCTTCAAACCTGGAGGAGTGCTCTTGATTGACGACATGAGCATGCTGTACAAGTTTCATAAACTTCGTACGGCTGGAAGCGGAGTTTGAAAAAAATTGTCATCATCCGTATTTCCGCTCAGCGACCAAGTCACTTCGTAGCTGCATGTAAGTTCATCGAGAAATCTGAACCGGCCGTACGGTCATCTTCAAACTTGCAGGAGTGCTCTCGATAGGCGACACGAGCATTCTGTACAAGTTTCATAAACTTCGTACGGCTGGAAGGGGAGTTAGACACAAATTGTCATCTACAACGCAGTTTCCGCTCAGCGACCAAGTCCCGTCGTAGCTGTATGTAAGTTCATTGAGAAATGTTAACCGACCGTACGATCTTCTTCAAACTTGCAGGAGTGCTCTCGATTGGCGACACGAGCATTCTCTACAAGTTTCATAAACTTCTTACTGCTGGAAGGGGAGTTAGACACAAATTGTCATCTACAACGCAGTTTCCGCTCAGCGACCAAGTCCCGTCGTAGCTGTATGTAAGTTCATCGAGAAATGCGAACCGACCGTACGATGTTCTTCAAACTTGCAGGAGTGCTCTCGATTGGCGACACGAGCATTCTGTACAAGTTTCATAAACTTCGTACGGCTGGAAGGGGAGTTAGACAAAAATTGTTATCTACAACGCAGTACTGGATACTTCCCGTTCAGCGACTAAGTCCCGTCGTAGCTGCATGTAAGTTCATCGAGAATTGCGAACCGACCATACGATCTTCTTCAAACTTGCAGGAGTGCTCTCGATTGGCGACACGAGCATTGTTTGAGAAACCCGCTCGACAGCGCATCCTGCCGCCGACGACCACCTAGCGGCAGCACTTCCCAAGCTCGATTCGCGAGCGCCGGTTCGCGTACCGGTGAAAAGCTGGAATGCGTGGAATGCGCGAAACGCGGGCGGCGCCATGCGCCGTTCCGCTAATTTGACCACTTCTACCACGTCTCTTGTAGCGCGAGTCAGATTTCTTGTTCGATCACCGAATTATCAATTTCCACCGCATCCCAGCTTCTCATCTTTATTGCATTTCCGACCGATCAACACGAGATACGCTGCCGTGAACAGTAAGCGATACGCCGACAACCGAAGCGTCAATATTTAAGGTACATCACCAAGTTTCCGATCAGGCACTGCACGTGGCCGTACTTTTACCACGTGCATCCGCGACCGCGCATTTACACAGACACTGGGGGGCATTAATTATAGCAATTGTGTCCGAATCAACACACAAAGACTTTGTATGACACTGACGAGCTGCACCGGTTTACCTACAATAAATCGGCACTAGCGAACGCAACACGCGAACACGTGTCTTTTATAACCTCACCACCAGATGATCCACTCATTTCCTCACCCTTCCCCTCTCCATTCCTAAATTTTCCTTCCCACTCATTTTCCCACTCATTTCCCCAACATTTGGTCCTTCGGAGCCGGATCTGGTGGTGAAATTGCGCGTAGTGGCAGCTCAAGTGTACAACGGACAATCACGCGAACCTCAGTGCGGTTGAGGTTAGGTTCGAACTTTTTGTGACTATCCTCGCGAATTTAAGGTTCAATCGTCCGATCAACGCCCGATCACCCCCTTGTGACATCGAAGAACATCAAGGATGTCGTCGACTGAGGAACCGAGCGTTGAGGAACCGAGCGTCGAGGAGCCGCAGCAGGAGGACGTTCAGATCGGAACCACAGCGTTCACAGCCACGCTGACCGTTCCACCGCAGCTCAAGATGGCGAAGCCGGCCGCTCCAAAGGGCACACGTAAAACATCGCCCGCTCGTCTAGCGCCCGTTTTTGTTATAAAGGCCAGAGCGCAGGAGCAACGTGTGTCCGCTCTCATGGACCTCCTAAGCACCCTCCCCACAACTTCGGAGCAGGTCACCACCGCCCGGATTGAGGGCTGGTACAAGGACACGGCTGACATACACGAGGCCTTTCTGTCTGAAAGCATGTACCTGGAGGGAGCATGGGGTGAAGCAGACCATCCTTACTTCACGGGCGACATCTTTCTGCGAGAGGCGAGAGCAGTTCGCCTCATTCGACAGGCCCTCGCGATGCTGAAGGACGCCATACCCGCACCGCTCACCGACCGATCATCACCGGCGAACGAGTTAAGTAGGCATTTTAAATTCCCAGACATATCACTGCCTAGATTCTCCGGGGACTATGCAGAATGGCCGACTTACAGAGACTTGTTCAAGTCACTTGTTTTAAATAACAAACGACTCTCTGAGGTGGAGAAGTTGCATTATCTCCACGGCTCACTTGACTCGTTCCCGGCACAGCTCATAAGTGCACTTCCGCTCACCAACAATGCCCTGAACGTGGCGTGGGAGATTCTGACGACCAGGTTCGAAAACAAGCGGAGGATCGTGTTCCACCACGTCGAGCGTATCTTCAATGTCACTCCGCCCACCTCGAAGAGTCCCATTGCGTTGCGCGAAGCCATCGGCATCGTTTCAGAGGCATTGAAGATGCTGCGCACTCAGATTTCAGACGCCGCCATTCTCGACACGATACTCATCCACCACGTGTTGAGACAGTTGGATAAGAACACCCGGCAAGCATGGGAGACGGCGTTGGGTGCGCAGCAGGAATGTCCGACACTGACGAAACTGGAGGAATTTCTCGCATCAAGAGCCGATGCGATGGAGATGGCCGAGAAGACCGCTGCCCCGCCACAATCAACGCCCGCTCAAGGAGCACCACCCGCCAGGAAGACGGTGGTGTATCCAGGATCCTCCTCCGCTACTGCGTCGACATCGAGGAGACCACCATCAGCACACCCGGTGTCGACGCAGTCCCGCGTACGGCCAGAGGGAGGCAGTGGAAGCTACCCCTGCGACGCTTGTGACGGCGCCCACTACATCGTAAGCTGCGTGACCTTCCGGAACCTGACACCAGTTCAACGGTACCGGCTTGCAGTGACGAAGAGTCTGTGCTTTAACTGCCTGGGTCACCATAATGTCCGGTCCTGCCGTGCGCGGACATGCAAGACATGCGCTGGAAGACACCACACCATGCTGCATGGAGCGGAGGAGATCGCCAACGCATCGACCGAACA
Organism: Priocnemis perturbator; assembly: GCA_963942575.1. Lineage (NCBI taxonomy): Eukaryota > Metazoa > Arthropoda > Insecta > Hymenoptera > Pompilidae > Priocnemis > Priocnemis perturbator. The sequence goes on from CAWWDK010000157.1 coordinate 204,049, forward strand.
ACGCACCGCTCATTAGGGAAGTTGCACAGTCGTCTGCCCGATCAACGCCCGATCACTTACACTCAACGCCCACACATTGCACGCTACGCTGCTAGCCACAGCCGTAGCACAAGCCCGATCACAATTTACCAATCACGAAGCCCGACTGCTCATTGACCCGGGGTCTGAGCTTACTTTAGTGTCGGAGAGTTTCGTTGACCGCCTCAATATCCAGCGGCAACGATCTTCCATACCAATCACCGGCATCGGCGGCAAAAGGACATCCCACACCCGTGGCGTGGCGACGTTGACACTTCAGGCATCCAATTCCGTCGCCACAATTACTGTACGAGCCCACATCCTGAAGACGCTGACATCGATACTTCCATCTTTCGATGCGCCGCCGCAATCGTGGCCACATATTGAGAATCTGAAGCTGGCAGATCCAGACTTCCTCAAGCCACGCTCCATCGACATCATCATCGGAGCAGATACATACGGGCAAGTAATCAGACCCAATATCAAAAAAAGCTCACCTAATATGCCTATAGCTCAACTGTCAATATTTGGATGGCTCGTCCTCGGTCCAATGAGCCCACCGACGACAAACGGAGGTCATGCAGTGCATCATGCCGCAATCGCTCACGATTGCAACGCACTACAGGAACTGCTCACCCAATTCTGGGTGCAAGAGGAATTACCATCGGATTCATCCAATCAACTATCACCGGAGGAACAGGCGTGTGAAGATCACTTCAAGAATACGTACACCAGGGATTCTACAGGTCGTTACATCGTGCGAATTCCTCTCAAGTCACCAATCAATGCCTTGGGAGATTCACACAACACGGCCCGACGATGTCTTCAACGCCTACTCAACAGATTGGGGAAAGGTGGTGAGTACGAACAACTCTACCATCAATTTATGAAGGAGTATGAAGAACTCGACCATATGGTAAGAGCACCCACCACACCATCACACCGGACAACGCATTTTTATTTGCCTCATCACGGTGTGTTTAAAAGCAGCAGTACAACTACGAAGCTGCGGGTTGTTTTCAACGGCTCCAGTCCATCATCATCAGGTCGGTCAATCAACGACTTGATGTATACTGGCCCCAATCTGTTGCTCAACATCACCGACGTGCTTCTTTGGATTCGCTCTTTTCGTCACATTTTCGCGACTGATATCACCAAAATGTACCGACAGGTTCGAGTTCACCGAGACGACTGGGACTTACAACGCATCCTATGGCTCGACGAACAACAACGAGAGATCCCGTACCAGCTCACCACTGTCACTTACGGCATGAGAGCAGCACCATTTTTGGCCGTTAGAGCACTTTTACAATTAGCTGAGGATGAGGGATATCGATTCCCCTTGGCGGTGCCATCGATTACACACGGCAGGTACGTGGACGATATATTTGGAGGCGCTGATACGGTTCCTGAACTTACACAGATCGCACAACAACTCAAGGAACTTTGCAATGCGGGCGGCTTCCCCCTTGCAAAATGGCATGCAACGGATTATCATATTTTATCGGCTATATCAGAAGAGGATTCATCAAACGCAACCCTTCCATTAGACGACTGTGCAACAAAATTACTCGGATTAATGTGGAGGACCCAAGATGACAAATTTACATTCTCGCCCAAGTCAGAAGCATACCACGGCACGATCAACAAACGACACATTTTATCTGAAGTGGCTCAGATATTTGATCCCCTTGGCTTCGCATCACCGGTCATAATCAAGGCCAAGATGCTACTACAAGAGCTCTGGCTGTACAAGGTCGATTGGGATGAACAACTTCCCTCACAGATCGCGTCAAGGTGGCTCACGCTCAGAGAAGAATTTACAGGCTTGGCCAAGCTTTCAATTCCACGATGGATCAACACGTGGAGTGACACGAAGATACAACTCCACGGCTTCTCTGACGCATCGCAACTTGCCATGGCAGCGGTGATATATGTCACCGTTCAACAACCGTCCACAGGAAGAATGACGTCATTCGTTTGCTCCAAGACGAAAGTCGCACCGCTCAAAAGACTCACCATCCCGAGACTCGAGCTCACCGCAGCACTGCTACTTGCAAAACTTGTCAAATATGTCCAAGCCACGCTCAACATGGACATTGAGGCAACGTACTTGTGGACGGATTCCGAAGTCACACTTAAGTGGATCAAGACACACCCCTCACGCTGGAAGGACTATGTCAGGAACAGAGTTACACAAATCCAAGAACTCACTCCGTCTGCTCAATGGAGACATGTTCCTGGCACGTGCAACCCAGCTGACTGCGCATCAAGAGGAATCACAACGGAGCAGCTGATTCATCATCCGCTGTGGTGGACGGGACCACCATGGCTCGCTCAACAGGTCGACAAGTGGCCACAACAGCAAGACAACACCGAAGAGGAATGCAAGCTTGAAGAGCGCGCCGGCATCTCCTTATTTGTGGGCACGCCGAAAATCGACTATCACTGGGATCTCGTTTATCGATATTCGTCTCTTACAAAATTGCTCAGAATTACAGCTCTCTGTTTTAGATTCGCCTCACGACTCAGGAAATCACCAGACGCCTCACCAGCAGCACTCGTTACACCAGCTGACTTGGAGAAAGCGAGGATCTTCTGGATCAAGGCGACGCAAGCAACGTTCTTCGCACACGAGCTCAAACTCCTGCATTCACAAACGCCCCTGCCGCACAACCATGTGCTCAGTCGACTCACCGCATTCATTGACAAACAAGGCGTCATGCGTGTCGGTGGGCGACTCAACTTCTCGTCAATCAACGATGAAGGTAAGCACCAAGCAATCCTTCCTCGCAACTCACGATTGTCTGAACTGATCATAGACTATGCACACCAACGCACTCTACACGGCGGCACACAACTTACGCTGGCGCATATCAGGCAATCATATTGGATCATCGGCGGCAGAGCACCAGTGAAGACACACATCCTCCGGTGCGTCGCGTGCGCGCGGCAGAGGGGGATCCGTGCACATCAACTGATGGGCCAACTACCTCTCTGTCGTGTGTCACCCGCACGACCGTTCTACTACACCGGAGTGGACTACGCAGGACCGCTAACACTGAAGACGTGGAAAGGACGAGGCGCGAAGACGCAAAAGGGCTGGATTTGCGTGTTTGTTTGTCTCACCACATCAGCTGTACATCTCGATGCAGTTACAGACTACTCAACGGAAGGGTTCATCGCGACGTATCGGCGCTTTTCATCACGGCGTGGCATTCCACACACGCTCCATTCAGACTGCGGAACCAACTTCGTGGGCGCAGATGCCACACTCCGCAGACTTTTCATCGAGGGAACACGGGAGCATCACGCCGTAGCAGCCGAACTTTCCAAGGACAACGCTCACTGGACGTTTCTGCCTCCAGCATCACCACATATGGGTGGAAAATGGGAAGCAGCGGTGAAATCAACGAAATTTCATCTCCGAAGAACGATAGGTGAGACTTCCTTAACATTCGAAGAACTCACTACGCTGCTTTCCCAGATAGAGGCAATTTTGAATTCTCGTCCGCTCGAACCATTGAGCGATGATCCTGAGGACTTTGCAGCATTGACACCTGGACACTTTTTGACTGGCAGCGCACTGACCACATTGCCCGATCCGTCTCTCCTGGAATTGTCGACGACAAGGCTGTCACGATGGCAACTCGTGCAGCAAAAGGTACAACAATTTTGGGCTCACTGGTCTAATCATTATTTGCAACGCCAACAGGCTATTTCCAAATGGCACCATCCATCCAACGCCATTAAGGTCAACACCCTGGTCCTGATCACTGACGAGAGACTACCACCGTGCAAATGGGCACTTGCCAGGGTAACAGCGCTACACCCCGGCAAGGACGGACTTACGAGAGTGGTGACTCTACGGACAGCAACCACTACGCTCACCAGGCCGATCACGAAGCTCGCCGTACTGCCAGTGAACACTCAAGAGGACTGACCACCGAAACAACATCGCCAACTCCGTTCCCGATGGCGGGCGGAATGTTTGAGAAACCCGCTCGACAGCGCATCCTGCCGCCGACGACCACCTAGCGGCAGCACTTCCCAAGCTCGATTCGCGAGCGCCGGTTCGCGTACCGGTGAAAAGCTGGAATGCGTGGAATGCGCGAAACGCGGGCGGCGCCATGCGCCGTTCCGCTAATTTGACCACTTCTACCACGTCTCTTGTAGCGCGAGTCAGATTTCTTGTTCGATCACCGAATTATCAATTTCCACCGCATCCCAGCTTCTCATCTTTATTGCATTTCCGACCGATCAACACGAGATACGCTGCCGTGAACAGTAAGCGATACGCCGACAACCGAAGCGTCAATATTTAAGGTACATCACCAAGTTTCCGATCAGGCACTGCACGTGGCCGTACTTTTACCACGTGCATCCGCGACCGCGCATTTACACAGACACTGGGGGGCATTAATTATAGCAATTGTGTCCGAATCAACACACAAAGACTTTGTATGACACTGACGAGCTGCACCGGTTTACCTACAATAAATCGGCACTAGCGAACGCAACACGCGAACACGTGTCTTTTATAACCTCACCACCAGATGATCCACTCATTTCCTCACCCTTCCCCTCTCCATTCCTAAATTTTCCTTCCCACTCATTTTCCCACTCATTTCCCCAACAAGCATTCTCTACAAGTTTCATAAATTTCGTACGGCTGGAAGGGGAGTTAGACACAAATTGTCATCATCCGAATTTCCGCTCAGCGACCAAGTCCCTTCGTAGCAGCATGTAAGTTCATCGAGAAATCTGAACCGACCATACGATCATCTTCAGACTTGCAGGAGTGATCTCGATTGGCGACACGAGCATTCTGTACAAGTTTCCTAAACTTCGTACGGCTGGAAGGGGAGTTAGACACAAATTGTCATCTACAACGCAGTACTGGATACTTCCCGTTCAGCGACTGAGTCCCGTCGTAGCTGCATGTAAGTTCATCGAGAAATGTGAACCGACCGTACGATCTTCTTCAAACTTGCAGGAGTGCTCTCGATTGGCGACACGAGCATTCTCTACAAGTTTCATAAACTTCTTACGGCTGGAAGGGGAGTTAGACACAAATTGTCATCATCCGAATTTCCGCTCAGCGACCAAGTCCCTACGTAGCTGCATGTAAGTTCATAGAGAAATCTGAACCGACCTTACGATCACCTTCAAACTTGCAGGAGTGCTCTCGATTGGCGACACGAGCATTCTGTACAAGTTTCATAAACTTCGTACGGCTGGAAGGGGAGTTAGACACAAATTGTCATGTACAACGCAGTTTCCGCTCAGCGACCAAGTCCCTTCGTAGCTGCATGTAAGTTCATCCGGAAATCTGAACCGACCGTACGATCATCTTCAGGCTTGCAGGAGTGCTCTCGATTGGCGACACGAGCATTCTCTACAAGTTTCATAAACTTCGTAAGGCTGGATGGGGAGTTAGACACAAATTGTCATCTACAACGCAGTTTCCGCTCTGCGACCAAGTCCCGTCGTAGCTGTATGTAAGTTCATCGAGAAATGCGAACCGACCGTACGATGTTCTTCAAACTTGCAGGAGTGCTCTCGATTGGCGACACGAGCATTCTGTACAAGTTTCATAAACTTCGCACGGCTGGAAGGGGAGTTAGACACAAATTGTCATCTACAACGCAGTTTCCGACAGCGACCAAGTCCCGTCGTAGCTGTATGTCAGTTCATCGAGAAATGCGAACCGACCGTACGATCTTCTTTAAACTTGCAGGAGTGCTCTCGATTGGCGACACGAGCATTCTCTACAAGTTTCATAAACTTCGTACGGCTGGAAGGGGAGTTAGACACAAATTGTCATCTAAAACGCAGTTTCCGCTCAGCGACCAAGTCCCGTCGTGGCTGTATGTAAGTTCATCGAGAAATGCAAACCGACCGTACGATCTTCTTCAAACTTGCAGGAGTGCTCTCGATTGGCGACACGAGCATTCTCTACAAGTTTCATAAACTTCGTACGGCTGGAAGGGGAGTTAGACACAAATTGTCATCTACAACGCAGTTTCCGCTCAGCGACCAAGTCCCGTCGTAGCTGTATGTAAGTTCATCGAGAAATGTTAACCGACCGTACGATCATCTTCAAACTTGTAGGAGTGCTCTCGATAGACGACACGAGCATTCTGTACAAGTTTCATAAACATCGTACGGCTGGAAGGGGAGTTAGACACAAATTGTCATGTACAACGCAGTTTCCGCTCAGCGACCAAGTCCCTTCGTAGCTGCATGTAAGTTCATCCGGAAATCTGAACCGACCGTACGATCATCTTCACACTTGCAGGAGTGCTCTCGATTGGCGACACGTGCATTCTCTACAAGTTTCATAAACTTCGTACGGTTGGATGGGGAGTTAGACACAAATTGCCATCTACAAAGCAGTACTGGATAGTTCCCGTTCAGCGAATAAGTCCCGTCGTAGGTGTATGTAAGTTCATCGAGAAATGCGAACCGACCGTACGATGTTCTTCAAACTTGCAGGAGTGCTCTCGATTGGCGACACGAGCATTCTGTACAAGTTTAATAAACTTCGTACGGCTGGAAGGGGAGTTAGACACAAATTGTCATCTACAACGCAGTTTCCGCTCAGCGACCAAGTCCCGTCGTAGCTGTATGTAAGTTCATCGAGAAATGCGAACCGACCGTACGATGTTCTTCAAACTTGCAGGAGTGCTCTCGATTGGCGACACGAGCATTCTGTACAAGTTTCATAAACTTCGTACGGCTGGAAGGGGAGTTAGACAAAAATTGTTATCTACAACGCAGTACTGGATACTTCCCGTTCAGCGACTAAGTCCCGTCGTAGCTGCATGTAAGTTCATCGAGAATTGCGAACCGACCATACGATCTTCTTCAAACTTGCAGGAGTGCTCTCGATTGGCGACACGAGCATTCTCTACAAGTTTCATAAACTTCGTACGGCTGGAAGGGGAGTTAGACACAAATTGTCATCATCCGAATTTCCGCTCAGCGACCAAGTCCCTTCGTAGCAGCATGTAAGTTCATCGAGAAATCTGAACCGACCATACGATCATCTTCAGACTTGCAGGAGTGATCTCGATTGGCGACACGAGCATTCTGTACAAGTTTCATAAACTTCGTACGGCTGGAAGGGGAGTTAGACACAAATTGTCATCTACAACGCAGTACTGGATACTTCCCGTTCAGCGACTGAGTCCCGTCGTAGCTGCATGTAAGTTCATCGAGAAATGTGAACCGACCGTACGATCTTCTTCAAACTTGCAGGAGTGCTCTCGATTGACGACACGAGCATGCTGTACAAGTTTCATAAACTTCGTACGGCTGGAAGCGGAGTTTGAAAAAAATTGTCATCATTCGAATTTCCGCTCAGCGACCAAGTCCCGTCGTAGCTGTAGGTAAGTTCATCGAGAATTGCGAACCGACCGTACCATCTTCTTCAAACTTGCAGGAGTGCTCTCGGTTGGCGACACGAGCATTCTCTACAAGTTTCATAAACTTCGTACGGCTGGAAGGGGAGTTAGACACAAATTGTCATCATCCGAATTTCCGCTCAGCGACCAAGTCCCTTCGTAGCAGCATGTAAGTTCATCGAGAAATCTGAACCGACCATACGATCATCTTCAGACTTGCAGGAGTGATCTCGATTGGCGACACGAGCATTCTGTACAAGTTTCATAAACTTCGTACGGCTGGAAGAGGAGTTTGAAAAAAATTGTCATCATCCGAATTTCCGCTCAGCGACCAAGTCACTTCGTAGCTGCATGTAAGTTCATCGAGACATCTGAACCGACCGTACGATCATCTTCAAACTTGCAGGAGTGCTCTCGATTTACGACACGGGCATTCTCTATAAGTTTCATAAACTTCGCACGGCTGGAAGGGGAGTTAGACACAAATTGTCATCTACAACGCAGTTTCCGCTCAGCGACCAAGTCCCGTCGTAGCTGTATATAAGTTCATCGAGAAATGCGAACCGACCGTACGATCTCCTTCAAACTTGCAGGAGTGCTCTCGATTGGCGACACGAGCATTCTCTACAAGTTTCATAAACTTCGTACGGTTGGAAGGGGAGTTAGACACAAATTGTCATCATCCGAATTTCCGCTCAGCGACCAAGTCCCTTCGTAGCTGCATGTAAGTTCATCGAGAAATCTGAACCGGCCGTACGGTCAACTTCAAACTTGCAGGAGTGCTCTCGATAGGCGACACGAGCATTCTGTACAAGTTTCATAAACTTCGTACGGCTGGAAGGGGTGTTAGACACAAATTGTCATCTACAACGCAGTTTCCGCTCAGCGACCAAGTCCCGTCGTAGCTGTATGTAAGTTCATCGAGAAATGTTAACCGACCGTACGATCTTCTTCAAACTTGCAGGAGTGGTCTCGATTGGCGACACGAGCATTCTCTACAAGTTTCATAAACTTCGTACGGCCGGAAGGGGAGTTAGACACAAATTGTCATCTACAACGCAGTACTGGATAGTTCCCGTTCAGCGACTAAGTCCCGTCGTAGCTGCATGTAAGTTCATCGAGAAATGTGAACCGACCGTACGATCTTCTTCAAACGTGCAGGAGTGCTCTCGATTGACGACACGAGCATGCTGTACAAGTTTCATAAACTTCGTACGGCTGGAAGCGGAGTTTAAAAAAATTGTCATCATCCGAATTTCCGCTCAGCGACCAAGTTCCTTTGTAGCAGCATGTAAGTTCATCGAGAAATCTGAACCGACCGTACGATCATCTTCAAACTTACAGGAGTGCTCTCGATTGGCGACACGAGCATTCTGTACATGTTTCATAAACTTCGTACGGCTGGAAGGGGAGTTAGACAATAATTGTCATCTACAACGCAGTTTCCGCTCAGCGACCAAGTCCCGTCGTAGCTGTATGTAAGTTCATCGAGAAATGCAAACCGACCGTACGATCTTCTTCATACTTGCAGGAGTGCTCTCGATTGGCGACACGAGCATTCTCTACAAGTTTCATAAACTTCGTACGGCTGGAAGGGGAGTTAGACACAAATTGTCATCATCCGAATTTCCGCTCAGCGACAAAGTCCCTTCGTAGCTGCATGTAAGTTCATCGAGAAATCTGAACCGGCCGTACGGTCATCTTCAAACTTGCAGGAGTGCTCTCAATAGGCGACACGAGCATTCTGTACAAGTTTCATTATCTTCGTACGGCTGGAAGGGGAGTTAGACACAAATTGTCATCTACAACGCAGTTTCCGCTCAGCGACCAAGTCCCGTCGTGGCTGTATGTAAGTTCATCGAGGAATGCAAACCGACCGTACGATCATCTTCAAACTTACAGGAGTGCTCTCGATTGGCGACACGAGCATTCTGTACATGTTTCATAAACTTCGTACGGCTGGAAGGGGAGTTAGACAATAATTGTCATCTACAACGCAGTTTCCGCTCAGCGACCAAGTCCCGTCGTAGCTGTATGTAAGTTCATCGAGAAATGTTAACCGACCGTACGATCATTTGCAAACTTGTAGGAGTGCTCTCGATAGGCGACGCGAGCATTCTGTACAAGTTTCATAAACTTCGTACGTTTGGAAGGGGTGTTAGACACAAATTGTCATCTACAACGCAGTTTCCGCTCAGCGACCAAGTCCCGTCGTAGCTGTATGTAAGTTCATCGAGAAATGCGAACCGACCGTACGATCTTCTTCAAACTTGCAGGAGTGCTCTCGATTGGCGACACGAGCATTCTCTACAAGTTTCATAAACTTCGTACGGCTGGAAGGGGAGTTAGACACAAATTGTCATCTACAACGCAGTACTGGATAGTTCCCGTTCAGCGACTAAGTCCCGTCGTAGCTGCATGTAAGTTCATCGAGATATGTGATCCGACCGTACGATCTTCTTCAAACGTGCAGGAGTGCTCTCGATTGACGACACGAGCATGCTGTACAAGTTTCATAAACTTCGTACGGCTGGAAGCGGAGTTTAAAAAAATTGTCATCATCCGAATTTCCGCTCAGCGACCAAGTTGCTTTGTAGCTGCATGTAAGTACATCGAGAAATCTGAACCGACCGTACGATCATCTTCAAACTTACAGGAGTGCTCTCGATTGGCGACACGAGCATTCTGTACAAGTTTCATAAACTTCGTACGGCTGGAAGGGGTGTTAGACACAAATTGTCATCTACAACGCAGTTTCCGCTCAGCGACCAAGTCCCGTCGTAGCTGTATGTAAGTTCATTGAGAAATGCGAACCGACCGTACGATCTTCTTCAAACTTGCAGGAGTGCTCTCGATTGGCGACACGAGCATTCTCTACAAGTTTCATAAACTTCGTACGGCTGGAAGGGGAGTTAGACAATAATTGTCATCTACAACGCAGTTTCCGCTCAGCGACCAAGTCCAGTCGTAGCTGTATGTAAGTTCATCGAGAAATGCGAACCGACCGTACGATCTTCTTCAAACTTGCAGGAGTGCTCTCGATTGGCGACACGAGCATTCTCTACAAGTTTCATAAACTTCTTACGGCTGGAAGGGGAGTTGGACACAAATTGTCATCATCCGAATTTCCGCTCAACGACCAAGTCCCTACACGTAGCTGCATGTAAGTTCATCGAGAAATCTGAACCGACCTTACGATCACCTTCAAACTTGCAGGAGTGCTCTCGATTGGCGACACGAGCATTCTGTACAAGTTTCATAAACTTCGTACGGCTGGAAGGGGAGTTAGACACAAATTGTCATGTACAACGCAGTTTCCGCTCAGCGACGAATTCCCTTCGTAGCTGCATGTAAGTTCATCCGGAAATCTGAACCGACCGTACGATCATCTTCAGACTTGCAGGAGTGCTCTCGATTAGCGACACGAGCATTCTCTACAAGTTTCATAAACTTCGTACGGCTGGAAGGGGTGTTAGACACAAATTGTCATCTACAACGCAGTTTCCGCTCAGCGACCAAGTCCCGTCGTAGCTGTATGTAAGTTCATCGAGAAATGCGTACCGACCGTACGATCTTCTTCACACTTGCAGGAGTGCTCTCGATTGGCGACACGAGCATGTTGTACAAGTTTCATAAACTTCGTACGGCTGGAAGGGGAGTTAGACAATAATTGTCATCTACAACGCAGTTTCCGCTCAGCGACCAAGTCCCGTCGTAGCTGTATGTAAGTTCATCGAGAAATGCGAACCGACCGTACGATCTTCTTCAAACTTGCAGGAGCGCTCTCGATTGGCGACACGAGCATTCTCTACAAGTTTCCTAAACTTCGTACGGCTGGAAGGGGAGTTAGACAAAAATTGTCATCTACAACGCAGTACTGGATACTTCCCGTTCAGCGACTAAGTCCCGTCGTAGCTGCATGTAAGTTCATCGAGAATTGCGAACCGACCGTACGATCTTCTTCAAACTTGCAGGAGTGCTCTCGATTGGCGACACGAGCATTCTCTACAAGTTTCATAAACTTCGTACGGCTGGAAGGGGAGTTAGACACAAATTGTCATCATCCGAATTTCCGCTCAGCGACCAATTCCCTTCGTAGCAGCATGTAAGTTCATCGAGAAATCTGAACCGTCCATACGATCATCTTCAGACTTGCAGGAGTGATCTCGATTGGCGCCACGAGCATTCTGTACAAGTTTCATAACCTTCGTACGGCTGGAAGAGGAGTTACACATACATTGTCATCTACAACGCAGTACTGGATACTTCCCGTTCAGCGCCTAAGTCCCGTCGTAGATGTATGTACGTTCATCGAGAAATGTGAACCGACCGTACGATCTTCTTCAAACCTGGAGGAGTGCTCTTGATTGACGACACGAGCATGCTGTACAAGTTTCATAAACTTCTTACGGCTGGAAGGGGAGTTAGACACAAATTGTCATCATCCGAATTTCCGCTCAGCGACCAAGTCCCTACGTAGCTGCATGTAAGTTCATCGAGAAATCTGAACCGACCTTACGATCACCTTCAAACTTGCAGGAGTGCTCTCGATTGGCGACACGAGCATTCTGTACAAGTTTCATAAACTTCGTACGGCTGGAAGGGGAGTTAGACACAAATTGTCATGTACAACGCAGTTTCCGCTCAGCGACCAAGTCCCTTCGTAGCTGCATGTAAGTTCATCCGGAAATCTGAACCGACCGTACGATCATCTTCAGGCTTCCAGGAGTGCTCTCGATTGGCGACACGAGCATTCTCTACAAGATTCATAAACTTCGTAAGGCTGGATGGGGCGTTAGACACAATCTGTCATCTACAACGCAGTTTCCGCTCAGCGACCAAGTCCCGTCGTAGCTGTATGTAAGTTCATCGAGAAATGCGAACCGACCGTACGATCTCCTTCAAACTTGCAGGAGTGCTCTCGATTGGCGACACGAGCATTCTCTACAAGTTTCATAAACTTCGTACGGCTGGAAGGGGAGTTAGACACAAATTGTCATCATCCGAATTTCCGCTCAGCGACAAAGTCCCTTCGTAGCTGCATGTAAGTTCATCGAGAAATCTGAACCGGCCGTACGGTCGTCTTCAAACTTGCAGGAGTGCTCTCAATAGGCGACACGAGCATTCTGTACAAGTTTCATTATCTTTGTACGGCTGGAAGGGGAGTTAGACACAAATTGTCATCTACAACGCAGTTTCCGCTCAGCGACCAAGTCCCGTCGGGGCTGTATGTAAGTTCATCGAGGAATGCAAACCGACCGTACGATCTTCTTCAAACTTGTAGGAGTGCTCTCGATTGGCAACACGAGCATTCTCTACGAGTTTCATAAACTTCGTTCGGCTTGAAGGGGAGTTAGACAAAAATTGTCATCTACAACGCAGTTTCCGCTCAGCGACCAAGTCCCGTCGTGGCTGTTTGTAAGTTCATTGAGAAATGCGAACCGACCGTACGATCATCTTCAAACTTGCAGGAGTGCTCTCGATTGGCGACACGAGCATTCTCTACAAGTTTCATAAACTCGGCGGCCGGTGCATTGACCTGCGTCTCAGTAAGAGTAAGCATTGTAAACAAATGCGAGAGTGAATCTCGCCGAAGATCGGAGCAGGCTTTGCCTGTTGGAAAGAGGACGGAGCTTGACCCCTCTGCACTTCCCCCAGAAGCGCTAAAACGAACACATCTCGTGGAGCTATTTTGCGGGTTTCTAACATGCCTGTGCTTGCTGTGCTGCCTGTGCTTGCTGCCTGTGCTTGCTGTGCTGCCTGTGCTTGCTGTGCTGCCTGTGTTTGCTGTGCTGCCTGTGCTTGCTGCCTGTGCTGCCTGTGCTTGCTGCCTGTGCTTACTGTGCTGCCTGTGCTTGCTACCTGTGCTGCCTGTGCTTGCTCTGCTGCCTGTGCTTGCTGCCTGTGCTTGCTGTGCTGCCTGTGCTTGCTGTGCTGCCTGTGCTTGTTGCCTGTGCTTGCTGTGCTGCCTGTGCTTGCTGCCTGTGCTTACTGTGCTGCCTGTGCTTGCTACCTGTGCTGCCTGTGCTTGCTCTGCTGCCTGTGCTTGCTGCCTGTGCTTGCTGCCTGTGCTTGCTGTGCTGCCTGTTAGCGATGCATTTGATTTCGCCCATAACACGCGGTAATTCGGCAGTGGCACACAACAGTGCGTTGTTGTGTCACCTGTTTTTGGAGGCGCCGAGAGTCGCGGATCATATGTTTACCTCGGCGGCCGGTGCATTGACCTGCGTCTCAGTAAGAGTAAGCATTGTAAACAAATGCGAGAGTGAATCTCGCCGAAGATCGGAGCAGGCTTTGCCTGTTGGAAAGAGGACGGAGCTTGACCCCTCTGGACTTCCCCCAGAATCGCTAAAACGAACACATCTCGTCGAGCTATTTTGCGGGTTTCTAACATGCCTGTGCTTGCTGCCTGTGCTTGCTGCCTGTGCTTGCTGCCTGTGCTTGCTGCCTGTGCTTGCTGTGCTGCCTGAGCTGCCTGTGCTTGCTGCCTGTGCTTGCTGCCTGTGCTTGCTGCCTGTGCTTGCTGCCTGTGCTTGCTGCCTGTGCTTGCTGTGCTGCCTGTGCTTGCTGCCTGTGCTTACTGTGCTGCCTGTGCTTGCTACCTGTGCTGCCTGTGCTTGCTCTGCTGCCTGTGCTTGCTGCCTGTGCTTGCTGTGCTGCCTGTGCTTGCTGTGCTGCCTGTGCTTGTTGCCTGTGCTTGCTGTGCTGCCTGTGCTTGCTGCCTGTGCTTACTGTGCTGCCTGTGCTTGCTCTGCTGCCTGTGCTTGCTGCCTGTGCTTGCTCTGCTGCCTGTGCTTGCTGCCTGTGCTTGCTGTGCTGCCTGTGCTTGCTGCCTGTGCTGCCTGTGCTGCCTGTGCTTGCTGTGCTGCCTGTGCTTGTTGCCTGTGCTTGCTGTGCTGCCTGTGCTTGCTGTGCTTGCTGCCTGTGCTTGCTGCCTGTGCTTGCTGCCTGTGCTTGCTGCCTGTGCGTGCTGTGCTGCCTGAGCTGCCTGTGCTTGCTGCCTGTGCTTGCTGCCTGTGCTTGCTGTGCTGCCTGAGCTGCCTGTGCTTGCTGCCTGTGCTTGCTGCCTGTGCTTGCTGTGCTGCCTGTGCTTGCTGCCTGTGCTTACTGTGCTGCCTGTGCTTGCTACCTGTGCTGCCTGTGCTTGCTCTGCTGCCTGTGCTTGCTGCCTGTGCTTGCTGTGCTGCCTGTGCTTGCTGTGCTGCCTGTGCTTGTTGCCTGTGCTTGCTGTCCTGCCTGTGCTTACTGTGCTGCCTGTGCTTGCTCTGCTGCCTGTGCTTGCTGCCTGTGCTTGCTGCCTGTGCTTGCTGTGCTGCCTGTGCTTGCTGCCTGTGCTGCCTGTGCTGCCTGTGCTTGCTGTGCTGCCTGTGCTTGTTGCCTGTGCTTGCTGTGCTGCCTGTGCTTGCTGCCTGTGCTTGCTGCCTGTGCTTGCTGCCTGTGCTTGCTGCCTGTGCGTGCTGTGCTGCCTGAGCTGCCTGTGCTTGCTGCCTGTGCTTGCTGCCTGTGCTTGCTGCCTGTGCTTGCTGCCTGTGCTTGCTGTGCTGCGTATGCTTGCTGCCTGTGCTTGCTATGCTGCCTGTGCAAGCTGCCTGTGCTTGCTGTGCTGCCTGTGCTTGCTGCCTGTGCTTGCTGTGCTGCCTGAGCTGCTTGTGCTTGCTGCGCTGCTTGTGCTTGCTGCATGTGCTTGCTGCCTGTGCTGCCTGTGCTTGCTGTGCTGCCTGTGCTTGTTGCCTGTGCTTGCTGCCTGTGCTTGCTGTGCTTGCTATGCTACCTGTGCAAGCTGCCTGTGCTTGCTGTGCTGCCTGTGCTTGCTGCCTGTGCTGCCTGTGCTTGCTGCCTGTGCTTGCTGTGCTGCCTGAGCTGCCTGTGCTTGCAGTGCTGCCTGTGCTTGCTGCCTGTGCTTGCTGTGCTGCCTGTGCTTGCTGCATGTGCTTGCTGTACTTGCTATGCTGCCTGTGCTTGCTTTGCTGCCTGTGCTTGCTTTGCTGCCTGTGCTTGCTGCCTGTGCTGCCTGTGCTTGCTGCGCTGCCTGTGCTTGCTGCCTGTGCTTGCTGCGCTGCGTGTGCTTGCTGTGCCGCCTGTGCTCGTTGTGCTGCCTGTGCTTGCTGTGCTTGCTATGCTGCCTGTGCAAGCTGCCTGTGCTTGCTGTGCTTGCTATGCTGCCTGTGCTTGCTGCCTGTGCTTGCTGTGTTGCCTGTGCTTGCTGCCTGTGCTTGCTGTGCTGCCTGTGCTTGCTGTTTGTGCTTGCTGTGCTGCCTGTGCTTGCTGCCTGTGCTTGCTGTTTGTGCTTGCTGTTTGTGCTTGCTGTGCTGCCTGTGCTTGCTGCCTGTGCTTGCTGCCTGTGCTTGCTGCCTGTGCTTACTGTGCTGCCTGTGCTGCCTGTGCTTGCTGTGCTGCGTGTGCTTGCTGCCTGTGCTTGCTGTGCTGCCTGA
This sequence comes from Priocnemis perturbator, assembly GCA_963942575.1. NCBI lineage: Eukaryota > Metazoa > Arthropoda > Insecta > Hymenoptera > Pompilidae > Priocnemis > Priocnemis perturbator. The sequence continues at coordinate 219,908 of CAWWDK010000157.1, forward strand.
GCCGCCTGTGCTTGCTGTGCCGCCTGTGCTTGTTGTGCTGCCTGTGCTTGCTGTGCTGCCTGAGCTGCCTGTGCTTGCTGCCTGTGCTTGCTGTGCTTGCTGTGATGCGTGTGCTTGCTGCCTGTGCTTGCTGTGCTGCCTGAGCTGCCTGTGCTTGCTGCCTGTGCTTGCTGCCTGTGCTTGCTGTGCTGCCTGTGCTTGCTGCCTGTGCTTGCAGTGCTGCCTGTGCTTGCTGCCTGTGCTTGCTGTGCTGCCTGTGCTTGCTGTGCTGCCTGTGCTTGCTGCCTGTGCTTGCTGTGCTGCCTGTGCTTGCTGCCTGTGCTTGCTGTGCTGCCTGTGCTGTGCTGCCTGTGCTGTGCTGCCTGTGCTGCCTGTGTTTGCTGTGCTGCCTGTGCTTGCTGCCTGTGCTTGCTGCCTGTGCTTGCCGTGCTGCCTGTGCTTGCTGTGCTGCCTGTGCTTGCTGCCTGTGCTTGCTGTGCTGCCTGTGCTTGCTGTGCTGCCTGTGCTTTGCTGCCTGTGCTTGCTGTGCTGCCTGTGCTTGCTGTGCTGCCTGTGCTTGCTGCCTGTGCTTGCTGTGCTGCCTGTGCTTGCTGCCTGTGCTTGCTGTGCTGCCTGTGCTTGCTGTGCTGCCTGTGTTTGCTGTGCTGCCTGTGCTTGCTGCCTGTGCTTGCTGCCTGTGCTTGCTGTGCTGCCTGTTAGCGATGCATTTGATTTCGCCCATAACACGTGGTATTTCGGCAGTGGCACACGACAGTGCGTTGCTGTGTCACCTGTTTTTGGAGGCGCCGAGAGTCGCGGATCATATGTTTACCTCGGCGGCCGGTGCACTGACCTGCGTCTCAGTAAGAGTCAGCATTGTAAAGAAATGCGAGAGTGAATCTCGCCGAAGATCGGAGCAGGCTTTGCCTGTTGGAAAGAGGACGGAGCTTGACCCCTCTGGACTTCCCCCAGAATCGCTAAAACGAACACATCTCGTCGAGCTATTTTGCGGGTTTCTAACATGCCGTGTTTGCTGTGCTGCCTGTGCTTGCCGTGTTTGCTGTGCTGCCTGTGCTTGCTGCCTGTGCTGCCTGTGCTTGCTGTGCTGCCTGTGCTTGTTGCCTGTGCTTGCTGTGCTGCCTGTGCTGCCTGTGCTTGCTGTGCTGAGTGTGTTTGCTGCCTGTGCTTGCTGTGCTGCGTGTGCTTGCTGCGTGTGCTTGCTGTGCTTGCTATGCTGCCTGTGCAAGCTGCCTGTGCTTGCTGTGCTGCCTGTGCTTGCTGCCTGTGCTTGCTGTGCTGAGTGTGTTTGCTGCCTGTGCTTGCTGTGCTGCCTGTGCTTGCTGCCTGTGCTTGCTGTGCTGCCTGTGCTTGCTGTGCTTGCTATGCTGCCTGTGCAAGCTGCCTGTGCTTGCTGTGCTGCCTGTGCTTGCTGCCTGTGCTTGCTGTGCTGCCTGAGCTGCCTGTGCTTGCTGCCTGTGCTTGCTGTGCTGCCTGTGCTTGCTGCCTGTGCTTGCTGTGCTGCCTGTGCTTGCTGCCTGTTCTGCCTGTGCTTGCTGCCTGTGCTTGCTTTGCTGCCTGTGCTTGCTGTGCTGCCTGTGCTTGCTGCCTGTGCTGCCTGTGCTTGGTGTGCTGCCTGTGCTTGCTGTGCTGCGTGTGCTTGCTACCTGTGCTTGCTGTGCTGCCTGTGCTAGCTGCCTGTGCTTGCTGTGCTGCCTGAGCTGCCTGTGCTTGCTGCCTGTGCTTGCTGTGCTGCCTGTGCTTGCTGTGCTGCCTGTGCTTGTTGCCTGTGCTTGCTGTGCTGCCTGTGCTTGCTGTGCTGAGTGTGTTTGCTGCCTGTGCTTGCCGTCTGTGCTTGCTGTGCTGCCTGTGCTTGCTGTGCTGCCTGTGCTTGCTGCCTGTGCTTGCTGTGCTGCCTGTGCTTGCTGCCTGTGCTTGCTGTGCTGCCTGTGCTTGCTGCCTGTGCTTGCTGTGCTGCCTGTGCTTGGTGTGCTGCCTGTGCTTGCTGCCTGTGCTCGCTGTGCTTGCTGTGCTGCCTGTGCTTGGTGTGCTGCCTGTGCTTGCTGCCTGTGCTTGCTGTGCTGCCTGTGCTTTGCTGCCTGTGCTTGCTGTGCTGCCTGTGTTTGCTGTGCTGCCTGTGCTTGCTGCCTGTGCTTGCTGCCTGTGCTTGCTGTGCTGCCTGTGCTTGCTGCCTGTGCTTGCTGTGCTGCCTGTGCTTGCTGCCTGTGCTTGCTGTGCTGCCAGTGCTTGCTGCCTGTGCTTGCTGTGCTGCCTGTGCTTGCTGCCTGTGCTTGATGTGCTGCCTGAGCTGCCTGTGCTTGCTGCCTGTGCTTGCTGTGCTGCCCGTGCTTACTGCCTGTGCTTGCTGCCTGTGCTTGCTGTGCTGCCTGAGCTGCCTGTGCTTGCTGCCTGTGCTTGCTGTGCTGCCTGTGCTTGCTGCCTGTGCTGCCTGTGCTTGCTGTGCTGCCTGTGCTTGTTGCCTGTGCTTGCTGTGCTGCCTGTGCTTGCTGTGCTGAGTGTGTTTGCTGCCTGTGCTTGCTGTGCTGCGTGTGCTTGCTGCCTGTGCTTGCTATGCTGCCTGTGCAAGCTGCCTGTGCTTGCTGTGCTGCCTGTGCTTGCTGCCTGTGCTTGCTGTGCTGCCTGTGCTTGCTGTGCTGAGTGTGTTTGCTGCCTGTGCTTGCTGCCTGTGCTTGCTGTGCTGCCTGTGCTTGCTGCCTGTGCTTGCTGTGCTGCCTGTGCTTGCTGCCTGTGCTTGCTGTGCTTTGTGTGCTGCCTGTGCTTGCTGTGCTGCGTGTGCTTGCTTCCTGTGCTTGCTGTGCTGCCTGTGCTAGCTGCCTGTGCTTGCTGTGCTGCCTGAGCTGCCTGTGCTTGCTGCCTGTGCTTGCTGTGCTGCCTGTGCTTGCTGTGCTGCCTGTGCTTGTTGCCTGTGCTTGCTGTGCTGCCTGTGCTTGCTGTGCTGAGTGTGTTTGCTGCCTGTGCTTGCCGTCTGTGCTTGCTGTGCTGCCTGTGCTTGCTGCCTGCGCTTGCTGTGCTGCCTGTGCTGCCTGTGCTTGCTGCCTGTGCATGCTGTGCTGCCTGTGCTTGCTGCCTGTGCTTGCTGTGCTGCCTGTGCTTGCTGCCTGTGCTTGCTGTGCTGCCTGTGCTTGCTGCCTGTGCTTGCTGTGCTGCCTGTGCTTGCTGCCTGTGCTTGCTGTGCTGCCTGTGCTGCCTGTGTTTGCTGCCTGTGCTTGCTGTGCTGCCTGTGCTTGCTGTGCTGCCTGAGCATACTGTGCTTGCTGCCTGTGCTTGCTGTGCTGCCTTTGCTTGCTGCCTGTGCTTGCTGTGCTGCCTGTGCTTGCTGCCTGTGCTTGCTGTGCCGCCTGTGCTTGTTGTGCTGCCTGTGCTTGCTGTGCTTGCTATGCTGCCTGTGCTTGCTGTGCTTGCTATGCTGCCTGTGCAAGCTGCCTGTGCTTGCTGCCTGTGCTGCCTGTGCTTGCTGTGCTTGCTATGCTGCCTGTGCAAGCTGCCTGTGCTTGGTGTGCTGCCTGTGCTTGCTGTGCTGCGTGTGCTTGCTACCTGTGCTTGCTGTGCTGCCAGTGCTTGCTGCCTGTGCTTGCTGTGCTGCCTGTGCTTGCTGCCTGTGCTTGATGTGCTGCCTGAGCTGCCTGTGCTTGCTGCCTGTGCTTGCTGTGCTGCCCGTGCTTACTGCCTGTGCTTGCTGCCTGTGCTTGCTGTGCTGCCTGAGCTGCCTGTGCTTGCTGCCTGTGCTTGCTGTGCTGCCTGTGCTTGCTGCCTGTGCTGCCTGTGCTTGCTGTGCTGCCTGTGCTTGTTGCCTGTGCTTGCTGTGCTGCCTGTGCTTGCTGTGCTGAGTGTGTTTGCTGCCTGTGCTTGCTGTGCTGCGTGTGCTTGCTGCCTGTGCTTGCTATGCTGCCTGTGCAAGCTGCCTGTGCTTGCTGTGCTGCCTGTTCTTGCTGCCTGTGCTTGCTGTGCTGCCTGTGCTTGCTGTGCTGAGTGTGTTTGCTGCCTGTGCTTGCTGCCTGTGCTTGCTGTGCTGCCTGTGCTTGCTGCCTGTGCTTGCTGTGCTGCCTGTGCTTGCTGCCTGTGCTTGCTGTGCTTGCTGTGCTGCGTGTGCTTGCTGTGCTGCCTGTGCTAGCTGCCTGTGCTTGCTGTGCTGCCTGAGCTGCCTGTGCTTGCTGCCTGTGCTTGCTGTGCTGCCTGTGCTTGTTGCCTGTGCTTGCTGTGCTGCCTGTGCTTGCTGTGCTGAGTGTGTTTGCTGCCTGTGCTTGCCGTCTGTGCTTGCTGTGCTGCCTGTGCTTGCTGCCTGCGCTTGCTGTGCTGCCTGTGCTGCCTGTGCTTGCTGCCTGTGCATGCTGTGCTGCCTGTGCTTGCTGCCTGTGCTTGCTGTGCTGCCTGTGCTTGCTGCCTGTGCTTGCTGTGCTGCCTGTGCTTGCCTCCTGTGCTTGCTGTGCTGCCTGTGCTTGCTGCCTGTGCTTGCTGAGCTGCCTGTGCTTGCTGTGCTTGCTGCCTGTGCTTGCTGTGCTGCCTTTGCTTGCTGCCTGTGCTTGCTGTGCTGCCTGTGCTTGCTGCCTGTGCTTGCTGTGCCGCCTGTGCTTGTTGTGCTGCCTGTGCTTGCTGTGCTTGCTATGCTGCCTGTGCTTGCTGTGCTTGCTATGCTGCCTGTGCAAGCTGCCTGTGCTTGCTGCCTGTGCTGCCTGTGCTTGCTGTGCTTGCTATGCTGCCTGTGCAAGCTGCCTGTGCTTGGTGTGCTGCCTGTGCTTGCTGTGCTGCGTGTGCTTGCTACCTGTGCTTGCTGTGCTGCCTGTGCTAGCTGCGTGTGCTTGCTGTGCTGCCTGAGCTGCCTGTGCTTGCTGTGCTGCCTGTGCTTGCTGCCTGTGCTTACTGTGCTGCCTGTGCTTGCTGCCTGTGCTTGCTGTGCTGCCTGTGCTTGCTGCCTGTGCTTACTGTGCTGCATGTGCTTGCTGTGCTGCGTGTGCTTGCTGCCTGTGCTTGCTGTGCTGCCTGTGCTTGCTGCCTGTGCTTGCTGTGCTGCCTGAGCTGCCTGTGCTTGCTGCCTGTGCTTGCTGCCTGTGCTTGCTGTGCTGCCTGTGCTTGCTGCCTGTGCTTACTGTGCTGCCTGTGCTTGCCTCCTGTGCTTGCTGTGCTGCCTGTGCTTGCTGCCTGTGCTTGCTGTGCTGCCTGTGCTTGCTGCCTGTGCTTGCTGTGCTGCCTGTGCTGCCTGTGCTTGCTGCCTGTGCTTGCTGTGCTGCCTGTGCTTTGCTGCCTGTGCTTGCTGTGCTGCCTGTGTTTGCTGTGCTGCCTGTGCTTGCTGCCTGTGCTTGCTGCCTGTGCTTGCTGTGCTGCCTGTTAGCGATGCATTTGATTTCGCCCATAACACGTGGTATTTCGGCAGTGGCACACGACAGTGCGTTGCTGTGTCACCTGTTTTTGGAGGCGCCGAGAGTCGCGGATCATATGTTTACCTCGGCGGCCGGTGCACTGACCTGCGTCTCAGTAAGAGTCAGCATTGTAAAGAAATGCGAGAGTGAATCTCGCCGAAGATCGGAGCAGGCTTTGCCTGTTGGAAAGAGGACGGAGCTTGACCCCTCTGGACTTCCCCCAGAATCGCTAAAACGAACACATCTCGTCGAGCTATTTTGCGGGTTTCTAACATGCCGTGTTTGCTGTGCTGCCTGTGCTTGCCGTGTTTGCTGTGCTGCCTGTGCTTGCTGCCTGTGCTGCCTGTGCTTGCTGTGCTGCCTGTGCTTGTTGCCTGTGCTTGCTGTGCTGCCTGTGCTGCCTGTGCTTGCTGTGCTGAGTGTGTTTGCTGCCTGTGCTTGCTGTGCTGCGTGTGCTTGCTGCGTGTGCTTGCTGTGCTTGCTATGCTGCCTGTGCAAGCTGCCTGTGCTTGCTGTGCTGCCTGTGCTTGCTGCCTGTGCTTGCTGTGCTGAGTGTGTTTGCTGCCTGTGCTTGCTGTGCTGCCTGTGCTTGCTGCCTGTGCTTGCTGTGCTGCCTGTGCTTGCTGTGCTTGCTATGCTGCCTGTGCAAGCTGCCTGTGCTTGCTGTGCTGCCTGTGCTTGCTGCCTGTGCTTGCTGTGCTGCCTGAGCTGCCTGTGCTTGCTGCCTGTGCTTGCTGTGCTGCCTGTGCTTGCTGCCTGTGCTTGCTGTGCTGCCTGTGCTTGCTGCCTGTTCTGCCTGTGCTTGCTGCCTGTGCTTGCTTTGCTGCCTGTGCTTGCTGTGCTGCCTGTGCTTGCTGCCTGTGCTGCCTGTGCTTGGTGTGCTGCCTGTGCTTGCTGTGCTGCGTGTGCTTGCTACCTGTGCTTGCTGTGCTGCCTGTGCTAGCTGCCTGTGCTTGCTGTGCTGCCTGAGCTGCCTGTGCTTGCTGCCTGTGCTTGCTGTGCTGCCTGTGCTTGCTGTGCTCAGTGTGTTTGCTGCCTGTGCTTGCTGTGCTGCCTGTGCTTGCTGCCTGTGCTTGCTGTGCTGCCTGTGCTTGCTGCCTGTGCTTGCTCTGCTGCCTGTGCTTTGTGTGCTGCCTGTGCTTGCTGTGCTGCGTGTGCTTGCTTCCTGTGCTTGCTGTGCTGCCTGTGCTAGCTGCCTGTGCTTGCTGTGCTGCCTGAGCTGCCTGTGCTTGCTGCCTGTGCTTGCTGTGCTGCCTGTGCTTGCTGTGCTGCCTGTGCTTGTTGCCTGTGCTTGCTGTGCTGCCTGTGCTTGCTGTGCTGAGTGTGTTTGCTGCCTGTGCTTGCCGTCTGTGCTTGCTGTGCTGCCTGTGCTTGCTGCCTGCGCTTGCTGTGCTGCCTGTGCTGCCTGTGCTTGCTGCCTGTGCATGCTGTGCTGCCTGTGCTTGCTGCCTGTGCTTGCTGTGCTGCCTGTGCTTGCTGCCTGTGCTTGCTGTGCTGCCTGTGCTTGCTGCCTGTGCTTGCTGTGCTGCCTGTGCTTGCTGCCTGTGCTTGCTGTGCTGCCTGTGCTGCCTGTGTTTGCTGCCTGTGCTTGCTGTGCTGCCTGTGCTTGCTGTGCTGCCTGAGCATACTGTGCTTGCTGCCTGTGCTTGCTGTGCTGCCTTTGCTTGCTGCCTGTGCTTGCTGTGCTGCCTGTGCTTGCTGCCTGTGCTTGCTGTGCCGCCTGTGCTTGTTGTGCTGCCTGTGCTTGCTGTGCTTGCTATGCTGCCTGTGCTTGCTGTGCTTGCTATGCTGCCTGTGCAAGCTGCCTGTGCTTGCTGCCTGTGCTGCCTGTGCTTGCTGTGCTTGCTATGCTGCCTGTGCAAGCTGCCTGTGCTTGGTGTGCTGCCTGTGCTTGCTGTGCTGCGTGTGCTTGCTACCTGTGCTTGCTGTGCTGCCTGTGCTAGCTGCCTGTGCTTGCTGTGCTGCCTGAGCTGCCTGTGCTTGCTGTGCTGCCTGTGCTTGCTGCCTGTGCTTACTGTGCTGCCTGTGCTTGCTGTGCTGTCTGTGCTTGCTGCCTGTGCTTGCTGTGCTGCCTGTGCTTGCTGCCTGTGCTTACTGTGCTGCATGTGCTTGCTGTGCTGCGTGTGCTTGCTGCCTGTGCTTGCTGTGCTGCCTGTGCTTGCTGCCTGTGCTTGCTGTGCTGCCTGAGCTGACTGTGCTTGCTGCCTGTGCTTGCTGCCTGTGCTTGCTGTGCTGCCTGTGCTTGCTGCCTGTGCTTACTGTGCTGCCTGTGCTTGCCTCCTGTGCTTGCTGTGCTGCCTGTGCTTGCTGCCTGTGCTTGCTGCCTGTGCTGCCTGTGCTTGCTGCCTGTGCTTGCTGTGCTGCCTGTGCTTGCTGCCTGTGCTTGCTGTGCTGCCTGTGCTTGCTGCCTGTGCTTGCTGTGCTTCCTGTGCTTGCTGTGCTGAGTGTGTTTGCTGCCTGTGCTTGCTGTGCTGCCTGTGCTTGCTGCCTGTGCTTGCTGTGCTGCCTGTGCTTGCTGTGCTGCCTGTGCTTTGCTGCCTGTGCTTGCTGTGCTGCCTGTGTTTGCTGTGCTGCCTGTGCTTGCTGCCTGTGCTTGCTGTGCTGCCTGTGCTTGCTGCATGTGCTTACTGTGCTGCCTGTGCTGTCTGTGCTTGCTGCCTGTGCTTGCTGTGCTGCCTGTGCTTGCTGCCTGTGATTGCTGCCTGTGCTTGCTGTGCTGCCTTTGCTTGCTGCCTGTGCTTGCTGTGCTGCCTGTGCTTGCTGCCTGTGCTTGTTGTGCTGCCTGTGCTTGCTGTGCTTGCTATGCTGCCTGTGCTTGCTGCCTGTGCTGCCTGTGCTGCCTGTGCTGCCTGTGCTTGCTGTGCTTGCTATGCTGCCTGTGCAAGCTGCCTGTGCTTGCTGTGCTGCCTGTGCTTGCTGCCTGTGCTGCCTGTGCTTGCTGCCTGTGCTCGCTGTGCTGCCTGTGCTTGCTGCGCTGCCTGTGCTTGCTGCCTGTGGTTGCAGTGCTGCCTGTGCTTGCTGCCTGTGCTTGCTGCCAGTGCTTGCTGTGCTGCCTGTGCTTGCCTCCTGTGCTTGCTGTGCTGCCTGTGCTTGCTGCCTGTGCTTGCTGAGCTGCCTGTGCTTGCTGCCTGTGCTTGCTGCCTGTGCTTGCTGTGCTGCCTGTGCTTGCTATGCTGCCTGTGCAAGCTGCCTGTGCTTGCTGTGCTGCCTGTGCTTGCTGTGCTGAGTGTGCTTGCCGTCTGTGCTTGCTGTGCTGCCTGTGCTTGCTGCCTGTGCTTGCTGTGCTGCCTGTGCTTGCTGCCTGTGCTTACTGTGCTGCCTGTGCTTGCTGTGCTGTCTGTGCTTGCTGCCTGTGCTTGCTGTGCTGCCTGTGCTTGCTGCCTGTGCTTGCTGTGCTGCCTGTGCTTGCTGCCTGTGCTTGCTGTGCTGCCTGTGCTTGCTGCCTGTGCTTGCTGTGCTGCCTGTGCTTGCTGCCTGTGCTTGCTGTGCTGCCTGAGCTGCCTGTGCTTGCTGCCTGTGCCTGCTGTGTTGCCTGTGCTTGCTGTGCTGCCTGTGCTGCCTGTGTTTGCTGCCTGTGCTTGCTGTGCTGCCTGTGCTTGCTGTGCTGCCTGAGCATACTGTGCTTGCTGCCTGTGCTTGCTGTGCTGCCTTTGCTTGCTGCCTGTGCTTGCTGTGCTGCCTGTGCTTGCTGCCTGTGCTTGCTGTGCCGCCTGTGCTTGTTGTGCTGCCTGTGCTTGCTGTGCTTGCTATGCTGCCTGTGCTTGCTGTGCTTGCTATGCTGCCTGTGCAAGCTGCCTGTGCTTGCTGCCTGTGCTGCCTGTGCTTGCTGTGCTTGCTATGCTGCCTGTGCAAGCTGCCTGTGCTTGGTGTGCTGCCTGTGCTTGCTGTGCTGCGTGTGCTTGCTACCTGTGCTTGCTGTGATGCCTGTGCTAGCTGCCTGTGCTTGCTGTGCTGCCTGAGCTGCCTGTGCTTGCTGTGCTGCCTGTGCTTGCTGCCTGTGCTTACTGTGCTGCCTGTGCTTGCTGCCTGTGCTTGCTGTGCTGCCTGTGCTTGCTGCCTGTGCTTACTGTGCTGCATGTGCTTGCTGTGCTGCGTGTGCTTGCTGCCTGTGCTTGCTGTGCTGCCTGTGCTTGCTGCCTGTGCTTGCTGTGCTGCCTGAGCTGCCTGTGCTTGCTGCCTGTGCTTGCTGCCTGTGCTTGCTGTGCTGCCTGTGCTTGCTGCCTGTGCTTACTGTGCTGCCTGTGCTTGCCTCCTGTGCTTGCTGTGCTGCCTGTGCTTGCTGCCTGTGCTTGCTGTGCTGCCTGTGCCTGCTGCCTGTGCTTGCTGTGCTGCCTGTGCTGCCTGTGCTTGCTGCCTGTGCTTGCTGTGCTGCCTGTGCTTTGCTGCCTGTGCTTGCTGTGCTGCCTGTGTTTGCTGTGCTGCCTGTGCTTGCTGCCTGTGCTTGCTGCCTGTGCTTGCTGTGCTGCCTGTTAGCGATGCATTTGATTTCGCCCATAACACGTGGTATTTCGGCAGTGGCACACGACAGTGCGTTGCTGTGTCACCTGTTTTTGGAGGCGCCGAGAGTCGCGGATCATATGTTTACCTCGGCGGCCGGTGCACTGACCTGCGTCTCAGTAAGAGTCAGCATTGTAAAGAAATGCGAGAGTGAATCTCGCCGAAGATCGGAGCAGGCTTTGCCTGTTGGAAAGAGGACGGAGCTTGACCCCTCTGGACTTCCCCCAGAATCGCTAAAACGAACACATCTCGTCGAGCTATTTTGCGGGTTTCTAACATGCCGTGTTTGCTGTGCTGCCTGTGCTTGCCGTGTTTGCTGTGCTGCCTGTGCTTGCTGCCTGTGCTGCCTGTGCTTGCTGTGCTGAGTGTGTTTGCTGCCTGTGCTTGCTGTGCTGCGTGTGCTTGCTGCGTGTGCTTGCTGTGCTTGCTATGCTGCCTGTGCAAGCTGCCTGTGCTTGCTGTGCTGCCTGTGCTTGCTGCCTGTGCTTGCTGTGCTGAGTGTGTTTGCTGCCTGTGCTTGCTGTGCTGCCTGTGCTTGCTGCCTGTGCTTGCTGTGCTGCCTGTGCTTGCTGTGCTTGCTATGCTGCCTGTGCTTGCTGTGCTGCCTGTGCTTGCTGCCTGTGCTTGCTGTGCTGCCTGAGCTGCCTGTGCTTGCTGCCTGTGCTTGCTGTGCTGCCTGTGCTTGCTGCCTGTGCTTGCTGTGCTGCCTGTGCTTGCTGCCTGTTCTGCCTGTGCTTGCTGCCTGTGCTTGCTTTGCTGCCTGTGCTTGCTGTGCTGCCTGTGCTTGCTGCCTGTGCTGCCTGTGCTTGGTGTGCTGCCTGTGCTTGCTGTGCTGCGTGTGCTTGCTACCTGTGCTTGCTGTGCTGCCTGTGCTAGCTGCCTGTGCTTGCTGTGCTGCCTGAGCTGCCTGTGCTTGCTGCCTGTGCTTGCTGTGCTGCCTGTGCTTGCTGTGCTGCCTGTGCTTGTTGCCTGTGCTTGCTGTGCTGCCTGTGCTTGCTGTGCTGAGTGTGTTTGCTGCCTGTGCTTGCCGTCTGTGCTTGCTGTGCTGCCTGTGCTTGCTGTGCTGCCTGTGCTTGCTGCTTGTGCTTGCTGTGCTGCCTGTGCTTGCTGCCTGTGCTTGCTGTGCTGCCTGTGCTTGCTGCCTGTGCTTGCTGTGCTGCCTGTGCTTGGTGTGCTGCCTGTGCTTGCTGCCTGTGCTCGCTGTGCTTGCTGTGCTGCCTGTGCTTGGTGTGCTGCCTGTGCTTGCTGCCTGTGCTTGCTGTGCTGCCTGTGCTTTGCTGCCTGTGCTTGCTGTGCTGCCTGTGTTTGCTGTGCTGCCTGTGCTTGCTGCCTGTGCTTGCTGCCTGTGCTTGCTGTGCTGCCTGTGCTTGCTGCCTGTGCTTGCTGTGCTGCCTGTGCTTGCTGCCTGTGCTTGCTGTGCTGCCAGTGCTTGCTGCCTGTGCTTGCTGTGCTGCCTGTGCTTGCTGCCTGTGCTTGATGTGCTGCCTGAGCTGCCTGTGCTTGCTGCCTGTGCTTGCTGTGCTGCCCGTGCTTACTGCCTGTGCTTGCTGCCTGTGCTTGCTGTGCTGCCTGAGCTGCCTGTGCTTGCTGCCTGTGCTTGCTGTGCTGCCTGTGCTTGCTGCCTGTGCTGCCTGTGCTTGCTGTGCTGCCTGTGCTTGTTGCCTGTGCTTGCTGTGCTGCCTGTGCTTGCTGTGCTGAGTGTGTTTGCTGCCTGTGCTTGCTGTGCTGCGTGTGCTTGCTGCCTGTGCTTGCTATGCTGCCTGTGCAAGCTGCCTGTGCTTGCTGTGCTGCCTGTGCTTGCTGCCTGTGCTTGCTGTGCTGCCTGTGCTTGCTGTGCTGAGTGTGTTTGCTGCCTGTGCTTGCTGTGCTGCCTGTGCTTGCTGCCTGTGCTTGCTGTGCTGCCTGTGCTTGCTGCCTGTGCTTGCTCTGCTGCCTGTGCTTTGGGTGCTGCCTGTGCTTGCTGTGCTGCGTGTGCTTGCTTCCTGTGCTTGCTGTGCTGCCTGTGCTAGCTGCCTGTGCTTGCTGTGCTGCCTGAGCTGCCTGTGCTTGCTGCCTGTGCTTGCTGTGCTGCCTGTGCTTGCTGTGCTGCCTGTGCTTGTTGCCTGTGCTTGCTGTGCTGCCTGTGCTTGCTGTGCTGAGTGTGTTTGCTGCCTGTGCTTGCCGTCTGTGCTTGCTGTGCTGCCTGTGCTTGCTGCCTGCGCTTGCTGTGCTGCCTGTGCTGCCTGTGCTTGCTGCCTGTGCATGCTGTGCTGCCTGTGCTTGCTGCCTGTGCTTGCTGTGCTGCCTGTGCTTGCTGCCTGTGCTTGCTGTGCTGCCTGTGCTTGCTGCCTGTGCTTGCTGTGCTGCCTGTGCTTGCTGCCTGTGCTTGCTGTGCTGCCTGTGCTGCCTGTGTTTGCTGCCTGTGCTTGCTGTGCTGCCTGTGCTTGCTGTGCTGCCTGAGCATACTGTGCTTGCTGCCTGTGCTTGCTGTGCTGCCTTTGCTTGCTGCCTGTGCTTGCTGTGCTGCCTGTGCTTGCTGCCTGTGCTTGCTGTGCCGCCTGTGCTTGTTGTGCTGCCTGTGCTTGCTGTGCTTGCTATGCTGCCTGTGCTTGCTGCCTGTGCTGCCTGTGCTGCCTGTGCTGCCTGTGCTTGCTGTGCTTGCTATGCTGCCTGTGCAAGCTGCCTGTGCTTGCTGTGCTGCCTGTGCTTGCTGCCTGTGCTGCCTGTGCTTGCTGCCTGTGCTCGCTGTGCTGCCTGTGCTTGCTGCGCTGCCTGTGCTTGCTGCCTGTGGTTGCAGTGCTGCCTGTGCTTGCTGCCTGTGCTTGCTGCCAGTGCTTGCTGTGCTGCCTGTGCTTGCCTCCTGTGCTTGCTGTGCTGCCTGTGCTTGCTGCCTGTGCTTGCTGAGCTGCCTGTGCTTGCTGCCTGTGCTTGCTGCCTGTGCTTGCTGTGCTGCCTGTGCTGTGCTGCCTGTGCTGTGCTGCCTGTGCTTGCTGTGCTGCCTGTGCTTGCTGCCTGTGCTTGCTGTGCTGCCTGTGCTTGCTATGCTGCCTGTGCAAGCTGCCTGTGCTTGCTGTGCTGCCTGTGCTTGCTGCCTGTGCTTGCTGTGCTGAGTGTGCTTGCCGTCTGTGCTTGCTGTGCTGCCTGTGCTTGCTGCCTGTGCTTGCTGTGCTGCCAGTGCTTGCTGCCTGTGCTTGCTGTGCTGCCTGTGCTTGCTGCCTGTGCTTGCTGTGCTGCCTGTGCTTGTTGCCTGTGCTTGCTGTGCTGCCTGTGCTTGCTGCCTGTGCTTGCTGTGCTGCCTGTGCTTGCTGCCTGTGCATGCTGTGCTGCCTGTGCTTGCTGCCTGTGCTTGCTGTGCTGCGTGTGCTTGCTACCTGTGCTTGCTGTGCTGCCTGTGCTAGCTGCCTGTGCTTGCTGTGCTGCCTGAGCTGCCTGTGCAAGCTGCCTGTGCTTGCTGCCTGTGCTGCCTGTGCTTGCTGTGCTTGCTATGCTGCCTGTGCAAGCTGCCTGTGCTTGGTGTGCTGCCTGTGCTTGCTGTGCTGCGTGTGCTTGCTATCTGTGCTTGCTGTGCTGCCTGTGCTAGCTGCCTGTGCTTGCTGTGCTGCCTGAGCTGCCTGTGCTTGCTGTGCTGCCTGTGCTTGCTGCCTGTGCTTACTGTGCTGCCTGTGCTTGCTGCCTGTGCTTACTGTGCTGCCTGTGCTGTCTGTGCTTGCTGCCTGTGCTTGCTGTGCTGCCTGTGCTTGCTGCGCTGCCTGTGCTTGCTGCCTGTGGTTGCAGTGCTGCCTGTGCTTGCTGCCTGTGCTTGCTGCCTGTGCTTGCTGCCTGTGCTTGCTGTGCTGCCTGTGCTTGCCTCCTGTGCTTGCTGTGCTGCCTGTGCTTGCTGTGCTGAGTGTGTTTGCTGCCTGTGCTGCGTGTGCTTGCTGCCTGTGCTTGCTATGCTGCCTGTGCAAGCTGCCTGTGCTTGCTGTGCTGCCTGTGCTTGCTGCATGTGCTTACTGTGCTGCCTGTGCTGTCTGTGCTTGCTGCCTGTGCTTGCTGTGCTGCCTGTGCTTGCTGCCTGTGATTGCTGCCTGTGCTTACTGTGCTGCCTGTGCTTGCTGTGCTGTGTGTGCTTGCTGCCTGTGCTTGCTGTGCTGCCTGTGCTTGCTGCCTGTGCTTGCTGTGCTGCCTGAGCTGCCTGTGCTTGCTGCCTGTGCTTGCTGCCTGTGCTTGCTGTGCTGCCTGTGCTTGCTGCCTGTGCTTGCTGTGCTTGCTGTGCTGCCTGAGCATACTGTGCTTGCTGCCTGTGCTTGCTGTGCTGCCTTTGCTTGCTGCCTGTGCTTGCTGTGCTGCCTGTGCTTGCTGCCTGTGCTTGCTGTGCCGCCTGTGCTTGTTGTGCTGCCTGTGCTTGCTGTGCTTGCTATGCTGCCTGTGCTTGCTGCCTGTGCTGCCTGTGCTGCCTGTGCTGCCTGTGCTTGCTGTGCTTGCTATGCTGCCTGTGCAAGCTGCCTGTGCTGCCTGTGCTTGCTGCCTGTGCTGCCTGTGCTTGCTGCCTGTGCTTGCTGTGCTGCCTGTGCTTGCTGCGCTGCCTGTGCTTGCTGCCTGTGGTTGCAGTGCTGCCTGTGCTTGCTGCCTGTGCTTGCTGTGCTGCCTGTGCAAGCTGCCTGTGCTTGCTAAGCTGCCTGTGCTTGCTGCCTGTGCTTGCTGCGCTGCCTGTGCTTGCTGCCTGTGGTTGCAGTGCTGCCTGTGCTTGCTGCCTGTGCTTGCTGCCTGTGCTTGCTGCCTGTGCTTGCTGTGCTGCCTGTGCTTGCCTCCTGTGCTTGCTGTGCTGCCTGTGCTTGCTGTGCTGAGTGTGTTTGCTGCCTGTGCTGCGTGTGCTTGCTGCCTGTGCTTGCTATGCTGCCTGTGCAAGCTGCCTGTGCTTGCTGCCTGTGCTTGCTGTGCTGCCTGTGCTTGCTATGCTGCCTGTGCAAGCTGCCTGTGCTTGCTGTGCTGCCTGTGCTTGCTGCCTGTGCTTGCTGTGCTGCCTGTGCTTGCTGTGCTGAGTGTGCTTGCCGTCTGTGCTTGCTGTGCTGCCTGTGCTTGCTGCCTGTGCTTGCTGTGCTGCCTGTGCTTGCTGCCTGTGCTTACTGTGCTGCCTGTGCTTGCTGTGCTGTCTGTGCTTGCTGCCTGTGCTTGCTGTGCTGCCTGTGCTTGCTGCCTGTGCTTGCTGTGCTGCCTGTGCTTGCTGCCTGTGCTTGCTGTGCTGCCTGTGCTTGCTGCCTGTGCTTGCTGTGCTGCCTGTGCTTGCTGCCTGTGCTTGCTGTGCTGCCTGAGCTGCCTGTGCTTGCTGCCTGTGCCTGCTGTGTTGCCTGTGCTTGCTGCCTGTGCTTGCTGTGCTGCCTGTGTTTGCTGCCTGTGCTTGCTGTGCTGCCTGTGCTTGCTGTGCTGCCTGAGCATACTGTGCTTGCTGCCTGTGCTTGCTGTGCTGCCTTTGCTTGCTGCCTGTGCTTGCTGTGCTGCCTGTGCTTGCTGCCTGTGCTTGCTGTGCCGCCTGTGCTTGTTGTGCTGCCTGTGCTTGCTGTGCTTGCTATGCTGCCTGTGCTTGCTGTGCTTGCTATGCTGCCTGTGCAAGCTGCCTGTGCTTGCTGCCTGTGCTGCCTGTGCTTGCTGTGCTTGCTATGCTGCCTGTGCAAGCTGCCTGTGCTTGGTGTGCTGCCTGTGCTTGCTGTGCTGCGTGTGCTTGCTACCTGTGCTTGCTGTGCTGCCTGTGCTTGCTGCCTGTGCTTGCTGTGCTGCCTGTGCTTGCCTCCTGTGCTTGCTGTGCTGCCTGTGCTTGCTGTGCTGAGTGTGTTTGCTGCCTGTGCTGCGTGTGCTTGCTGCCTGTGCTTGCTATGCTGCCTGTGCAAGCTGCCTGTGCTTGCTGCCTGTGCTTGCTGTGCTGCCTGTGCTTGCTATGCTGCCTGTGCAAGCTGCCTGTGCTTGCTGTGCTGCCTGTGCTTGCTGCCTGTGCTTGCTGTGCTGCCTGTGCTTGCTGCCTGTGCTTACTGTGCTGCCTGTGCTTGCTGTGCTGTCTGTGCTTGCTGCCTGTGCTTGCTGTGCTGCCTGTGCTTGCTGCCTGTGCTTGCTGTGCTGCCTGTGCTTGCTGCCTGTGCTTGCTGTGCTGCCTGTGCTTGCTGCCTGTGCTTGCTGTGCTGCCTGTGCTTGCTGCCTGTGCTTGCTGTGCTGCCTGAGCTGCCTGTGCTTGCTGCCTGTGCCTGCTGTGTTGCCTGTGCTTGCTGCCTGTGCTTGCTGTGCTGCCTGTGCTGCCTGTGTTTGCTGCCTGTGCTTGCTGTGCTGCCTGTGCTTGCTGTGCTGCCTGAGCATACTGTGCTTGCTGCCTGTGCTTGCTGTGCTGCCTTTGCTTGCTGCCTGTGCTTGCTGTGCTGCCTGTGCTTGCTGCCTGTGCTTGCTGTGCCGCCTGTGCTTGTTGTGCTGCCTGTGCTTGCTATGCTGCCTGTGCTTGCTGTGCTTGCTATGCTGCCTGTGCAAGCTGCCTGTGCTTGCTGCCTGTGCTGCCTGTGCTTGCTGTGCTTGCTCTGCTGCCTGTGCAAGCTGCCTGTGCTTGGTGTGCTGCCTGTGCTTGCTGTGCTGCGTGTGCTTGCTACCTGTGCTTGCTGTGCTGCCTGTGCTAGCTGCCTGTGCTTGCTGTGCTGCCTGAGCTGCCTGTGCTTGCTGTGCTGCCTGTGCTTGCTGCCTGTGCTTACTGTGCTGCCTGTGCTTGCTGCCTGTGCTTGCTGTGCTGCCTGTGCTTGCTGCCTGTGCTCACTGTGCTGCATGTGCTTGCTGTGCTGCGTGTGCTTGCTGCCTGTGCTTGCTGTGCTGCCTGTGCTTGCTGCCTGTGCTTGCTGTGCTGCCTGAGCTGCCTGTGCTTGCTGCCTGTGCTTGCTGCCTGTGCTTGCTGTGCTGCCTGTGCTTGCTGCCTGTGCTTACTGTGCTGCCTGTGCTTGCCTCCTGTGCTTGCTGTGCTGCCTGTGCAAGCTGCCTGTGCTTGCTGTGCTGCCTGTGCTTGCTGCCTGTGCTGCCTGTGCTTGCTGCCTGTGCTCGCTGTGCTGCCTGTGCTTGCTGCGCTGCCTGTGCTTGCTGCCTGTGGTTGCAGTGCTGCCTGTGCTTGCTGCCTGTGCTTGCTGCCAGTGCTTGCTGTGCTGCCTGTGCTTGCCTCCTGTGCTTGCTGTGCTGCCTGTGCTTGCTGCCTGTGCTTGCTGAGCTGCCTGTGCTTGCTGCCTGTGCTTGCTGCCTGTGCTTGCTGTGCTGCCTGTGCTGTGCTGCCTGTGCTGTGCTGCCTGTGCTTGCTGTGCTGCCTGTGCTTGCTGCCTGTGCTTGCTGTGCTGCCTGTGCTTGCTATGCTGCCTGTGCAAGCTGCCTGTGCTTGCTGTGCTGCCTGTGCTTGCTGCCTGTGCTTGCTGTGCTGCGTGTGCTTGCCGTCTGTGCTTGCTGTGCTGCCTGTGCTTGCTGCCTGTGCTTGCTGTGCTGCCAGTGCTTGCTGCCTGTGCTTGCTGTGCTGCCTGTGCTTGCTGCCTGTGCTTGCTGTGCTGCCTGTGCTTGTTGCCTGTGCTTGCTGTGCTGCCTGTGCTTGCTGCCTGTGCTTGCTGTGCTGCCTGTGCTTGCTGCCTGTGCATGCTGTGCTGCCTGTGCTTGCTGCCTGTGCTTGCTGTGCTGCGTGTGCTTGCTACCTGTGCTTGCTGTGCTGCCTGTGCTAGCTGCCTGTGCTTGCTGTGCTGCCTGAGCTGCCTGTGCAAGCTGCCTGTGCTTGCTGCCTGTGCTGCCTGTGCTTGCTGTGCTTGCTATGCTGCCTGTGCAAGCTGCCTGTGCTTGGTGTGCTGCCTGTGCTTGCTGTGCTGCGTGTGCTTGCTACCTGTGCTTGCTGTGCTGCCTGTGCTAGCTGCCTGTGCTTGCTGTGCTGCCTGAGCTGCCTGTGCTTGCTGTGCTGCCTGTGCTTGCTGCCTGTGCTTACTGTGCTGCCTGTGCTTGCTGCCTGTGCTTACTGTGCTGCCTGTGCTGTCTGTGCTTGCTGCCTGTGCTTGCTGTGCTGCCTGTGCTTGCTGCGCTGCCTGTGCTTGCTGCCTGTGGTTGCAGTGCTGCCTGTGCTTGCTGCCTGTGCTTGCTGCCTGTGCTTGCTGCCTGTGCTTGCTGTGCTGCCTGTGCTTGCCTCCTGTGCTTGCTGTGCTGCCTGTGCTTGCTGTGCTGAGTGTGTTTGCTGCCTGTGCTGCGTGTGCTTGCTGCCTGTGCTTGCTATGCTGCCTGTGCAAGCTGCCTGTGCTTGCTGTGCTGCCCGTGCTTGCTGCATGTGCTTACTGTGCTGCCTGTGCTGTCTGTGCTTGCTGCCTGTGCTTGCTGTGCTGCCTGTGCTTGCTGCCTGTGATTGCTGCCTGTGCTTACTGTGCTGCCTGTGCTTGCTGTGCTGTGTGTGCTTGCTGCCTGTGCTTGCTGTGCTGCCTGTGCTTGCTGCCTGTGCTTGCTGTGCTGCCTGAGCTGCCTGTGCTTGCTGCCTGTGCTTGCTGCCTGTGCTTGCTGTGCTGCCTGTGCTTGCTGCCTGTGCTTGCTGTGCTTGCTGTGCTGCCTGAGCATACTGTGCTTGCTGCCTGTGCTTGCTGTGCTGCCTTTGCTTGCTGCCTGTGCTTGCTGTGCTGCCTGTGCTTGCTGCCTGTGCTTGCTGTGCTGCCTGTGTTTGCTGTGCTGCCTGTGCTTGCTGCCTGTGCTTGCTGCCTGTGCTTGCTGTGCTGCCTGTGCTTGCTGCCTGTGCTTGCTGTGCTGCCTGTGCTTGCTGCCTGTGCTTGCTGTGCTGCCAGTGCTTGCTGCCTGTGCTTGCTGTGCTGCCTGTGCTTGCTGCCTGTGCTTGATGTGCTGCCTGAGCTGCCTGTGCTTGCTGCCTGTGCTTGCTGTGCTGCCCGTGCTTACTGCCTGTGCTTGCTGCCTGTGCTTGCTGTGCTGCCTGAGCTGCCTGTGCTTGCTGCCTGTGCTTGCTGTGCTGCCTGTGCTTGCTGCCTGTGCTGCCTGTGCTTGCTGTGCTGCCTGTGCTTGTTGCCTGTGCTTGCTGTGCTGCCTGTGCTTGCTGTGCTGAGTGTGTTTGCTGCCTGTGCTTGCTGTGCTGCGTGTGCTTGCTGCCTGTGCTTGCTATGCTGCCTGTGCAAGCTGCCTGTGCTTGCTGTGCTGCCTGTGCTTGCTGCCTGTGCTTGCTGTGCTGCCTGTGCTTGCTGTGCTGAGTGTGTTTGCTGCCTGTGCTTGCTGTGCTGCCTGTGCTTGCTGCCTGTGCTTGCTGTGCTGCCTGTGCTTGCTGCCTGTGCTTGCTCTGCTGCCTGTGCTTTGTGTGCTGCCTGTGCTTGCTGTGCTGCGTGTGCTTGCTTCCTGTGCTTGCTGTGCTGCCTGTGCTAGCTGCCTGTGCTTGCTGTGCTGCCTGAGCTGCCTGTGCTTGCTGCCTGTGCTTGCTGTGCTGCCTGTGCTTGCTGTGCTGCCTGTGCTTGTTGCCTGTGCTTGCTGTGCTGCCTGTGCTTGCTGTGCTGAGTGTGTTTGCTGCCTGTGCTTGCCGTCTGTGCTTGCTGTGCTGCCTGTGCTTGCTGCCTGCGCTTGCTGTGCTGCCTGTGCTGCCTGTGCTTGCTGCCTGTGCATGCTGTGCTGCCTGTGCTTGCTGCCTGTGCTTGCTGTGCTGCCTGTGCTTGCTGCCTGTGCTTGCTGTGCTGCCTGTGCTTGCTGCCTGTGCTTGCTGTGCTGCCTGTGCTTGCTGCCTGTGCTTGCTGTGCTGCCTGTGCTGCCTGTGTTTGCTGCCTGTGCTTGCTGTGCTGCCTGTGCTTGCTGTGCTGCCTGAGCATACTGTGCTTGCTGCCTGTGCTTGCTGTGCTGCCTTTGCTTGCTGCCTGTGCTTGCTGTGCTGCCTGTGCTTGCTGCCTGTGCTTGCTGTGCCGCCTGTGCTTGTTGTGCTGCCTGTGCTTGCTGTGCTTGCTATGCTGCCTGTGCTTGCTGCCTGTGCTGCCTGTGCTGCCTGTGCTGCCTGTGCTTGCTGTGCTTGCTATGCTGCCTGTGCAAGCTGCCTGTGCTTGCTGTGCTGCCTGTGCTTGCTGCCTGTGCTGCCTGTGCTTGCTGCCTGTGCTCGCTGTGCTGCCTGTGCTTGCTGCGCTGCCTGTGCTTGCTGCCTGTGGTTGCAGTGCTGCCTGTGCTTGCTGCCTGTGCTTGCTGCCAGTGCTTGCTGTGCTGCCTGTGCTTGCCTCCTGTGCTTGCTGTGCTGCCTGTGCTTGCTGCCTGTGCTTGCTGAGCTGCCTGTGCTTGCTGCCTGTGCTTGCTGCCTGTGCTTGCTGTGCTGCCTGTGCTGTGCTGCCTGTGCTGTGCTGCCTGTGCTTGCTGTGCTGCCTGTGCTTGCTGCCTGTGCTTGCTGTGCTGCCTGTGCTTGCTATGCTGCCTGTGCAAGCTGCCTGTGCTTGCTGTGCTGCCTGTGCTTGCTGCCTGTGCTTGCTGTGCTGAGTGTGCTTGCCGTCTGTGCTTGCTGTGCTGCCTGTGCTTGCTGCCTGTGCTTGCTGTGCTGCCAGTGCTTGCTGCCTGTGCTTGCTGTGCTGCCTGTGCTTGCTGCCTGTGCTTGCTGTGCTGCCTGTGCTTGTTGCCTGTGCTTGCTGTGCTGCCTGTGCTTGCTGCCTGTGCTTGCTGTGCTGCCTGTGCTTGCTGCCTGTGCATGCTGTGCTGCCTGTGCTTGCTGCCTGTGCTTGCTGTGCTGCGTGTGCTTGCTACCTGTGCTTGCTGTGCTGCCTGTGCTAGCTGCCTGTGCTTGCTGTGCTGCCTGAGCTGCCTGTGCAAGCTGCCTGTGCTTGCTGCCTGTGCTGCCTGTGCTTGCTGTGCTTGCTATGCTGCCTGTGCAAGCTGCCTGTGCTTGGTGTGCTGCCTGTGCTTGCTGTGCTGCGTGTGCTTGCTATCTGTGCTTGCTGTGCTGCCTGTGCTAGCTGCCTGTGCTTGCTGTGCTGCCTGAGCTGCCTGTGCTTGCTGTGCTGCCTGTGCTTGCTGCCTGTGCTTACTGTGCTGCCTGTGCTTGCTGCCTGTGCTTACTGTGCTGCCTGTGCTGTCTGTGCTTGCTGCCTGTGCTTGCTGTGCTGCCTGTGCTTGCTGCGCTGCCTGTGCTTGCTGCCTGTGGTTGCAGTGCTGCCTGTGCTTGCTGCCTGTGCTTGCTGCCTGTGCTTGCTGCCTGTGCTTGCTGTGCTGCCTGTGCTTGCCTCCTGTGCTTGCTGTGCTGCCTGTGCTTGCTGTGCTGAGTGTGTTTGCTGCCTGTGCTGCGTGTGCTTGCTGCCTGTGCTTGCTATGCTGCCTGTGCAAGCTGCCTGTGCTTGCTGTGCTGCCTGTGCTTGCTGCATGTGCTTACTGTGCTGCCTGTGCTGTCTGTGCTTGCTGCCTGTGCTTGCTGTGCTGCCTGTGCTTGCTGCCTGTGATTGCTGCCTGTGCTTACTGTGCTGCCTGTGCTTGCTGTGCTGTGTGTGCTTGCTGCCTGTGCTTGCTGTGCTGCCTGTGCTTGCTGCCTGTGCTTGCTGTGCTGCCTGAGCTGCCTGTGCTTGCTGCCTGTGCTTGCTGCCTGTGCTTGCTGTGCTGCCTGTGCTTGCTGCCTGTGCTTGCTGTGCTTGCTGTGCTGCCTGAGCATACTGTGCTTGCTGCCTGTGCTTGCTGTGCTGCCTTTGCTTGCTGCCTGTGCTTGCTGTGCTGCCTGTGCTTGCTGCCTGTGCTTGCTGTGCCGCCTGTGCTTGTTGTGCTGCCTGTGCTTGCTGTGCTTGCTATGCTGCCTGTGCTTGCTGCCTGTGCTGCCTGTGCTGCCTGTGCTGCCTGTGCTTGCTGTGCTTGCTATGCTGCCTGTGCAAGCTGCCTGTGCTGCCTGTGCTTGCTGCCTGTGCTGCCTGTGCTTGCTGCCTGTGCTTGCTGTGCTGCCTGTGCTTGCTGCGCTGCCTGTGCTTGCTGCCTGTGGTTGCAGTGCTGCCTGTGCTTGCTGCCTGTGCTTGCTGTGCTGCCTGTGCAAGCTGCCTGTGCTTGCTAAGCTGCCTGTGCTTGCTGCCTGTGCTTGCTGCGCTGCCTGTGCTTGCTGCCTGTGGTTGCAGTGCTGCCTGTGCTTGCTGCCTGTGCTTGCTGCCTGTGCTTGCTGCCTGTGCTTGCTGTGCTGCCTGTGCTTGCCTCCTGTGCTTGCTGTGCTGCCTGTGCTTGCTGTGCTGAGTGTGTTTGCTGCCTGTGCTGCGTGTGCTTGCTGCCTGTGCTTGCTATGCTGCCTGTGCTTGCTATGCTGCCTGTGCAAGCTGCCTGTGCTTGCTGCCTGTGCTTGCTGTGCTGCCTGTGCTTGCTATGCTGCCTGTGCAAGCTGCCTGTGCTTGCTGTGCTGCCTGTGCTTGCTGCCTGTGCTTGCTGTGCTGCCTGTGCTTGCTGTGCTGAGTGTGCTTGCCGTCTGTGCTTGCTGTGCTGCCTGTGCTTGCTGCCTGTGCTTGCTGTGCTGCCTGTGCTTGCTGCCTGTGCTTACTGTGCTGCCTGTGCTTGCTGTGCTGTCTGTGCTTGCTGCCTGTGCTTGCTGTGCTGCCTGTGCTTGCTGCCTGTGCTTGCTGTGCTGCCTGTGCTTGCTGCCTGTGCTTGCTGTGCTGCCTGTGCTTGCTGCCTGTGCTTGCTGTGCTGCCTGTGCTTGCTGCCTGTGCTTGCTGTGCTGCCTGAGCTGCCTGTGCTTGCTGCCTGTGCCTGCTGTGTTGCCTGTGCTTGCTGCCTGTGCTTGCTGTGCTGCCTGTGTTTGCTGCCTGTGCTTGCTGTGCTGCCTGTGCTTGCTGTGCTGCCTGAGCATACTGTGCTTGCTGCCTGTGCTTGCTGTGCTGCCTTTGCTTGCTGCCTGTGCTTGCTGTGCTGCCTGTGCTTGCTGCCTGTGCTTGCTGTGCCGCCTGTGCTTGTTGTGCTGCCTGTGCTTGCTGTGCTTGCTATGCTGCCTGTGCTTGCTGTGCTTGCTATGCTGCCTGTGCAAGCTGCCTGTGCTTGCTGCCTGTGCTTGCTGTGCTTGCTATGCTGCCTGTGCAAGCTGCCTGTGCTTGGTGTGCTGCCTGTGCTTGCTGTGCTGCGTGTGCTTGCTACCTGTGCTTGCTGTGCTGCCTGTGCTTGCTGCCTGTGCTTGCTGTGCTGCCTGTGCTTGCCTCCTGTGCTTGCTGTGCTGCCTGTGCTTGCTGTGCTGAGTGTGTTTGCTGCCTGTGCTGCGTGTGCTTGCTGCCTGTGCTTGCTATGCTGCCTGTGCAAGCTGCCTGTGCTTGCTGCCTGTGCTTGCTGTGCTGCCTGTGCTTGCTATGCTGCCTGTGCAAGCTGCCTGTGCTTGCTGTGCTGCCTGTGCTTGCTGCCTGTGCTTGCTGTGCTGCCTGTGCTTGCTGCCTGTGCTTACTGTGCTGCCTGTGCTTGCTGTGCTGTCTGTGCTTGCTGCCTGTGCTTGCTGTGCTGCCTGTGCTTGCTGCCTGTGCTTGCTGTGCTGCCTGTGCTTGCTGCCTGTGCTTGCTGTGCTGCCTGTGCTTGCTGCCTGTGCTTGCTGTGCTGCCTGTGCTTGCTGCCTGTGCTTGCTGTGCTGCCTGAGCTGCCTGTGCTTGCTGCCTGTGCCTGCTGTGTTGCCTGTGCTTGCTGCCTGTGCTTGCTGTGCTGCCTGTGCTGCCTGTGTTTGCTGCCTGTGCTTGCTGTGCTGCCTGTGCTTGCTGTGCTGCCTGAGCATACTGTGCTTGCTGCCTGTGCTTGCTGTGCTGCCTTTGCTTGCTGCCTGTGCTTGCTGTGCTGCCTGTGCTTGCTGCCTGTGCTTGCTGTGCCGCCTGTGCTTGTTGTGCTGCCTGTGCTTGCTATGCTGCCTGTGCTTGCTGTGCTTGCTATGCTGCCTGTGCAAGCTGCCTGTGCTTGCTGCCTGTGCTGCCTGTGCTTGCTGTGCTTGCTATGCTGCCTGTGCAAGCTGCCTGTGCTTGGTGTGCTGCCTGTGCTTGCTGTGCTGCGTGTGCTTGCTACCTGTGCTTGCTGTGCTGCCTGTGCTAGCTGCCTGTGCTTGCTGTGCTGCCTGAGCTGCCTGTGCTTGCTGTGCTGCCTGTGCTTGCTGCCTGTGCTTACTGTGCTGCCTGTGCTTGCTGCCTGTGCTTGCTGTGCTGCCTGTGCTTGCTGCCTGTGCTCACTGTGCTGCATGTGCTTGCTGTGCTGCGTGTGCTTGCTGCCTGTGCTTGCTGTGCTGCCTGTGCTTGCTGCCTGTGCTTGCTGTGCTGCCTGAGCTGCCTGTGCTTGCTGCCTGTGCTTGCTGCCTGTGCTTGCTGTGCTGCCTGTGCTTGCTGCCTGTGCTTACTGTGCTGCCTGTGCTTGCCTCCTGTGCTTGCTGTGCTGCCTGTGCAAGCTGCCTGTGCTTGCTGTGCTGCCTGTGCTTGCTGCCTGTGCTGCCTGTGCTTGCTACCTGTGCTCGCTGTGCTGCCTGTGCTTGCTGCGCTGCCTGTGCTTGCTGCCTGTGGTTGCAGTGCTGCCTGTGCTTGCTGCCTGTGCTTGCTGCCAGTGCTTGCTGTGCTGCCTGTGCTTGCCTCCTGTGCTTGCTGTGCTGCCTGTGCTTGCTGCCTGTGCTTGCTGAGCTGCCTGTGCTTGCTGCCTGTGCTTGCTGCCTGTGCTTGCTGTGCTGCCTGTGCTGTGCTGCCTGTGCTGTGCTGCCTGTGCTTGCTGTGCTGCCTGTGCTTGCTGCCTGTGCTTGCTGTGCTGCCTGTGCTTGCTATGCTGCCTGTGCAAGCTGCCTGTGCTTGCTGTGCTGCCTGTGCTTGCTGCCTGTGCTTGCTGTGCTGCGTGTGCTTGCCGTCTGTGCTTGCTGTGCTGCCTGTGCTTGCTGCCTGTGCTTGCTGTGCTGCCAGTGCTTGCTGCCTGTGCTTGCTGTGCTGCCTGTGCTTGCTGCCTGTGCTTGCTGTGCTGCCTGTGCTTGTTGCCTGTGCTTGCTGTGCTGCCTGTGCTTGCTGCCTGTGCTTGCTGTGCTGCCTGTGCTTGCTGCCTGTGCATGCTGTGCTGCCTGTGCTTGCTGCCTGTGCTTGCTGTGCTGCGTGTGCTTGCTACCTGTGCTTGCTGTGCTGCCTGTGCTAGCTGCCTGTGCTTGCTGTGCTGCCTGAGCTGCCTGTGCAAGCTGCCTGTGCTTGCTGCCTGTGCTGCCTGTGCTTGCTGTGCTTGCTATGCTGCCTGTGCAAGCTGCCTGTGCTTGGTGTGCTGCCTGTGCTTGCTGTGCTGCGTGTGCTTGCTACCTGTGCTTGCTGTGCTGCCTGTGCTAGCTGCCTGTGCTTGCTGTGCTGCCTGAGCTGCCTGTGCTTGCTGTGCTGCCTGTGCTTGCTGCCTGTGCTTACTGTGCTGCCTGTGCTTGCTGCCTGTGCTTACTGTGCTGCCTGTGCTGTCTGTGCTTGCTGCCTGTGCTTGCTGTGCTGCCTGTGCTTGCTGCGCTGCCTGTGCTTGCTGCCTGTGGTTGCAGTGCTGCCTGTGCTTGCTGCCTGTGCTTGCTGTGCTGCCTGTGCTTGCCTCCTGTGCTTGCTGTGCTGCCTGTGCTTGCTGTGCTGAGTGTGTTTGCTGCCTGTGCTGCGTGTGCTTGCTGCCTGTGCTTGCTATGCTGCCTGTGCAAGCTGCCTGTGCTTGCTGTGCTGCCTGTGCTTGCTGCATGTGCTTACTGTGCTGCCTGTGCTGTCTGTGCTTGCTGCCTGTGCTTGCTGTGCTGCCTGTGCTTGCTGCCTGTGATTGCTGCCTGTGCTTACTGTGCTGCCTGTGCTTGCTGTGCTGTGTGTGCTTGCTGCCTGTGCTTGCTGTGCTGCCTGTGCTTGCTGCCTGTGCTTGCTGTGCTGCCTGAGCTGCCTGTGCTTGCTGCCTGTGCTTGCTGCCTGTGCTTGCTGTGCTGCCTGTGCTTGCTGCCTGTGCTTGCTGTGCTTGCTGTGCTGCCTGAGCATACTGTGCTTGCTGCCTGTGCTTGCTGTGCTGCCTTTGCTTGCTGCCTGTGCTTGCTGTGCTGCCTGTGCTTGCTGCCTGTGCTTGCTGTGCCGCCTGTGCTTGTTGTGCTGCCTGTGCTTGCTGTGCTTGCTATGCTGCCTGTGCTTGCTGCCTGTGCTGCCTGTGCTGCCTGTGCTGCCTGTGCTTGCTGTGCTTGCTATGCTGCCTGTGCAAGCTGCCTGTGCTGCCTGTGCTTGCTGCCTGTGCTGCCTGTGCTTGCTGCCTGTGCTTGCTGTGCTGCCTGTGCTTGCTGCGCTGCCTGTGCTTGCTGCCTGTGGTTGCAGTGCTGCCTGTGCTTGCTGCCTGTGCTTGCTGTGCTGCCTGTGCAAGCTGCCTGTGCTTGCTAAGCTGCCTGTGCTTGCTGCCTGTGCTTGCTGCGCTGCCTGTGCTTGCTGCCTGTGGTTGCAGTGCTGCCTGTGCTTGCTGCCTGTGCTTGCTGCCTGTGCTTGCTGCCTGTGCTTGCTGTGCTGCCTGTGCTTGCCTCCTGTGCTTGCTGTGCTGCCTGTGCTTGCTGTGCTGAGTGTGTTTGCTGCCTGTGCTGCGTGTGCTTGCTGCCTGTGCTTGCTATGCTGCCTGTGCAAGCTGCCTGTGCTTGCTGCCTGTGCTTGCTGTGCTGCCTGTGCTTGCTATGCTGCCTGTGCAAGCTGCCTGTGCTTGCTGTGCTGCCTGTGCTTGCTGCCTGTGCTTGCTGTGCTGCCTGTGCTTGCTGTGCTGAGTGTGCTTGCCGTCTGTGCTTGCTGTGCTGCCTGTGCTTGCTGCCTGTGCTTGCTGTGCTGCCTGTGCTTGCTGCCTGTGCTTGCTGTGCTGCCTGTGCTTGCTGTGCTGTCTGTGCTTGCTGCCTGTGCTTGCTGTGCTGCCTGTGCTTGCTGCCTGTGCTTGCTGTGCTGCCTGTGCTTGCTGCCTGTGCTTGCTGTGCTGCCTGTGCTTGCTGCCTGTGCTTGCTGTGCTGCCTGTGCTTGCTGCCTGTGCTTGCTGTGCTGCCTGAGCTGCCTGTGCTTGCTGCCTGTGCCTGCTGTGTTGCCTGTGCTTGCTGCCTGTGCTTGCTGTGCTGCCTGTGTTTGCTGCCTGTGCTTGCTGTGCTGCCTGTGCTTGCTGTGCTGCCTGAGCATACTGTGCTTGCTGCCTGTGCTTGCTGTGCTGCCTTTGCTTGCTGCCTGTGCTTGCTGTGCTGCCTGTGCTTGCTGCCTGTGCTTGCTGTGCCGCCTGTGCTTGTTGTGCTGCCTGTGCTTGCTGTGCTTGCTATGCTGCCTGTGCTTGCTGTGCTTGCTATGCTGCCTGTGCAAGCTGCCTGTGCTTGCTGCCTGTGCTGCCTGTGCTTGCTGTGCTTGCTATGCTGCCTGTGCAAGCTGCCTGTGCTTGGTGTGCTGCCTGTGCTTGCTGTGCTGCGTGTGCTTGCTACCTGTGCTTGCTGTGCTGCCTGTGCTTGCTGCCTGTGCTTGCTGTGCTGCCTGTGCTTGCCTCCTGTGCTTGCTGTGCTGCCTGTGCTTGCTGTGCTGAGTGTGTTTGCTGCCTGTGCTGCGTGTGCTTGCTGCCTGTGCTTGCTATGCTGCCTGTGCAAGCTGCCTGTGCTTGCTGCCTGTGCTTGCTGTGCTGCCTGTGCTTGCTATGCTGCCTGTGCAAGCTGCCTGTGCTTGCTGTGCTGCCTGTGCTTGCTGCCTGTGCTTGCTGTGCTGCCTGTGCTTGCTGCCTGTGCTTACTGTGCTGCCTGTGCTTGCTGTGCTGTCTGTGCTTGCTGCCTGTGCTTGCTGTGCTGCCTGTGCTTGCTGCCTGTGCTTGCTGTGCTGCCTGTGCTTGCTGCCTGTGCTTGCTGTGCTGCCTGTGCTTGCTGCCTGTGCTTGCTGTGCTGCCTGTGCTTGCTGCCTGTGCTTGCTGTGCTGCCTGAGCTGCCTGTGCTTGCTGCCTGTGCCTGCTGTGTTGCCTGTGCTTGCTGCCTGTGCTTGCTGTGCTGCCTGTGCTGCCTGTGTTTGCTGCCTGTGCTTGCTGTGCTGCCTGTGCTTGCTGTGCTGCCTGAGCATACTGTGCTTGCTGCCTGTGCTTGCTGTGCTGCCTTTGCTTGCTGCCTGTGCTTGCTGTGCTGCCTGTGCTTGCTGCCTGTGCTTGCTGTGCCGCCTGTGCTTGTTGTGCTGCCTGTGCTTGCTATGCTGCCTGTGCTTGCTGTGCTTGCTATGCTGCCTGTGCAAGCTGCCTGTGCTTGCTGCCTGTGCTGCCTGTGCTTGCTGTGCTTGCTATGCTGCCTGTGCAAGCTGCCTGTGCTTGGTGTGCTGCCTGTGCTTGCTGTGCTGCGTGTGCTTGCTACCTGTGCTTGCTGTGCTGCCTGTGCTAGCTGCCTGTGCTTGCTGTGCTGCCTGAGCTGCCTGTGCTTGCTGTGCTGCCTGTGCTTGCTGCCTGTGCTTACTGTGCTGCCTGTGCTTGCTGCCTGTGCTTGCTGTGCTGCCTGTGCTTGCTGCCTGTGCTCACTGTGCTGCATGTGCTTGCTGTGCTGCGTGTGCTTGCTGCCTGTGCTTGCTGTGCTGCCTGTGCTTGCTGCCTGTGCTTGCTGTGCTGCCTGAGCTGCCTGTGCTTGCTGCCTGTGCTTGCTGCCTGTGCTTGCTGTGCTGCCTGTGCTTGCTGCCTGTGCTTACTGTGCTGCCTGTGCTTGCCTCCTGTGCTTGCTGTGCTGCCTGTGCTTGCTGCCTGTGCTTGCTGTGCTGCCTGTGCTTGCTGCCTGTGCTTGCTGTGCTGCCTGTGCTTGCTGCCTGTGCTTGCTGTGCTGCCTGTGCTTGCTGCCTGTGCTTGCTGTGCTTCCTGTGCTTGCTGTGCTGAGTGTGTTTGCTGCCTGTGCTTGCTGTGCTGCCTGTGCTTGCTGTGCTGCCTCTGCTTGCTGTGCTGCCTGTGCTTGCTGTGCTGCCTGTGCTTTGCTGCCTGTGCTTGCTGTGCTGCCTGTGTTTGCTGTGCTGCCTGTGCTTGCTGCCTGTGCTTGCTGTGCTGCCTGTGCTTGCTGCATGTGCTTACTGTGCTGCCTGTGCTGTCTGTGCTTGCTGCCTGTGCTTGCTGTGCTGCCTGTGCTTGCTGCCTGTGATTGCTGCCTGTGCTTACTGTGCTGCCTGTGCTTGCTGTGCTGTGTGTGCTTGCTGCCTGTGCTTGCTGTGCTGCCTGTGCTTGCTGCCTGTGCTTGCTGTGCTGCCTGAGCTGCCTGTGCTTGCTGCCTGTGCTTGCTGCCTGTGCTTGCTGTGCTGCCTGTGCTTGCTGCCTGTGCTTGCTGTGCTTGCTGTGCTGCCTGAGCATACTGTGCTTGCTGCCTGTGCTTGCTGTGCTGCCTTTGCTTGCTGCCTGTGCTTGCTGTGCTGCCTGTGCTTGCTGCCTGTGCTTGCTGTGCCGCCTGTGCTTGTAGTGCTGCCTGTGCTTGCTGTGCTTGCTATGCTGCCTGTGCTTGCTGCCTGTGCTGCCTGTGCTGCCTGTGCTGCCTGTGCTTGCTGTGCTTGCTATGCTGCCTGTGCAAGCTGCCTGTGCTGCCTGTGCTTGCTGCCTGTGCTGCCTGTGCTTGCTGCCTGTGCTTGCTGCGCTGCCTGTGCTTGCTGCCTGTGGTTGCAGTGCTGCCTGTGCTTGCTGCCTGTGCTTGCTGCCTGTGCTTGCTGTGCTGCCTGTGCAAGCTGCCTGTGCTTGCTGAGCTGCCTGTGCTTGCTGCCTGTGCTTGCTGCCTGTGCTTGCTGTGCTGCCTGTGCTGTGCTGCCTGTGCTGTGCTGCCTGTGCTTGCTGTGCTGCCTGTGCTTGCTGTGCTGCCTGTGCTTGCTGCCTGTGCTTGCTGTGCTGCCTGTGCTTGCTGCCTGTGCTTGCTGTGCTGCCTGTGCTTGCCTCCTGTGCTTGCTGTGCTGCCTGTGCTTGCTGCCTGTGCTTGCTGTGCTGCCTGTGCTTGCTGCCTGTGCTTGCTGTGCTGCCTGTGCTGTGCTGCCTGTGCTGTGCTGCCTGTGCTGTGCTGCCTGACCTGCCTGTGCAAGCTGCCTGTGCTTGCTGCCTGTGCTGCCTGTGCTTGCTGTGCTGCCTGTGCTAGCTGCCTGTGCTTGCTGTGCTGCCTGAGCTGCCTGTGCTTGCTGTGCTGCCTGTGCTTGCTGCCTGTGCTTACTGTGCTGCCTGTGCTTGCTGTGCTGTCTGTGCTTGCTGCCTGTGCTTGCTGTGCTGCCTGTGCTTGCTGCCTGTGCTTGCTGTGCTGCCTGTGCTTGCTGCCTGTGCTTGCTGCCTGTGCTTACTGTGCTGCCTGTGCTTGCTGTGCTGCGTGTGCTTGCTGCCTGTGCTTGCTGTGCTGCCTGTGCTTGCTGTGCTTGCTGTGCTGCCTGAGCTGCCTGTGCTTGCTGCCTGTGCTTGCTGCCTGTGCTTGCTGTGCTGCCTGTGCTTGCTGCCCGTGCTTACTGTGCTGCCTGTGCTTGCCTCCTGTGCTTGCTGTGCTGCCTGTGCTTGCTGCCTGTGCTTGCTGTGCTGCCTGTGCTTGCTGCCTGTGCTTGCTGCCTGTGCTTGCTGCCTGTGATTGCTGTGCTGCCTGTGCTTGCTGCCTGTGCTTACTGTGCTGCCTGTGCTTGCTGTGCTGTGTGTGCTTGCTGCCTGTGCTTGCTGTGCTGCCTGTGCTTGCTGCCTGTGCTTGCTGTGCTGCCTGAGCTGCCTGTGCTTGCTGCCTGTGCTTGCTGCCTGTGCTTGCTGTGCTGCCTGTGCTTGCTGCCTGTGCTTGCTGTGCTTGCTGTGCTGCCTGAGCATACTGTGCTTGCTGCCTGTGCTTGCTGTGCTGCCTTTGCTTGCTGCCTGTGCTTGCTGTGCTGCCTGTGCTTGCTGCCTGTGCTTGCTGTGCCGCCTGTGCTTGTTGTGCTGCCTGTGCTTGCTGTGCTTGCTATGCTGCCTGTGCTTGCTGCCTGTGCTGCCTGTGCTGCCTGTGCTGCCTGTGCTTGCTGTGCTTGCTATGCTGCCTGTGCAAGCTGCCTGTGCTGCCTGTGCTTGCTGCCTGTGCTGCCTGTGCTTGCTGCCTGTGCTTGCTGCGCTGCCTGTGCTTGCTGCCTGTGGTTGCAGTGCTGCCTGTGCTTGCTGCCTGTGCTTGCTGCCTGTGCTTGCTGTGCTGCCTGTGCAAGCTGCCTGTGCTTGCTGAGCTGCCTGTGCTTGCTGCCTGTGCTTGCTGCCTGTGCTTGCTGTGCTGCCTGTGCTGTGCTGCCTGTGCTGTGCTGCCTGTGCTTGCTGTGCTGCCTGTGCTTGCTGTGCTGCCTGTGCTTGCTGCCTGTGCTTGCTGTGCTGCCTGTGCTTGCTGCCTGTGCTTGCTGTGCTGCCTGTGCTTGCCTCCTGTGCTTGCTGTGCTGCCTGTGCTTGCTGCCTGTGCTTGCTGTGCTGCCTGTGCTTGCTGCCTGTGCTTGCTGTGCTGCCTGTGCTGTGCTGCCTGTGCTGTGCTGCCTGACCTGCCTGTGCAAGCTGCCTGTGCTTGCTGCCTGTGCTGCCTGTGCTTGCTGTGCTGCCTGTGCTAGCTGCCTGTGCTTGCTGTGCTGCCTGAGCTGCCTGTGCTTGCTGTGCTGCCTGTGCTTGCTGCCTGTGCTTACTGTGCTGCCTGTGCTTGCTGTGCTGTCTGTGCTTGCTGCCTGTGCTTGCTGTGCTGCCTGTGCTTGCTGCCTGTGCTTGCTGTGCTGCCTGTGCTTGCTGCCTGTGCTTGCTGCCTGTGCTTACTGTGCTGCCTGTGCTTGCTGCCTGTGCTTGCTGTGCTGCCTGAGCTGCCTGTGCTTGCTGCCTGTGCTTGCTGCCTGTGCTTGCTGTGCTGCCTGTGCTTGCTGCCTGTGCTTACTGTGCTGCCTGTGCTTGCCTCCTGTGCTTGCTGTGCTGCCTGTGCTTGCTGCCTGTGCTTGCTGTGCTGCCTGTGCTTGCTGTGCTGCCTGTGCTTGCTGCCTGTGCTTGCTGTGCTGTCTGTGCTTGCTGCCTGTGCTTGCTGTGCTGCCTGTGCTTGCTGCATGTGCTTGCTGTGCTGCCTGTGCTTGCTGCCTGTGCTTGCTGCCTGTGCTTACTGTGCTGCCTGTGCTTGCTGTGCTGCGTGTGCTTGCTGCCTGTGCTTGCTGTGCTGCCTGTGCTTGCTGTGCTTGCTGTGCTGCCTGAGCTGCCTGTGCTTGCTGCCTGTGCTTGCTGTGCTGCCTGTGCTTGCTGCCCGTGCTTACTGTGCTGCCTGTGCTTGCCTCCTGTGCTTGCTGTGCTGCCTGTGCTTGCTGCCTGTGCTTGCTGTGCTGCCTGTGCTTGCTGCCTGTGCTTGCTGCCTGTGCTTGCTGCCTGTGATTGCTGTGCTGCCTGTGCTTGCTGCCTGTGCTTACTGTGCTGCCTGTGCTTGCTGTGCTGTCTGTGCTTGCTGCCTGTGCTTGCTGTGCTGCCTGTGCTTGCTGCCTGTGCTTGCTGTGCTGCCTGTGCTTGCTGCCTGTGCTTGCTGTGCTGCCTGTGCTTGCTGCCTGTGCTTGCTGTGCTGCCTGTGCTTGCTGCCTGTGCTTGCTGTGCTGCCTGAGCTGCCTGTGCTTGCTGCCTGTGCCTGCTGTGTTGCCTGTGCTTGCTGCCTGTGCTTGCTGTGCTGCCTGTGCTGCCTGTGTTTGCTGCCTGTGCTTGCTGTGCTGCCTGAGCATACTGTGCTTGCTGCCTGTGCTTGCTGTGCTGCCTTTGCTTGCTGCCTGTGCTTGCTGTGCTGCCTGTGCTTGCTGCCTGTGCTTGCTGTGCCGCCTGTGCTTGTTGTGCTGCCTGTGCTTGCTATGCTGCCTGTGCTTGCTGTGCTTGCTATGCTGCCTGTGCAAGCTGCCTGTGCTTCCTGCCTGTGCTGCCTGTGCTTGCTGTGCTTGCTATGCTGCCTGTGCAAGCTGCCTGTGCTTGGTGTGCTGCCTGTGCTTACTGTGCTGCCTGTGCTTGCTGTGCTGTCTGTGCTTGCTGCCTGTGCTTGCTGTGCTGCCTGTGCTTGCTGCCTGTGCTTACTGTGCTGCATGTGCTTGCTGTGCTGCGTGTGCTTGCTGCCTGTGCTTGCTGTGCTGCCTGTGCTTGCTGCCTGTGCTTGCTGTGCTGCCTGAGCTGCCTGTGCTTGCTGCCTGTGCTTGCTGCCTGTGCTTGCTGTGCTGCCTGTGCTTGCTGCCTGTGCTTACTGTGCTGCCTGTGCTTGCCTCCTGTGCTTGCTGTGCTGCCTGTGCTTGCTGCCTGTGCTTGCTGTGCTGCCTGTGCTTGCTGCCTGTGCTTGCTGTGCTGCCTGTGCTTGCTGCCTGTGCTTGCTGTGCTGCCTGTGCTTGCTGCCTGTGCTTGCTGTGCTTCCTGTGCTTGCTGTGCTGAGTGTGTTTGCTGCCTGTGCTTGCTGTGCTGCCTGTGCTTGCTGCCTGTGCTTGCTGTGCTGCCTGTGCTTGCTGTGCTGCCTGTGCTTTGCTGCCTGTGCTTGCTGTGCTGCCTGTGTTTGCTGTGCTGCCTGTGCTTGCTGCCTGTGCTTGCTGTGCTGCCTGTGCTTGCTGCATGTGCTTACTGTGCTGCCTGTGCTGTCTGGGCTTGCTGCCTGTGCTTGCTGTGCTGCCTGTGCTTGCTGCCTGTGATTGCTGCCTGTGCTTACTGTGCTGCCTGTGCTTGCTGTGCTGTGTGTGCTTGCTGCCTGTGCTTGCTGTGCTGCCTGTGCTTGCTGCCTGTGCTTGCTGTGCTGCCTGAGCTGCCTGTGCTTGCTGCCTGTGCTTGCTGCCTGTGCTTGCTGTGCTGCCTGTGCTTGCTGCCTGTGCTTGCTGTGCTTGCTGTGCTGCCTGAGCATACTGTGCTTGCTGCCTGTGCTTGCTGTGCTGCCTTTGCTTGCTGCCTGTGCTTGCTGTGCTGCCTGTGCTTGCTGCCTGTGCTTGCTGTGCCGCCTGTGCTTGTTGTGCTGCCTGTGCTTGCTGTGCTTGCTATGCTGCCTGTGCTTGCTGCCTGTGCTGCCTGTGCTGCCTGTGCTGCCTGTGCTTGCTGTGCTTGCTATGCTGCCTGTGCAAGCTGCCTGTGCTTGCTGTGCTGCCTGTGCTTGCTGCCTGTGCTGCCTGTGCTTGCTGCCTGTGCTTGCTGTGCTGCCTGTGCTTGCTGCGCTGCCTGTGCTTGCTGCCTGTGGTTGCAGTGCTGCCTGTGCTTGCTGCCTGTGCTTGCTGCCTGTGCTTGCTGCCTGTGCTTGCTGCCTGTGCTTGCTGTGCTGCCTGTGCTTGCCTCCTGTGCTTGCTGTGCTGCCTGTGCTTGCTGCCTGTGCTTGCTGTGCCGCCTGTGCTTGTTGTGCTGCCTGTGCTTGCTGTGCTGCCTGTGCTTGCTGCCTGTGCTTGCTGTGCTTGCTGTGCTGCCTGAGCATACTGTGCTTGCTGCCTGTGCTTGCTGTGCTGCCTTTGCTTGCTGCCTGTGCTTGCTGTGCTGCCTGTGCTTGCTGCCTGTGCTTGCTGTGCCGCCTGTGCTTGTTGTGCTGCCTGTGCTTGCTGTGCTTGCTATGCTGCCTGTGCTTGCTGCCTGTGCTGCCTGTGCTTTGCTGCCTGTGCTTGCTGTGCTGCCTGTGTTTGCTGTGCTGCCTGTGCTTGCTGCCTGTGCTTACTGTGCTGCCTGTGCTTGCTGTGCTGTCTGTGCTTGCTGCCTGTGCTTGCTGTGCTGCCTGTGCTTGCTGCCTGTACTTGCTGTGCTGCCTGTGCTTGCTGCCTGTGCTTGCTGCCTGTGCTTGCTGCCTGTGCTTACTGTGCTGCCTGTGCTTGCTGTGCTGCGTGTGCTTGCTGCCTGTGCTTGCTGTGCTGCCTGTGCTTGCTGTGCTTGCTGTGCTGCCTGAGCTGCCTGTGTTTGCTGTGCTGCCTGTGCTTGCTGTGCTGCCTGTGTTTGCTGTGCTGCCAGTGCTTGCTGCCTGTGCTTGCTGGCTGTGCTTGCTGTGCTGCCTGTGCTTGCTGCCTGTGCTGCCAGTGCTTGCTGCCTGTGCTTGCTTCCTGTGCTTGCTGTGCTGCCTGTGCTGTGCTGCCTGTGCTTGCTGTGCTGCCTGTGCTGCCTGTGCTTGCTGCCTGTGCTGCCTGTGCTTGCTGTGCTGCCTGTGCTTGCTGCCTGTGCTTGCTGTACTTGCTATGCTGCCTGTGCTGCCCGTGCTTGCTGTGCTGCCTGTGCTTGCTGGCTGTGCTTGCTGTGCTTGCTGTGCTGCCTGTGCTGCCAGTGCTTGCTGCCTGTGCTTGCTTCCTGAGTTTGCTGTGCTGCCTGTGCTGTGCTGCCTGTGCTTGCTGTGCTGCCTGTGTTTGCTGTGCTGCCTGTGCTTGCTGCCTGTGCTTACTGCCTGTGCTTGCTGTGCTGCCTGTGTTTGCTGTGCTGCCTGTGTTTGATGTGCTTGCTGTCTGTGCTTGCTGTGCTGCCTGTGTTTGCTGCCTGTGCTTGCTGCCTGTGCTTGCTGTGCTGCCTGTGCTTGCTGCCTGTGCTTGCTGTGCTGCCTGTTAGCGATGCATTTGATTTCGCCCATAACACGCGGTAATTCGACAGTGGCACACGACAGTGCGTTGCTGTGTCACCTGTTTTTGGAGGCGCCGAGAGTCGCGGATCATATGTTTACCTCGGCGGCCGGTGCATTGACCTGCGTCTCAGTAAGAGTAAGCATTGTAAACAAATGCGAGAGTGAATCTCGCAGAAGATCGGAGCAGGCTTTGCCTGTTGGAAAGAGGACGGAGCTTGACCCCTCTGCACTTCCCCCAGAATCGCTAAAACGAACTCGTCGAGCTATTTTGCGGGTTTCTAACATGCCAGTGCTTGATGCCTGTGCTTGCTGTGCTGCCTGTGCTTGCTATGCTGCCTGTGCTTGCTGCCTGTGCTTGCTGCCTGTGCTTGCAGTGCTGCCTGTGCTTGCTGCCTGTGCTTGCTGTGCTGCCTGTGCTTGCTGCCTGTGCTTGCTGTGCTGCCTGTGCTTGCTGCCTGTGCTTGCTGTGCTGCCTGTGCTGTGTTGCCTGTGCTTGCTGTGCTGCCTGTGCTTGCCGCCTGTGCTTGCTGTGCTGCCTGTGCTTGCTGCCTGTGCTTGCTGTGCTGCCTGTGCTTGCTGTGTTGCCTGTGCTTGCTGTGCTGCCTGAGCTGCCTGTGCTTGCTGCCTGTGCTTGCTGCCTGTGCTTGCTGTGCTGCCTGTGCTTGCTGCCTGTGCTTGCTGTGCTTGCTGTGCTGCCTGAGCATACTGTGCTTGCTGCCTGTGCTTGCTGTGCTGCCTTTGCTTGCTGCCTGTGCTTGCTGTGCTGCCTGTGCTTGCTGCCTGTGCTTGCTGTGCCGCCTGTGCTTGTTGTGCTGCCTGTGCTTGCTGTGCTTGCTATGCTGCCTGTGCTTGCTGCCTGTGCTGCCTGTGCTGCCTGTGCTGCCTGTGCTTGCTGTGCTTGCTATGCTGCCTGTGCAAGCTGCCTGTGCTTGCTGTGCTGCTTGTGCTTGCTGCCTGTGCTGCCTGTGCTTGCTGCCTGTGCTTGCTGTGCTGCCTGTGCTTGCTGCGCTGCCTGTGCTTGCTGCCTGTGGTTGCAGTGCTGCCTGTGCTTGCTGCCTGTGCTTGCTGCCTGTGCTTGCTGCCTGTGCTTGCTGTGCTGCCTGTGCTTGCCTCCTGTGCTTGCTGTGCTGCCTGTGCAAGCTGCCTGTGCTTGCTGAGCTGCCTGTGCTTGCTGCCTGTGCTTGCTGTGCTGCCTGTGCTGTGCTGCCTGTGCTGTGCTGCCTGTGCTGTGCTGCCTGTGCTTGCTGTGCTGCCTGTGCTTGCTGCCTGTGCTTGCTGCCTGTGCTTGCTGTGCTGCCTGTGCTTGCCTCCTGTGCTTGCTGTGCTGCCTGTGCTTGCTGCCTGTGCTTGCTGTGCTGCCTGTGCTTGCTGCCTGTGCTTGCTGTGCTGCCTGTGCTGTGCTGCCTGTGCTGTGCTGCCTGTGCTGTGCTGCCTGACCTGCCTGTGCAAGCTGCCTGTGCTTGCTGCCTGTGCTGCCTGTGCTTGCTGTGCTTGCTATGCTGCCTGTGCAAGCTGCCTGTGCTTGGTGTGCTGCCTGTGCTTGCTGTGCTGCGTGTGCTTGCTACCTGTGCTTGCTGTGCTGCCTGTGCTTGCTGTGCTGCCTGAGCTGCCTGTGCTTGCTGTGCTGCCTGTGCTTGCTGCCTGTGCTTACTGTGCTGCCTGTGCTTGCTGTGCTGTCTGTGCTTGCTGCCTGTGCTTGCTGTGCTGCCTGTGCTTGCTGCCTGTGCTTGCTGTGCTGCCTGTGCTTGCTGCCTGTGCTTGCTGCCTGTGCTTACTGTGCTGCCTGTGCTTGCTGTGCTGCGTGTGCTTGCTGCCTGTGCTTGCTGTGCTGCCTGTGCTTGCTGTGCTTGCTGTGCTGCCTGAGCTGCCTGTGTTTGCTGTGCTGCCTGTGCTTGCTGTGCTGCCTGTGTTTGCTGTGCTGCCAGTGCTTGCTGCCTGTGCTTGCTGGCTGTGCTTGCTGTGCTGCCTGTGCTTGCTGTGCTGCCTGTGCTGCCTGTGCTTGCTGTGCTGCCTGTGCTTGCTGCCTGTGCTGCCAGTGCTTGCTGCCTGTGCTTGCTTCCTGTGCTTGCTGTGCTGCCTGTGCTGTGCTGCCTGTGCTTGCTGTGCTGCCTGTGCTGCCTGTGCTTGCTGCCTGTGCTGCCTGTGCTTGCTGTGCTGCCTGTGCTTGCTGCCTGTGCTTGCTGTACTTGCTATGCTGCCTGTGCTGCCCGTGCTTGCTGTGCTGCCTGTGCTTGCTGGCTGTGCTTGCTGTGCTTGCTGTGCTGCCTGTGCTGCCAGTGCTTGCTGCCTGTGCTTGCTTCCTGAGTTTGCTGTGCTGCCTGTGCTGTGCTGCCTGTGCTTGCTGTGCTGCCTGTGCTGCCTGTGCTTGCTGTGCTGCCTGTGTTTGCTGTGCTGCCTGTGCTTGCTGTGCTGCCTGTGTTTGCTGCCTGTGCTTGCTGCCTGTGCTTGCTGTACTTGCTATGCTGCCCGTGCTTGCTGTGCTGCCTGTGCTTGCTGCCCGTGCTTGCTGTGCTGCCTGTGCTTGCTGCCTGTGCTTGCTGTGCTGCCTGTTAGCGATGCATTTGATTTCGCCCATAACACGCGGTAATTCGACAGTGGCACACGACAGTGCGTTGCTGTGTCACCTGTTTTTGGAGGCGCCGAGAGTCGCGAATCGTATGTTTACCTCGGCGGCCGGTGCATTGACCTGCGTCTCAGTAAGAGTAAGCATTGTAAACAAATGCGAGAGTGAATCCCGCCGAAGATCAGAGCAGGCTTTGCCTGTTGGAAAGAGGACGGAGCTTGACCCCTCTACACTTCCCCCAGAATCGCTAAAACGAACACATCTCGTCGAGCTATTTTGCGGGTTTCTAACATGCCTGTGCTTGCTGTGCTGCCTGTGCTTGCTGCCTGTGCTTGCTGTGCTGCCTGTGCTTGCTCCCTGTGCTTGCTGTGCTGCCTGTGCTTGCTGCCTGCGCTTGCTGTGCTGCCTGTGCTTGCTGCCTGTGCTTGCTGTACTTGCTATGCTGCCTGTGCTGCCTATGCTTGCTGCCTGTGCTTGCTGTGCTGCCTGTGCTTGCTGCCTGTGCTTGCTGTGCTGCCTGTGCTTGCTGCCTGTGCTTGCTGTGCTGCCTGTGCTTGCTGTGCTGCCTGTGCTTGCTGCCTGTGCTTGCTGCCAGTGCTTGCTGTGTGGCCTGTGCTTGCTGCCTGTGCTTGCTGCCTGTGCTTGCTGCCTGTGCTTGCTGTACGTGCTATGCTGCCTGTGCTTGCTGTGCTGCCTGTGCTTGCTGCTTGTGCTTGCTGTGCTGCCTGTGCTTGCTGCCTGTGCTCACTGTGCTGCATGTGCTTGCTGTGCTGCGTGTGCTTGCTGCCTGTGCTTGCTGTGCTGCCTGTGCTTGCTGCCTGTGCTTGCTGTGCTGCCTGAGCTGCCTGTGCTTGCTGCCTGTGCTTGCTGCCTGTGCTTGCTGTGCTGCCTGTGCTTGCTGCCTGTGCTTACTGTGCTGCCTGTGCTTGCCTCCTGTGCTTGCTGTGCTGCCTGTGCTTGCTGCCTGTGCTTGCTGTGCTGCCTGTGCTTGCTGCCTGTGCTTGCTGTGCTGCCTGTGCTTGCTGCCTGTGCTTGCTGTGCT
Source organism: Priocnemis perturbator (assembly GCA_963942575.1). Classification (NCBI taxonomy): domain Eukaryota; kingdom Metazoa; phylum Arthropoda; class Insecta; order Hymenoptera; family Pompilidae; genus Priocnemis; species Priocnemis perturbator. The sequence continues at coordinate 258,670 of CAWWDK010000157.1, forward strand.
GCCTGTGCTTGCTGCCTGTGCTTGCTGTGCTTCCTGTGCTTGCTGTGCTGAGTGTGTTTGCTGCCTGTGCTTGCTGTGCTGCCTGTGCTTGCTGTGCTGCCTGTGCTTGCTGTGCTGCCTGTGCTTGCTGTGCTGCCTGTGCTTTGCTGCCTGTGCTTGCTGTGCTGCCTGTGTTTGCTGTGCTGCCTGTGCTTGCTGCCTGTGCTTGCTGTGCTGCCTGTGCTTGCTGCATGTGCTTACTGTGCTGCCTGTGCTGTCTGTGCTTGCTGCCTGTGCTTGCTGTGCTGCCTGTGCTTGCTGCCTGTGATTGCTGCCTGTGCTTACTGTGCTGCCTGTGCTTGCTGTGCTGTGTGTGCTTGCTGCCTGTGCTTGCTGTGCTGCCTGTGCTTGCTGCCTGTGCTTGCTGTGCTGCCTGAGCTGCCTGTGCTTGCTGCCTGTGCTTGCTGCCTGTGCTTGCTGTGCTGCCTGTGCTTGCTGCCTGTGCTTGCTGTGCTTGCTGTGCTGCCTGAGCATACTGTGCTTGCTGCCTGTGCTTGCTGTGCTGCCTTTGCTTGCTGCCTGTGCTTGCTGTGCTGCCTGTGCTTGCTGCCTGTGCTTGCTGTGCCGCCTGTGCTTGTTGTGCTGCCTGTGCTTGCTGTGCTTGCTATGCTGCCTGTGCTTGCTGCCTGTGCTGCCTGTGCTGCCTGTGCTGCCTGTGCTTGCTGTGCTTGCTATGCTGCCTGTGCAAGCTGCCTGTGCTGCCTGTGCTTGCTGCCTGTGCTGCCTGTGCTTGCTGCCTGTACTTGCTGTGCTGCCTGTGCTTGCTGCGCTGCCTGTGCTTGCTGCCTGTGGTTGCAGTGCTGCCTGTGCTTGCTGCCTGTGCTTGCTGCCTGTGCTTGCTGTGCTGCCTGTGCAAGCTGCCTGTGCTTGCTGAGCTGCCTGTGCTTGCTGCCTGTGCTTGCTGCCTGTGCTTGCTGCCTGTGCTTGCTGCCTGTGCTTGCTGTGCTGCCTGTGCTGTGCTGCCTGTGCTGTGCTGCCTGTGCTTGCTGTGCTGCCTGTGCTTGCTGTGCTGCCTGTGCTTGCTGCCTGTGCTTGCTGTGCTGCCTGTGCTTGCTGCCTGTGCTTGCTGTGCTGCCTGTGCTTGCCTCCTGTGCTTGCTGTGCTGCCTGTGCTTGCTGCCTGTGCTTGCTGTGCTGCCTGTGCTTGCTGCCTGTGCTTGCTGTGCTGCCTGTGCTGTGCTGCCTGACCTGCCTGTGCAAGCTGCCTGTGCTTGCTGCCTGTGCTGCCTGTGCTTGCTGTGCTGCCTGTGCTAGCTGCCTGTGCTTGCTGTGCTGCCTGAGCTGCCTGTGCTTGCTGTGCTGCCTGTGCTTGCTGCCTGTGCTTACTGTGCTGCCTGTGCTTGCTGTGCTGTCTGTGCTTGCTGCCTGTGCTTGCTGTGCTGCCTGTGCTTGCTGTGCTGCCTGTGCTTGCTGCCTGTGCTTGCTGTGCTGCCTGTGCTTGCTGCCTGTGCTTGCTGCCTGTGCTTACTGTGCTGCCTGTGCTTGCTGTGCTGCGTGTGCTTGCTGCCTGTGCTTGCTGTGCTGCCTGTGCTTGCTGTGCTTGCTGTGCTGCCTGAGCTGCCTGTGCTTGCTGCCTGTGCTTGCTGTGCTGCCTGTGCTTGCTGCCCGTGCTTACTGTGCTGCCTGTGCTTGCCTCCTGTGCTTGCTGTGCTGCCTGTGCTTGCTGCCTGTGCTTGCTGTGCTGCCTGTGCTTGCTGCCTGTGCTTGCTGCCTGTGCTTGCTGCCTGTGATTGCTGTGCTGCCTGTGCTTGCTGCCTGTGCTTACTGTGCTGCCTGTGCTTGCTGTGCTGTCTGTGCTTGCTGCCTGTGCTTGCTGTGCTGCCTGTGCTTGCTGCCTGTGCTTGCTGTGCTGCCTGTGCTTGCTGCCTGTGCTTGCTGTGCTGCCTGTGCTTGCTGCCTGTGCTTGCTGTGCTGCCTGTGCTTGCTGCCTGTGCTTGCTGTGCTGCCTGAGCTGCCTGTGCTTGCTGCCTGTGCCTGCTGTGTTGCCTGTGCTTGCTGCCTGTGCTTGCTGTGCTGCCTGTGCTGCCTGTGTTTGCTGCCTGTGCTTGCTGTGCTGCCTGAGCATACTGTGCTTGCTGCCTGTGCTTGCTGTGCTGCCTTTGCTTGCTGCCTGTGCTTGCTGTGCTGCCTGTGCTTGCTGCCTGTGCTTGCTGTGCCGCCTGTGCTTGTTGTGCTGCCTGTGCTTGCTATGCTGCCTGTGCTTGCTGTGCTTGCTATGCTGCCTGTGCAAGCTGCCTGTGCTTCCTGCCTGTGCTGCCTGTGCTTGCTGTGCTTGCTATGCTGCCTGTGCAAGCTGCCTGTGCTTGGTGTGCTGCCTGTGCTTACTGTGCTGCCTGTGCTTGCTGTGCTGTCTGTGCTTGCTGCCTGTGCTTGCTGTGCTGCCTGTGCTTGCTGCCTGTGCTTACTGTGCTGCATGTGCTTGCTGTGCTGCGTGTGCTTGCTGCCTGTGCTTGCTGTGCTGCCTGTGCTTGCTGCCTGTGCTTGCTGTGCTGCCTGAGCTGCCTGTGCTTGCTGCCTGTGCTTGCTGCCTGTGCTTGCTGTGCTGCCTGTGCTTGCTGCCTGTGCTTACTGTGCTGCCTGTGCTTGCCTCCTGTGCTTGCTGTGCTGCCTGTGCTTGCTGCCTGTGCTTGCTGTGCTGCCTGTGCTTGCTGCCTGTGCTTGCTGTGCTGCCTGTGCTTGCTGCCTGTGCTTGCTGTGCTGCCTGTGCTTGCTGCCTGTGCTTGCTGTGCTTCCTGTGCTTGCTGTGCTGAGTGTGTTTGCTGCCTGTGCTTGCTGTGCTGCCTGTGCTTGCTGCCTGTGCTTGCTGTGCTGCCTGTGCTTGCTGTGCTGCCTGTGCTTTGCTGCCTGTGCTTGCTGTGCTGCCTGTGTTTGCTGTGCTGCCTGTGCTTGCTGCCTGTGCTTGCTGTGCTGCCTGTGCTTGCTGCATGTGCTTACTGTGCTGCCTGTGCTGTCTGGGCTTGCTGCCTGTGCTTGCTGTGCTGCCTGTGCTTGCTGCCTGTGATTGCTGCCTGTGCTTACTGTGCTGCCTGTGCTTGCTGTGCTGTGTGTGCTTGCTGCCTGTGCTTGCTGTGCTGCCTGTGCTTGCTGCCTGTGCTTGCTGTGCTGCCTGTGCTGTGCTGCCTGTGCTGTGCTGCCTGTGCTGTGCTGCCTGTGCTGTGCTGCCTGTGCTTGCTGTGCTGCCTGTGCTTGCTGCCTGTGCTTGCTGCCTGTGCTTGCTGTGCTGCCTGTGCTTGCCTCCTGTGCTTGCTGTGCTGCCTGTGCTTGCTGCCTGTGCTTGCTGTGCTGCCTGTGCTTGCTGCCTGTGCTTGCTGTGCTGCCTGTGCTGTGCTGCCTGTGCTGTGCTGCCTGTGCTGTGCTGCCTGACCTGCCTGTGCAAGCTGCCTGTGCTTGCTGCCTGTGCTGCCTGTGCTTGCTGTGCTTGCTATGCTGCCTGTGCAAGCTGCCTGTGCTTGGTGTGCTGCCTGTGCTTGCTGTGCTGCGTGTGCTTGCTACCTGTGCTTGCTGTGCTGCCTGTGCTAGCTGCCTGTGCTTGCTGTGCTGCCTGAGCTGCCTGTGCTTGCTGTGCTGCCTGTGCTTGCTGCCTGTGCTTACTGTGCTGCCTGTGCTTGCTGTGCTGTCTGTGCTTGCTGCCTGTGCTTGCTGTGCTGCCTGTGCTTGCTGCCTGTGCTTGCTGTGCTGCCTGTGCTTGCTGCCTGTGCTTGCTGCCTGTGCTTGCTGCCTGTGCTTACTGTGCTGCCTGTGCTTGCTGTGCTGCGTGTGCTTGCTGCCTGTGCTTGCTGTGCTGCCTGTGCTTGCTGTGCTTGCTGTGCTGCCTGAGCTGCCTGTGTTTGCTGTGCTGCCTGTGCTTGCTGTGCTGCCTGTGTTTGCTGTGCTGCCAGTGCTTGCTGCCTGTGCTTGCTGGCTGTGCTTGCTGTGCTGCCTGTGCTTGCTGTGCTGCCTGTGCTGCCTGTGCTTGCTGTGCTGCCTGTGCTTGCTGCCTGTGCTGCCAGTGCTTGCTGCCTGTGCTTGCTTCCTGTGCTTGCTGTGCTGCCTGTGCTGTGCTGCCTGTGCTTGCTGTGCTGCCTGTGCTGCCTGTGCTTGCTGCCTGTGCTGCCTGTGCTTGCTGTGCTGCCTGTGCTTGCTGCCTGTGCTTGCTGTACTTGCTATGCTGCCTGTGCTGCCCGTGCTTGCTGTGCTGCCTGTGCTTGCTGGCTGTGCTTGCTGTGCTTGCTGTGCTGCCTGTGCTGCCAGTGCTTGCTGCCTGTGCTTGCTTCCTGAGTTTGCTGTGCTGCCTGTGCTGTGCTGCCTGTGCTTGCTGTGCTGCCTGTGTTTGCTGTGCTGCCTGTGCTTGCTGCCTGTGCTTACTGCCTGTGCTTGCTGTGCTGCCTGTGTTTGCTGTGCTGCCTGTGTTTGATGTGCTTGCTGTCTGTGCTTGCTGTGCTGCCTGTGTTTGCTGCCTGTGCTTGCTGCCTGTGCTTGCTGTGCTGCCTGTGCTTGCTGTGCTGCCTGTGCTTGCTGCCTGTGCTTGCTGTGCTGCCTGTTAGCGATGCATTTGATTTCGCCCATAACACGCGGTAATTCGACAGTGGCACACGACAGTGCGTTGCTGTGTCACCTGTTTTTGGAGGCGCCGAGAGTCGCGGATCATATGTTTACCTCGGCGGCCGGTGCATTGACCTGCGTCTCAGTAAGAGTAAGCATTGTAAACAAATGCGAGAGTGAATCTCGCAGAAGATCGGAGCAGGCTTTGCCTGTTGGAAAGAGGACTGAGCTTGACCCCTCTGCACTTCCCCCAGAATCGCTAAAACGAACTCGTCGAGCTATTTTGCGGGTTTCTAACATGCCAGTGCTTGATGCCTGTGCTTGCTGTGCTGCCTGTGCTTGCTATGCTGCCTGTGCTTGCTGCCTGTGCTTGCTGCCTGTGCTTGCAGTGCTGCCTGTGCTTGCTGCCTGTGCTTGCTGTGCTGCCTGTGCTTGCTGCCTGTGCTTGCTGTGCTGCCTGTGCTTGCTGCCTGTGCTTGCTGTGCTGCCTGTGCTGTGTTGCCTGTGCTTGCTGTGCTGCCTGTGCTTGCCGCCTGTGCTTGCTGTGCTGCCTGTGCTTGCTGCCTGTGCTTGCTGTGCTGCCTGTGCTTGCTGTGTTGCCTGTGCTTGCTGTGCTGCCTGAGCTGCCTGTGCTTGCTGCCTGTGCTTGCTGCCTGTGCTTGCTGTGCTGCCTGTGCTTGCTGTGCTTGCTGTGCTGCCTGAGCATACTGTGCTTGCTGCCTGTGCTTGCTGTGCTGCCTTTGCTTGCTGCCTTTGCTTGCTGCCTGTGCTTGCTGTGCTGCCTGTGCTTGCTGCCTGTGCTTGCTGTGCCGCCTGTGCTTGTTGTGCTGCCTGTGCTTGCTGTGCTTGCTATGCTGCCTGTGCTTGCTGCCTGTGCTGCCTGTGCTGCCTGTGCTGCCTGTGCTTGCTGTGCTTGCTATGCTGCCTGTGCAAGCTGCCTGTGCTTGCTGTGCTGCCTGTGCTTGCTGCCTGTGCTGCCTGTGCTTGCTGCCTGTGCTTGCTGTGCTGCCTGTGCTTGCTGCGCTGCCTGTGCTTGCTGCCTGTGGTTGCAGTGCTGCCTGTGCTTGCTGCCTGTGCTTGCTGCCTGTGCTTGCTGCCTGTGCTTGCTGTGCTGCCTGTGCTTGCCTCCTGTGCTTGCTGTGCTGCCTGTGCAAGCTGCCTGTGCTTGCTGAGCTGCCTGTGCTTGCTGCCTGTGCTTGCTGTGCTGCCTGTGCTGTGCTGCCTGTGCTGTGCTGCCTGTGCTGTGCTGCCTGTGCTTGCTGTGCTGCCTGTGCTTGCTGCCTGTGCTTGCTGTGCTGCCTGTGCTTGCCTCCTGTGCTTGCTGTGCTGCCTGTGCTTGCTGCCTGTGCTTGCTGTGCTGCCTGTGCTTGCTGCCTGTGCTTGCTGTGCTGCCTGTGCTGTGCTGCCTGTGCTGTGCTGCCTGTGCTGTGCTGCCTGACCTGCCTGTGCAAGCTGCCTGTGCTTGCTGCCTGTGCTGCCTGTGCTTGCTATGCTGCCTGTGCAAGCTGCCTGTGCTTGGTGTGCTGCCTGTGCTTGCTGTGCTGCGTGTGCTTGCTACCTGTGCTTGCTGTGCTGCCTGTGCTAGCTGCCTGTGCTTGCTGTGCTGCCTGAGCTGCCTGTGCTTGCTGTGCTGCCTGTGCTTGCTGCCTGTGCTTACTGTGCTGCCTGTGCTTGCTGTGCTGTCTGTGCTTGCTGCCTGTGCTTGCTGTGCTGCCTGTGCTTGCTGCCTGTGCTTGCTGTGCTGCCTGTGCTTGCTGCCTGTGCTTGCTGCCTGTGCTTACTGTGCTGCCTGTGCTTGCTGTGCTGCGTGTGCTTGCTGCCTGTGCTTGCTGTGCTGCCTGTGCTTGCTGTGCTTGCTGTGCTGCCTGAGCTGCCTGTGTTTGCTGTGCTGCCTGTGCTTGCTGTGCTGCCTGTGTTTGCTGTGCTGCCAGTGCTTGCTGCCTGTGCTTGCTGGCTGTGCTTGCTGTGCTGCCTGTGCTTGCTGTGCTGCCTGTGCTGCCTGTGCTTGCTGTGCTGCCTGTGCTTGCTGCCTGTGCTGCCAGTGCTTGCTGCCTGTGCTTGCTTCCTGTGCTTGCTGTGCTGCCTGTGCTGTGCTGCCTGTGCTTGCTGTGCTGCCTGTGCTTGCTGTGCTGCCTGTGCTGCCTGTGCTTGCTGCCTGTGCTGCCTGTGCTTGCTGTGCTGCCTGTGCTTGCTGCCTGTGCTTGCTGTACTTGCTATGCTGCCTGTGCTGCCCGTGCTTGCTGTGCTGCCTGTGCTTGCTGGCTGTGCTTGCTGTGCTTGCTGTGCTGCCTGTGCTGCCAGTGCTTGCTGCCTGTGCTTGCTTCCTGAGTTTGCTGTGCTGCCTGTGCTGTGCTGCCTGTGCTTGCTGTGCTGCCTGTGTTTGCTGTGCTGCCTGTGCTTGCTGCCTGTGCTTACTGCCTGTGCTTGCTGTGCTGCCTGTGTTTGCTGTGCTGCCTGTGCTTGATGTGCTTGCTGTCTGTGCTTGCTGTGCTGCCTGTGTTTGCTGCCTGTGCTTGCTGCCTGTGCTTGCTGTGCTGCCTGTGCTTGCTGTGCTGCCTGTGCTTGCTGCCTGTGCTTGCTGTGCTGCCTGTTAGCGATGCATTTGATTTCGCCCATAACACGCGGTAATTCGACAGTGGCACACGACAGTGCGTTGCTGTGTCACCTGTTTTTGGAGGCGCCGAGAGTCGCGGATCATATGTTTACCTCGGCGGCCGGTGCATTGACCTGCGTCTCAGTAAGAGTAAGCATTGTAAACAAATGCGAGAGTGAATCTCGCAGAAGATCGGAGCAGGCTTTGCCTGTTGGAAAGAGGACGGAGCTTGACCCCTCTGCACTTCCCCCAGAATCGCTAAAACGAACTCGTCGAGCTATTTTGCGGGTTTCTAACATGCCAGTGCTTGATGCCTGTGCTTGCTATGCTGCCTGTGCTTGCTGCCTGTGCTTGCTGCCTGTGCTTGCAGTGCTGCCTGTGCTTGCAGTGCTGCCTGTGCTTGCTGCCTGTGCTTGCTGTGCTGCCTGTGCTTGCTGCCTGTGCTTGCTGTGCTGCCTGTGCTGTGTTGCCTGTGCTTGCTGTGCTGCCTGTGCTTGCCGCCTGTGCTTGCTGTGCTGCCTGTGCTTGCTGCCTGTGCTTGCTGTGCTGCCTGTGCTTGCTGTGTTGCCTGTGTTTGCTGTGCTGCCTGTGCTTGCTGCCAGTGCTTGCTGTGCTGCCTGTGCTTGCTGCCTGTGCTTGCTGCCTGTGCTTGCTGCCTGTGCTTGCTGTGCTGCCTGTGCTTGCTGCCTGTGCTTGCTGTGCTGCCTGTGCTTGCTGCCTGTGCTTGCTGCCTGCGCTTGCTGTGCTGCCTGTTCTTGCTGCCTATGCTTGCTGCCTGTGCTTGCTGTGCTGCCTGTGCTTGCTGTGCTGCCTGTGCTGTGCTGCCTGTGCTTGCTGTGCTGCCTGTGTTTGCTGTGCTGCCGGTGCTTGCTGCCTGTGCTTGCTGTGCTGCCTGTGCTTGCTGCCTGTGCTTGCTGTGCTGCCTGTGCTTGCTGTGCTGCCTGTGCTTGCTGCCTGTGCTTGCTGTGCTGCCTGTGCTTGCTGCCTGTGTTTGCTGTGCTGCCTGTGCTTGCTGTGCTGCCTGTGTTTGCTGTGCTGCCAGTGCTTGCTGCCTGTGCTTGCTGCCTGTGCTTGCTGTACTTGCTATGCTGCCCGTGCTTGCTGTGCTGCCTGTGCTTGCTGCCCGTGCTTGCTGTGCTGCCTGTGCTTGCTGGCTGTGCTTGCTGTGCTGCCTGTGCTTGCTGTGCTGCCTGTGCTGCCTGTGCTTGCTGTGCTGCCTGTGCTTGCTGCCTGTGCTGCCTGTGCTTTCTGCCTGTGCTGCCTGTGCTTGCTGTGCTGCCTGTGCTGTGCTGCCTGTGCTTGCTCTGCTGCCTGTGCTTGCTTCCTGTGCTGCCTGTGCTGTGCTGCCTGTGCTTGCTGTGCTGCCTGTGCTGCCTGTGCTTGCTGCCTGTGCTTGCTGTGCTGCCTGTGCTTGCTGCCTGTGCTTGCTGTGCTGCCTGTGCTTGCTGTGCTGCCTGTGTTTGCTGTGCTGCCTGTGCTTGCTGCCTGTGCTTGCTGCCTGTGCTTGCTGTACTTGCTATGCTGCCTGTGCTTGCTTTGCTGCCTGTGCTTGCTGACTGTGCTTGCTGCCTGTGCTTGCTGTACTTGCTATGCTGCCTGTGCTTGCTGTACTTGCTATGCTGCCTGTGCTTGCTGTGCTGCCTGTGCTTGCTGCCTGTGCTTGCTGTGCTGCCTGTGCTTGCTGCCTGTGCTGTGCTGCCTGTGCTTGCTGTGCTGCCTGTGTTTGCTGTGCTGCCTGTGCTTGCTGCCTGTGCTTGCTGCCTGTGCTTGCTGCCTGTGTTTGCTGTGCTGCCTGTGCTTGCTGCCTGTGCTTGCTGTGCTGCCTGTGCTTGCTGCCTGTGCTTGCTGCCTGTGCTTGCTGTGCTGCCTGTGCAGTGCTGCCTGTGCAGTGCTGCCTGTGCTTGCTGTGCTGCCTGTGCTTGCTGCCTGTGCTTGCTGTGCTGCCTGTGCTTGCTGCCTGTGCTGTGCTGCCTGTGCTTGCTGTGCTGCCTGTGTTTGCTGTGCTGCCTGTGCTTGCTGCCTGTGCTTGCTGCCTGTGCTTGCTGCCTGTGTTTGCTGTGCTGCCTGTGCTTGCTGCCTGTGCTTGCTGTGCTGCCTGTGCTTGCTGCCTGTGCTTGCTGCCTGTGCTTGCTGTGCTGCCTGTGCAGTGCTGCCTGTGCAGTGCTGCCTGTGCTTGATGTGCTGCCTGTGCTTGCTGCCTGTGCTTGCTATGCTGCCTGTTAGCGATGCATTTGATTTCGCCCATAACACGCGGTAATTCGACAGTGGCACACGACAGTGCGTTGCTGTGTCACCTGTTTTTGGAGGCGCCGGGAGTCGCGGATCATATGTTTACCTCGGCGGCCGGTGCATTGACCTGCGTCTCAGTAAAAGTAAGCATTGTAAACAAATGCGAGAGTGAATCTCGCCGAAGATCGGAGCAGGATTTGCCTGTTGGAGAGAGGACGGAGCTTGAACCCCCTGCACTTCCCCCAGAATCGCTAAAAAACGAACACATCTCGTCGAGCTATTTTGCGGGTTTCTAACATGCCTGTGCTTGCTGCCTGTGCTTGCTGTGCTGCCTGTGTTTGCTGTGCTACCTGTTTTTGCTGCCTGTGCTTGCTGTGCTGCCAGTGCTTGCTGCCTGTGCTTGCTTCCTGTGCTTGCTGTGCTGCCTGTGCTGTGCTGCCTGTGCTTGCTGTGCTGCCTGTGCTGCCTGTGCTTGCTGCCTGTGCTGCCTGTGCTTGCTGTGCTGCCTGTGCTTGCTGCCTGTGCTTGCTGTACTTGCTATGCTGCCTGTGCTGCCCGTGCTTGCTGTGCTGCCTGTGCTTGCTGGCTGTGCTTGCTGTGCTTGCTGTGCTGCCTGTGCTGCCAGTGCTTGCTGCCTGTGCTTGCTTCCTGAGTTTGCTGTGCTGCCTGTGCTGTGCTGCCTGTGCTTGCTGTGCTGCCTGTGCTGCCTGTGCTTGCTGTGCTGCCTGTGTTTGCTGTGCTGCCTGTGCTTGCTGTGCTGCCTGTGTTTGCTGCCTGTGCTTGCTGCCTGTGCTTGCTGTACTTGCTATGCTGCCCGTGCTTGCTGTGCTGCCTGTGCTTGCTGCCCGTGCTTGCTGTGCTGCCTGTGCTTGCTGCCTGTGCTTGCTGTGCTGCCTGTTAGCGATGCATTTGATTTCGCCCATAACACGCGGTAATTCGACAGTGGCACACGACAGTGCGTTGCTGTGTCACCTGTTTTTGGAGGCGCCGAGAGTCGCGAATCGTATGTTTACCTCGGCGGCCGGTGCATTGACCTGCGTCTCAGTAAGAGTAAGCATTGTAAACAAATGCGAGAGTGAATCCCGCCGAAGATCAGAGCAGGCTTTGCCTGTTGGAAAGAGGACGGAGCTTGACCCCTCTACACTTCCCCCAGAATCGCTAAAACGAACACATCTCGTCGAGCTATTTTGCGGGTTTCTAACATGCCTGTGCTTGCTGTGCTGCCTGTGCTTGCTGCCTGTGCTTGCTGTGCTGCCTGTGCTTGCTCCCTGTGCTTGCTGTGCTGCCTGTGCTTGCTGCCTGCGCTTGCTGTGCTGCCTGTGCTTGCTGCCTGTGCTTGCTGTACTTGCTATGCTGCCTGTGCTGCCTATGCTTGCTGCCTGTGCTTGCTGTGCTGCCTGTGCTTGCTGCCTGTGCTTGCTGTGCTGCCTGTGCTTGCTGCCTGTGCTTGCTGTGCTGCCTGTGCTTGCTGTGCTGCCTGTGCTTGCTGCCTGTGCTTGCTGCCAGTGCTTGCTGTGTGGCCTGTGCTTGCTGCCTGTGCTTGCTGCCTGTGCTTGCTGCCTGTGCTTGCTGTACGTGCTATGCTGCCTGTGCTTGCTGTGCTGCCTGTGCTTGCTGCTTGTGCTTGCTGTGCTGCCTGTGCTTGCTGCCTGTGCTCACTGTGCTGCATGTGCTTGCTGTGCTGCGTGTGCTTGCTGCCTGTGCTTGCTGTGCTGCCTGTGCTTGCTGCCTGTGCTTGCTGTGCTGCCTGAGCTGCCTGTGCTTGCTGCCTGTGCTTGCTGCCTGTGCTTGCTGTGCTGCCTGTGCTTGCTGCCTGTGCTTACTGTGCTGCCTGTGCTTGCCTCCTGTGCTTGCTGTGCTGCCTGTGCTTGCTGCCTGTGCTTGCTGTGCTGCCTGTGCTTGCTGCCTGTGCTTGCTGTGCTGCCTGTGCTTGCTGCCTGTGCTTGCTGTGCTGCCTGTGCTTGCTGCCTGTGCTTGCTGTGCTTCCTGTGCTTGCTGTGCTGAGTGTGTTTGCTGCCTGTGCTTGCTGTGCTGCCTGTGCTTGCTGTGCTGCCTGTGCTTGCTGTGCTGCCTGTGCTTGCTGTGCTGCCTGTGCTTTGCTGCCTGTGCTTGCTGTGCTGCCTGTGTTTGCTGTGCTGCCTGTGCTTGCTGCCTGTGCTTGCTGTGCTGCCTGTGCTTGCTGCATGTGCTTACTGTGCTGCCTGTGCTGTCTGTGCTTGCTGCCTGTGCTTGCTGTGCTGCCTGTGCTTGCTGCCTGTGATTGCTGCCTGTGCTTACTGTGCTGCCTGTGCTTGCTGTGCTGTGTGTGCTTGCTGCCTGTGCTTGCTGTGCTGCCTGTGCTTGCTGCCTGTGCTTGCTGTGCTGCCTGAGCTGCCTGTGCTTGCTGCCTGTGCTTGCTGCCTGTGCTTGCTGTGCTGCCTGTGCTTGCTGCCTGTGCTTGCTGTGCTTGCTGTGCTGCCTGAGCATACTGTGCTTGCTGCCTGTGCTTGCTGTGCTGCCTTTGCTTGCTGCCTGTGCTTGCTGTGCTGCCTGTGCTTGCTGCCTGTGCTTGCTGTGCCGCCTGTGCTTGTTGTGCTGCCTGTGCTTGCTGTGCTTGCTATGCTGCCTGTGCTTGCTGCCTGTGCTGCCTGTGCTGCCTGTGCTGCCTGTGCTTGCTGTGCTTGCTATGCTGCCTGTGCAAGCTGCCTGTGCTGCCTGTGCTTGCTGCCTGTGCTGCCTGTGCTTGCTGCCTGTACTTGCTGTGCTGCCTGTGCTTGCTGCGCTGCCTGTGCTTGCTGCCTGTGGTTGCAGTGCTGCCTGTGCTTGCTGCCTGTGCTTGCTGCCTGTGCTTGCTGTGCTGCCTGTGCAAGCTGCCTGTGCTTGCTGAGCTGCCTGTGCTTGCTGCCTGTGCTTGCTGCCTGTGCTTGCTGCCTGTGCTTGCTGCCTGTGCTTGCTGTGCTGCCTGTGCTGTGCTGCCTGTGCTGTGCTGCCTGTGCTTGCTGTGCTGCCTGTGCTTGCTGCCTGTGCTTGCTGTGCTGCCTGTGCTTGCTGCCTGTGCTTGCTGTGCTGCCTGTGCTTGCCTCCTGTGCTTGCTGTGCTGCCTGTGCTTGCTGCCTGTGCTTGCTGTGCTGCCTGTGCTTGCTGCCTGTGCTTGCTGTGCTGCCTGTGCTGTGCTGCCTGACCTGCCTGTGCAAGCTGCCTGTGCTTGCTGCCTGTGCTGCCTGTGCTTGCTGTGCTGCCTGTGCTAGCTGCCTGTGCTTGCTGTGCTGCCTGAGCTGCCTGTGCTTGCTGTGCTGCCTGTGCTTGCTGCCTGTGCTTACTGTGCTGCCTGTGCTTGCTGTGCTGTCTGTGCTTGCTGCCTGTGCTTGCTGTGCTGCCTGTGCTTGCTGTGCTGCCTGTGCTTGCTGCCTGTGCTTGCTGTGCTGCCTGTGCTTGCTGCCTGTGCTTGCTGCCTGTGCTTACTGTGCTGCCTGTGCTTGCTGTGCTGCGTGTGCTTGCTGCCTGTGCTTGCTGTGCTGCCTGTGCTTGCTGTGCTTGCTGTGCTGCCTGAGCTGCCTGTGCTTGCTGCCTGTGCTTGCTGTGCTGCCTGTGCTTGCTGCCCGTGCTTACTGTGCTGCCTGTGCTTGCCTCCTGTGCTTGCTGTGCTGCCTGTGCTTGCTGCCTGTGCTTGCTGTGCTGCCTGTGCTTGCTGCCTGTGCTTGCTGCCTGTGCTTGCTGCCTGTGATTGCTGTGCTGCCTGTGCTTGCTGCCTGTGCTTACTGTGCTGCCTGTGCTTGCTGTGCTGTCTGTGCTTGCTGCCTGTGCTTGCTGTGCTGCCTGTGCTTGCTGCCTGTGCTTGCTGTGCTGCCTGTGCTTGCTGCCTGTGCTTGCTGTGCTGCCTGTGCTTGCTGCCTGTGCTTGCTGTGCTGCCTGTGCTTGCTGCCTGTGCTTGCTGTGCTGCCTGAGCTGCCTGTGCTTGCTGCCTGTGCCTGCTGTGTTGCCTGTGCTTGCTGCCTGTGCTTGCTGTGCTGCCTGTGCTGCCTGTGTTTGCTGCCTGTGCTTGCTGTGCTGCCTGAGCATACTGTGCTTGCTGCCTGTGCTTGCTGTGCTGCCTTTGCTTGCTGCCTGTGCTTGCTGTGCTGCCTGTGCTTGCTGCCTGTGCTTGCTGTGCCGCCTGTGCTTGTTGTGCTGCCTGTGCTTGCTATGCTGCCTGTGCTTGCTGTGCTTGCTATGCTGCCTGTGCAAGCTGCCTGTGCTTCCTGCCTGTGCTGCCTGTGCTTGCTGTGCTTGCTATGCTGCCTGTGCAAGCTGCCTGTGCTTGGTGTGCTGCCTGTGCTTACTGTGCTGCCTGTGCTTGCTGTGCTGTCTGTGCTTGCTGCCTGTGCTTGCTGTGCTGCCTGTGCTTGCTGCCTGTGCTTACTGTGCTGCATGTGCTTGCTGTGCTGCGTGTGCTTGCTGCCTGTGCTTGCTGTGCTGCCTGTGCTTGCTGCCTGTGCTTGCTGTGCTGCCTGAGCTGCCTGTGCTTGCTGCCTGTGCTTGCTGCCTGTGCTTGCTGTGCTGCCTGTGCTTGCTGCCTGTGCTTACTGTGCTGCCTGTGCTTGCCTCCTGTGCTTGCTGTGCTGCCTGTGCTTGCTGCCTGTGCTTGCTGTGCTGCCTGTGCTTGCTGCCTGTGCTTGCTGTGCTGCCTGTGCTTGCTGCCTGTGCTTGCTGTGCTGCCTGTGCTTGCTGCCTGTGCTTGCTGTGCTTCCTGTGCTTGCTGTGCTGAGTGTGTTTGCTGCCTGTGCTTGCTGTGCTGCCTGTGCTTGCTGCCTGTGCTTGCTGTGCTGCCTGTGCTTGCTGTGCTGCCTGTGCTTTGCTGCCTGTGCTTGCTGTGCTGCCTGTGTTTGCTGTGCTGCCTGTGCTTGCTGCCTGTGCTTGCTGTGCTGCCTGTGCTTGCTGCATGTGCTTACTGTGCTGCCTGTGCTGTCTGGGCTTGCTGCCTGTGCTTGCTGTGCTGCCTGTGCTTGCTGCCTGTGATTGCTGCCTGTGCTTACTGTGCTGCCTGTGCTTGCTGTGCTGTGTGTGCTTGCTGCCTGTGCTTGCTGTGCTGCCTGTGCTTGCTGCCTGTGCTTGCTGTGCTGCCTGAGCTGCCTGTGCTTGCTGCCTGTGCTTGCTGCCTGTGCTTGCTGTGCTGCCTGTGCTTGCTGCCTGTGCTTGCTGTGCTTGCTGTGCTGCCTGAGCATACTGTGCTTGCTGCCTGTGCTTGCTGTGCTGCCTTTGCTTGCTGCCTGTGCTTGCTGTGCTGCCTGTGCTTGCTGCCTGTGCTTGCTGTGCCGCCTGTGCTTGTTGTGCTGCCTGTGCTTGCTGTGCTTGCTATGCTGCCTGTGCTTGCTGCCTGTGCTGCCTGTGCTGCCTGTGCTGCCTGTGCTTGCTGTGCTTGCTATGCTGCCTGTGCAAGCTGCCTGTGCTTGCTGTGCTGCCTGTGCTTGCTGCCTGTGCTGCCTGTGCTTGCTGCCTGTGCTTGCTGTGCTGCCTGTGCTTGCTGCGCTGCCTGTGCTTGCTGCCTGTGGTTGCAGTGCTGCCTGTGCTTGCTGCCTGTGCTTGCTGCCTGTGCTTGCTGCCTGTGCTTGCTGCCTGTGCTTGCTGCCTGTGCTTGCTGTGCTGCCTGTGCTTGCCTCCTGTGCTTGCTGTGCTGCCTGTGCAAGCTGCCTGTGCTTGCTGAGCTGCCTGTGCTTGCTGCCTGTGCTTGCTGTGCTGCCTGTGCTGTGCTGCCTGTGCTGTGCTGCCTGTGCTGTGCTGCCTGTGCTGTGCTGCCTGTGCTTGCTGTGCTGCCTGTGCTTGCTGCCTGTGCTTGCTGCCTGTGCTTGCTGTGCTGCCTGTGCTTGCC
Organism: Priocnemis perturbator; assembly: GCA_963942575.1. Lineage (NCBI taxonomy): Eukaryota > Metazoa > Arthropoda > Insecta > Hymenoptera > Pompilidae > Priocnemis > Priocnemis perturbator. Next base: position 273,875 of record CAWWDK010000157.1, read on the forward strand.
TCCTGTGCTTGCTGTGCTGCCTGTGCTTGCTGCCTGTGCTTGCTGTGCTGCCTGTGCTTGCTGCCTGTGCTTGCTGTGCTGCCTGTGCTGTGCTGCCTGTGCTGTGCTGCCTGTGCTGTGCTGCCTGACCTGCCTGTGCAAGCTGCCTGTGCTTGCTGCCTGTGCTGCCTGTGCTTGCTGTGCTTGCTATGCTGCCTGTGCAAGCTGCCTGTGCTTGGTGTGCTGCCTGTGCTTGCTGTGCTGCGTGTGCTTGCTACCTGTGCTTGCTGTGCTGCCTGTGCTAGCTGCCTGTGCTTGCTGTGCTGCCTGAGCTGCCTGTGCTTGCTGTGCTGCCTGTGCTTGCTGCCTGTGCTTACTGTGCTGCCTGTGCTTGCTGTGCTGTCTGTGCTTGCTGCCTGTGCTTGCTGTGCTGCCTGTGCTTGCTGCCTGTGCTTGCTGTGCTGCCTGTGCTTGCTGCCTGTGCTTGCTGCCTGTGCTTGCTGCCTGTGCTTACTGTGCTGCCTGTGCTTGCTGTGCTGCGTGTGCTTGCTGCCTGTGCTTGCTGTGCTGCCTGTGCTTGCTGTGCTTGCTGTGCTGCCTGAGCTGCCTGTGTTTGCTGTGCTGCCTGTGCTTGCTGTGCTGCCTGTGTTTGCTGTGCTGCCAGTGCTTGCTGCCTGTGCTTGCTGGCTGTGCTTGCTGTGCTGCCTGTGCTTGCTGTGCTGCCTGTGCTGCCTGTGCTTGCTGTGCTGCCTGTGCTTGCTGCCTGTGCTGCCAGTGCTTGCTGCCTGTGCTTGCTTCCTGTGCTTGCTGTGCTGCCTGTGCTGTGCTGCCTGTGCTTGCTGTGCTGCCTGTGCTGCCTGTGCTTGCTGCCTGTGCTGCCTGTGCTTGCTGTGCTGCCTGTGCTTGCTGCCTGTGCTTGCTGTACTTGCTATGCTGCCTGTGCTGCCCGTGCTTGCTGTGCTGCCTGTGCTTGCTGGCTGTGCTTGCTGTGCTTGCTGTGCTGCCTGTGCTGCCAGTGCTTGCTGCCTGTGCTTGCTTCCTGAGTTTGCTGTGCTGCCTGTGCTGTGCTGCCTGTGCTTGCTGTGCTGCCTGTGTTTGCTGTGCTGCCTGTGCTTGCTGCCTGTGCTTACTGCCTGTGCTTGCTGTGCTGCCTGTGTTTGCTGTGCTGCCTGTGTTTGATGTGCTTGCTGTCTGTGCTTGCTGTGCTGCCTGTGTTTGCTGCCTGTGCTTGCTGCCTGTGCTTGCTGTGCTGCCTGTGCTTGCTGTGCTGCCTGTGCTTGCTGCCTGTGCTTGCTGTGCTGCCTGTTAGCGATGCATTTGATTTCGCCCATAACACGCGGTAATTCGACAGTGGCACACGACAGTGCGTTGCTGTGTCACCTGTTTTTGGAGGCGCCGAGAGTCGCGGATCATATGTTTACCTCGGCGGCCGGTGCATTGACCTGCGTCTCAGTAAGAGTAAGCATTGTAAACAAATGCGAGAGTGAATCTCGCAGAAGATCGGAGCAGGCTTTGCCTGTTGGAAAGAGGACTGAGCTTGACCCCTCTGCACTTCCCCCAGAATCGCTAAAACGAACTCGTCGAGCTATTTTGCGGGTTTCTAACATGCCAGTGCTTGATGCCTGTGCTTGCTGTGCTGCCTGTGCTTGCTATGCTGCCTGTGCTTGCTGCCTGTGCTTGCTGCCTGTGCTTGCAGTGCTGCCTGTGCTTGCTGCCTGTGCTTGCTGTGCTGCCTGTGCTTGCTGCCTGTGCTTGCTGTGCTGCCTGTGCTTGCTGCCTGTGCTTGCTGTGCTGCCTGTGCTGTGTTGCCTGTGCTTGCTGTGCTGCCTGTGCTTGCCGCCTGTGCTTGCTGTGCTGCCTGTGCTTGCTGCCTGTGCTTGCTGTGCTGCCTGTGCTTGCTGTGTTGCCTGTGCTTGCTGTGCTGCCTGAGCTGCCTGTGCTTGCTGCCTGTGCTTGCTGCCTGTGCTTGCTGTGCTGCCTGTGCTTGCTGTGCTTGCTGTGCTGCCTGAGCATACTGTGCTTGCTGCCTGTGCTTGCTGTGCTGCCTTTGCTTGCTGCCTTTGCTTGCTGCCTGTGCTTGCTGTGCTGCCTGTGCTTGCTGCCTGTGCTTGCTGTGCCGCCTGTGCTTGTTGTGCTGCCTGTGCTTGCTGTGCTTGCTATGCTGCCTGTGCTTGCTGCCTGTGCTGCCTGTGCTGCCTGTGCTGCCTGTGCTTGCTGTGCTTGCTATGCTGCCTGTGCAAGCTGCCTGTGCTTGCTGTGCTGCCTGTGCTTGCTGCCTGTGCTGCCTGTGCTTGCTGCCTGTGCTTGCTGTGCTGCCTGTGCTTGCTGCGCTGCCTGTGCTTGCTGCCTGTGGTTGCAGTGCTGCCTGTGCTTGCTGCCTGTGCTTGCTGCCTGTGCTTGCTGCCTGTGCTTGCTGTGCTGCCTGTGCTTGCCTCCTGTGCTTGCTGTGCTGCCTGTGCAAGCTGCCTGTGCTTGCTGAGCTGCCTGTGCTTGCTGCCTGTGCTTGCTGTGCTGCCTGTGCTGTGCTGCCTGTGCTGTGCTGCCTGTGCTGTGCTGCCTGTGCTTGCTGTGCTGCCTGTGCTTGCTGCCTGTGCTTGCTGTGCTGCCTGTGCTTGCCTCCTGTGCTTGCTGTGCTGCCTGTGCTTGCTGCCTGTGCTTGCTGTGCTGCCTGTGCTTGCTGCCTGTGCTTGCTGTGCTGCCTGTGCTGTGCTGCCTGTGCTGTGCTGCCTGTGCTGTGCTGCCTGACCTGCCTGTGCAAGCTGCCTGTGCTTGCTGCCTGTGCTGCCTGTGCTTGCTATGCTGCCTGTGCAAGCTGCCTGTGCTTGGTGTGCTGCCTGTGCTTGCTGTGCTGCGTGTGCTTGCTACCTGTGCTTGCTGTGCTGCCTGTGCTAGCTGCCTGTGCTTGCTGTGCTGCCTGAGCTGCCTGTGCTTGCTGTGCTGCCTGTGCTTGCTGCCTGTGCTTACTGTGCTGCCTGTGCTTGCTGTGCTGTCTGTGCTTGCTGCCTGTGCTTGCTGTGCTGCCTGTGCTTGCTGCCTGTGCTTGCTGTGCTGCCTGTGCTTGCTGCCTGTGCTTGCTGCCTGTGCTTACTGTGCTGCCTGTGCTTGCTGTGCTGCGTGTGCTTGCTGCCTGTGCTTGCTGTGCTGCCTGTGCTTGCTGTGCTTGCTGTGCTGCCTGAGCTGCCTGTGTTTGCTGTGCTGCCTGTGCTTGCTGTGCTGCCTGTGTTTGCTGTGCTGCCAGTGCTTGCTGCCTGTGCTTGCTGGCTGTGCTTGCTGTGCTGCCTGTGCTTGCTGTGCTGCCTGTGCTGCCTGTGCTTGCTGTGCTGCCTGTGCTTGCTGCCTGTGCTGCCAGTGCTTGCTGCCTGTGCTTGCTTCCTGTGCTTGCTGTGCTGCCTGTGCTGTGCTGCCTGTGCTTGCTGTGCTGCCTGTGCTTGCTGTGCTGCCTGTGCTGCCTGTGCTTGCTGCCTGTGCTGCCTGTGCTTGCTGTGCTGCCTGTGCTTGCTGCCTGTGCTTGCTGTACTTGCTATGCTGCCTGTGCTGCCCGTGCTTGCTGTGCTGCCTGTGCTTGCTGGCTGTGCTTGCTGTGCTTGCTGTGCTGCCTGTGCTGCCAGTGCTTGCTGCCTGTGCTTGCTTCCTGAGTTTGCTGTGCTGCCTGTGCTGTGCTGCCTGTGCTTGCTGTGCTGCCTGTGTTTGCTGTGCTGCCTGTGCTTGCTGCCTGTGCTTACTGCCTGTGCTTGCTGTGCTGCCTGTGTTTGCTGTGCTGCCTGTGCTTGATGTGCTTGCTGTCTGTGCTTGCTGTGCTGCCTGTGTTTGCTGCCTGTGCTTGCTGCCTGTGCTTGCTGTGCTGCCTGTGCTTGCTGTGCTGCCTGTGCTTGCTGCCTGTGCTTGCTGTGCTGCCTGTTAGCGATGCATTTGATTTCGCCCATAACACGCGGTAATTCGACAGTGGCACACGACAGTGCGTTGCTGTGTCACCTGTTTTTGGAGGCGCCGAGAGTCGCGGATCATATGTTTACCTCGGCGGCCGGTGCATTGACCTGCGTCTCAGTAAGAGTAAGCATTGTAAACAAATGCGAGAGTGAATCTCGCAGAAGATCGGAGCAGGCTTTGCCTGTTGGAAAGAGGACGGAGCTTGACCCCTCTGCACTTCCCCCAGAATCGCTAAAACGAACTCGTCGAGCTATTTTGCGGGTTTCTAACATGCCAGTGCTTGATGCCTGTGCTTGCTATGCTGCCTGTGCTTGCTGCCTGTGCTTGCTGCCTGTGCTTGCAGTGCTGCCTGTGCTTGCAGTGCTGCCTGTGCTTGCTGCCTGTGCTTGCTGTGCTGCCTGTGCTTGCTGCCTGTGCTTGCTGTGCTGCCTGTGCTGTGTTGCCTGTGCTTGCTGTGCTGCCTGTGCTTGCCGCCTGTGCTTGCTGTGCTGCCTGTGCTTGCTGCCTGTGCTTGCTGTGCTGCCTGTGCTTGCTGTGTTGCCTGTGTTTGCTGTGCTGCCTGTGCTTGCTGCCAGTGCTTGCTGTGCTGCCTGTGCTTGCTGCCTGTGCTTGCTGCCTGTGCTTGCTGCCTGTGCTTGCTGTGCTGCCTGTGCTTGCTGCCTGTGCTTGCTGTGCTGCCTGTGCTTGCTGCCTGTGCTTGCTGCCTGCGCTTGCTGTGCTGCCTGTTCTTGCTGCCTATGCTTGCTGCCTGTGCTTGCTGTGCTGCCTGTGCTTGCTGTGCTGCCTGTGCTGTGCTGCCTGTGCTTGCTGTGCTGCCTGTGTTTGCTGTGCTGCCGGTGCTTGCTGCCTGTGCTTGCTGTGCTGCCTGTGCTTGCTGCCTGTGCTTGCTGTGCTGCCTGTGCTTGCTGTGCTGCCTGTGCTTGCTGCCTGTGCTTGCTGTGCTGCCTGTGCTTGCTGCCTGTGTTTGCTGTGCTGCCTGTGCTTGCTGTGCTGCCTGTGTTTGCTGTGCTGCCAGTGCTTGCTGCCTGTGCTTGCTGCCTGTGCTTGCTGTACTTGCTATGCTGCCCGTGCTTGCTGTGCTGCCTGTGCTTGCTGCCCGTGCTTGCTGTGCTGCCTGTGCTTGCTGGCTGTGCTTGCTGTGCTGCCTGTGCTTGCTGTGCTGCCTGTGCTGCCTGTGCTTGCTGTGCTGCCTGTGCTTGCTGCCTGTGCTGCCTGTGCTTTCTGCCTGTGCTGCCTGTGCTTGCTGTGCTGCCTGTGCTGTGCTGCCTGTGCTTGCTCTGCTGCCTGTGCTTGCTTCCTGTGCTGCCTGTGCTGTGCTGCCTGTGCTTGCTGTGCTGCCTGTGCTGCCTGTGCTTGCTGCCTGTGCTTGCTGTGCTGCCTGTGCTTGCTGCCTGTGCTTGCTGTGCTGCCTGTGCTTGCTGTGCTGCCTGTGTTTGCTGTGCTGCCTGTGCTTGCTGCCTGTGCTTGCTGCCTGTGCTTGCTGTACTTGCTATGCTGCCTGTGCTTGCTTTGCTGCCTGTGCTTGCTGACTGTGCTTGCTGCCTGTGCTTGCTGTACTTGCTATGCTGCCTGTGCTTGCTGTACTTGCTATGCTGCCTGTGCTTGCTGTGCTGCCTGTGCTTGCTGCCTGTGCTTGCTGTGCTGCCTGTGCTTGCTGCCTGTGCTGTGCTGCCTGTGCTTGCTGTGCTGCCTGTGTTTGCTGTGCTGCCTGTGCTTGCTGCCTGTGCTTGCTGCCTGTGCTTGCTGCCTGTGTTTGCTGTGCTGCCTGTGCTTGCTGCCTGTGCTTGCTGTGCTGCCTGTGCTTGCTGCCTGTGCTTGCTGCCTGTGCTTGCTGTGCTGCCTGTGCAGTGCTGCCTGTGCAGTGCTGCCTGTGCTTGCTGTGCTGCCTGTGCTTGCTGCCTGTGCTTGCTGTGCTGCCTGTGCTTGCTGCCTGTGCTGTGCTGCCTGTGCTTGCTGTGCTGCCTGTGTTTGCTGTGCTGCCTGTGCTTGCTGCCTGTGCTTGCTGCCTGTGCTTGCTGCCTGTGTTTGCTGTGCTGCCTGTGCTTGCTGCCTGTGCTTGCTGTGCTGCCTGTGCTTGCTGCCTGTGCTTGCTGCCTGTGCTTGCTGTGCTGCCTGTGCAGTGCTGCCTGTGCAGTGCTGCCTGTGCTTGATGTGCTGCCTGTGCTTGCTGCCTGTGCTTGCTATGCTGCCTGTTAGCGATGCATTTGATTTCGCCCATAACACGCGGTAATTCGACAGTGGCACACGACAGTGCGTTGCTGTGTCACCTGTTTTTGGAGGCGCCGGGAGTCGCGGATCATATGTTTACCTCGGCGGCCGGTGCATTGACCTGCGTCTCAGTAAAAGTAAGCATTGTAAACAAATGCGAGAGTGAATCTCGCCGAAGATCGGAGCAGGATTTGCCTGTTGGAGAGAGGACGGAGCTTGAACCCCCTGCACTTCCCCCAGAATCGCTAAAAAACGAACACATCTCGTCGAGCTATTTTGCGGGTTTCTAACATGCCTGTGCTTGCTGCCTGTGCTTGCTGTGCTGCCTGTGTTTGCTGTGCTACCTGTTTTTGCTGCCTGTGCTTGCTGTGCTGCCTGTGCTTGCTGCCTGTGCTTGCTGCCTGTGCTGTGCTGCCTGTGCTTGCTGTGCTGCCTGTGTTTGCTGTGCTGCCTGTGCTTGCTGCCTGTGCTTGCTGCCTGTGCTTGCTGCCTGTGTTTGCTGTGCTGCCGGTGCTTGCTGCCTGTGTTTGCTGTGCTGCCTGTGCTTGCTGTGCTGCCTGTGCTTGCTGCCTGTGCTTGCTGCCTGTGCTTGCTGTACTTGCTGTGCTGCCTGTGCTTGCTGCCTGTGCTTGCTGTGCTGCCTGTGCTTGCTGTGCTGCCTGTGCTTGCTGCCTGTGCTTGCTGTGCTGCCTGTGCTTGCTGTGCTGCCTGTGTTTGCTGCCTGTGCTTGCTGTGCTGCCTGTGTTTGCTGTGCTGCCTGTGCTTGCTGCCTGTGCTTACTGCCTGCGCTTGCTGTGCTGCCTGTGCTTGCTGCCTATGCTTGCTGCCTGTGCTTGCTGTGCTGCCTGTGCTGGCTGTGCTGCCTGTGCTGTGCTGCCTGTGCTTGCTGTGCTGCCTGTGTTTGCTGTGCTGCCGGTGCTTGCTGCCTGTGCTTGCTGTGCTTGCTGCCTGTGCTTGCTGCCTGTGCTTTGCTGCCTGTGCTTGCTGTGCTGCCTGTGCTTGCTGCCTGTGCTTGCTGTACTTGCTATGCTGCCTGTGCTTGCTGTGCTGCCTGTGCTTGCTGCCTGTGCTTGCTGTGCTGCCTGTGCTTGCTGTGCTGCCTGTGCTTGCTGCCTGTGCTTGCTGTGCTGCCTGTGCTTGCTGCCTGTGCTTGCTGTGCTACCTGTGCTTGCTGTGCTGCCTGTGCTTGCTGCCTGTGCTTCCTGTGCTGCCTATGCTTGCTGCCTGTGCTTGCTGTCTGTGCTTGCTGCCTGTGCTTGCTGTGCTGCCTGTGTTTGCTGTGCTGCCGGTGCTTGCTGCCTGTGCTTGCTGCCTGTGCTTGCTGCCTGTGCTTGCTGTGCTGCCTGTGTTTGCTGCCTGTGCTTGCTGTGCTGCCTGTGCTTGCTGCCTGTGCTTGCTGTGCTGCCTGTGCTTGCTGCCTGTGCTAGCTGTGCTGCCTGTGCTTGCTGCCTGTGCTTGCTGTGCTGCCTGTGTTTGCTGTGCTGCCTGTGCTTGCTGCCTGTGCTTGCTGTGCTGCCTGTGCTTGCTGCATGTGCTTACTGTGCTGCCTGTGCTGTCTGTGCTTGCTGCCTGTGCTTGCTGTGCTGCCTGTGCTTGCTGCCTGTGATTGCTGCCTGTGCTTACTGTGCTGCCTGTGCTTGCTGTGCTGTGTGTGCTTGCTGCCTGTGCTTGCTGTGCTGCCTGTGCTTGCTGCCTGTGCTTGCTGTGCTGCCTGAGCTGCCTGTGCTTGCTGCCTGTGCTTGCTGCCTGTGCTTGCTGTGCTGCCTGTGCTTGCTGCCTGTGCTTGCTGTGCTTGCTGTGCTGCCTGAGCATACTGTGCTTGCTGCCTGTGCTTGCTGTGCTGCCTTTGCTTGCTGCCTGTGCTTGCTGTGCTGCCTGTGCTTGCTGCCTGTGCTTGCTGTGCCGCCTGTGCTTGTTGTGCTGCCTGTGCTTGCTGTGCTTGCTATGCTGCCTGTGCTTGCTGCCTGTGCTGCCTGTGCTGCCTGTGCTGCCTGTGCTTGCTGTGCTTGCTATGCTGCCTGTGCAAGCTGCCTGTGCTGCCTGTGCTTGCTGCCTGTGCTGCCTGTGCTTGCTGCCTGTACTTGCTGTGCTGCCTGTGCTTGCTGCGCTGCCTGTGCTTGCTGCCTGTGGTTGCAGTGCTGCCTGTGCTTGCTGCCTGTGCTTGCTGCCTGTGCTTGCTGTGCTGCCTGTGCAAGCTGCCTGTGCTTGCTGAGCTGCCTGTGCTTGCTGCCTGTGCTTGCTGCCTGTGCTTGCTGTGCTGCCTGTGCTGTGCTGCCTGTGCTGTGCTGCCTGTGCTTGCTGTGCTGCCTGTGCTTGCTGTGCTGCCTGTGCTTGCTGTGCTGCCTGTGCTTGCTGCCTGTGCTTGCTGTGCTGCCTGTGCTTGCTGCCTGTGCTTGCTGTGCTGCCTGTGCTTGCCTCCTGTGCTTGCTGTGCTGCCTGTGCTTGCTGCCTGTGCTTGCTGTGCTGCCTGTGCTTGCTGCCTGTGCTTGCTGTGCTGCCTGTGCTGTGCTGCCTGACCTGCCTGTGCAAGCTGCCTGTGCTTGCTGCCTGTGCTGCCTGTGCTTGCTGTGCTGCCTGTGCTAGCTGCCTGTGCTTGCTGTGCTGCCTGAGCTGCCTGTGCTTGCTGTGCTGCCTGTGCTTGCTGCCTGTGCTTACTGTGCTGCCTGTGCTTGCTGTGCTGTCTGTGCTTGCTGCCTGTGCTTGCTGTGCTGCCTGTGCTTGCTGCCTGTGCTTGCTGTGCTGCCTGTGCTTGCTGCCTGTGCTTGCTGCCTGTGCTTACTGTGCTGCCTGTGCTTGCTGTGCTGCGTGTGCTTGCTGCCTGTGCTTGCTGTGCTGCCTGTGCTTGCTGTGCTTGCTGTGCTGCCTGAGCTGCCTGTGCTTGCTGCCTGTGCTTGCTGTGCTGCCTGTGCTTGCTGCCCGTGCTTACTGTGCTGCCTGTGCTTGCCTCCTGTGCTTGCTGTGCTGCCTGTGCTTGCTGCCTGTGCTTGCTGTGCTGCCTGTGCTTGCTGCCTGTGCTTGCTGCCTGTGCTTGCTGCCTGTGATTGCTGTGCTGCCTGTGCTTGCTGCCTGTGCTTACTGTGCTGCCTGTGCTTGCTGTGCTGTCTGTGCTTGCTGCCTGTGCTTGCTGTGCTGCCTGTGCTTGCTGCCTGTGCTTGCTGTGCTGCCTGTGCTTGCTGCCTGTGCTTGCTGTGCTGCCTGTGCTTGCTGCCTGTGCTTGCTGTGCTGCCTGTGCTTGCTGCCTGTGCTTGCTGTGCTGCCTGAGCTGCCTGTGCTTGCTGCCTGTGCCTGCTGTGTTGCCTGTGCTTGCTGCCTGTGCTTGCTGTGCTGCCTGTGCTGCCTGTGTTTGCTGCCTGTGCTTGCTGTGCTGCCTGAGCATACTGTGCTTGCTGCCTGTGCTTGCTGTGCTGCCTTTGCTTGCTGCCTGTGCTTGCTGTGCTGCCTGTGCTTGCTGCCTGTGCTTGCTGTGCCGCCTGTGCTTGTTGTGCTGCCTGTGCTTGCTATGCTGCCTGTGCTTGCTGTGCTTGCTATGCTGCCTGTGCAAGCTGCCTGTGCTTCCTGCCTGTGCTGCCTGTGCTTGCTGTGCTTGCTATGCTGCCTGTGCAAGCTGCCTGTGCTTGGTGTGCTGCCTGTGCTTACTGTGCTGCCTGTGCTTGCTGTGCTGTCTGTGCTTGCTGCCTGTGCTTGCTGTGCTGCCTGTGCTTGCTGCCTGTGCTTACTGTGCTGCATGTGCTTGCTGTGCTGCGTGTGCTTGCTGCCTGTGCTTGCTGTGCTGCCTGTGCTTGCTGCCTGTGCTTGCTGTGCTGCCTGAGCTGCCTGTGCTTGCTGCCTGTGCTTGCTGCCTGTGCTTGCTGTGCTGCCTGTGCTTGCTGCCTGTGCTTGCTGTGCTGCCTGTGCTTGCTGCCTGTGCTGTGCTGCCTGTGCTTGCTGTGCTGCCTGTGTTTGCTGTGCTGCCTGTGCTTGCTGCCTGTGCTTGCTGCCTGTGCTTGCTGCCTGTGTTTGCTGTGCTGCCTGTGCTTGCTGCCTGTGCTTGCTGTGCTGCCTGTGCTTGCTGCCTGTGCTTGCTGCCTGTGCTTGCTGTGCTGCCTGTGCAGTGCTGCCTGTGCAGTGCTGCCTGTGCTTGATGTGCTGCCTGTGCTTGCTGCCTGTGCTTGCTATGCTGCCTGTTAGCGATGCATTTGATTTCGCCCATAACACGCGGTAATTCGACAGTGGCACACGACAGTGCGTTGCTGTGTCACCTGTTTTTGGAGGCGCCGGGAGTCGCGGATCATATGTTTACCTCGGCGGCCGGTGCATTGACCTGCGTCTCAGTAAAAGTAAGCATTGTAAACAAATGCGAGAGTGAATCTCGCCGAAGATCGGAGCAGGATTTGCCTGTTGGAGAGAGGACGGAGCTTGAACCCCCTGCACTTCCCCCAGAATCGCTAAAAAACGAACACATCTCGTCGAGCTATTTTGCGGGTTTCTAACATGCCTGTGCTTGCTGCCTGTGCTTGCTGTGCTGCCTGTGTTTGCTGTGCTACCTGTTTTTGCTGCCTGTGCTTGCTGTGCTGCCTGTGCTTGCTGCCTGTGCTTGCTGCCTGTGCTGTGCTGCCTGTGCTTGCTGTGCTGCCTGTGTTTGCTGTGCTGCCTGTGCTTGCTGCCTGTGCTTGCTGCCTGTGCTTGCTGCCTGTGTTTGCTGTGCTGCCGGTGCTTGCTGCCTGTGTTTGCTGTGCTGCCTGTGCTTGCTGTGCTGCCTGTGCTTGCTGCCTGTGCTTGCTGCCTGTGCTTGCTGTACTTGCTGTGCTGCCTGTGCTTGCTGCCTGTGCTTGCTGTGCTGCCTGTGCTTGCTGTGCTGCCTGTGCTTGCTGCCTGTGCTTGCTGTGCTGCCTGTGCTTGCTGTGCTGCCTGTGTTTGCTGCCTGTGCTTGCTGTGCTGCCTGTGTTTGCTGTGCTGCCTGTGCTTGCTGCCTGTGCTTACTGCCTGCGCTTGCTGTGCTGCCTGTGCTTGCTGCCTATGCTTGCTGCCTGTGCTTGCTGTGCTGCCTGTGCTGGCTGTGCTGCCTGTGCTGTGCTGCCTGTGCTTGCTGTGCTGCCTGTGTTTGCTGTGCTGCCGGTGCTTGCTGCCTGTGCTTGCTGTGCTTGCTGCCTGTGCTTGCTGCCTGTGCTTTGCTGCCTGTGCTTGCTGTGCTGCCTGTGCTTGCTGCCTGTGCTTGCTGTACTTGCTATGCTGCCTGTGCTTGCTGTGCTGCCTGTGCTTGCTGCCTGTGCTTGCTGTGCTGCCTGTGCTTGCTGTGCTGCCTGTGCTTGCTGCCTGTGCTTGCTGTGCTGCCTGTGCTTGCTGCCTGTGCTTGCTGTGCTACCTGTGCTTGCTGTGCTGCCTGTGCTTGCTGCCTGTGCTTCCTGTGCTGCCTATGCTTGCTGCCTGTGCTTGCTGTCTGTGCTTGCTGCCTGTGCTTGCTGTGCTGCCTGTGTTTGCTGTGCTGCCGGTGCTTGCTGCCTGTGCTTGCTGCCTGTGCTTGCTGCCTGTGCTTGCTGTGCTGCCTGTGTTTGCTGCCTGTGCTTGCTGTGCTGCCTGTGCTTGCTGCCTGTGCTTGCTGTGCTGCCTGTGCTTGCTGCCTGTGCTAGCTGTGCTGCCTGTGCTTGCTGCCTGTGCTTGCTGTGCTGCCTGTGTTTGCTGTGCTGCCTGTGCTTGCTGCCTGTGCTTGCTGTGCTGCCTGTGCTTGCTGCATGTGCTTACTGTGCTGCCTGTGCTGTCTGTGCTTGCTGCCTGTGCTTGCTGTGCTGCCTGTGCTTGCTGCCTGTGATTGCTGCCTGTGCTTACTGTGCTGCCTGTGCTTGCTGTGCTGTGTGTGCTTGCTGCCTGTGCTTGCTGTGCTGCCTGTGCTTGCTGTGCTGCCTGAGCTGCCTGTGCTTGCTGCCTGTGCTTGCTGCCTGTGCTTGCTGTGCTGCCTGTGCTTGCTGCCTGTGCTTGCTGTGCTTGCTGTGCTGCCTGAGCATACTGTGCTTGCTGCCTGTGCTTGCTGTGCTGCCTTTGCTTGCTGCCTGTGCTTGCTGTGCTGCCTGTGCTTGCTGCCTGTGCTTGCTGTGCCGCCTGTGCTTGTTGTGCTGCCTGTGCTTGCTGTGCTTGCTATGCTGCCTGTGCTTGCTGCCTGTGCTGCCTGTGCTGCCTGTGCTGCCTGTGCTTGCTGTGCTTGCTATGCTGCCTGTGCAAGCTGCCTGTGCTGCCTGTGCTTGCTGCCTGTGCTGCCTGTGCTTGCTGCCTGTACTTGCTGTGCTGCCTGTGCTTGCTGCGCTGCCTGTGCTTGCTGCCTGTGGTTGCAGTGCTGCCTGTGCTTGCTGCCTGTGCTTGCTGCCTGTGCTTGCTGTGCTGCCTGTGCAAGCTGCCTGTGCTTGCTGAGCTGCCTGTGCTTGCTGCCTGTGCTTGCTGCCTGTGCTTGCTGTGCTGCCTGTGCTGTGCTGCCTGTGCTGTGCTGCCTGTGCTTGCTGTGCTGCCTGTGCTTGCTGTGCTGCCTGTGCTTGCTGTGCTGCCTGTGCTTGCTGCCTGTGCTTGCTGTGCTGCCTGTGCTTGCTGCCTGTGCTTGCTGTGCTGCCTGTGCTTGCCTCCTGTGCTTGCTGTGCTGCCTGTGCTTGCTGCCTGTGCTTGCTGTGCTGCCTGTGCTTGCTGCCTGTGCTTGCTGTGCTGCCTGTGCTGTGCTGCCTGACCTGCCTGTGCAAGCTGCCTGTGCTTGCTGCCTGTGCTGCCTGTGCTTGCTGTGCTGCCTGTGCTAGCTGCCTGTGCTTGCTGTGCTGCCTGAGCTGCCTGTGCTTGCTGTGCTGCCTGTGCTTGCTGCCTGTGCTTACTGTGCTGCCTGTGCTTGCTGTGCTGCCTGTGCTTGCTGCCTGTGCTTGCTGTGCTGCCTGTGCTTGCTGCCTGTGCTTGCTGTGCTGCCTGAGCTGCCTGTGCTTGCTGCCTGTGCCTGCTGTGTTGCCTGTGCTTGCTGCCTGTGCTTGCTGTGCTGCCTGTGCTGCCTGTGTTTGCTGCCTGTGCTTGCTGTGCTGCCTGAGCATACTGTGCTTGCTGCCTGTGCTTGCTGTGCTGCCTTTGCTTGCTGCCTGTGCTTGCTGTGCTGCCTGTGCTTGCTGCCTGTGCTTGCTGTGCCGCCTGTGCTTGTTGTGCTGCCTGTGCTTGCTATGCTGCCTGTGCTTGCTGTGCTTGCTATGCTGCCTGTGCAAGCTGCCTGTGCTTCCTGCCTGTGCTGCCTGTGCTTGCTGTGCTTGCTATGCTGCCTGTGCAAGCTGCCTGTGCTTGGTGTGCTGCCTGTGCTTACTGTGCTGCCTGTGCTTGCTGTGCTGTCTGTGCTTGCTGCCTGTGCTTGCTGTGCTGCCTGTGCTTGCTGCCTGTGCTTACTGTGCTGCATGTGCTTGCTGTGCTGCGTGTGCTTGCTGCCTGTGCTTGCTGTGCTGCCTGTGCTTGCTGCCTGTGCTTGCTGTGCTGCCTGAGCTGCCTGTGCTTGCTGCCTGTGCTTGCTGCCTGTGCTTGCTGTGCTGCCTGTGCTTGCTGCCTGTGCTTACTGTGCTGCCTGTGCTTGCCTCCTGTGCTTGCTGTGCTGCCTGTGCTTGCTGCCTGTGCTTGCTGTGCTGCCTGTGCTTGCTGCCTGTGCTTGCTGTGCTGCCTGTGCTTGCTGCCTGTGCTTGCTGTGCTGCCTGTGCTTGCTGCCTGTGCTTGCTGTGCTTCCTGTGCTTGCTGTGCTGAGTGTGTTTGCTGCCTGTGCTTGCTGTGCTGCCTGTGCTTGCTGCCTGTGCTTGCTGTGCTGCCTGTGCTTTGCTGCCTGTGCTTGCTGTGCTGCCTGTGTTTGCTGTGCTGCCTGTGCTTGCTGCCTGTGCTTGCTGTGCTGCCTGTGCTTGCTGCATGTGCTTACTGTGCTGCCTGTGCTGTCTGGGCTTGCTGCCTGTGCTTGCTGTGCTGCCTGTGCTTGCTGCCTGTGATTGCTGCCTGTGCTTACTGTGCTGCCTGTGCTTGCTGTGCTGTGTGTGCTTGCTGCCTGTGCTTGCTGTGCTGCCTGTGCTTGCTGCCTGTGCTTGCTGTGCTGCCTGAGCTGCCTGTGCTTGCTGCCTGTGCTTGCTGCCTGTGCTTGCTGTGCTGCCTGTGCTTGCTGCCTGTGCTTGCTGTGCTTGCTGTGCTGCCTGAGCATACTGTGCTTGCTGCCTGTGCTTGCTGTGCTGCCTTTGCTTGCTGCCTGTGCTTGCTGTGCTGCCTGTGCTTGCTGCCTGTGCTTGCTGTGCCGCCTGTGCTTGTTGTGCTGCCTGTGCTTGCTGTGCTTGCTATGCTGCCTGTGCTTGCTGCCTGTGCTGCCTGTGCTGCCTGTGCTGCCTGTGCTTGCTGTGCTTGCTATGCTGCCTGTGCAAGCTGCCTGTGCTTGCTGTGCTGCCTGTGCTTGCTGCCTGTGCTGCCTGTGCTTGCTGCCTGTGCTTGCTGTGCTGCCTGTGCTTGCTGCGCTGCCTGTGCTTGCTGCCTGTGGTTGCAGTGCTGCCTGTGCTTGCTGCCTGTGCTTGCTGCCTGTGCTTGCTGCCTGTGCTTGCTGCCTGTGCTTGCTGTGCTGCCTGTGCTTGCCTCCTGTGCTTGCTGTGCTGCCTGTGCAAGCTGCCTGTGCTTGCTGAGCTGCCTGTGCTTGCTGCCTGTGCTTGCTGTGCTGCCTGTGCTGTGCTGCCTGTGCTGTGCTGCCTGTGCTGTGCTGCCTGTGCTGTGCTGCCTGTGCTTGCTGTGCTGCCTGTGCTTGCTGCCTGTGCTTGCTGCCTGTGCTTGCTGTGCTGCCTGTGCTTGCCTCCTGTGCTTGCTGTGCTGCCTGTGCTTGCTGCCTGTGCTTGCTGTGCTGCCTGTGCTTGCTGCCTGTGCTTGCTGTGCTGCCTGTGCTGTGCTGCCTGTGCTGTGCTGCCTGTGCTGTGCTGCCTGACCTGCCTGTGCAAGCTGCCTGTGCTTGCTGCCTGTGCTGCCTGTGCTTGCTGTGCTTGCTATGCTGCCTGTGCAAGCTGCCTGTGCTTGGTGTGCTGCCTGTGCTTGCTGTGCTGCGTGTGCTTGCTACCTGTGCTTGCTGTGCTGCCTGTGCTAGCTGCCTGTGCTTGCTGTGCTGCCTGAGCTGCCTGTGCTTGCTGTGCTGCCTGTGCTTGCTGCCTGTGCTTACTGTGCTGCCTGTGCTTGCTGTGCTGTCTGTGCTTGCTGCCTGTGCTTGCTGTGCTGCCTGTGCTTGCTGCCTGTGCTTGCTGTGCTGCCTGTGCTTGCTGCCTGTGCTTGCTGCCTGTGCTTGCTGCCTGTGCTTACTGTGCTGCCTGTGCTTGCTGTGCTGCGTGTGCTTGCTGCCTGTGCTTGCTGTGCTGCCTGTGCTTGCTGTGCTGCCTGAGCTGCCTGTGTTTGCTGTGCTGCCTGTGCTTGCTGTGCTGCCTGTGTTTGCTGTGCTGCCAGTGCTTGCTGCCTGTGCTTGCTGGCTGTGCTTGCTGTGCTGCCTGTGCTTGCTGTGCTGCCTGTGCTGCCTGTGCTTGCTGTGCTGCCTGTGCTTGCTGCCTGTGCTGCCAGTGCTTGCTGCCTGTGCTTGCTTCCTGTGCTTGCTGTGCTGCCTGTGCTGTGCTGCCTGTGCTTGCTGTGCTGCCTGTGCTGCCTGTGCTTGCTGCCTGTGCTGCCTGTGCTTGCTGTGCTGCCTGTGCTTGCTGCCTGTGCTTGCTGTACTTGCTATGCTGCCTGTGCTGCCCGTGCTTGCTGTGCTGCCTGTGCTTGCTGGCTGTGCTTGCTGTGCTTGCTGTGCTGCCTGTGCTGCCAGTGCTTGCTGCCTGTGCTTGCTTCCTGAGTTTGCTGTGCTGCCTGTGCTGTGCTGCCTGTGCTTGCTGTGCTGCCTGTGTTTGCTGTGCTGCCTGTGCTTGCTGCCTGTGCTTACTGCCTGTGCTTGCTGTGCTGCCTGTGTTTGCTGTGCTGCCTGTGTTTGATGTGCTTGCTGTCTGTGCTTGCTGTGCTGCCTGTGTTTGCTGCCTGTGCTTGCTGCCTGTGCTTGCTGTGCTGCCTGTGCTTGCTGTGCTGCCTGTGCTTGCTGCCTGTGCTTGCTGTGCTGCCTGTTAGCGATGCATTTGATTTCGCCCATAACACGCGGTAATTCGACAGTGGCACACGACAGTGCGTTGCTGTGTCACCTGTTTTTGGAGGCGCCGAGAGTCGCGGATCATATGTTTACCTCGGCGGCCGGTGCATTGACCTGCGTCTCAGTAAGAGTAAGCATTGTAAACAAATGCGAGAGTGAATCTCGCAGAAGATCGGAGCAGGCTTTGCCTGTTGGAAAGAGGACGGAGCTTGACCCCTCTGCACTTCCCCCAGAATCGCTAAAACGAACTCGTCGAGCTATTTTGCGGGTTTCTAACATGCCAGTGCTTGATGCCTGTGCTTGCTGTGCTGCCTGTGCTTGCTATGCTGCCTGTGCTTGCTGCCTGTGCTTGCTGCCTGTGCTTGCAGTGCTGCCTGTGCTTGCTGCCTGTGCTTGCTGTGCTGCCTGTGCTTGCTGCCTGTGCTTGCTGTGCTGCCTGTGCTTGCTGTGCTGCCTGTGCTGTGTTGCCTGTGCTTGCTGTGCTGCCTGTGCTTGCCGCCTGTGCTTGCTGTGCTGCCTGTGCTTGCTGCCTGTGCTTGCTGTGCTGCCTGTGCTTGCTGTGTTGCCTGTGTTTGCTGTGCTGCCTGTGCTTGCTGCCAGTGCTTGCTGTGCTGCCTGTGCTTGCTGCCTGTGCTTGCTGCCTGTGCTTGCTGCCTGTGCTTGCTGTGCTGCCTGTGCTTGCTGCCTGTGCTTGCTGTGCTGCCTGTGCTTGCTGCCTGTGCTTGCTGCCTGCGCTTGCTGTGCTGCCTGTTCTTGCTGCCTATGCTTGCTGCCTGTGCTTGCTGTGCTGCCTGTGCTTGCTGTGCTGCCTGTGCTGTGCTGCCTGTGCTTGCTGTGCTGCCTGTGTTTGCTGTGCTGCCGGTGCTTGCTGCCTGTGCTTGCTGTGCTGCCTGTGCTTGCTGCCTGTGCTTGCTGTGCTGCCTGTGCTTGCTGTGCTGCCTGTGCTTGCTGCCTGTGCTTGCTGTGCTGCCTGTGCTTGCTGCCTGTGTTTGCTGTGCTGCCTGTGCTTGCTGTGCTGCCTGTGTTTGCTGTGCTGCCAGTGCTTGCTGCCTGTGCTTGCTGCCTGTGCTTGCTGTACTTGCTATGCTGCCCGTGCTTGCTGTGCTGCCTGTGCTTGCTGCCCGTGCTTGCTGTGCTGCCTGTGCTTGCTGGCTGTGCTTGCTGTGCTGCCTGTGCTTGCTGTGCTGCCTGTGCTGCCTGTGCTTGCTGTGCTGCCTGTGCTTGCTGCCTGTGCTGCCTGTGCTTTCTGCCTGTGCTGCCTGTGCTTGCTGTGCTGCCTGTGCTGTGCTGCCTGTGCTTGCTCTGCTGCCTGTGCTTGCTTCCTGTGCTGCCTGTGCTGTGCTGCCTGTGCTTGCTGTGCTGCCTGTGCTGCCTGTGCTTGCTGCCTGTGCTTGCTGTACTTGCTATGCTGCCTGTGCTTGCTTTGCTGCCTGTGCTTGCTGACTGTGCTTGCTGCCTGTGCTTGCTGTACTTGCTATGCTGCCTGTGCTTGCTGTACTTGCTATGCTGCCTGTGCTTGCTGTGCTGCCTGTGCTTGCTGCCTGTGCTTGCTGTGCTGCCTGTGCTTGCTGCCTGTGCTGTGCTGCCTGTGCTTGCTGTGCTGCCTGTGTTTGCTGTGCTGCCTGTGCTTGCTGCCTGTGCTTGCTGCCTGTGCTTGCTGCCTGTGTTTGCTGTGCTGCCTGTGCTTGCTGCCTGTGCTTGCTGTGCTGCCTGTGCTTGCTGCCTGTGCTTGCTGCCTGTGCTTGCTGCCTGTGCTTGCTGTGCTGCCTGTGCAGTGCTGCCTGTGCAGTGCTGCCTGTGCTTGCTGTGCTGCCTGTGCTTGCTGCCTGTGCTTGCTGTGCTGCCTGTGCTTGCTGCCTGTGCTGTGCTGCCTGTGCTTGCTGTGCTGCCTGTGTTTGCTGTGCTGCCTGTGCTTGCTGCCTGTGCTTGCTGCCTGTGCTTGCTGCCTGTGTTTGCTGTGCTGCCTGTGCTTGCTGCCTGTGCTTGCTGTGCTGCCTGTGCTTGCTGCCTGTGCTTGCTGCCTGTGCTTGCTGTGCTGCCTGTGCAGTGCTGCCTGTGCAGTGCTGCCTGTGCTTGATGTGCTGCCTGTGCTTGCTGCCTGTGCTTGCTATGCTGCCTGTTAGCGATGCATTTGATTTCGCCCATAACACGCGGTAATTCGACAGTGGCACACGACAGTGCGTTGCTGTGTCACCTGTTTTTGGAGGCGCCGGGAGTCGCGGATCATATGTTTACCTCGGCGGCCGGTGCATTGACCTGCGTCTCAGTAAAAGTAAGCATTGTAAACAAATGCGAGAGTGAATCTCGCCGAAGATCGGAGCAGGATTTGCCTGTTGGAGAGAGGACGGAGCTTGAACCCCCTGCACTTCCCCCAGAATCGCTAAAAAACGAACACATCTCGTCGAGCTATTTTGCGGGTTTCTAACATGCCTGTGCTTGCTGCCTGTGCTTGCTGTGCTGCCTGTGTTTGCTGTGCTACCTGTTTTTGCTGCCTGTGCTTGCTGTGCTGCCTGTGCTTGCTGCCTGTGCTTGCTGCCTGTGCTGTGCTGCCTGTGCTTGCTGTGCTGCCTGTGTTTGCTGTGCTGCCTGTGCTTGCTGCCTGTGCTTGCTGCCTGTGCTTGCTGCCTGTGTTTGCTGTGCTGCCGGTGCTTGCTGCCTGTGTTTGCTGTGCTGCCTGTGCTTGCTGTGCTGCCTGTGCTTGCTGCCTGTGCTTGCTGCCTGTGCTTGCTGCCTGTGCTTGCTGTACTTGCTGTGCTGCCTGTGCTTGCTGCCTGTGCTTGCTGTGCTGCCTGTGCTTGCTGTGCTGCCTGTGCTTGCTGCCTGTGCTTGCTGTGCTACCTGTGCTTGCTGTGCTGCCTGTGCTTGCTGCCTGTGCTTCCTGTGCTGCCTATGCTTGCTGCCTGTGCTTGCTGTCTGTGCTTGCTGCCTGTGCTTGCTGTGCTGCCTGTGCTTGCTGCCTGTGCTTGCTGTGCTGCCTGTGCTGTGCTGCCTGTGCTTGCTGTGCTGCCTGTGCTGTCTGTGCTTGCTGTGCTGCCTGTGCTTGCTGCCTGTGCTTCCTGTCCTGCCTGTGCTTGCTGCCTGTGCTTGCTGTGCTGCCTGTGCTTGCTGCCTGTGCTTGCTGTGCTGCCTGTGCTTGCTGCCTGTGCTTGCTGTGCTGCCTGTGCTTGCTGTGCTGCCTGTGCTTGCTGCCTGTGCTTGCTGTGCTGCCTGTGCTTGCTGCCTGTGCTTGCTGTGCAGACCTGTTAGCGATGCATTTGATTTCGCCCATAACACGCGGTAATTCGACAGTGGCATACGACAGTGCGTTGCTGTGTCACCTGTTTTTGGAGGCGCCGAGAGTCGCGGATCATATGTTTACCTCGGCGGCCGGTGCATTGACCTGCGTCTCAGTAAGAGTAAGCATTGTAAACAAATGCGAGAGTGAATCTCGCAGAAGATCGGAGCAGGCTTTGCCTGTTGGAAAGAGGACGGAGCTTGACCCCTCTGCACTTCCCCCAGAATCGCTAAAACGAACTCGTCGAGCTATTTTGCGGGTTTCTAACATGCCAGTGCTTGATGCCTGTGCTTGCTGTGCTGCCTGTGCTTGCTATGCTGCCTGTGCTTGCTGCCTGTGCTTGCTGCCTGTGCTTGCAGTGCTGCCTGTGCTTGCTGCCTGTGCTTGCTGTGCTGCCTGTGCTTGCTGCCTGTGCTTGCTGTGCTGCCTGTGCTGTGTTGCCTGTGCTTGCTGTGCTGCCTGTGCTTGCCGCCTGTGCTTGCTGTGCTGCCTGTGCTTGCTGCCTGTGCTTGCTGTGCTGCCTGTGCTTGCTGTGTTGCCTGTGTTTGCTGTGCTGCCTGTGCTTGCTGCCAGTGCTTGCTGTGCTGCCTGTGCTTGCTGCCTGTGCTTGCTGCCTGTGCTTGCTGTGCTGCCTGTGCTTGCTGCCTGTGCTTGCTGTGCTGCCTGTGCTTGCTGCCTGTGCTTGCTGCCTGCGCTTGCTGTGCTGCCTGTTCTTGCTGCCTATGCTTGCTGCCTGTGCTTGCTGTGCTGCCTGTTCTTGCTGTGCTGCCTGTGCTGTGCTGCCTGTGCTTGCTGTGCTGCCTGTGTTTGCTGTGCTGCCGGTGCTTGCTGCCTGTGCTTGCTGTGCTGCCTGTGCTTGCTGCCTGTGCTTGCTGTGCTGCCTGTGCTTGCTGTGCTGCCTGTGCTTGCTGCCTGTGCTTGCTGTGCTGCCTGTGCTTGCTGCCTGTGTTTGCTGTGCTGCCTGTGCTTGCTGTGCTGCCTGTGTTTGCTGTGCTGCCAGTGCTTGCTGCCTGTGCTTGCTGCCTGTGCTTGCTGTACTTGCTATGCTGCCCGTGCTTGCTGTGCTGCCTGTGCTTGCTGCCCGTGCTTGCTGTGCTGCCTGTGCTTGCTGGCTGTGCTTGCTGTGCTGCCTGTGCTTGCTGTGCTGCCTGTGCTGCGTGTGCTTGCTGTGCTGCCTGTGCTTGCTGCCTGTGCTGCCTGTGCTTTCTGCCTGTGCTGCCTGTGCTTGCTGTGCTGCCTGTGCTGTGCTGCCTGTGCTTGCTCTGCTGCCTGTGCTTGCTTCCTGTGCTGCCTGTGCTGTGCTGCCTGTGCTTGCTGTGCTGCCTGTGCTGCCTGTGCTTGCTGCCTGTGCTTGCTGTGCTGCCTGTGCTTGCTGCCTGTGCTTGCTGTGCTGCCTGTGCTTGCTGTGCTGCCTGTGTTTGCTGTGCTGCCTGCGCTTGCTGCCTGTGCTTGCTGTGCTGCCTGTGCTGCCTGTGCTTGCTGCCTGTGCTTGCTGTGCTGCCTGTGCTTGCTGCCTGTGCTTGCTGTGCTGCCTGGGCTTGCTGTGCTGCCTGTGCTTGCTGCCTGTGCTTGCTGCCTGTGCTTGCTGTACTTGCTATGCTGCCTGTGCTTGCTTTGCTACCTGTGCTTGCTGACTGTGCTTGCTGCCTGTGCTTGCTGTACTTGCTATGCTGCCTGTGCTTGCTGTGCTGCCTGTGCTTGCTGCCTGTGCTTGCTGTGCTGCCTGTGCTTGCTGCCTGTGCTGTGCTGCCTGTGCTTGCTGTGCTGCCTGTGTTTGCTGTGCTGCCTGTGCTTGCTGCCTGTGCTTGCTGCCTGTGCTTGCTGCCTGTGTTTGCTGTGCTGCCTGTGCTTGCTGCCTGTGCTTGCTGTGCTGCCTGTGCTTGCTGCCTGTGCTTGCTGCCTGTGCTTGCTGTGCTGCCTGTGCAGTGCTGCCTGTGCAGTGCTGCCTGTGCTTGATGTGCTGCCTGTGCTTGCTGCCTGTGCTTGCTATGCTGCCTGTTAGCGATGCATTTGATTTCGCCCATAACACGCGGTAATTCGACAGTGGCACACGACAGTGCGTTGCTGTGTCACCTGTTTTTGGAGGCGCCGGGAGTCGCGGATCATATGTTTACCTCGGCGGCCGGTGCATTGACCTGCGTCTCAGTAAAAGTAAGCATTGTAAACAAATGCGAGAGTGAATCTCGCCGAAGATCGGAGCAGGATTTGCCTGTTGGAGAGAGGACGGAGCTTGAACCCCCTGCACTTCCCCCAGAATCGCTAAAAAACGAACACATCTCGTCGAGCTATTTTGCGGGTTTCTAACATGCCTGTGCTTGCTGCCTGTGCTTGCTGTGCTGCCTGTGTTTGCTGTGCTACCTGTTTTTGCTGCCTGTGCTTGCTGTGCTGCCTGTGCTTGCTGCCTGTGCTTGCTGCCTGTTCTGTGCTGCCTGTGCTTGCTGTGCTGCCTGTGTTTGCTGTGCTGCCTGTGCTTGCTGCCTGTGCTTGCTGCCTGTGCTTGCTGCCTGTGTTTGCTGTGCTGCCGGTGCTTGCTGCCTGTGTTTGCTGTGCTGCCTGTGCTTGCTGTGCTGCCTGTGCTTGCTGCCTGTGCTTGCTGCCTGTGCTTGCTGTACTTGCTGTGCTGCCTGTGCTTGCTGCCTGTGCTTGCTGTGCTGCCTGTGCTTGCTGTGCTGCCTGTGCTTGCTGCCTGTGCTTGCTGTGCTGCCTGTGCTTGCTGTGCTGCCTGTGTTTGCTGCCTGTGCTTGCTGTGCTGCCTGTGTTTGCTGTGCTGCCTGTGCTTGCTGCCTGTGCTTACTGCCTGCGCTTGCTGTGCTGCCTGTGCTTGCTGCCTATGCTTGCTGCCTGTGCTTGCTGTGCTGCCTGTGCTGGCTGTGCTGCCTGTGCTGTGCTGCCTGTGCTTGCTGTGCTGCCTGTGTTTGCTGTGCTGCCGGTGCTTGCTGCCTGTGCTTGCTGTGCTTGCTGCCTGTGCTTGCTGCCTGTGCTTTGCTGCCTGTGCTTGCTGTGCTGCCTGTGCTTGCTGCCTGTGCTTGCTGTACTTGCTATGCTGCCTGTGCTTGCTGTGCTGCCTGTGCTTGCTGCCTGTGCTTGCTGTGCTGCCTGTGCTTGCTGTGCTGCCTGTGCTTGCTGCCTGTGCTTGCTGTGCTGCCTGTGCTTGCTGCCTGTGCTTGCTGTGCTACCTGTGCTTGCTGTGCTGCCTGTGCTTGCTGCCTGTGCTTCCTGTGCTGCCTATGCTTGCTGCCTGTGCTTGCTGTCTGTGCTTGCTGCCTGTGCTTGCTGTGCTGCCTGTGTTTGCTGTGCTGCCGGTGCTTGCTGCCTGTGCTTGCTGCCTGTGCTTGCTGCCTGTGCTTGCTGTGCTGCCTGTGTTTGCTGCCTGTGCTTGCTGTGCTGCCTGTGCTTGCTGCCTGTGCTTGCTGTGCTGCCTGTGCTTGCTGCCTGTGCTAGCTGTGCTGCCTGTGCTTGCTGCCTGTGCTTGCTGTGCTGCCTGTGTTTGCTGTGCTGCCTGTGCTTGCTGCCTGTGCTTGCTGCCTGTGCTTGCTGTAGTTGCTATGCTGCCCGTGCTTGCTGTGCTGCCTGAGCTTGCTGTGCTTGCTGTGCTGCCTGTGC
The DNA here is from genome assembly GCA_963942575.1 of Priocnemis perturbator. Taxonomy (NCBI): domain Eukaryota; kingdom Metazoa; phylum Arthropoda; class Insecta; order Hymenoptera; family Pompilidae; genus Priocnemis; species Priocnemis perturbator. Next base: position 296,947 of record CAWWDK010000157.1, read on the forward strand.
TTGTTGTGCTGCCTGTGCTTGCTGTGCTGCCTGTGCTTGCTGCCTGTGCTTGCTGCCTGTGCTTGCTGTGCTGCCTGTGCTTGCTGTGCTGCCTGTGCTTGCTGCCTGTGCTTGCTATGCTGCCTGTTAGCGATGCATTTGATTTCGCCCATAACACGCGGTAATTCGACAGTGGCACACGACAGTGCGTTGCTGTGTCACCTGTTTTTGGAGGCGCCGAGAGTCGCGGATCATATGTTTACCTCGGCGGCCGGTGCATTGACCTGCGTCTCAGTAAGAATAAGCATTGTAAACAAATGCGAGAGTGAATCTCGCAGAACATCGGAGCAGGCTTTGCCTGTTGGAAAGAGGACGGAGCTTGACCCCTCTGCACTTCCCCCAGAATCGCTAAAACGAACTCGTCGAGCTATTTTGCGGGTTTCTAACATGCCAGTGCTTGATGCCTGTGCTTGCTGTGCTGCCTGTGCTTGCTGTACTGCCTGTGCTTGCTGCCTGTGCTTGCTGTGCTGCCTGTGCTGCCTGTGTTTGCTGTGCTGCCTGTGCTTGCTGTCTGTGCTTGCTGTGCTGCCTGTGCTGTGCTGCCTGTGCTTGCTGTGCTGCCTGTGCTTGCTGTGCTGTCTGTGCTTGCTGTGCTGCCTGTGCTTGCTGCCTGTGCTTGCTGCCTGTGCTTCCTGTCCTGCCTGTGCTTGCTGCCTGTGCTTGCTGTGCTGCCTGTGCTTGCTGCCTGTGCTTGCTGTGCTGCCTGTGCTTGCTGCCTGTGCTTGCTGTGCTGCCTGTGCTTGCTGCCTGTGCTTGCTGTGCTGCCTGTGCTTGCTGCCTGTGCTTGCTGTGCTGCCTGTGCTTGCTGCCTGTGCTTGCTGTGCAGACCTGTTAGCGATGCATTTGATTTCGCCCATAACACGCGGTAATTCGACAGTGGCATACGACAGTGCGTTGCTGTGTCACCTGTTTTTGGAGGCGCCGAGAGTCGCGGATCATATGTTTACCTCGGCGGCCGGTGCATTGACCTTCGTCTCAGTAAGAGTAAGCATTGTAAACAAATGCGAGAGTGAATCTCGCCGAAGATCGGAGCAGGATTTGCCTGTTGGAAAGAGGACGGAGCTTGACCCCTCTGCACTTCCCCCAGAATCGCTAAAACGAACACATCTCGTCGAGCTATTTTGCGGGTTTCTAACATGCTGTGCTGCCTGTGCTTGCTGGCTGTGCTTGCTGTGCTGCCTGTGCTTGCTGTGCTGCCTGTGCTGCCTGTGCTTGCTGTGCTGCCTGTGCTTGCTGCCTGTGCTGCCTGTGCTTGCTGTGCTGCCTGTGCTGTGCTGCCTGTGCTTGCTTCCTGTGCTTGCTGTGCTGCCTGTGCTGTGCTGTGCTGCCTGTGCTTGCTGCCTGTGCTTGCTGTACTTGCTATGCTGCCTGTGCTTGCTTTGCTGCCTGTGCTTGCTGTGCTGCCTGTGCTTGCTGTGCTGCCTGTGCTTGCTGCCTGTGCTTGCTGTGGTGCCTGTGTTTGCTGTGCTGCCTGTGCTTGCTGTGCTGCCTGTGTTTGCTGTGCTGCCTGTTTTTGCTGCCTGTGCTTGTTGTGCTGCCTGTGCTTGCTGTGCTGCCTGTGCTTGCTGCCTGTGCTTGCTGCCTGTGCTTGCTGTGCTGCCTGTGCTTGCTGTGCTGCCTGTGCTTGCTGCCTGTGCTTGCTATGCTGCCTGTTAGCGATGCATTTGATTTCGCCCATAACACGCGGTAATTCGACAGTGGCACACGACAGTGCGTTGCTGTGTCACCTGTTTTTGGAGGCGCCGAGAGTCGCGGATCATATGTTTACCTCGGCTGCCGGTGCATTGACCTGCGTCTCAGTAAGAATAAGCATTGTAAACAAATGCGAGAGTGAATCTCGCAGAACATCGGAGCAGGCTTTGCCTGTTGGAAAGAGGACGGAGCTTGACCCCTCTGCACTTCCCCCAGAATCGCTAAAACGAACTCGTCGAGCTATTTTGCGGGTTTCTAACATGCCAGTGCTTGATGCCTGTGCTTGCTGTGCTGCCTGTGCTTGCTATGCTGCCTGTGCTTGCTGCCTGTGCTTGCTGCCTGTGCTTGCAGTGCTGCCTGTGCTTGCTGCCTGTGCTTGCTGTGCTGCCTGTGCTTGCTGTGCTGCCTGTGCTTGCTGCCTGTGCTTGCTGTGCTGCCTGTGCTGTGCTGCCTGTGCTTGCTGTGCTGCCTGTGCTTGCCGCCTGTGCTTGCTGTGCTGCCTGTGCTTGCTGCCTGTGCTTGCTGCCTGTGCTTGCTGTGCTGCCTGTGCTTGCTGTGTTGCCTGTGTTTGCTGTGCTGCCTGTGCTTGCTGCCTGTGCTTGCTGTGCTGCCTGTGCTTGCTGCCTGTGCTTGCTGCCTGTGCTTGCTGTGCTGCCTGTGCTTGCTGCCTGTGCTTGCTGTGCTGCCTGTGCTTGCTGCCTGTGCTTGCTGCCTGCGCTTGCTGTGCTGCCTGTGCTTGCTGTGCTGCCTGTGCTGTGCTGCCTGTGCTTGCTGTGCTGCCTGTGTTTGCTGTGCTGCCGGTGCTTGCTGCCTGTGCTTGCTGCCTGTGCTTTGCTGCCTGTGCTTGCTGTGCTGCCTGTGCTTGCTGCCTGTGCTTGCTGTACTTGCTATGCTGCCTGTGCTTGCTGTGCTGCCTGTGCTTGCTGCCTGTGCTTGCTGTGCTGCCTGTGCTTGCTGTGCTGCCTGTGCTTGCTGCCTGTGCTTGCTGCCTGTGCTTGCTGTGCTTGCTGTGCTGCCTGTGCTTGCTGCCTGTGCTTGCTGCCTGCGCTTGCTGTGCTGCCTGTGCTTGCTGCCTATGCTTGCTGCCTGTGCTTGCTGTGCTGCCTGTGCTTGCTGTGCTGCCTGTGCTTGCTGTGCTGCCTGTGTTTGCTGTGCTGCCGGTGCTTGCTGCCTGTGCTTGCTGTGCTGCCTGTGCTTGCTGCCTGTGCTTTGCTGCCTGTGCTTGCTGTGCTGCCTGTGCTTGCTGCCTGTGCTTGCTGTACTTGCTATGCTGCCTGTGCTTGCTGTGCTGCCTGTGCTTGCTGCCTGTGCTGCCTGTGCTTGCTGTGCTGCCTGTGCTTGCTGTGCTGCCTGTGCTTGCTGCCTGTGCTTGCTGTGCTGCCTGTGCTTGCTGCCTGTGCTTGCTGTGCTACCTGTGCTTGCTGTGCTGCCTGTGCTTGCTGCCTGTGCTTCCTGTGCTGCCTATGCTTGCTGCCTGTGCTTGCTGTGCTGCCTGTGCTTGCTGTGCTACCTGTGCTGTGCTGCCTGTGCTTGCTGTGCTGCCTGTGTTTGCTGTGCTGCCGGTGCTTGCTGCCTGTGCTTGCTGCCTGTGCTTGCTGTGCTGCCTGTGCTGTGCTGCCTGTGCTTGCTGTGCTGCCTGTGTTTGCTGTGCTGCCGGTGCTTGCTGCCTGTGCTTGCTGCCTGTGCTTGCTGTGCTGCCTGTGCTTGCTGCCTGTGCTTTGCTGCCTGTGCTTGCTGTACTTGCTATGCTGCCTGTGCTTGCTGTGCTGCCTGTGTTTGCTGCCTGTGCTTGCTGTGCTGCCTGTGTTTGCTGCCTGTGCTTGCTGTGCTGCCTGTGCTTGCTGTGCTGCCTGTGCTTGCTGCCTGTGCTTGCTGTGCTGCCTGTGCTTGCTGCCTGTGCTTGCTGTGCTGCCTGTGTTTGCTGTGCTGCCTGTGCTTGCTGCCTGTGCTTGCTGCCTGTGCTTGCTGTAGTTGCTATGCTGCCCGTGCTTGCTGTGCTGCCTGAGCTTGCTGTGCTTACTGTGCTGCCTGTGCTTGTTGTGCTGCCTGTGCTGCCTGTGCTTGTTGTGCTGCCTGTGCTTGCTGTGCTGCCTGTGCTGTGCTGCCTGTGCTTGCTGTGCTGCCTGTGTTTGCTGTGCTGCCTGTGCTTGCTTCCTGTGCTGCCTGTGCTGTGCTGCCTGTGCTTGCTGTGCTGCCTGTGTTTGCTGTGCTGCCTGTGCTTGCTGCCTGTGCTTGCTGTGCTGCCAGTGCTTGCTGCCTGTGCTTGCTGCCTGTGCTTGCTGTACTTGCTATGCTGCCCGTGCTTGCTGTGCTTGCTGCCTGTGCTTGCTGTGCTGCCTGTGCTTGCTGCCTGTGCTTTGCTGCCTGTGCTTGCTGTACTTGCTGTGCTGCCTGTGCTTGCTGTGCTGCCTGTGCTTGCTGCCTGTGCTTGCTGCCTATGCTTGCTGCCTGTGCTTGCTGTGCTGCCTGTGCTTGCTGTGCTGCCTGTGCTGTGCTGCCTGTGCTTGCTGTGCTGTGCTTGCTGTGCTGCCTGTGTTTGCTGTGCTGCCGGTGCTTGCTGCCTGTGCTTGCTGCCTGTGCTTGCTGTGCTGCCTGTGCTTGCTGCCTGTGCTTGCTGTGCTGCCTGTGCTTGCTGCCTGTGCTTTGCTGCCTGTGCTTGCTGTACTTGCTATGCTGCCTGTGCTTGCTGTGCTGCCTGTGTTTGCTGCCTGTGCTTGCTGTGCTGCCTGTGTTTGCTGCCTGTGCTTGCTGTGCTGCCTGTGTTTGCTGTGTTGCCGGTGCTTGCTGCCTGTGCTTGCTGTGCTTGCTGCCTGTGCTGTGCTGCCTGTGCTTGCTGTGCTGCCTGTGTTTGCTGTGCTGCCGGTGCTTGCTGCCTGTGCTTGCTGCCTGTGCTTGCTGTGCTGCCTGTGCTGTGCTGGCTGTGCTTGCTGTGCTGCCTGTGCTTGCTGCCTGTGCTTGCTGCCTGTGCTTGCAGTGCTGCCTGTGCTTGCTGCCTGTGCTTGCTGTGCTGCCTGTGCTTGCTGCCTGTGCTTGCTGTGCTGCCTGTGCTTGCTGCCTGTGCTTGCTGTGCTGCCTGTGCTGTGCTGCCTGTGCTTGCTGTGCTGCCTGTGCTTGCCGCCTGTGCTTGCTGTGCTGCCTGTGCTTGCTGCCTGTGCTTGCTGTGCTGCCTGTGCTTGCTGTGTTGCCTGTGTTTGCTGTGCTGCCTGTGCTTGCTGCCTGTGCTTGCTGTGCTGCCTGTGCTTGCTGCCTGTGCTTGCTGCCTGTGCTTGCTGTGCTGCCTGTGCTTGCTGCCTGTGCTTGCTGTGCTGCCTGTGCTTGCTGCCTGTGCTTGCTGCCTGCGCTTGCTGTGCTGCCTGTGCTTGCTGTGCTGCCTGTGCTTGCTGTGCTGCCTGTGCTGTGCTGCCTGTGCTTGCTGTGCTGCCTGTGTTTGCTGTGCTGCCGGTGCTTGCTGCCTGTGCTTGCTGCCTGTGCTTGCTGTGCTGCCTGTGCTTGCTGCCTGTGCTTTGCTGCCTGTGCTTGCTGTGCTGCCTGTGCTTGCTGCCTGTGCTTGCTGTACTTGCTATGCTGCCTGTGCTTGCTGTGCTGCCTGTGCTTGCTGCCTGTGCTTGCTGTGCTGCCTGTGCTTGCTGTGCTGCCTGTGCTTGCTGCCTGTGCTTGCTGCCTGTGCTTGCTGTGCTTGCTGTGCTGCCTGTGCTTGCTGCCTGTGCTTGCTGCCTGCGCTTGCTGTGCTGCCTGTGCTTGCTGCCTATGCTTGCTGCCTGTGCTTGCTGTGCTGCCTGTGCTTGCTGTGCTGCCTGTGCTGTGCTGCCTGTGCTTGCTGTGCTGCCTGTGTTTGCTGTGCTGCCGGTGCTTGCTGCCTGTGCTTGCTGTGCTTGCTGCCTGTGCTTGCTGTGCTGCCTGTGCTTGCTGCCTGTGCTTTGCTGCCTGTGCTTGCTGTGCTGCCTGTGCTTGCTGCCTGTGCTTGCTGTACTTGCTATGCTGCCTGTGCTTGCTGTGCTGCCTGTGCTTGCTGCCTGTGCTTGCTGTGCTGCCTGTGCTTGCTGTGCTGCCTGTGCTTGCTGTGCTGCCTGTGCTTGCTGCCTGTGCTTGCTGTGCTGCCTGTGCTTGCTGCCTGTGCTTGCTGTGCTACCTGTGCTTGCTGTGCTGCCTGTGCTTGCTGCCTGTGCTTCCTGTGCTGCCTATGCTTGCTGCCTGTGCTTGCTGTGCTGCCTGTGCTTGCTGTCTGTGCTTGCTGCCTGTGCTTGCTGTGCTGCCCGTGCTTGCTGTGCTGCCTGTGCTTGCTGCCTGTGCTTGCTGTGCTTACTGTGCTGCCTGTGCTTGCTGTGCTGCCTGTGCTTGCTGTGCTGCCTGTGTTTGCTGCCTGTGCTTGCTGTGCTGCCTGTGTTTGCTGCCTGTGCTTGCTGTGCTGCCTGTGCTTGCTGCCTGTGCTTGCTGCCTGTGCTTGCTGTGCTGCCTGTGCTGTGCTGCCTGTGCTTGCTGTGCTGCCTGTGTTTGCTGTGCTGCCGGTGCTTGCTGCCTGTGCTTGCTGCCTGTGCTTGCTGTGCTGCCTGTGCTTGCTGCCTGTGCTTTGCTGCCTGTGCTTGCTGTACTTGCTATGCTGCCTGTGCTTGCTGTGCTGCCTGTGTTTGCTGCCTGTGCTTGCTGTGCTGCCTGTGTTTGCTGCCTGTGCTTGCTGTGCTGCCTGTGCTTGCTGCCTGTGCTTGCTGTGCTGCCTGTGCTTGCTGCCTGTGCTTGCTGTGCTGCCTGTGCTTGCTGCCTGTGCTTGCTGTGCTGCCTGTGTTTGCTGTGCTGCCTGTGCTTGCTGCCTGTGCTTGCTGTAGTTGCTATGCTGCCCGTGCTTGCTGTGCTGCCTGAGCTTGCTGTGCTTGCTGTGCTGCCTGTGCTTGTTGTGCTGCCTGTGCTGCCTGTGCTTGTTGTGCTGCCTGTGCTTGCTGCCTGTGCTGCCTGTGCTTGCTGTGCTGCCTGTGCTGTGCTGCCTGTGCTTGCTGTGCTGCCTGTGTTTGCTGTGCTGCCTGTGCTTGCTTCCTGTGCTGCCTGTGCTGTGCTGCCTGTGCTTGCTGTGCTGCCTGTGTTTGCTGTGCTGCCTGTGCTTGCTGCCTGTGCTTGCTGTGCTGCCAGTGCTTGCTGCCTGTGCTTGCTGCCTGTGCTTGCTGTACTTGCTATGCTGCCCGTGCTTGCTGTGCTTGCTGCCTGTGCTTGCTGTGCTGCCTGTGCTTGCTGCCTGTGCTTTGCTGCCTGTGCTTGCTGTACTTGCTGTGCTGCCTGTGCTTGCTGTGCTGCCTGTGCTTGCTGCCTGTGCTTGCTGCCTATGCTTGCTGCCTGTGCTTGCTGTGTTGCCTGTGCTTGCTGTGCTGCCTGTGCTGTGCTGCCTGTGCTTGCTGTGCTGCCTGTGTTTGCTGTGCTGCCGGTGCTTGCTGCCTGTGCTTGCTGTGCTTGCTGCCTGTGCTTGCTGTGCTGCCTGTGCTGTGCTGCCTGTGCTTGCTGTGCTGCCAGTGCTTGCTGCCTGTGCTTGCTGTGCTGCCTGTGCTTGCTGCCTGTGCTTGCTGTGCTTCCTGTGCTTGCTGCCTGTGCTTGCTGTGCTGCCTGTGCTTGCTGTGCTGCCTGTGCTTGCTGCCTGTGCTTGCTGTGCTGCCTGTGCTGCCTGTGCTTGCTGTGCTGCCTGTGCTTGCTGCCTGTGCTGCCTGTGCTTGCTGTGCTGCCTGTGCTTGCTGTGCTGCCTGTGCTGTGCTGCCTGTGCTTGCTGTGCTGCCTGTGCTTGCTGCCTGTGCTTGCTGTGCTGCCTGTGTTTGCTGCCTGTGCTTGCTGCCTGTGCTTGCTGTGCTGCCTGTGCTTGCTGCCTGAGCTGCCTGTGTTTGCTGTGCAGCCTGTGCTTGCTGCCTGTGCTTGCTGTGCTGCCAGTGCTTGCTGCCTGTGCTTGCTGCCTGTGCTTGCTGTACTTGCTATGCTGCCCGTGCTTGCTGTGCTTGCTGCCTGTGCTTGCTGTGCTGCCTGTGCTTGCTGCCTGTGCTTTGCTGCCTGTGCTTGCTGTACTTGCTGTGCTGCCTGTGCTTGCTGTGCTGCCTGTGCTTGCTGCCTGTGCTTGCTGCCTATGCTTGGTGCCTGTGCTTGCTGTGCTGCCTGTGCTTGCTGTGCTGCCTGTGCTGTGCTGCCTGTGCTTGCTGTGCTGCCTGTGTTTGCTGTGCTGCCGGTGCTTGCTGCCTGTGCTTGCTGTGCTTGCTGCCTGTGCTGTGCTGCCTGTGCTTGCTGTGCTGCCTGTGTTTGCTGTGCTGCCGGTGCTTGCTGCCTGTGCTTGCTGCCTGTGCTTGCTGCCTGTGCTTGCTGTGCTGCCTGTGCTGTGCTGGCTGTGCTTGCTGTGCTGCCTGTGTTTGCTGTGCTGCCGGTGCTTGCTGCCTGTGCTTGCTGCCTGTGCTTGCTGTGCTGCCTGTGCTTGCTGCCTGTGCTTTGCTGCCTGTGCTTGCTGTACTTGCTATGCTGCCTGTGCTTGCTGTGCTGCCTGTGTTTGCTGCCTGTGCTTGTTGTGCTGCCTGTGTTTGCTGCCTGTGCTTGCTGTGCTGCCTGTGCTTGCTGCCTGTGCTTGCTGAGCTGCCTGTGCTTGCTGCCTGTGCTTGCTGTGCTGCCTGTGTTTGCTGTGCTGCCTGTGTTTGCTGTGCTGCCTGTGCTTGCTGCCTGTGCTTGCTGCCTGTGCTTGCTGTAGTTGCTATGCTGCCCGTGCTTGCTGTGCTGCCTGAGCTTGCTGTGCTTGCTGTGCTGCCTGTGCTTGCTGTGCTGCCTGTGCTGCCTGTGCTTGTTGTGCTGCCTGTGCTTGCTGCCTGTGCTGCCTGTGCTTGCTGTGCTGCCTGTGCTGTGCTGCCTGTGCTTGCTGGCTGTGCTTGCTGTGCTGCCTGTGCTGCCTGTGCTTGCTGCCTGTGCTTGCTGTGCTGCCTGTGCTTGCTGCCTGTGCTTGCTGTGCTTGCTGTGCTGCCTGTGCTTGCTGTGCTGCCTGTGCTTGCTGCCTGTGCTGCCTGTGTTTGCTGTGCTGCCTGTGCTTGCTGCCTGTGCTTGCTGTGCTGCCTGTGCTGTGCTGCCTGTGCTTGCTGTGCTGCCTGTGCTTGCTGTGCTGTCTGTGCTTGCTGTGCTGCCTGTGCTTGCTGCCTGTGCTTGCTGTGCTTGCTGGCTGTGCTTGCTGTGCTGCCTGTGCTGCCTGTGCTTGCTGCCTGTGCTTGCTGTGCTGCCTGTGCTTGCTGCCTGTGCTTGCTGTGCTGCCTGTGCTTGCTGCCTGTGCTTGCTGTGCTTCCTGTGCTTGCTGTGCTGCCTGTGCTTGCTGTGCTGCCTGTGCTTGCTGCCTGTGCTTGCTGTGCTGCCTGTGCTGCCTGTGTTTGCTGTGCTGCCTGTGCTTGCTGTGCTGCCTGTGCTGTGCTGCCTGTGCTTGCTGTGCTGCCTGTGCTTGCTGTGCTGTCTGTGCTTGCTGTGCTGCCTGTGCTTGCTGCCTGTGCTTGCTGCCTGTGCTGCCTGTGCTTGCTGCCTGTGCTTGCTGCCTGTGCTTCCTGTCCTGCCTGTGCTTGCTGCCTGTGCTTGCTGCCTGTGCTTGCTGTGCTGCCTGTGCTGGCTGCCTGTGCTTGCTGTGCTGCCTGTGCTTGCTGTGCTGCCTGTGCTTGCTGCCTGTGCTTGCTGTGCTGCCTGTGCTGGCTGCCTGTGCTTGCTGTGCTGCCTGTGCTTGCTGTGCTGCCTGTGCTTGCTGCCTGTGCTTGCTGTGCTGCCTGTGCTTGCTGCCTGTGCTTGCTGTGCTGCCTGTGCTTGCTGTGCTGCCTGTGCTTGCTGCCCGTGCTTGCTGTGCTGCCTGTGCTTGCTGCCTGTGCTTGCTGCCCGTGCTTGCTGTGCTGCCTGTGCTTGCTGCCTGTGCTTGCTGTGCTGCCTGTGCTTGCTGCCTGTGCTTGCTGTGCTGCCTGTGCTTGCTGCCTGTGCTTGCTGTGCTGCCTGTGCTTGCTGCCTGTGGTTGCTGTGCTGCCTGTGCTTGGTGTGCTGCCTGTGCTTACTGCCTGTGCTTGCTATGCTGCCTGTGCAAGCTGCCTGTGCTTGCTGTGCTGCCTGTGCTTGCTGCCTGTGCTTGCTGTGCTGCCTGTGCTTGCTGCCTGTGCTTGCTGTGCTGCCTGTGCTTGCTGGCTGTGCTTGCTGTGCTGCCTGTGCTTGCTTGCTGCCTGTGCTGCCTGTGTTTGCTGTGCTGCCTGTTTTTGCTGCCTGTGCTTGCTGTGCTGCCTGTGCTGTGCTGCCTGTGCTTGCTGTGCTGCCTGTGTTTGCTGTGCTGCCTGTGCTTGCTGCCTGTGCTTGCTGTGCTGCCTGTGCTTGCTGCCTGTGCTTGCTGTGCTGCCTGTGTTTGCTGTGCTGCCTATGCTTGCTGCCTGTGCTTGCTGTGCTGCCTGTGCTTGCTGCCTGTGCTTGCTGCCTGTGCTTGCTGCATGTGCTTGCTGCATGTGCTTGCTGTGCTGCCTGTGCTTGCTGCCTGTGCTTGCTGTACTGCCTGTGCTTGCTGCCTGCGCTTGCTGTGCTGCCTGTGCTTGCTGCCTGTGCTTGCTGTGCTGCCTGTGCTTGCTGCCTGTGCTTGCTGTGCTGCCTGTGCTTGCTGCCTATGCTTGCTGTGCTGCCTGTGCTTGCTGCCTGTGCTTGCTGTGCTGCCTGTGCTTGCTGCCTGTGCTTGCTGTGCTGCCTGTGCTTGCTGCCTGTGCTTGCTGTGCTGCCTGTGCTTGCTGCCTGTGCTTGCTGCCTGTGCTTGCTGTGCAGACCTGTTAGCGATGCTTTTGATTTCGCCCATAACACGCGGTAATTCGACAGTGGCATACGACAGTGCGTTGCTGTGTCACCTGTTTTTGGAGGCGCCGAGAGTCGCGGATCATATGTTTACCTCGGCGGCCGGTGCATTGACCTGCGTCTCAGTAAGAGTAAGCATTGTAAACAAATGCGAGAGTGAATCTCGCCGAAGATCGGAGCAGGCTTTGCCTGTTGGAAAGAGGACGGAGCTTGACCCCTCTGCACTTCCCCCAGAATCGCTAAAACGAACACATCTCGTCGAGCTATTTTGCGGGTTTCTAACATGCTTGTGCTTGCTGCCTGTGCTTGCTGTGCTGCCTGTGCTTGCTGCCTGTGCTTGCTGCCTGTGCTTGCTGTGCTGCCTGTGCATGCTGCCTGTGCTTGCTGTGCTGCCTGTGCTTGCTGCCTGTGCTTGCTGTGCTGCCTGTGCTTTGTGTGCTGCCTGTGCTTTGTGTGCTGCCTGTGCTCGCTGTGCTGCCTGTGTTTGGTGCCTGTGCTTGCTGTGCTGCCTGTGCTTGCTGTGCTTGCTGCCTGTGCTTGCTGTGCTGCCTGTGCTCGCTGTGCTGCCTGTGCTTGCTGTGCTTGCTGCCTGTGCTTGCTGTGCTGCCTGTGCTTGCTGACTGTGCTTGCTGCCTGTGCTTGCTGTACTTGCTATGATGCCTGTGCTTGCTGTGCTGCCTGTGCTTGTTGCCTGTGCTTGCTGTGCTGCCTGTGCTTGCTGCCTGTACTTGCTGTGCTGCCTGTTAGCAATGCATTTGATTTCGCCCATAACACGCGGTAATTCGACAGTGGCACACGACAGTGCGTTGCTGTGTCACCTATTTTTGGAGGCGCCGAGATTCGCGGATCATATGTTTACCTCGGCGGCCGGTGCATTGACCTGCGTCTCAGTAAAAGTAAGCATTGTAAACAAATGCGAGAGTGAATCTCGCCGAAGATCGGAGCAGGATTTGCCTGTTGGAAAGAGGACGGAGCTTGACCCCTCTGAACTTCCCCCAGAATCGCTAAAAAACGAACACATCTCGTCGAGCTATTTTGCGGGTTTCTAACATGCCTGTGCTTGCTGCCTGTGCTTGCTGTGCTGCCTGTGTTTGCTGTGCTGCCTGTGCTTGCTGTGCTGCCTGTGCAGTGCTGCCTGTGCTTGCTGTGCTGCCTGTGCTTGCTGCCCGTGCTTGCTGTGCTGCCTGTGCTTGCTGCCCGTGCTTGCTGTGCTGCCTGTGCTTGCTGCCTGTGCTTGCTGTGCTGCCTGTGCTTGCTGCCTGTGCTTGCTGTGCTGCCTGTGCTTGCTGCCTGTGCTTGCTGTGCTGCCTGTGCTTGCTGCCTGTGGTTGCTGTGCTGCCTGTGCTTGGTGTGCTGCCTGTGCTTACTGCCTGTGCTTGCTATGCTGCCTGTGCAAGCTGCCTGTGCTTGCTGTGCTGCCTGTGCTTGCTGCCTGTGCTTGCTGTGCTGCCTGTGCTTGCTGCCTGTGCTTGCTGTGCTGCCTGTGCTTGCTGCCTGTGCTTGCTGTGCTGCCTGTGCTTGCTTGCTGCCTGTGCTTGCTGTGCTGCCTGTGTTTGCTGTGCTGCCTGTTTTTGCTGCCTGTGCTTGCTGTGCTGCCTGTGCTGTGCTGCCTGTGCTTGCTGTGCTGCCTGTGTTTGCTGTGCTGCCTGTGCTTGCTGCCTGTGCTTGCTGTGCTGCCTGTGCTTGCTGCCTGTGCTTGCTGTGCTGCCTGTGTTTGCTGTGCTGCCTATGCTTGCTGCCTGTGCTTGCTGCCTGTGCTTGCTGCCTGTGCTTGCTGCATGTGCTTGCTGCATGTGCTTGCTGTGCTGCCTGTGCTTGCTGCCTGTGCTTGCTGTACTGCCTGTGCTTGCTGCCTGCGCTTGCTGTGCTGCCTGTGCTTGCTGCCTGTGCTTGCTGTGCTGCCTGTGCTTGCTGCCTGTGCTTGCTGTGCTGCCTGTGCTTGCTGCCTATGCTTGCTGTGCTGCCTGTGCTTGCTGCCTGTGCTTGCTGTGCTGCCTGTGCTTGCTGCCTGTGCTTGCTGTGCTGCCTGTGCTTGCTGCCTGTGCTTGATGCCTGTGCTTGCTGTGCAGACCTGTTAGCGATGCATTTGATTTCGCCCATAACACGCGGTAATTCGACAGTGGCATACGACAGTGCGTTGCTGTGTCACCTGTTTTTGGAGGCGCCGAGAGTCGCGGATCATATGTTTACCTCGGCGGCCGGTTCATTGACCTGCGTCTCAGTAAGAGTAAGCATTGTAAACAAATGCGAGAGTGAATCTCGCCGAAGATCGGAGCAGGCTTTGCCTGTTGGAAAGAGGACGGAGCTTGACCCCTCTGCACTTCCCCCAGAATCGCTAAAACGAACACATCTCGTCGAGCTATTTTGCGGGTTTCTAACATGCCTGTGCTTGCTGCCTGTGCTTGCTGTGCTGCCTGTGCTGTGCTGCCTGTGCTTGCTGTGCTGCCTGTGTTTGCTGTGCTGCCTGTGCTGTGCTGCCTGTGCTTGCTCTGCTGCCTGTGCTTGCTGCCTGTGCTTGCTGTGCTGCCTGTGTTTGCTGCCTGTGCTTGCTGCCTGTGCTTGCTGTGCTGCCTGTGCTTGCTGCCTGAGCTGCCTGTGTTTGCTGTGCTGCCTGTGCTTGCTGCCTGTGCTTGCTGTGCTGCCAGTGCTTGCTGCCTGTGCTTGCTGCCTGTGCTTGCTGTACTTGCTATGCTGCCCGTGCTTGCTGTGCTGCCTGTGCTTGCTGGCTGTGCTTGCTGTGCTGCCTGTGCTGCCTGTGCTTGCTGCCTGTGCTTGCTGTGCTGCCTGTGCTTGCTGCCTGTGCTTGCTGTGCTGCCTGTGCTTGCTGCCTGTGCTTGCTGTACTGCCTGTGCTTGCTGCCTGTGCTTGCTGTGCTGCCTGTGCTTGCTGCCTGTGCTTGCTGTGCTGCCTGTGCTTGCTGCCTGTGCTTGCTGTGCTGCCTGTGCTTGCTGCCTATGCTTGCTGTGCTGCCTGTGCTTGCTGCCTGTGCTTGCTGTGCTGCCTGTGCTTGCTGCCTGTGCTTGCTGTGCTGCCTGTGCTTGCTGCCTGTGCTTGCTGTGCTGCCTGTGCTTGCTGCCTGTGCTTGCTGTGCTGCCTGTGCTTGCTGCCTGTGCTTGCTGTGCAGACCTGTTAGCGATGCATTTGATTTCGCCCATAACACGCGGTAATTCGACAGTGGCATACGACAGTGCGTTGCTGTGTCACCTGTTTTTGGAGGCGCCGAGAGTCGCGGATCATATGTTTACCTCGGCGGCCGGTGCATTGACCTGCGTCTCAGCAAGAGTAAGCATTGTAAACAAATGCGAGAGTGAATCTCGCCGAAGATCGGAGCAGGCTTTGCCTGTTGGAAAGAGGACGGAGCTTGACCCCTCTGCACTTCCCCCAGAATCGCTAAAACGAACACATCTCGTCGAGCTATTTTGCGGGTTTCTAACATGCCTGTGCTTGCTGCCTGAGCTTGCTGTGCTTGCTGTGCTGCCTGTGCTTGTTGTGCTGCCTGTGCTGCCTGTGCTTGTTGTGCTGCCTGTGCTTGCTGCCTGTGCTGCCTGTGCTTGCTGTGCTGCCTGTGCTGTGCTGCCTGTGCTTGCTGTGCTGCCTGTGTTTGCTGTGCTGCCTGTGCTTGCTTCCTGTGCTTGCTGTGCTGCCTGTGCTTGCTGTGCTGCCTGTGCTTGCTGCCTGAGCTGCCTGTGTTTGCTGTGCAGCCTGTGCTTGCTGCCTGTGCTTGCTGTGCTGCCAGTGCTTGCTGCCTGTGCTTGCTGCCTGTGCTTGCTGTACTTGCTATGCTGCCCGTGCTTGCTGTGCTTGCTGCCTGTGCTTGCTGTGCTGCCTGTGCTTGCTGCCTGTGCTTTGCTGCCTGTGCTTGCTGTACTTGCTGTGCTGCCTGTGCTTGCTGTGCTGCCTGTGCTTGCTGCCTATGCTTGCTGCCTGTGCTTGCTGTGCTGCCTGTGCTTGCTGTGCTGCCTGTGCTGTGCTGCCTGTGCTTGCTGTGCTGCCTGTGTTTGCTGTGCTGCCGGTGCTTGCTGCCTGTGCTTGCTGTGCTTGCTGCCTGTGCTTGCTGTGCTGCCTGTGCTGTGCTGCCTGTGCTTGCTGTGCTGCCTGTGTTTGCTGTGCTGCCTGTGCTTGCTGCCTGTGCTTGCTGTGCTGCCTGTGTTTGCTGTGCTGCCTGTGCTTGCTGTGCTGCCCGTGTTTGCTGTGCTGCCGGTGCTTGCTGCCTGTGCTTGCTGCCTGTGCTTGCTGTGCTGCCTGTGCTGTGCTGCCTGTGCTTGCTGTGCTGCCTGTGTTTGCTGTGCTGCCTGTGCTTGCTGTGCTGCCTGTGCTTGCTGCCTGAGCTGCCTGTGTTTGCTGTGCAGCCTGTGCTTGCTGCCTGTGCTTGCTGTGCTGCCTGTGCTTGCTTCCTGTGCTTGCTGTGCTGCCTGTGCTGTGCTGCCTGTGCTTGCTGTGCTGCCTGTGTTTGCTGTGCTGCCTGTGCTTGCTGCCTGTGCTTACTGTGCTGCCTGTGTTTGCTGTGCTGCCTGTGCTTGCTGCCTGTGCTTGCTGTGCTGCCTGTGCTTGCTGCCTGTGCTGCCTGTGCTTGCTGTGCTGCCTGTGCTGTGCTGCCTGTGCTTGCTCTGCTGCCTGTGCTTGCTGCCTGTGCTTGCTGTGCTGCCTGTGTTTGCTGCCTGTGCTTGCTGCCTGTGCTTGCTGTGCTGCCTGTGCTTGCTGTGCTGCCTGTGCTTGCTGCCTGAGCTGCCTGTGTTTGCTGTGCTGCCTGTGCTTGCTGCCTGTGCTTGCTGTGCTGCCAGTGCTTGCTGCCTGTGCTTGCTGCCTGTGCTTGCTGTACTTGCTATGCTGCCCGTGCTTGCTGTGCTGCCTGTGCTTGCTGGCTGTGCTTGCTGTGCTGCCTGTGCTGCCTGTGCTTGCTGCCTGTGCTTGCTGCCTGTGCTTGTTGTGCTGCCTGTGCTTGCTGCCTGTGCTTGCTGTGCTGCCTGTGCTTGCTGCCTGTGCTTGCTGTGCTTCCTGTGCTTGCTGCCTGTGCTTGCTGTGCTTGCTGTGCTGCCTGTGCTTGCTGTGCTGCCTGTGCTTGCTGCCTGTGCTTGCTGTGCTGCCTGTGCTGCCTGTGTTTGCTGTGCTGCCTGTGCTTGCTGCCTGTGCTTGCTGTGCTGCCTGAGTTTGCTGTGCTGCCTGTGCTTGCTGCCTGTGCTGCCTGTGCTTGCTGTGCTGCCTGTGTTTGCTGTGCTGCCTGTGCTTGCTGCCTGTGCTTGCTGCCTGTGCTTGCTGTAGTTGCTATGCTGCCCGTGCTTGCTGTGCTGCCTGTGCTTGCTGGCTGTGCTTGCTGTGCTGCCTGTGCTTGCTGTGCTGCCTGTGCTGCCTGTGCTTGCTGTGCTGCCTGTGCTTGCTGCCTGTGCTGCCTGTGCTTGCTGTGCTGCCTGTGCTGTGCTGCCTGTGCTTGCTGTGCTGCCTGTGCTTGCTTCCTGTGCTTGCTGTGCTGCCTGTGCTGTGCTGTGCTGCCTGTGCTTGCTGCCTGTGCTTGCTGTACTTGCTATGCTGCCTGTGCTTGCTTTGCTGCCTGTGCTGCCTGTGCTGCCTGTGCTTGCTGCCTGTGCTTGCTGTGGTGCCTGTGTTTGCTGTGCTGCCTGTGCTTGCTGTGCTGCCTGTGTTTGCTGTGCTGCCTGTTTTTGCTGCCTGTGCTTGCTGTGCTGCCTGTGCTGTGCTGCCTGTGCTTGCTGTGCTGTCTGTGTTTGCTGTGCTGCCTGTGCTTGCTGCCTGTGCTTGCTGCCTGTGCTTGCTGCCTGTGCTTGCTGCCTGTGCTTGCTGCATGTGCTTGCTGTACTTGCTATGGTGCCTGTGCTTGCTATGGTGCCTGTGCTTGCTGTGCTGCCTGTGCTTGCTGTGCTGCCTGTGCTTGCTGCCTGTGCTTGCTGTGCTGCCTGTGCTTGCTGCCTGTGCTTGCTGTGCTGCCTGTGCTTGCTGCCTGTGCTTGCTGCCTGTGCTTGCTGTGCTGGCTGTGCTTGCTGTGCTGCCTGTGCTGTGCTGCCTGTGCTTGCTGTGGTGCCTGTGTTTGCTGTGCTGCCTGTGCTTGCTGCCTGTGCTTGCTGTGCTGCCTGTGTTTGCTGTGCTGCCTGTGCTTGCTGTGCTGCCTGTGCTTGCTGCCTGTGCTTGCTGTGCTGCCTGTGCTCGCTGTGCTGCCTGTGTTTGGTGCCTGTGCTTGCTGTGCTTGCTGCCTGTGCTTGCTGTGCTGCCTGTGCTTGCTGTGCTGCCTGTGCTTGCTTCCTGTGCTTGCTGTGCTGCCTGTGCTGTGCTGCCTGTGCTTGCTGCCTGTGCTTGCTGTACTTGCTATGCTGCCTGTGCTTGCTTTGCTGCCTGTGCTTGCTGTGCTGCCTGTGCTTGCTGTGCTGCCTGTGCTTGCTGCCTGTGCTTGCTGTGGTGCCTGTGTTTGCTGTGCTGCCTGTGCTTGCTGTGCTGCCTGTGTTTGCTGTGCTGCCTGTTTTTGCTGCCTGTGCTTGCTGTGCTGCCTGTGTTTACTGTGCTGCCTGTTTTTGCTGCCTGTGCTTGCTGTGCTGCCTGTGCAGTGCTGCCTGTGCTTGCTGTGCTGCCTGTGTTTGCTGTGCTGCCTGTTTTTGCTGCCTGTGCTTGCTGTGCTGCCTGTGCTGTGCTGCCTGTGCTTGCTGTGCTGCCTGTGTTTGCTGTGCTGCCTGTGCTTGCTGCCTGTGCTTGCTGTGCTGCCTGTGATTGCTGCCTGTGCTTGCTGTGCTGCCTGTGTTTGCTGTGCTGCCTATGCTTGCTGCCTGTGCTGCCTGTGCTTGCTGCCTGTGCTTGCTGCCTGTGCTTGCTGCATGTGCTTGCTGTGCTGCCTGTGCTTGCTGCCTGTGCTTGCTGCCTATGCTTGCTGTGCTGCCTGTGCTTGCTGCCTGTGCTTGCTGTGCTGCCTGTGCTTGCTGCCTGTGCTTGCTGTGCTGCCTGTGCTTGCTGCCTGTGCTTGCTGTGCTGCCTGTGCTTGCTGCCTGTGCTTGCTGTGCTGCCTGTGCTTGCTGCCTGTGCTTGCTGTGCAGACCTGTTAGCGATGCATTTGATTTCGCCCATAACACGCGGTAATTCGACAGTGGCATACGACAGTGCGTTGCTGTGTCACCTGTTTTTGGAGGCGCCGAGAGTCGCGGATCATATGTTTACCTCGGCGGCCGGTGAATTGACCTGCGTCTCAGTAAGAGTAAGCATTGTAAACAAATGCGAGAGTGAATCTCGCCGAAGATCGGAGCAGGCTTTGCCTGTTGGAAAGAGGACGGAGCTTGACCCCTCTGCACTTCCCCCAGAATCGCTAAAACGAACACATCTCGTCGAGCTATTTTGCGGGTTTCTAGCATGCCTGTGCTTGCTGCCTGTGCTTGCTGTGCTGCCTGTGCTTGCTGCCTGTGCTTGCTGTGTTGCCTGTGCTTGCTGTGCTGCCTGTGTTTGGTGCCTGTGCTTGCTGTGCTTGCTGCCTGTGCTTGCTGTGCTGCCTGTGCTTGCTGTGCTGCCTGTGCTTGCTGCCTGTGCTTGCTGTGCTGCCTGTGCTCGCTGTGCTGCCTGTGTTTGGTGCCTGTGCTTGCTGTGCTGCCTGTGCTTGCTGTGCTTGCTGTCTGTGCTTGCTGTGCTGCCTGTGCTTGCTGTGCTGCCTGTGCTCGCTGTGCTGCCTGTGCTTGCTGTGCTTGCTGCCTGTGCTTGCTGTGCTGCCTGTGCTTGCTGACTGTGCTTGCTGCCTGTGCTTGCTGTACTTGCTATGATGCCTGTGCTTGCTGTGCTGCCTGTGCTTGTTACCTGTGCTTGCTGTGCTGCCTGTGCTTGCTGCCTGTGCTTGCTGCCTGTACTTGCTGTGCTGCCTGTTAGCAATGCATTTGATTTCGCCCATAACACGCGGTAATTCGACAGTGGCACACGACAGTGCGTTGCTGTGTCACCTGTTTTTGGAGGCGCCGAGATTCGCGGATCATATGTTTACCTCGGCGGCCGGTGCATTGACCTGCGTCTCAGTAAAAGTAAGCATTGTAAACAAATGCGAGAGTGAATCTCGCCGAAGATCGGAGCAGGATTTGCCTGTTGGAAAGAGGACGGAGCTTGACCCCTCTGAACTTCCCCCAGAATCGCTAAAAAACGAACACATCTCGTCGAGCTATTTTGCGGGTTTCTAACATGCCTGTGCTTGCTGCCTGTGCTTGCTGTACTGCCTGTGCTTGCTGCCTGTGCTTGCTGTGCTGCCTGTGCTTGCTGCCTGTGCTTGCTGTGCTGCCTGTGCTTGCTGCCTGTGCTTGCTGTGCTGCCTGTGCTTGCTGCCTATGCTTGCTGTGCTGCCTGTGCTTGCTGCCTGTGCTTGCTGTGCTGCCTGTGCTTGCTGCCTGTGCTTGCTGTGCTGCCTGTGCTTGCTGCCTGTGCTTGCTGTGCTGCCTGTGCTTGCTGCCTGTGCTTGCTGTGCTGCCTGTGCTTGCTGTGCAGACCTGTTAGCGATGCATTTGATTTCGCCCATAACACGCGGTAATTCGACAGTGGCATACGACAGTGCGTTGCTGTGTCACCTGTTTTTGGAGGCGCCGAGAGTCGCGGATCATATGTTTACCTCGGCGGCCGGTGCATTGACCTGCGTCTCAGCAAGAGTAAGCATTGTAAACAAATGCGAGAGTGAATCTCGCCGAAGATCGGAGCAGGCTTTGCCTGTTGGAAAGAGGACGGAGCTTGACCCCTCTGCACTTCCCCCAGAATCGCTAAAACGAACACATCTCGTCGAGCTATTTTGCGGGTTTCTAACATGCCTGTGCTTGCTGCCTGTGCTTGCTGCCTGTGCTTGCTGTGTTGCCTGTGCTTGCTGCCTGTGCTTGCTGTGCTGCCTGTGCTTGCTGTGCTGCCTGTGCTCGCTGTGCTGCCTGTGCTGCCTGTGCTTGCTGCCTGTGCTTGCTGTGCTGCCTGTGCTTGCTGCCTGTGCTTGCTGCCTGTGCTTGCTGCCTGTGCTTGCTGTGCTGCCTGTGTTTGCTGTGCTGCCTGTGCTGCCTGTGCTTGCTGCCTGTGCTTGCTGCCTGTGCTTGCTGTGCTGCCTGTGCTTGCTGCCTGTGCTTGCTGTGCTGCCTGTGCTTGCTGCCTGTGCTTGCTGTGCTGCCTGTGCTTGATGCCTGCTTGCTGTACTTGCTGTGCTGCCTGTGCTTGCTGTGCTGCCTGTGCTTGGTGTGCTGCCTGTGCTTGCTGTGCTGCCTGTTACCGATGCATTTGATTTCGCCCATAACACACGGTAATTCGACAGTGGCACACGACAGTCCGTTGCTGTGTCACCTGTTTTTGGAGGCCCCGAGAGTCGCGGATCATATGTTTACCTCGGCGGCCGGTGCATTGACCTGCGTCTCAGTAAGAGTAAGCATTGTAAAGAAATGCGAGAGTGAATCTCGCCGAAGATCGGAGCAGGCTTTGCCTGTTGGAAAGAGGACGGAGCTTGACCCCTCTGCACTTCCCCCAGAATCGCTAAAACGAACACATCTCGTCGAGCTATTTTGCGGGTTTCTAACATGCTTGTGCTTGCTGCCTGTGCTTGCTGTGCTGCCTGTGCTTGCTGTGCTGCCTGTGCTGTGCTGCCTGTGCTTGCTGTGCTGCCTGTGCTGTGCTGCCTGTGCTTGCTGTGCTGCCTGTGTTTGCTGTGCTGCCTGTGCTTGCTGTGCTGCCTGTGCAGTGCTGCCTGTGCTTGCTGTGCTGCCGGTGTTTGCTGTGCTGCCTGTTTTTGCTGCCTGTACTTGCTGTGCTGCCTGTGCTGTGCTGCCTGTGCTTGCTGTGCTGCCTGTGTTTGCTGTGCTGCCTGTGCTTGTTGCCTGTGCTTGCTGTGCTGCCTGTGCTTGCTGTGCTGCCTGTGTTTGCTGTGCTGCCTATGCTTGCTGCCTGTGCTTGCTGCCTGTGCTTGCTGCCTGTGCTTGCTGCATGTGCTTGCTGTGCTTGCTGTGCTGCCTGTGCTTGCTGCCTGTGCTTGCTGTGCTGCCTGTGCTTGCTGCCTGTGCTTGCTGTGCTGCCTGTGCTTGCTGCCTATGCTTGCTGTGCTGCCTGTGCTTGCTGCCTGTGCTTGCTGTGCTGCCTGTGCTTGCTGTGCTGCCTGTGCTTGCTGCCTGTGCTTGCTGTGCTGCCTGTGCTTGCTGCCTGTGCTTGCTGTGCTGCCTGTGCTTGCTGCCTGTGCTTGCTGTGCAGACCTGTTAGCGATGCATTTGATTTCGCCCATAACACGCGGTAATTCGACAGTGGCATACGACAGTGCGTTGCTGTGTCACCTGTTTTTGGAGGCGCCGAGAGTCGCGGATCATATGTTTACCTCGGCGGCCGGTGCATTGACCTGCGTCTCAGTAAGAGTAAGCATTGTAAACAAATGCGAGAGTGAATCTCGCCGAAGATCGGAGCAGGCTTTGCCTGTTGGAAAGAGGACGGAGCTTGACCCCTCTGCACTTCCCCCAGAATCGCTAAAACGAACACATCTCGTCGAGCTATTTTGCGGGTTTCTAACATGCCTGTGCTTGCTGCCTGTGCTTGCTGTGCTGCCTGTGCTTGCTGCCTGTGCTTGCTGTGTTGCCTGTGTTTGCTGTGCTGCCTGTGTTTGGTGCCTGTGCTTGCTGTGCTGCCTGTGCTTGCTGTGCTTGCTGCCTGTGCTTGCTGTGCTGCCTGTGCTTGCTGTGCTGCCTGTGCTTGCTGCCTGTGCTTGCTGTGCTGCCTGTGCTTGCTGCCTATGCTTGCTGTGCTGCCTGTGCTTGCTGCCTGTGCTTGCTGTGCTGCCTGTGCTTGCTGCCTGTGCTTGCTGTGCTGCCTGTGCTTGCTGCCTGTGCTTGCTGTGCTGCCTGTGCTTGCTGCCTGTGCTTGCTGTGCTGCCTGTGCTTGCTGCCTGTGCTTGCTGTGCAGACCTGTTAGCGATGCATTTGATTTCGCCCATAACACGCGGTAATTCGACAGTGGCATACGACAGTGCGTTGCTGTGTCACCTGTTTTTGGAGGCGCCGAGAGTCGCGGATCATATGTTTACCTCGGCGGCCGGTGCATTGACCTGCGTCTCAGTAAGAGTAAGCATTGTAAACAAATGCGAGAGTGAATCTCGCCGAAGATCGGAGCAGGCTTTGCCTGTTGGAAAGAGGACGGAGCTTGACCCCTCTGCACTTCCCCCAGAATCGCTAAAACGAACACATCTCGTCGAGCTATTTTGCGGGTTTCTAACATGCCTGTGCTTGCTGCCTGTGCTTGCTGTGCTGCCTGTGCTTGCTGCCTGTGCTTGCTGTGTTGCCTGTGCTTGCTGCCTGTGCTTGCTGTGCTGCCTGTGCTTGCTGTGCTGCCTGTGCTTGCTGCCTGTGCTTGCTGTGCTGCCTTTGCTTGCTGCCTGTGCTTGCTGTGCTGCCTGTGCTTGCTGCCTGTGCTTGCTGTGCTGCCTGTGCTCGCTGTGCTGCCTGTGCTGCCTCTGCTTGCTGCCTGTGCTTGCTGTGCTGCCTTTGCTTGCTGCCTGTGCTTGCTGTGCTGCCTGTGCTTGCTGCCTGTGCTTGCTGCCTGTGCTTGCTGTGCTGCCTGT
The DNA here is from genome assembly GCA_963942575.1 of Priocnemis perturbator. Taxonomy (NCBI): domain Eukaryota; kingdom Metazoa; phylum Arthropoda; class Insecta; order Hymenoptera; family Pompilidae; genus Priocnemis; species Priocnemis perturbator. Next base: position 318,977 of record CAWWDK010000157.1, read on the forward strand.
GCTTGCTGCCTGTGCTTGCTGTGCTGCCTGTGCTTGCTGCCTGTGCTTGCTGTGCTGCCTGTGCTTGATGCCTGCTTGCTGTACTTGCTGTGCTGCCTGTGCTTGCTGTGCTGCCTGTGCTTGGTGTGCTGCCTGTGCTTGCTGTGCTGCCTGTTACCGATGCATTTGATTTCGCCCATAACACACGGTAATTCGACAGTGGCACACGACAGTCCGTTGCTGTGTCACCTGTTTTTGGAGGCCCCGAGAGTCGCGGATCATATGTTTACCTCGGCGGCCGGTGCATTGACCTGCGTCTCAGTAAGAGTAAGCATTGTAAAGAAATGCGAGAGTGAATCTCGCCGCAGATCGGAGCAGGCTTTGCCTGTTGGAAAGAGGACGGAGCTTGACCCCTCTGCACTTCCCCCAGAATCGCTAAAACGAACACATCTCGTCGAGCTATTTTGCGGGTTTCTAACATGCTTGTGCTTGCTGCCTGTGCTTGCTGTGCTGCCTGTGCTTGCTGTGCTGCCTGTGCTTGCTGTGCTGCCTGTGCTTGCTGCCTGTGCTTGCTGTGTTGCCTGTGCTTGCTGCCTGTGCTTGCTGTGCTGCCTGTGCATGCTGCCTGTGCTTGCTGTGCTGCCTGTGCTTGCTGCCTGTGCTTGCTGTGCTGCCTGTGCTTTGTGTGCTGCCTGTGCTTGCTGCCTGTGCTTGCTGCCTGTGCTTGCTGTGCTGCCTGTGCTGTGCTGCCTGTGCTTGCTGTGCTGCCTGTGTTTGCTGTGATGCCTGTGCTTGCTGTGCTGCCTGTGCTTGCTGCCTGTGCTTGCTGTGCTGCCTGTGTTTGCTGTGTTGCCTGTGCTTGCTGCCTGTGCTTGCTGCCTGTGCTTGCTGTGCTGCCTGTGCTTGCTGTGCTGCCTGTGCTTGCTGCCCGTGCTTGCTGTGCTGCCTGTGCTTGCTGCCTGTGCTTGCTGCCCGTGCTTGCTGTGCTGCCTGTGCTTGCTGCCTGTGCTTGCTGTGCTGCCTGTGCTTGCTGCCTGTGCTTGCTGTGCTGCCTGTGTTTGGTGCCTGTGCTTGCTGTGCTGCCTGTGCTTGCTGTGCTTGCTGCCTGTGCTTGCTGTGCTGCCTGTGCTCGCTGTGCTGCCTGTGCTTGCTGTGCTTGCTGCCTGTGCTTGCTGTGCTGCCTGTGTTTGCTGTGCTGCCTGTGCTTGCTGTGCTGCCTGTGCAGTGCTGCCTGTGCTTGCTGTGCTGCCTGTGTTTGCTGTGCTGCCTGTTTTTGCTGCCTGTGCTTGCTGTGCTGCCTGTGCTGTGGTGTCTGTGCTTGCTGTGCTGCCTGTGTTTGCTGTGCTGCCTGTGCTTGCTGCCTGTGCTTGCTGTGCTGCCTGTGCTTGCTGCCTGTGCTTGCTGTGCTGCCTGTGTTTGCTGTGCTGCCTATGCTTGCTGCCTGTGCTTGCTGTGCTGCCTGTGCTTGCTGCCTGTGCTTGCTGCCTGTGCTTGCTGCCTATGCTTGCTGCCTGTGCTTGCTGTGCTGCCTGTGCTTGCTGTCTGTGCTTGCTGCCTGTGCTTGCTGTGCTGCCTATGCTTGCTGTGCTACCTGTGCTGTGCTGCCTGTGCTTGCTGTGCTGCCTGTGTTTGCTGTGCTGCCTGTGCTTGCTGCCTGTGCTTGCTGTGCTGCCTGTGCTGTGCTGCCTGTGCTTGCTGTGCTGCCTGTGTTTGCTGTGCTGCCGGTGCTTGCTGCCTGTGCTTGCTGCCTGTGCTTGCTGTGCTGCCTGTGCTTGCTGCCTGTGCTTGCTGTGCTGCCTGTGTTTGCTGTGCTGCCTGTGCTTGCTGTCTGTGCTTGCTGCCTGTGCTTGCTGTAGTTGCTATGCTGCCCGTGCTTGCTGTGCTGCCTGAGCTTGCTGTGCTTGCTGTGCTGCCTGTGCTTGTTGTGCTGCCTGTGCTGCCTGTGCTTGTTGTGCTGCCTGTGCTTGCTGCCTGTGCTGCCTGTGCTTGCTGTGCTGCCTGTGCTGTGCTGCCTGTGCTTGCTGTGCTGCCTGTGCTTGCTTCCTGTGCTTGCTGTGCTGCCTGTGTTTGCTGTGCTGCCTGTGCTTGCTGCCTGTGCTTGCTGTGCTGCCTGTGTTTGCTGTGCTGCCTGTGCTTGCTGTGCTGCCTGTGCTTGCTGCCTGTGCTTGCTGTGCTGCCTGTGCTTGCTGCCTGTGCTGCCTGTGCTTGCTGTGCTGCCTGTGCTGTGCTGCCTGTGCTTGCTGTGCTGCCTGTGCTGTGCTGCCTGTGCTTGCTGTGCTGCCTGTGCTTGCTGCCTGTGCTTGCTGTGCTGCCTGTGTTTGCTGCCTGTGCTTGCTGCCTGTGCTTGCTGTGCTGCCTGTGTTTGCTGTGCTGCCTGTGCTTGCTGTGCTGCCTGTGCTTGCTGCCTGAGCTGCCTGTGTTTGCTGTGCAGCCTGTACTTGCTGCCTGTGCTTGCTGTGCTGCCAGTGCTTGCTGCCTGTGCTTGCTGCCTGTGCTTGCTGTACTTGCTATGCTGCCCGTGCTTGCTGTGCTTGCTGCCTGTGCTTGCTGTGCTGCCTGTGCTTGCTGCCTGTGCTTTGCTGCCTGTGCTTGCTGTACTTGCTGTGCTGCCTGTGCTTGCTGTGCTGCCTGTGCTTGCTGCCTATGCTTGCTGCCTGTGCTTGCTGTGCTGCCTGTGCTTGCTGTGCTGCCTGTGCTGTGCTGCCTGTGCTTGCTGTGCTGCCTGTGTTTGCTGTGCTGCCGGTCCTTGCTGCCTGTGCTTGCTGTGCTGCCTGTGCTGTGCTGCCTGTGCTTGCTGTGCTGCCTGTGTTTGCTGTGCTGCCGGTGCTTGCTGCCTGTGCTTGCTGCCTGTGCTTGCTGTGCTGCCTGTGCTGTGCTGGCTGTGCTTGCTGTGCTGCCTGTGTTTGCTGTGCTGCCGGTGCTTGCTGCCTGTGCTTGCTGCCTGTGCTTGCTGTGCTGCCTGTGCTTGCTGCCTGTGCTTGCTGTGTTGCCTGTGCTTGCTGTGCTGCCTGTGTTTGGTGCCTGTGCTTGCTGTGCTGCCTGTGCTTGCTGTGCTTGCTGCCTGTGCTTGCTGTGCTGCCTGTGCTTGCTGCCTGTGCTTGCTGTGCTGCCTGTGCTCGCTGTGCTGCCTGTGTTTGGTGCCTGTGCTTGCTGTGCTGCCTGTGCTTGCTGTGCTTGCTGCCTGTGCTTGCTGTGCTGCCTGTGCTCGCTGTGCTGCCTGTGCTTGCTGTGCTTGCTGCCTGTGCTTGCTGTGCTGCCTGTGTTTGCTGTGCTGCCTGTGCTTGCTGTGCTGCCTGTGCAGTGCTGCCTGTGCTTGCTGTGCTGCCTGTGTTTGCTGTGCTGCCTGTTTTTGCTGCCTGTGCTTGCTGTGCTGCCTGTGCTGTGCTGCCTGTGCTTGCTGTGCTGCCTGTGTTTGCTGTGCTGCCTGTGCTTGCTGCCTGTGCTTGCTGTGCTGCCTGTGCTTGCTGCCTGTGCTTGCTGTGCTGCCTGTGTTTGCTGTGCTGCCTATGCTTGCTGCCTGTGCTTGCTGCCTATGCTTGCTGCCTGTGCTTGCTGTGCTGCCTGTGCTTGCTGTCTGTGCTTGCTGCCTGTGCTTGCTGTGCTGCCTGTGCTTGCTGTGCTACCTGTGCTGTGCTGCCTGTGCTTGCTGTGCTGCCTGTGTTTGCTGTGCTGCCGGTGCTTGCTGCCTGTGCTTGCTGCCTGTGCTTGCTGTGCTGCCTGTGCTGTGCTGTCTGTGCTTGCTGTGCTGCCTGTGTTTGCTGTGCTGCCGGTGCTTGCTGCCTGTGCTTGCTGCCTGTGCTTGCTGTGCTGCCTGTGCTTGCTGCCTGTGCTTTGCTGCCTGTGCTTGCTGTACTTGCTATGCTGCCTGTGCTTGCTGTGCTGCCTGTGTTTGCTGCCTGTGCTTGCTGTGCTGCCTGTGTTTGCTGCCTGTGCTTGCTGTGCTGCCTGTGCTTGCTGCCTGTGCTTGCTGTGCTGCCTGTGCTTGCTGCCTGTGCTTGCTGTGCTGCCTGTGCTTACTGCCTGTGCTTGCTGTGCTGCCTGTGTTTGCTGTGCTGCCTGTGCTTGCTGCCTGTGCTTGCTGCCTGTGCTTGCTGTAGTTGCTATGCTGCCCGTGCTTGCTGTGCTGCCTGAGCTTGCTGTGCTGCCTGTGCTTGTTGTGCTGCCTGTGCTGCCTGTGCTTGTTGTGCTGCCTGTGCTTGCTGCCTGTGCTGCCTGTGCTTGCTGTGCTGCCTGTGCTGTGCTGCCTGTGCTTGCTGTGCTGCCTGTGTTTGCTGTGCTGCCTGTGCTTGCTTCCTGTGCTTGCTGTGCTGCCTGTGCTGTGCTGCCTGTGCTTGCTGTGCTGCCTGTGTTTGCTGTGCTGCCTGTGCTATGCTGCCTGTGCTTGCTGTGCTGCCTGTGTTTGCTGTGCTGCCTGTGCTTGCTGCCTGTGCTTGCTGTGCTGCCTGTGTTTGCTGTGCTGCCTGTGCTTGCTGTGCTGCCTGTGCTTGCTGCCTGTGCTTGCTGTGCTGCCTGTGCTTGCTGCCTGTGCTGCCTGTGCTTGCTGTGCTGCCTGTGCTGTGCTGCCTGTGCTTGCTCTGCTGCCTGTGCTGTGCTGCCTGTGCTTGCTGTGCTGCCTGTGCTTGCTGTGCTGCCTGTGTTTGCTGCCTGTGCTTGCTGCCTGTGCTTGCTGTGCTGCCTGTGTTTGCTGTGCTGCCTGTGCTTGCTGTGCTGCCTGTGCTTGCTGCCTGAGCTGCCTGTGTTTGCTGTGCAGCCTGTGCTTGCTGCCTGTGCTTGCTGTGCTGCCAGTGCTTGCTGCCTGTGCTTGCTGCCTGTGCTTGCTGTACTTGCTATGCTGCCCGTGCTTGCTGTGCTTGCTGCCTGTGCTTGCTGTGCTGCCTGTGCTTGCTGCCTGTGCTTTGCTGCCTGTGCTTGCTGTACTTGCTGTGCTGCCTGTGCTTGCTGTGCTGCCTGTGCTTGCTGCCTATGCTTGCTGCCTGTGCTTGCTGTGCTGCCTGTGCTTGCTGTGCTGCCTGTGCTGTGCTGCCAGTGCTTGCTGTGCTGCCTGTGTTTGCTGTGCTGCCGGTCCTTGCTGCCTGTGCTTGCTGTGCTTGGTGCCTGTGCTTGCTGTGCTGCCTGTGCTGTGCTGCCTGTGCTTGCTGTGCTGCCTGTGTTTGCTGTGCTGCCGGTGCTTGCTGCCTGTGCTTGCTGCCTGTGCTTGCTGTGCTGCCTGTGCTTGCTGCCTGTGCTTGCTGTGCTGCCTGTGCTTGCTGCCTGTGCTTGCTGCCTGTGCTTGCTGCCTATGCTTGCTGCCTGTGCTTGCTGCCTGTGCTTGCTGTGCTGCCTGTGCTTGCTGCCTGTGCTTGCTGTGCTGCCTGTGTTTGCTGTGCTGCCTATGCTTGCTGCCTGTGCTTGCTGTGCTGCCTGTGCTTGCTGCCTGTGCTTGCTGCCTGTGCTTGCTGCCTATGCTTGCTGCCTGTGCTTGCTGTGCTGCCTGTGCTTGCTGTCTGTGCTTGCTGCCTGTGCTTGCTGTGCTGCCTGTGCTTGCTGTGCTACCTGTGCTGTGCTGCCTGTGCTTGCTGTGCTGCCTGTGTTTGCTGTGCTGCCGGTGCTTGCTGCCTGTGCTTGCTGCCTGTGCTTGCTGTGCTGCCTGTGCTGTGCTGTCTGTGCTTGCTGTGCTGCCTGTGTTTGCTGTGCTGCCGGTGCTTGCTGCCTGTGCTTGCTGCCTGCGCTTGCTGTGCTGCCTGTGCTTGCTGCCTGTGCTTTGCTGCCTGTGCTTGCTGTACTTGCTATGCTGCCTGTGCTTGCTGTGCTGCCTGTGTTTGCTGCCTGTGCTTGCTGTGCTGCCTGTGTTTGCTGCCTGTGCTTGCTGTGCTGCCTGTGCTTGCTGCCTGTGCTTGCTGTGCTGCCTGTGCTTGCTGCCTGTGCTTGCTGTGCTGCCTGTGCTTACTGCCTGTGCTTGCTGTGCTGCCTGTGTTTGCTGTGCTGCCTGTGCTTGCTGCCTGTGCTTGCTGCCTGTGCTTGCTGTAGTTGCTATGCTGCCCGTGCTTGCTGTGCTGCCTGAGCTTGCTGTGCTTGCTGTGCTGCCTGTGCTTGTTGTGCTGCCTGTGCTGCCTGTGCTTGTTGTGCTGCCTGTGCTTGCTGCCTGTGCTGCCTGTGCTTGCTGTGCTGCCTGTGCTGTGCTGCCTGTGCTTGCTGTGCTGCCTGTGTTTGCTGTGCTGCCTGTGCTTGCTTCCTGTGCTTGCTGTGCTGCCTGTGCTGTGCTGCCTGTGCTTGCTGTGCTGCCTGTGTTTGCTGTGCTGCCTGTGCTATGCTGCCTGTGCTTGCTGTGCTGCCTGTGTTTGCTGTGCTGCCTGTGCTTGCTGCCTGTGCTTGCTGTGCTGCCTGTGTTTGCTGTGCTGCCTGTGCTTGCTGTGCTGCCTGTGCTTGCTGCCTGTGCTTGCTGTGCTGCCTGTGCTTGCTGCCTGTGCTGCCTGTGCTTGCTGTGCTGCCTGTGCTGTGCTGCCTGTGCTTGCTGTGCTGCCTGTGCTGTGCTGCCTGTGCTTGCTGTGCTGCCTGTGCTTGCTGCCTGTGCTTGCTGTGCTGCCTGTGTTTGCTGCCTGTGCTTGCTGCCTGTGCTTGCTGTGCTGCCTGTGTTTGCTGTGCTGCCTGTGCTTGCTGTGCTGCCTGTGCTTGCTGCCTGAGCTGCCTGTGTTTGCTGTGCAGCCTGTGCTTGCTGCCTGTGCTTGCTGTGCTGCCAGTGCTTGCTGCCTGTGCTTGCTGCCTGTGCTTGCTGTACTTGCTATGCTGCCCGTGCTTGCTGTGCTTGCTGCCTGTGCTTGCTGTGCTGCCTGTGCTTGCTGCCTGTGCTTTGCTGCCTGTGCTTGCTGTACTTGCTGTGCTGCCTGTGCTTGCTGTGCTGCCTGTGCTTGCTGCCTATGCTTGCTGCCTGTGCTTGCTGTGCTGCCTGTGCTTGCTGTGCTGCCTGTGCTGTGCTGCCAGTGCTTGCTGTGCTGCCTGTGTTTGCTGTGCTGCCGGTCCTTGCTGCCTGTGCTTGCTGTGCTTGCTGCCTGTGCTTGCTGTGCTGCCTGTGCTGTGCTGCCTGTGCTTGCTGTGCTGCCTGTGTTTGCTGTGCTGCCGGTGCTTGCTGCCTGTGCTTGCTGCCTGTGCTTGCTGTGCTGCCTGTGCTGTGCTGGCTGTGCTTGCTGTGCTGCCTGTGTTTGCTGTGCTGCCGGTGCTTGCTGCCTGTGCTTGCTGCCTGTGCTTGCTGTGCTGCCTGTGCTTGCTGCCTGTGCTTTGCTGCCTGTGCTTGCTGTACTTGCTATGCTGCCTGTGCTTGCTGTGCTGCCTGTGTTTGCTGCCTGTGCTTGCTGCCTGTGCTTGCTGTGCTGCCTGTGCTTGCTGCCTGTGCTTGCTGAGCTGCCTGTGCTTGCTGCCTGTGCTTGCTGTGCTGCCTGTGCTTGCTGCCTGTGCTTGCTGTGCTGCCTGTGTTTGCTGTGCTGCCTGTGCTTGCTGCCTGTGCTTGCTGCCTGTGCTTGCTGTAGTTGCTATGCTGCCCGTGCTTGCTGTGCTGCCTGTGCTTGCTGTGCTGCCTGTGCTTGCTGTGCTGCCTGTGCTGCCTGTGCTTGTTGTGCTGCCTGTGCTTGCTGCCTGTGCTGCCTGTGCTTGCTGTGCTGCCTGTGCTGTGCTGCCTGTGCTTGCTGTGCTTGCTGGCTGTGCTTGCTGTGCTGCCTGTGCTGCCTGTGCTTGCTGCCTGTGCTTGCTGTGCTGCCTGTGCTTGCTGCCTGTGCTTACTGTGCTGCCTGTGTTTGCTGTGCTGCCTGTGCTTGCTGTGCTGCCTGTGCTTGCTGCCTGGCTTGCTGTGCTGCCTGTGCTTGCTTCCTGTGCTTGCTGTGCTGCCTGTGCTGTGCTGCCTGTGCTTGCTGTGCTGCCTGTGTTTGCTGTGCTGCCTGTGCTTGCTGCCTGTGCTTACTGTGCTGCCTGTGTTTGCTGTGCTGCCTGTGCTTGCTGCCTGTGCTTGCTGTGCTGCCTGTGCTTGCTGCCTGTGCTGCCTGTGCTTGCTGTGCTGCCTGTGCTGTGCTGCCTGTGCTTGCTCTGCTGCCTGTGCTTGCTGCCTGTGCTTGCTGTGCTGCCTGTGTTTGCTGCCTGTGCTTGCTGCCTGTGCTTGCTGTGCTGCCTGTGCTTGCTGTGCTGCCTGTGCTTGCTGCCTGAGCTGCCTGTGTTTGCTGTGCTGCCTGTGCTTGCTGCCTGTGCTTGCTGTGCTGCCAGTGCTTGCTGCCTGTGCTTGCTGCCTGTGCTTGCTGTACTTGCTATGCTGCCCGTGCTTGCTGTGCTGCCTGTGCTTGCTGGCTGTGCTTGCTGTGCTGCCTGTGCTGCCTGTGCTTGCTGCCTGTGCTTGCTGTGCTGCCTGTGCTTGCTGCCTGTGCTGCCTGTGCTTGCTGTGCTGCCTGTGCTGTGCTGCCTGTGCTTGCTGTGCTGCCTGTGCTTGCTTCCTGTGCTTGCTGTGCTGCCTGTGCTGTGCTGTGCTGCCTGTGCTTGCTGCCTGTGCTTGCTGTACTTGCTATGCTGCCTGTGCTTGCTTTGCTGCCTGTGCTTGCTGTGCTGCCTGTGCTGCCTGTGCTTGCTGCCTGTGCTTGCTGTGGTGCCTGTGTTTGCTGTGCTGCCTGTGCTTGCTGTGCTGCCTGTGTTTGCTGTGCTGCCTGTTTTTGCTGCCTGTGCTTGCTGTGCTGCCTGTGCTGTGCTGCCTGTGCATGCTGTGCTGTCTGTGTTTGCTGTGCTGCCTGTGCTTGCTGCCTGTGCTTGCTGCCTGTGCTTGCTGCATGTGCTTGCTGTACTTGCTATGGTGCCTGTGCTTGCTGTGCTGCCTGTGCTTGCTGCCTGTGCTTGCTGTGCTGCCTGTGCTTGCTGCCTGTGCTTGCTGTGCTGCCTGTGCTTGCTGCCTGTGCTTGCTGTGCTGCCTGTGCTTGCTGCCTGTGCTTGCTGTGCTGCCTGTGCTTGCTGCCTGTGCTTGCTGTGCTGGCGGTGCTTGCTGTGCTGCCTGTGCTGTGCTGCCTGTGCTTGCTGTGGTGCCTGTGTTTGCTGTGCTGCCTGTGCTTGCTGCCTGTGCTTGCTGTGCTGCCTGTGTTTGCTGTGCTGCCTGTGCTTGCTGTGCTGCCTGTGCTTGCTGCCTGTGCTTGCTGTGCTGCCTGTGCTCGCTGTGCTGCCTGTGTTTGGTGCCTGTGCTTGCTGTGCTTGCTGCCTGTGCTTGCTGTGCTGCCTGTGCTTGCTGTGCTGCCTGTGCTTGCTTCCTGTGCTTGCTGTGCTGCCTGTGCTGTGCTGTGCTGCCTGTGCTTGCTGCCTGTGCTTGCTGTACTTGCTATGCTGCCTGTGCTTGCTTTGCTGCCTGTGCTTGCTGTGCTGCCTGTGCTTGCTGTGCTGCCTGTGCTGTGCTGCCTGTGCTTGCTGTGGTGCCTGTGTTTAGTGTGCTGCCTGTGCTTGCTGCCTGTGCTTGCTGTGCTGCCTGTGTTTGCTGTGCTGCCTGTGCTTGCTGTGCTGCCTGTGTTTGCTGTGCTGCCTGTGCTTGCTGCCTGTGCTTACTGTGCTGCCTGTGTTTGCTGTGCTGCCTGTGCTTGCTGCCTGTGCTTGCTGTGCTGCCTGTGCTTGCTGCCTGTGCTGCCTGTGCTTGCTGTGCTGCCTGTGCTGTGCTGCCTGTGCTTGCTCTGCTGCCTGTGCTTGCTGCCTGTGCTTGCTGTGCTGCCTGTGTTTGCTGCCTGTGCTTGCTGCCTGTGCTTGCTGTGCTGCCTGTGCTTGCTGTGCTGCCTGTGCTTGCTGCCTGAGCTGCCTGTGTTTGCTGTGCTGCCTGTGCTTGCTGCCTGTGCTTGCTGTGCTGCCTGTGTTTGCTGTGCTGCCTGTTTTTGCTGCCTGTGCTTGCTGTGCTGCCTGTGCAGTGCTGCCTGTGCTTGCTGTGCTGCCTGTGTTTGCTGTGCTGCCTGTTTTTGCTGCCTGTGCTTGCTGTGCTGCCTGTGCTGTGCTGCCTGTGCTTGCTGTGCTGCCTGTGTTTGCTGTGCTGCCTGTGCTTGCTGCCTGTGCTTGCTGTGCTGCCTGTGATTGCTGCCTGTGCTTGCTGTGCTGCCTGTGTTTGCTGTGCTGCCTATGCTTGCTGCCTGTGCTGCCTGTGCTTGCTGCCTGTGCTTGCTGCCTGTGCTTGCTGCATGTGCTTGCTGTGCTTGCTGTGCTGCCTGTGCTTGCTGCCTGTGCTTGCTGTGCTGCCTGTGCTTGCTGCCTATGCTTGCTGTGCTGCCTGTGCTTGCTGCCTGTGCTTGCTGTGCTGCCTGTGCTTGCTGCCTGTGCTTGCTGTGCTGCCTGTGCTTGCTGCCTGTGCTTGCTGTGCTGCCTGTGCTTGCTGCCTGTGCTTGCTGTGCTGCCTGTGCTTGCTGCCTGTGCTTGCTGTGCTGCCTGTGTTTGCTGTGCTGCCTATGCTTGCTGCCTGTGCTTGCTGTGCTGCCTGTGCTTGCTGCCTGTGCTTGCTGCCTGTGCTTGCTGCATGTGCTTGCTGTGCTTGCTGTGCTGCCTGTGCTTGCTGCCTGTGCTTGCTGTACTGCCTGTGCTTGCTGCCTGTGCTTGCTGCCTGTGCTTGCTGGTGCTGCCTGTGCTTGCTGCCTGTGCTTGCTGGTGCTGCCTGTGCTTGCTGCCTGTGCTTGCTGTGCTGCCTGTGCTTGCTGCCTATGCTTGCTGTGCTGCCTGTGCTTGCTGCCTGTGCTTGCTGTGCTGCCTGTGCTGTGCTGCCTGTGCTTGCTGTGCTGCCTGTGTTTGCTGTGCTGCCGGTGCTTGCTGCCTGTGCTTGCTGTGCTTGCTGCCTGTGCTTGCTGTGCTGCCTGTGCTTGCTGCCTGTGCTTTGCTGCCTGTGCTTGCTGTGCTGCCTGTGCTTGCTGTACTTGCTATGCTGCCTGTGCTCGCTGTGCTGCCTGTGCTTGCTGCCTGTGCTTGCTGTGCTGCCTGTGCTTGCTGTGCTGCCTGTGCTTGCTGCCTGTGCTTGCTGTGCTGCCTGTGCTTGCTGCCTGTGCTTGCTGTGCTACCTGTGCTTGCTGTGCTGCCTGTGCTTGCTGCCTGTGCTTCCTGTGCTGCCTATGCTTGCTGCCTGTGCTTGCTGTGCTGCCTGTGCTTGCTGTCTGTGCTTGCTGCCTGTGCTTGCTGTGCTGCCTGTGCTTGCTGTGCTACCTGTGCTGTGCTGCCTGTGCTTGCTGTGCTGCCTGTGTTTGCTGTGCTGCCGGTGCTTGCTGCCTGTGCTTGCTGCCTGTGCTTGCTGTGCTGCCTGTGCTGTGCTGCCTGTGCTTGCTGTGCTGCCTGTGCTTGCTGCCTGTGCTTGCTGTGCTGCCTGTGCTTGCTGTGCTGCCTGTGCTTGCTGCCTGTGCTTTGCTGCCTGTGCTTGCTGTACTTGCTATGCTGCCTGTGCTTGCTGTGCTGCCTGTGTTTGCTGCCTGTGCTTGCTGTGCTGCCTGTGTTTGCTGCCTGTGCTTGCTGTGCTGCCTGTGCTTGCTGCCTGTGCTTGCTGTGCTGCCTGTGCTTGCTGCCTGTGCTTGCTGTGCTGCCTGTGCTTGCTGCCTGTGCTTGCTGTGCTGCCTGTGTTTGCTGTGCTGCCTGTGCTTGCTGTGCTGCCTGTGCTTGCTGCCTGTGCTTGCTGCCTGTGCTTGCTGTAGTTGCTATGCTGCCCGTGCTTGCTGTGCTGCCTGAGCTTGCTGTGCTTGCTGTGCTGCCTGTGCTTGCTGCCTGTGCTTGCTGTGCTGCCTGTGCTGCCTGTGTTTGCTGTGCTGCCTGTGCTTGCTGCCTGTGCTTGCTGTGCTGCCTGAGTTTGCTGTGCTGCCTGTGCTTGCTGCCTGTGCTGCCTGTGCTTGCTGTGCTGCCTGTGTTTGCTGTGCTGCCTGTGCTTGCTGCCTGTGCTTGCTGTAGTTGCTATGCTGCCCGTGCTTGCTGTGCTGCCTGTGCTTGCTGGCTGTGCTTGCTGTGCTGCCTGTGCTTGCTGTGCTGCCTGTGCTGCCTGTGCTTGCTGTGCTGCCTGTGCTTGCTGCCTGTGCTGCCTGTGCTTGCTGTGCTGCCTGTGCTGTGCTGCCTGTGCTTGCTGTGCTGCCTGTGCTTGCTTCCTGTGCTTGCTGTGCTGCCTGTGCTTGCTGCCTGTGCTTGCTGTACTTGCTATGCTGCCTGTGTTTGCTGTGCTGCCTGTTTTTGCTGCCTGTGCTTGCTGTGCTGCCTGTGCTGTGCTGCCTGTGCTTGCTGTGCTGTCTGTGTTTGCTGTGCTGCCTGTGCTTGCTGCCTGTGCTTGCTGTGCTGCCTGTGCTGTGCTGCCTGTGCTTGCTGTGCTGCCTGTGTTTGCTGTGCTGCCTGTGCTTGCTGCCTGTGCTTGCTGTGCTGCCTGTGATTGCTGCCTGTGCTTGCTGTGCTGCCTGTGTTTGCTGTGCTGCCGGTGCTTGCTGCCTGTGCTTGCTGTGCTTGCTGCCTGTGCTTGCTGTGCTGCCTGTGCTTGCTGCCTGTGCTTTGCTGCCTGTGCTTGCTGTACTTGCTATGCTGCCTGTGCTTGCTGTGCTGCCTGTGCTTGCTGCCTGTGCTTGCTGTGCTGCCTGTGCTTGCTGTGCTGCCTGTGCTTGCTGCCTGTGCTTGCTGTGCTGCCTGTGCTTGCTGCCTGTGCTTGCTGTGCTACCTGTGCTTGCTGTGCTGCCTGTGCTTGCTGCCTGTGCTTCCTGTGCTGCCTATGCTTGCTGCCTGTGCTTGCTGTGCTGCCTGTGCTTGCTGTCTGTGCTTGCTGCCTGTGCTTGCTGTGCTGCCTGTGCTTGCTGTGCTACCTGTGCTGTGCTGCCTGTGCTTGCTGTGCTGCCTGTGTTTGCTGTGCTGCCGGTGCTTGCTGCCTGTGCTTGCTGCCTGTGCTTGCTGTGCTGCCTGTGCTGTGCTGCCTGTGCTTGCTGTGCTGCCTGTGCTTGCTGTGCTGCCTGTGCTTGCTGCCTGTGCTTGCTGTGCAGACCTGTTAGCGATGCATTTGATTTCGCCCATAACACGCGGTAATTCGACAGTGGCATACGACAGTGCGTTGCTGTGTCACCTGTTTTTGGAGGCGCCGAGAGTCGCGGATCATATGTTTACCTCGGCGGCCGGTGAATTGACCTGCGTCTCAGTAAGAGTAAGCATTGTAAACAAATGCGAGAGTGAATCTCGCCGAAGATCGGAGCAGGCTTTGCCTGTTGGAAAGAGGACGGAGCTTGACCCCTCTGCACTTCCCCCAGAATCGCTAAAACGAACACATCTCGTCGAGCTATTTTGCGGGTTTCTAGCATGCCTGTGCTTGCTGCCTGTGCTTGCTGTGCTGCCTGTGCTTGCTGCCTGTGCTTGCTGTGTTGCCTGTGCTTGCTGTGCTGCCTGTGTTTGGTGCCTGTGCTTGCTGTGCTTGCTGCCTGTGCTTGCTGTGCTGCCTGTGCTTGCTGTGCTGCCTGTGCTTGCTGCCTGTGCTTGCTGTGCTGCCTGTGCTTGCTGTGCTGCCTGTGCTTGCTGCCTGTGCTTTGCTGCCTGTGCTTGCTGTACTTGCTATGCTGCCTGTGCTTGCTGTGCTGCCTGTGTTTGCTGCCTGTGCTTGCTGTGCTGCCTGTGTTTGCTGCCTGTGCTTGCTGTGCTGCCTGTGCTTGCTGCCTGTGCTTGCTGTGCTGCCTGTGCTTGCTGCCTGTGCTTGCTGTGCTGCCTGTGCTTGCTGCCTGTGCTTGCTGTGCTGCCTGTGTTTGCTGTGCTGCCTGTGCTTGCTGTGCTGCCTGTGCTTGCTGCCTGTGCTTGCTGCCTGTGCTTGCTGTAGTTGCTATGCTGCCCGTGCTTGCTGTGCTGCCTGAGCTTGCTGTGCTTGCTGTGCTGCCTGTGCTTGCTGCCTGTGCTTGCTGTGCTGCCTGTGCTGCCTGTGTTTGCTGTGCTGCCTGTGCTTGCTGCCTGTGCTTGCTGTGCTGCCTGAGTTTGCTGTGCTGCCTGTGCTTGCTGCCTGTGCTGCCTGTGCTTGCTGTGCTGCCTGTGTTTGCTGTGCTGCCTGTGCTTGCTGCCTGTGCTTGCTGTAGTTGCTATGCTGCCCGTGCTTGCTGTGCTGCCTGTGCTTGCTGGCTGTGCTTGCTGTGCTGCCTGTGCTTGCTGTGCTGCCTGTGCTGCCTGTGCTTGCTGTGCTGCCTGTGCTTGCTGCCTGTGCTGCCTGTGCTTGCTGTGCTGCCTGTGCTGTGCTGCCTGTGCTTGCTGTGCTGCCTGTGCTTGCTTCCTGTGCTTGCTGTGCTGCCTGTGCTTGCTGCCTGTGCTTGCTGTACTTGCTATGCTGCCTGTGTTTGCTGTGCTGCCTGTTTTTGCTGCCTGTGCTTGCTGTGCTGCCTGTGCTGTGCTGCCTGTGCTTGCTGTGCTGTCTGTGTTTGCTGTGCTGCCTGTGCTTGCTGCCTGTGCTTGCTGTGCTGCCTGTGCTGTGCTGCCTGTGCTTGCTGTGCTGCCTGTGTTTGCTGTGCTGCCTGTGCTTGCTGCCTGTGCTTGCTGTGCTGCCTGTGATTGCTGCCTGTGCTTGCTGTGCTGCCTGTGTTTGCTGTGCTGCCGGTGCTTGCTGCCTGTGCTTGCTGTGCTTGCTGCCTGTGCTTGCTGTGCTGCCTGTGCTTGCTGCCTGTGCTTTGCTGCCTGTGCTTGCTGTACTTGCTATGCTGCCTGTGCTTGCTGTGCTGCCTGTGCTTGCTGCCTGTGCTTGCTGTGCTGCCTGTGCTTGCTGTGCTGCCTGTGCTTGCTGCCTGTGCTTGCTGTGCTGCCTGTGCTTGCTGCCTGTGCTTGCTGTGCTACCTGTGCTTGCTGTGCTGCCTGTGCTTGCTGCCTGTGCTTCCTGTGCTGCCTATGCTTGCTGCCTGTGCTTGCTGTGCTGCCTGTGCTTGCTGTCTGTGCTTGCTGCCTGTGCTTGCTGTGCTACCTGTGCTTGCTGTGCTACCTGTGCTGTGCTGCCTGTGCTTGCTGTGCTGCCTGTGTTTGCTGTGCTGCCGGTGCTTGCTGCCTGTGCTTGCTGCCTGTGCTTGCTGTGCTGCCTGTGCTGTGCTGCCTGTGCTTGCTGTGCTGCCTGTGCTTGCTGTGCTGCCTGTGCTTGCTGCCTGTGCTTGCTGTGCAGACCTGTTAGCGATGCATTTGATTTCGCCCATAACACGCGGTAATTCGACAGTGGCATACGACAGTGCGTTGCTGTGTCACCTGTTTTTGGAGGCGCCGAGAGTCGCGGATCATATGTTTACCTCGGCGGCCGGTGAATTGACCTGCGTCTCAGTAAGAGTAAGCATTGTAAACAAATGCGAGAGTGAATCTCGCCGAAGATCGGAGCAGGCTTTGCCTGTTGGAAAGAGGACGGAGCTTGACCCCTCTGCACTTCCCCCAGAATCGCTAAAACGAACACATCTCGTCGAGCTATTTTGCGGGTTTCTAGCATGCCTGTGCTTGCTGCCTGTGCTTGCTGTGCTGCCTGTGCTTGCTGCCTGTGCTTGCTGTGTTGCCTGTGCTTGCTGTGCTGCCTGTGTTTGGTGCCTGTGCTTGCTGTGCTGCCTGTGCTTGCTGTGCTGCCTGTGCTTGCTGCCTGTGCTTGCTGTGCTGCCTGTGCTCGCTGTGCTGCCTGTGTTTGGTGCCTGTGCTTGCTGTGCTGCCTGTGCTTGCTGTGCTTGCTGCCTGTGCTTGCTGTGCTGCCTGTGCTCGCTGTGCTGCCTGTGCTTGCTGTGCTTGCTGCCTGTGCTTGCTGTGCTGCCTGTGCTTGCTGACTGTGCTTGCTGCCTGTGCTTGCTCTACTTGCTATGATGCCTGTGCTTGCTGTGCTGCTTGTGCTTGTTGCCTGTGCTTGCTGTGCTGCCTGTGCTTGCTGCCTGTACTTGCTGTGCTGCCTGTTAGCAATGCATTTGATTTCGCCCATAACACGCGGTAATTCGACAGTGGCACACGACAGTGCGTTGCTGTGTCACCTGTTTTTGGAGGCGCCGAGATTCGCGGATCATATGTTTACCTCGGCGGCCGGTGCATTGACCTGCGTCTCAGTAAAAGTAAGCATTGTAAACAAATGCGAGAGTGAATCTCGCCGAAGATCGGAGCAGGATTTGCCTGTTGGAAAGAGGACGGAGCTTGACCCCTCTGAACTTCCCCCAGAATCGCTAAAAAACGAACACATCTCGTCGAGCTATTTTGCGGGTTTCTAACATGCCTGTGCTTGCTGCCTGTGCTTACTGTGCTGCCTGTGCTTGCTGCCTGTGCTTGCTGTGTTGCCTGTGCTTGCTGCCTGTGCTTGCTGTGCTGCCTGTGCTTGCTGTGCTGCCTGTGCTTGCTGCCTGTGCTTGCTGTGCTGCCTTTGCTTGCTGCCTGTGCTTGCTGTGCTGCCTGTGCTTGCTGCCTGTGCTTGCTGTGCTTGCTGTGCTGCCTGTGCTTGCTGCCTGTGCTTGCTGTACTGCCTGTGCTTGCTGCCTGTGCTTGCTGTGCTGCCTGTGCTTGCTGCCTGTGCTTGCTGTGCTGCCTGTGCTGCCTGTGCTTGCTGCCTGTGCTTGCTGTGCTGCCTGTGCTTGCTGCCTATGCTTGCTGTGCTGCCTGTGCTTGCTGCCTGTGCTTGCTGTGCTGCCTGTGCTTGCTGCCTGTGCTTGCTGTGCTGCCTGTTCTTGCTGCCTGTGCTTGCTGTGCTGCCTGTGCTTGCTGCCTGTGCTTGCTGTGCTGCCTGTGCTTGCTGCCTGTGCTTGCTGTGCAGACCTGTTAGCGATGCATTTGATTTCGCCCATAACACGCGGTAATTCGACAGTGGCATACGACAGTGCGTTGCTGTGTCACCTGTTTTTGGAGGCGCCGAGAGTCGCGGATCATATGTTTACCTCGGCGGCCGGTGCATTGACCTGCGTCTCAGTAAGAGTAAGCATTGTAAACAAATGCGAGAGTGAATCTCGCCGAAGATCGGAGCAGGCTTTGCCTGTTGGAAAGAGGACGGAGCTTGACCCCTCTGCACTTCCCCCAGAATCGCTAAAACGAACACATCTCGTCGAGCTATTTTGCGGGTTTCTAACATGCCTGTGCTTGCTGCCTGTGCTTGCTGTGCTGCCTGTGCTTGCTGTGCTGCCTGTGCTTGCTTCCTGTGCTTGCTGTGCTGCCTGTGCTGTGCTGTGCTGCCTGTGCTTGCTGCCTGTGCTTGCTGTACTTGCTATGCTGCCTGTGCTTGCTTTGCTGCCTGTGCTTGCTGTGCTGCCTGTGCTTGCTGTGCTGCCTGTGCTTGCTGCCTGTGCTTGCTGTGGTGCCTGTGTTTGCTGTGCTGCCTGTGCTTGCTGTGCTGCCTGTGTTTGCTGCCTGTGCTTGCTGTGCTACCTGTGCTTGCTGTGCTGCCTGTGCTTGCTGCCTGTGCTTCCTGTGCTGCCTATGCTTGCTGCCTGTGCTTGCTGTGCTGCCTGTGCTTGCTGTCTGTGCTTGCTGCCTGTGCTTGCTGTGCTGCCTGTGCTTGCTGTGCTACCTGTGCTGTGCTGCCTGTGCTTGCTGTGCTGCCTGTGTTTGCTGTGCTGCCGGTGCTTGCTGCCTGTGCTTGCTGCCTGTGCTTGCTGTGCTGCCTGTGCTTGCTGTGCTGCCTGTGCTTGCTGCCTGTGCTTTGCTGCCTGTGCTTGCTGTACTTGCTATGCTGCCTGTGCTTGCTGTGCTGCCTGTGTTTGCTGCCTGTGCTTGCTGTGCTGCCTGTGTTTGCTGCCTGTGCTTGCTGTGCTGCTGTGCTTGCTGCCTGTGCTTGCTGTGCTGCCTGTGCTTGCTGCCTGTGCTTGCTGTGCTGCCTGTGCTTGCTGCCTGTGCTTGCTGTGCTGCCTGTGTTTGCTGTGCTGCCTGTGCTTGCTGTGCTGCCTGTGCTTGCTGCCTGTGCTTGCTGCCTGTGCTTGCTGTAGTTGCTATGCTGCCCGTGCTTGCTGTGCTGCCTGAGCTTGCTGTGCTGCCTGTGCTTGCTGTGCTGCCTGTGCTTGCTGCCTGTGCTTGCTGTGCTGCCTGTGCTGCCTGTGTTTGCTGTGCTGCCTGTGCTTGCTGCCTGTGCTTGCTGTGCTGCCTGAGTTTGCTGTGCTGCCTGTGCTTGCTGCCTGTGCTGCCTGTGCTTGCTGTGCTGCCTGTGTTTGCTGTGCTGCCTGTGCTTGCTGCCTGTGTTTGCTGTAGTTGCTATGCTGCCCGTGCTTGCTGTGCTGCCTGTGCTTGCTGGCTGTGCTTGCTGTGCTGCCTGTGCTTGCTGTGCTGCCTGTGCTGTGCTGCCTGTGCTTGCTGTGCTGCCTGTGCTTGCTTCCTGTGCTTGCTGTGCTGCCTGTGCTGTGCTGTGCTGCCTGTGCTTGCTGCCTGTGCTTGCTGTACTTGCTATGCTGCCTGTGTTTGCTGTGCTGCCTGTTTTTGCTGCCTGTGCTTGCTGTGCTGCCTGTGCTGTGCTGCCTGTGCTTGCTGTGCTGTCTGTGTTTGCTGTGCTGCCTGTGCTTGCTGCCTGTGCTTGCTGTGCTGCCTGTGCTGTGCTGCCTGTGCTTGCTGTGCTGCCTGTGTTTGCTGTGCTGCCTGTGCTTGCTGCCTGTGCTTGCTGTGCTGCCTGTGATTGCTGCCTGTGCTTGCTGTGCTGCCTGTGTTTGCTGTGCTGCCGGTGCTTGCTGCCTGTGCTTGCTGTGCTGCCTGTGCTCGCTGTGCTGCCTGTGTTTGGTGCCTGTGCTTGCTGTGCTGCCTGTGCTTGCTGTGCTTGCTGCCTGTGCTTGCTGTGCTGCCTGTGCTTGCTGTGCTGCCTGCGCTCGCTGTGCTGCCTGTGCTTGCTGTGCTTGCTGCCTGTGCTTGCTGTGCTGCCTGTGCTCGCTGTGCTGCCTGTGTTTGGTGCCTGTGCTTGCTGTGCTGCCTGTGCTTGCTGTGCTTGCTGCCTGTGCTTGCTGTGCTGCCTGTGCTTGCTTTGCTGCCTGTGCTTGCTGTGCTGCCTGTGCTTGCTGTGCTGCCTGTGCTTGCTGCCTGTGCTTGCTGTGGTGCCTGTGTTTGCTGTGCTGCCTGTGCTTGCTGTGCTGCCTGTGCTTGCTGCCTGTGCTTGCTGTGCTGCCTGTGCTTGCTGCCTGTGCTGCCTGTGCTTGCTGTGCTGCCTGTGCTGTGCTGCCTGTGCTTGCTCTGCTGCCTGTGCTTGCTGCCTGTGCTTGCTGTGCTGCCTGTGTTTGCTGCCTGTGCTTGCTGCCTGTGCTTGCTGTGCTGCCTGTGCTTGCTGTGCTGCCTGTGCTTGCTGCCTGAGCTGCCTGTGTTTGCTGTGCTGCCTGTGCTTGCTGCCTGTGCTTGCTGTGCTGCCTGTGTTTGCTGTGCTGCCTGTTTTTGCTGCCTGTGCTTGCTGTGCTGCCTGTGCAGTGCTGCCTGTGCTTGCTGTGCTGCCTGTGCTTGCTGCCTGTGCTTGCTGTGCTACCTGTGCTTGCTGTGCTGCCTGTGCTTGCTGCCTGTGCTTCCTGTGCTGCCTATGCTTGCTGCCTGTGCTTGCTGTGCTGCCTGTGCTTGCTGTCTGTGCTTGCTGCCTGTGCTTGCTGTGCTGCCTGTGCTTGCTGTGCTACCTGTGCTGTGCTGCCTGTGCTTGCTGTGCTGCCTGTGTTTGCTGTGCTGCCGGTGCTTGCTGCCTGTGCTTGCTGCCTGTGCTTGCTGTGCTGCCTGTGCTGTGCTGCCTGTGCTTGCTGTGCTGCCTGTGTTTGCTGTGCTGCCGGTGCTTGCTGCCTGTGCTTGCTGTGCTGCCTGTGCTTGCTGTGCTGCCTGTGCTTGCTGCCTGTGCTTTGCTGCCTGTGCTTGCTGTACTTGCTATGCTGCCTGTGCTTGCTGTGCTGCCTGTGTTTGCTGCCTGTGCTTGCTGTGCTGCCTGTGTTTGCTGCCTGTGCTTGCTGTGCTGCTGTGCTTGCTGCCTGTGCTTGCTGTGCTGCCTGTGCTTGCTGCCTGTGCTTGCTGTGCTGCCTGTGCTTGCTGCCTGTGCTTGCTGTGCTGCCTGTGTTTGCTGTGCTGCCTGTGCTTGCTGTGCTGCCTGTGCTTGCTGCCTGTGCTTGCTGCCTGTGCTTGCTGTAGTTGCTATGCTGCCCGTGCTTGCTGTGCTGCCTGAGCTTGCTGTGCTGCCTGTGCTTGCTGTGCTGCCTGTGCTTGCTGCCTGTGCTTGCTGTGCTGCCTGTGCTGCCTGTGTTTGCTGTGCTGCCTGTGCTTGCTGCCTGTGCTTGCTGTGCTGCCTGAGTTTGCTGTGCTGCCTGTGCTTGCTGCCTGTGCTGCCTGTGCTTGCTGTGCTGCCTGTGTTTGCTGTGCTGCCTGTGCTTGCTGCCTGTGCTTGCTGTAGTTGCTATGCTGCCCGTGCTTGCTGTGCTGCCTGTGCTTGCTGGCTGTGCTTGCTGTGCTGCCTGTGCTTGCTGTGCTGCCTGTGCTGTGCTGCCTGTGCTTGCTGTGCTGCCTGTGCTTGCTTCCTGTGCTTGCTGTGCTGCCTGTGCTGTGCTGTGCTGCCTGTGCTTGCTGCCTGTGCTTGCTGTACTTGCTATGCTGCCTGTGTTTGCTGTGCTGCCTGTTTTTGCTGCCTGTGCTTGCTGTGCTGCCTGTGCTGTGCTGCCTGTGCTTGCTGTGCTGTCTGTGTTTGCTGTGCTGCCTGTGCTTGCTGCCTGTGCTTGCTGTGCTGCCTGTGCTGTGCTGCCTGTGCTTGCTGTGCTGCCTGTGTTTGCTGTGCTGCCTGTGCTTGCTGCCTGTGCTTGCTGTGCTGCCTGTGATTGCTGCCTGTGCTTGCTGTGCTGCCTGTGTTTGCTGTGCTGCCGGTGCTTGCTGCCTGTGCTTGCTGTGCTTGCTGCCTGTGCTTGCTGTGCTGCCTGTGCTTGCTGCCTGTGCTTTGCTGCCTGTGCTTGCTGTGCTGCCTGTGCTTGCTGTACTTGCTATGCTGCCTGTGCTTGCTGTGCTGCCTGTGCTTGCTGCCTGTGCTTGCTGTGCTGCCTGTGCTTGCTGTGCTGCCTGTGCTTGCTGCCTGTGCTTGCTGTGTTGCCTGTGCTTGCTGCCTGTGCTTGCTGTGCTGCCTGTGCTTGCTGTGCTGCCTGTGCTTGCTGCCTGTGCTTGCTGTGCTGCCTTTGCTTGCTGCCTGTGCTTGCTGTGCTGCCTGTGCTTGCTGCCTGTGCTTGCTGTGCTTGCTGTGCTGCCTGTGCTTGCTGCCTGTGCTTGCTGTACTGCCTGTGCTTGCTGCCTGTGCTTGCTGTGCTGCCTGTGCTTGCTGCCTGTGCTTGCTGTGCTGCCTGTGCTGCCTGTGCTTGCTGCCTGTGCTTGCTGTGCTGCCTGTGCTTGCTGCCTATGCTTGCTGTGCTGCCTGTGCTTGCTGCCTGTGCTTGCTGTGCTGCCTGTGCTTGCTGCCTGTGCTTGCTGTGCTGCCTGTTCTTGCTGCCTGTGCTTGCTGTGCTGCCTGTGCTTGCTGCCTGTGCTTGCTGTGCTGCCTGTGCTTGCTGCCTGTGCTTGCTGTGCAGACCTGTTAGCGATGCATTTGATTTCGCCCATAACACGCGGTAATTCGACAGTGGCATACGACAGTGCGTTGCTGTGTCACCTGTTTTTGGAGGCGCCGAGAGTCGCGGATCATATGTTTACCTCGGCGGCCGGTGCATTGACCTGCGTCTCAGTAAGAGTAAGCATTGTAAACAAATGCGAGAGTGAATCTCGCCGAAGATCGGAGCAGGCTTTGCCTGTTGGAAAGAGGACGGAGCTTGACCCCTCTGCACTTCCCCCAGAATCGCTAAAACGAAAACATCTCGTCGAGCTATTTTGCGGGTTTCTAACATGCCTGTGCTTGCTGCCTGTGCTTGCTGTGCTGCCTGTGCTTGCTGCCTGTGCTTGCTGTGCTGCCTGTGCTTGCTGTGCTGCCTGTGCTTGCTTCCTGTGCTTGCTGTGCTGCCTGTGCTGTGCTGTGCTGCCTGTGCTTGCTGCCTGTGCTTGCTGTACTTGCTATGCTGCCTGTGCTTGCTTTGCTGCCTGTGCTTGCTGTGCTGCCTGTGCTTGCTGTGCTGCCTGTTTTTGCTGCCTGTGCTTGCTGTGCTGCCTGTGCTTGCTGTGCTGCCTGTGCTTGCTGTGCTGCCTGTGCTGCCTGTGCTTGCTGCCTGTGCTTGCTGCCTGTGCTTGCTGCATGTGCTTGCTGTGCTTGCTGTGCTGCCTGTGCTTGCTGCCTGTGCTTGCTGTGCTGCCTGTGCTTGCTGCCTATGCTTGCTGTGCTGCCTGTGCTTGCTGCCTGTGCTTGCTGTGCTGCCTGTGCTTGCTGCCTGTGCTTGCTGTGCTGCCTGTGCTTGCTGCCTGTGCTTGCTGTGCTGCCTGTGCTTGCTGCCTGTGCTTGCTGTGCTGCCTGTGCTTGCTGCCTGTGCTTGCTGTGCAGACCTGTTAGCGATGCATTTGATTTCGCCCATAACACGCGGTAATTCGACAGTGGCATACGACAGTGCGTTGCTGTGTCACCTGTTTTTGGAGGCGCCGAGAGTCGCGGATCATATGTTTACCTCGGCGGCCGGTGAATTGACCTGCGTCTCAGTAAGAGTAAGCATTGTAAACAAATGCGAGAGTGATTCTCGCCGAAGATCGGAGCAGGCTTTGCCTGTTGGAAAGAGGACGGAGCTTGACCCCTCTGCACTTCCCCCAGAATCGCTAAAACGAACACATCTCGTCGAGCTATTTTGCGGGTTTCTAGCATGCCTGTGCTTGCTGCCTGTGCTTGCTGTGCTGCCTGTGCTTGCTGCCTGTGCTTGCTGTGTTGCCTGTGCTTGCTGTGCTGCCTGTGTTTGGTGCCTGTGCTTGCTGTGCTTGCTGCCTGTGCTTGCTGTGCTGCCTGTGCTTGCTGTGCTGCCTGTGCTTGCTGCCTGTGCTTGCTGTGCTGCCTGTGCTCGCTGTGCTGCCTGTGTTTGGTGCCTGTGCTTGCTGTGCTGCCTGTGCTTGCTGTGCTTGCTGCCTGTGCTTGCTGTGCTGCCTGTGCTTGCTGTGCTGCCTGTGCTCGCTGTGCTGCCTGTGCTTGCTGTGCTTGCTGCCTGTGCTTGCTGTGCTGCCTGTGCTCGCTGTGCTGCCTGTGTTTGGTGCCTGTGCTTGCTGTGCTGCCTGTGCTTGCTGTGCTTGCTGCCTGTGCTTGCTGTGCTGCCTGTGCTTGCTTTGCTGCCTGTGCTTGCTGTGCTGCCTGTGCTTGCTGTGCTGCCTGTGCTTGCTGCCTGTGCTTGCTGTGGTGCCTGTGTTTGCTGTGCTGCCTGTGCTTGCTGTGCTGCCTGTGCTTGCTGCCTGTGCTTGCTGTGCTGCCTGTGCTTGCTGCCTGTGCTGCCTGTGCTTGCTGTGCTGCCTGTGCTGTGCTGCCTGTGCTTGCTCTGCTGTCTGTGCTTGCTGCCTGTGCTTGCTGTGCTGCCTGTGTTTGCTGCCTGTGCTTGCTGCCTGTGCTTGCTGTGCTGCCTGTGCTTGCTGTGCTGCCTGTGCTTGCTGCCTGAGCTGCCTGTGTTTGCTGTGCTGCCTGTGCTTGCTGCCTGTGCTTGCTGTGCTGCCTGTGTTTGCTGTGCTGCCTGTTTTTGCTGCCTGTGCTTGCTGTGCTGCCTGTGCAGTGCTGCCTGTGCTTGCTGTGCTGCCTGTGCTTGCTGCCTGTGCTTGCTGTGCTACCTGTGCTTGCTGTGCTGCCTGTGCTTGCTGCCTGTGCTTCCTGTGCTGCCTATGCTTGCTGCCTGTGCTTGCTGTGCTGCCTGTGCTTGCTGTCTGTGCTTGCTGCCTGTGCTTGCTGTGCTGCCTGTGCTTGCTGTGCTACCTGTGCTGTGCTGCCTGTGCTTGCTGTGCTGCCTGTGTTTGCTGTGCTGCCGGTGCTTGCTGCCTGTGCTTGCTGCCTGTGCTTGCTGTGCTGCCTGTGCTGTGCTGCCTGTGCTTGCTGTGCTGCCTGTGTTTGCTGTGCTGCCGGTGCTTGCTGCCTGTGCTTGCTGTGCTGCCTGTGCTTGCTGTGCTGCCTGTGCTTGCTGCCTGTGCTTTGCTGCCTGTGCTTGCTGTACTTGCTATGCTGCCTGTGCTTGCTGTGCTGCCTGTGTTTGCTGCCTGTGCTTGCTGTGCTGCCTGTGTTTGCTGCCTGTGCTTGCTGTGCTGCTGTGCTTGCTGCCTGTGCTTGCTGTGCTGCCTGTGCTTGC
This sequence comes from Priocnemis perturbator, assembly GCA_963942575.1. NCBI lineage: Eukaryota > Metazoa > Arthropoda > Insecta > Hymenoptera > Pompilidae > Priocnemis > Priocnemis perturbator. The sequence goes on from CAWWDK010000157.1 coordinate 342,997, forward strand.
TGCCTGTGCTTGCTGTGCTGCCTGTGCTTGCTGCCTGTGCTTGCTGTGCTGCCTGTGTTTGCTGTGCTGCCTGTGCTTGCTGTGCTGCCTGTGCTTGCTGCCTGTGCTTGCTGCCTGTGCTTGCTGTAGTTGCTATGCTGCCCGTGCTTGCTGTGCTGCCTGAGCTTGCTGTGCTTGCTGTGCTGCCTGTGCTTGCTGTGCTGCCTGTGCTTGCTGCCTGTGCTTGCTGTGCTGCCTGTGCTGCCTGTGTTTGCTGTGCTGCCTGTGCTTGCTGCCTGTGCTTGCTGTGCTGCCTGAGTTTGCTGTGCTGCCTGTGCTTGCTGCCTGTGCTGCCTGTGCTTGCTGTGCTGCCTGTGTTTGCTGTGCTGCCTGTGCTTGCTGCCTGTGCTTGCTGTAGTTGCTATGCTGCCCGTGCTTGCTGTGCTGCCTGTGCTTGCTGGCTGTGCTGCCTGTGCTTGCTGTGCTGCCTGTGCTGTGCTGCCTGTGCTTGCTGTGCTGCCTGTGCTTGCTTCCTGTGCTTGCTGTGCTGCCTGTGCTGTGCTGTGCTGCCTGTGCTTGCTGCCTGTGCTTGCTGTACTTGCTATGCTGCCTGTGTTTGCTGTGCTGCCTGTTTTTGCTGCCTGTGCTTGCTGTGCTGCCTGTGCTGTGCTGCCTGTGCTTGCTGTGCTGTCTGTGTTTGCTGTGCTGCCTGTGCTTGCTGCCTGTGCTTGCTGTGCTGCCTGTGCTGTGCTGCCTGTGCTTGCTGTGCTGCCTGTGTTTGCTGTGCTGCCTGTGCTTGCTGCCTGTGCTTGCTGTGCTGCCTGTGATTGCTGCCTGTGCTTGCTGTGCTGCCTGTGTTTGCTGTGCTGCCGGTGCTTGCTGCCTGTGCTTGCTGTGCTTGCTGCCTGTGCTTGCTGTGCTGCCTGTGCTTGCTGCCTGTGCTTTGCTGCCTGTGCTTGCTGTGCTGCCTGTGCTTGCTGTACTTGCTATGCTGCCTGTGCTTGCTGTGCTGCCTGTGCTTGCTGCCTGTGCTTGCTGTGCTGCCTGTGCTTGCTGTGCTGCCTGTGCTTGCTGCCTGTGCTTGCTGTGCTGCCTGTGCTTGCTGCCTGTGCTTGCTGTGCTACCTGTGCTTGCTGTGCTGCCTGTGCTTGCTGCCTGTGCTTCCTGTGCTGCCTATGCTTGCTGCCTGTGCTTGCTGTGCTGCCTGTGCTTGCTGTCTGTGCTTGCTGCCTGTGCTTGCTGTGCTGCCTGTGCTTGCTGTGCTACCTGTGCTGTGCTGCCTGTGCTTGCTGTGCTGCCTGTGTTTGCTGTGCTGCCGGTGCTTGCTGCCTGTGCTTGCTGCCTGTGCTTGCTGTGCTGCCTGTGCTGTGCTGCCTGTGCTTGCTGTGCTGCCTGTGCTTGCTGTGCTGCCTGTGCTTGCTGCCTGTGCTTGCTGTGCAGACCTGTTAGCGATGCATTTGATTTCGCCCATAACACGCGGTAATTCGACAGTGGCATACGACAGTGCGTTGCTGTGTCACCTGTTTTTGGAGGCGCCGAGAGTCGCGGATCATATGTTTACCTCGGCGGCCGGTGAATTGACCTGCGTCTCAGTAAGAGTAAGCATTGTAAACAAATGCGAGAGTGAATCTCGCCGAAGATCGGAGCAGGCTTTGCCTGTTGGAAAGAGGACGGAGCTTGACCCCTCTGCACTTCCCCCAGAATCGCTAAAACGAACACATCTCGTCGAGCTATTTTGCGGGTTTCTAGCATGCCTGTGCTTGCTGCCTGTGCTTGCTGTGCTGCCTGTGCTTGCTGCCTGTGCTTGCTGTGTTGCCTGTGCTTGCTGTGCTGCCTGTGTTTGGTGCCTGTGCTTGCTGTGCTTGCTGCCTGTGCTTGCTGTGCTGCCTGTGCTTGCTGTGCTGCCTGTGCTTGCTGCCTGTGCTTGCTGTGCTGCCTGTGCTCGCTGTGCTGCCTGTGTTTGGTGCCTGTGCTCGCTGTGCTGCCTGTGCTTGCTGTGCTTGCTGCCTGTGCTTGCTGTGCTGCCTGTGCTCGCTGTGCTGCCTGTGCTTGCTGTGCTTGCTGCCTGTGCTTGCTGTGCTGCCTGTGCTTGCTGACTGTGCTTGCTGCCTGTGCTTGCTCTACTTGCTATGATGCCTGTGCTTGCTGTGCTGCTTGTGCTTGTTGCCTGTGCTTGCTGTGCTGCCTGTGCTTGCTGCCTGTACTTGCTGTGCTGCCTGTTAGCAATGCATTTGATTTCGCCCATAACACGCGGTAATTCGACAGTGGCACACGACAGTGCGTTGCTGTGTCACCTGTTTTTGGAGGCGCCGAGATTCGCGGATCATATGTTTACCTCGGCGGCCGGTGCATTGACCTGCGTCTCAGTAAAAGTAAGCATTGTAAACAAATGCGAGAGTGAATCTCGCCGAAGATCGGAGCAGGATTTGCCTGTTGGAAAGAGGACGGAGCTTGACCCCTCTGAACTTCCCCCAGAATCGCTAAAAAACGAACACATCTCGTCGAGCTATTTTGCGGGTTTCTAACATGCCTGTGCTTGCTGCCTGTGCTTACTGTGCTGCCTGTGCTTGCTGCCTGTGCTTGCTGTGTTGCCTGTGCTTGCTGCCTGTGCTTGCTGTGCTGCCTGTGCTTGCTGTGCTGCCTGTGCTTGCTGCCTGTGCTTGCTGTGCTGCCTTTGCTTGCTGCCTGTGCTTGCTGTGCTGCCTGTGCTTGCTGCCTGTGCTTGCCGTGCTTGCTGTGCTGCCTGTGCTTGCTGTACTGCCTGTGCTTGCTGTACTGCCTGTGCTTGCTGCCTGTGCTTGCTGTGCTGCCTGTGCTTGCTGCCTGTGCTTGCTGTGCTGCCTGTGCTGCCTGTGCTTGCTGCCTGTGCTTGCTGTGCTTCCTGTGCTTGCTGCCTATGCTTGCTGTGCTGCCTGTGCTTGCTGCCTGTGCTTGCTGTGCTGCCTGTGCTTGCTGCCTGTGCTTGCTGTGCTGCCTGTTCTTGCTGCCTGTGCTTGCTGTGCTGCCTGTGCTTGCTGCCTGTGCTTGCTGTGCTGCCTGTGCTTGCTGCCTGTGCTTGCTGTGCAGACCTGTTAGCGATGCATTTGATTTCGCCCATAACACGCGGTAATTCGACAGTGGCATACGACAGTGCGTTGCTGTGTCACCTGTTTTTGGAGGCGCCGAGAGTCGCGGATCATATGTTTACCTCGGCGGCCGGTGCATTGACCTGCGTCTCAGTAAGAGTAAGCATTGTAAACAAATGCGAGAGTGAATCTCGCCGAAGATCGGAGCAGGCTTTGCCTGTTGGAAAGTGGACGGAGCTTGACCCCTCTGCACTTCCCCCAGAATCGCTAAAACGAACACATCTCGTCGAGCTATTTTGCGGGTTTCTAACATGCCTGTGCTTGCTGCCTGTGCTTGCTGTGCTGCCTGTGCTTGCTGCCTGTGCTTGCTGTGCTGCCTGTGCTTGCTGTGCTGCCTGTGCTTGCTTCCTGTGCTTGCTGTGCTGCCTGTGCTGTGCTGTGCTGCCTGTGCTTGCTGCCTGTGCTTGCTGTACTTGCTATGCTGCCTGTGCTTGCTTTGCTGCCTGTGCTTGCTGTGCTGCCTGTGCTTGCTGTGCTGCCTGTGCTTGCTGCCTGTGCTTGCTGTGGTGCCTGTGTTTGCTGTGCTGCCTGTGCTTGCTGTGCTGCCTGTGTTTGCTGTGCTGCCTGTTTTTGCTGCCTGTGCTTGCTGTGCTGCCTGTGTTTGCTGTGCTGCCTGTTTTTGCTGCCTGTGCTTGCTGTGCTGCCTGTGCTTGCTGTGCTGCCTGTGTTTGCTGTGCTGCCTGTTTTTGCTGCCTGTGCTTGCTGTGCTGCCTGTGCTGTGCTGCCTGTGCTTGCTGTGCTGCCTGTGCTGCCTGTGCTTGCTGCCTGTGCTTGCTGCCTGTGCTTGCTGCATGTGCTTGCTGTGCTTGCTGTGCTGCCTGTGCTTGCTGCCTGTGCTTGCTGTGCTGCCTGTGCTTGCTGCCTATGCTTGCTGTGCTGCCTGTGCTTGCTGCCTGTGCTTGCTGTGCTGCCTGTGCTTGCTGCCTGTGCTTGCTGTGCTGCCTGTGCTTGCTGCCTGTGCTTGCTGTGCTGCCTGTGCTTGCTGCCTGTGCTTGCTGTGCTGCCTGTGCTTGCTGCCTGTGCTTGCTGTGCAGACCTGTTAGCGATGCATTTGATTTCGCCCATAACACGCGGTAATTCGACAGTGGCATACGACAGTGCGTTGCTGTGTCACCTGTTTTTGGAGGCGCCGAGAGTCGCGGATCATATGTTTACCTCGGCGGCCGGTGAATTGACCTGCGTCTCAGTAAGAGTAAGCATTGTAAACAAATGCGAGAGTGAATCTCGCCGAAGATCGGAGCAGGCTTTGCCTGTTGGAAAGAGGACGGAGCTTGACCCCTCTGCACTTCCCCCAGAATCGCTAAAACGAACACATCTCGTCGAGCTATTTTGCGGGTTTCTAGCATGCCTGTGCTTGCTGCCTGTGCTTGCTGTGCTGCCTGTGCTTGCTGCCTGTGCTTGCTGTGTTGCCTGTGCTTGCTGTGCTGCCTGTGTTTGGTGCCTGTGCTTGCTGTGCTTGCTGCCTGTGCTTGCTGTGCTGCCTGTGCTTGCTGTGCTGCCTGTGCTTGCTGCCTGTGCTTGCTGTGCTGCCTGTGCTCGCTGTGCTGCCTGTGTTTGGTGCCTGTGCTTGCTGTGCTGCCTGTGCTTGCTGCCTGTGCTTGCTGTGCTGCCTGTGCTTGCTGTGCTGCCTGTGCTCGCTGTGCTGCCTGTGCTTGCTGTGCTTGCTGCCTGTGCTTGCTGTGCTGCCTGTGCTCGCTGTGCTGCCTGTGTTTGGTGCCTGTGCTTGCTGTGCTGCCTGTGCTTGCTGTGCTTGCTGCCTGTGCTTGCTGTGCTGCCTGTGCTTGCTGTGCTGCCTGTGCTTGCTGTGCTGCCTGTGCTTGCTGCCTGTGCTTGCTGTGGTGCCTGTGTTTGCTGTGCTGCCTGTGCTTGCTGTGCTGCCTGTGTTTGCTGTGCTGCCTGTGCTTGCTGCCTGTGCTTGCTGTGCTGCCTGTGCTTGCTGCCCGTGCTTGCTGTGCTGCCTGTGCTTGCTGCCTGTGCTCGCTGCCCGTGCTTGCTGTGCTGCCTGTGCTTGCTGCCTGTGCTTGCTGTGCTGCCTGTGCTTGCTGCCTGTGCTTGCTGTGCTGCCTGTTAGCGATGCATTTGATTTCGCCCATAACACGCGGTAATTCTACAGTGGCACACTACAGTGCGTTGCTGTGTCACCTGTTTTTGGAGGCGCCGAGAGTCGCGGATCATATGTTTACCTCGGCGGCCATTGCATTGACCTGCGTCTCAGTAAGAGTAAGCATTGTAAACAAATGCGAGTGTGAATCTGGCCGAAGATCGGAGCAGGCTTTGCCTGTTGGAAAGAGGACGGAGCTTGACCCCTCTGCACTTCACCCAGAATCCCTAAAACGAACACATCTCGTCGAGCTATTTTGCGGGTTTCTAACATGCCTGTGCTTGCTGCCTGTGCTTGCTGTGCTGCCTGTGCTTGCTGCCTGTGCTTGCTGTGCTGCCTGTGCTTGCTGTGCTGCCTGTGCTTGCTTCCTGTGCTTGCTGTGCTGCCTGTGCTGTGCTGTGCTGCCTGTGCTTGCTGCCTGTGCTTGCTGTACTTGCTATGCTGCCTGTGCTTGCTTTGCTGCCTGTGCTTGCTGTGCTGCCTGTGCTTGCTGTGCTGCCTGTGCTTGCTGCCTGTGCTTGCTGTGGTGCCTGTGTTTGCTGTGCTGCCTGTGCTTGCTGTGCTGCCTGTGTTTGCTGTGCTGCCTGTTTTTGCTGCCTGTGCTTGCTGTGCTGCCTGTTTTTGCTGCCTGTGCTTGCTGTGCTGCCTGTGCAGTGCTGCCTGTGCTTGCTGTGCTGCCTGTGTTTGCTGTGCTGCCTGTTTTTGCTGCCTGTGCTTGCTGTGCTGCCTGTGCTGTGCTGCCTGTGCTTGCTGTGCTGCCTGTGCTGCCTGTGCTTGCTGCCTGTGCTTGCTGCCTGTGCTTGCTGCATGTGCTTGCTGTGCTGCCTGTGCTTGCTGCCTGTGCTTGCTGTGCTGCCTGTGCTTGCTGCCTATGCTTGCTGTGCTGCCTGTGCTTGCTGCCTGTGCTTGCTGTGCTGCCTGTGCTTGCTGCCTGTGCTTGCTGTGCTGCCTGTGCTTGCTGCCTGTGCTTGCTGTGCTGCCTGTGCTTGCTGCCTGTGCTTGCTGTGCTGCCTGTGCTTGCTGCCTGTGCTTGCTGTGCAGACCTGTTAGCGATGCATTTGATTTCGCCCATAACACGCGGTAATTCGACAGTGGCATACGACAGTGCGTTGCTGTGTCACCTGTTTTTGGAGGCGCCGAGAGTCGCGGATCATATGTTTACCTCGGCGGCCGGTGAATTGACCTGCGTCTCAGTAAGAGTAAGCATTGTAAACAAATGCGAGAGTGATTCTCGCCGAAGATCGGAGCAGGCTTTGCCTGTTGGAAAGAGGACGGAGCTTGACCGCTCTGCACTTCCCCCAGAATCGCTAAAACGAACACATCTCGTCGAGCTATTTTGCGGGTTTCTAGCATGCCTGTGCTTGCTGCCTGTGCTTGCTGTGCTGCCTGTGCTTGCTGCCTGTGCTTGCTGTGTTGCCTGTGCTTGCTGTGCTGCCTGTGTTTGGTGCCTGTGCTTGCTGTGCTTGCTGCCTGTGCTTGCTGTGCTGCCTGTGCTTGCTGTGCTGCCTGTGCTTGCTGCCTGTGCTTGCTGTGCTGCCTGTGCTCGCTGTGCTGCCTGTGTTTGGTGCCTGTGCTTGCTGTGCTGCCTGTGCTTGCTGTGCTTGCTGCCTGTGCTTGCTGTGCTGCCTGTGCTTGCTGTGCTGCCTGTGCTCGCTGTGCTGCCTGTGCTTGCTGTGCTTGCTGCCTGTGCTTGCTGTGCTGCCTGTGCTCGCTGTGCTGCCTGTGTTTGGTGCCTGTGCTTGCTGTGCTGCCTGTGCTTGCTGTGCTTGCTGCCTGTGCTTGCTGTGCTGCCTGTGCTTGCTTTGCTGCCTGTGCTTGCTGTGCTGCCTGTGCTTGCTGTGCTGCCTGTGCTTGCTGCCTGTGCTTGCTGTGGTGCCTGTGTTTGCTGTGCTGCCTGTGCTTGCTGTGCTGCCTGTGCTTGCTGCCTGTGCTTGCTGTGCTGCCTGTGCTTGCTGCCTGTGCTGCCTGTGCTTGCTGTGCTGCCTGTGCTGTGCTGCCTGTGCTTGCTCTGCTGCCTGTGCTTGCTGCCTGTGCTTGCTGTGCTGCCTGTGTTTGCTGCCTGTGCTTGCTGCCTGTGCTTGCTGTGCTGCCTGTGCTTGCTGTGCTGCCTGTGCTTGCTGTGCTGCCTGTGTTTGCTGTGCTGCCTGTTTTTGCTGCCTGTGCTTGCTGTGCTGCCTGTGCAGTGCTGCCTGTGCTTGCTGTGCTGCCTGTGCTTGCTGCCTGTGCTTGCTGTGCTACCTGTGCTTGCTGTGCTGCCTGTGCTTGCTGCCTGTGCTTCCTGTGCTGCCTATGCTTGCTGCCTGTGCTTGCTGTGCTGCCTGTGCTTGCTGTCTGTGCTTGCTGCCTGTGCTTGCTGTGCTGCCTGTGCTTGCTGTGCTACCTGTGCTGTGCTGCCTGTGCTTGCTGTGCTGCCTGTGTTTGCTGTGCTGCCGGTGCTTGCTGCCTGTGCTTGCTGCCTGTGCTTGCTGTGCTGCCTGTGCTGTGCTGCCTGTGCTTGCTGTGCTGCCTGTGTTTGCTGTGCTGCCGGTGCTTGCTGCCTGTGCTTGCTGTGCTGCCTGTGCTTGCTGTGCTGCCTGTGCTTGCTGCCTGTGCTTTGCTGCCTGTGCTTGCTGTACTTGCTATGCTGCCTGTGCTTGCTGTGCTGCCTGTGTTTGCTGCCTGTGCTTGCTGTGCTGCCTGTGTTTGCTGCCTGTGCTTGCTGTGCTGCTGTGCTTGCTGCCTGTGCTTGCTGTGCTGCCTGTGCTTGCTGCCTGTGCTTGCTGTGCTGCCTGTGCTTGCTGCCTGTGCTTGCTGTGCTGCCTGTGTTTGCTGTGCTGCCTGTGCTTGCTGTGCTGCCTGTGCTTGCTGCCTGTGCTTGCTGCCTGTGCTTGCTGTAGTTGCTATGCTGCCCGTGCTTGCTGTGCTGCCTGAGCTTGCTGTGCTTGCTGTGCTGCCTGTGCTTGCTGTGCTGCCTGTGCTTGCTGCCTGTGCTTGCTGTGCTGCCTGTGCTGCCTGTGTTTGCTGTGCTGCCTGTGCTTGCTGCCTGTGCTTGCTGTGCTGCCTGAGTTTGCTGTGCTGCCTGTGCTTGCTGCCTGTGCTGCCTGTGCTTGCTGTGCTGCCTGTGTTTGCTGTGCTGCCTGTGCTTGCTGCCTGTGCTTGCTGTAGTTGCTATGCTGCCCGTGCTTGCTGTGCTGCCTGTGCTTGCTGGCTGTGCTGCCTGTGCTTGCTGTGCTGCCTGTGCTGTGCTGCCTGTGCTTGCTGTGCTGCCTGTGCTTGCTTCCTGTGCTTGCTGTGCTGCCTGTGCTGTGCTGTGCTGCCTGTGCTTGCTGCCTGTGCTTGCTGTACTTGCTATGCTGCCTGTGTTTGCTGTGCTGCCTGTTTTTGCTGCCTGTGCTTGCTGTGCTGCCTGTGCTGTGCTGCCTGTGCTTGCTGTGCTGTCTGTGTTTGCTGTGCTGCCTGTGCTTGCTGCCTGTGCTTGCTGTGCTGCCTGTGCTGTGCTGCCTGTGCTTGCTGTGCTGCCTGTGTTTGCTGTGCTGCCTGTGCTTGCTGCCTGTGCTTGCTGTGCTGCCTGTGATTGCTGCCTGTGCTTGCTGTGCTGCCTGTGTTTGCTGTGCTGCCGGTGCTTGCTGCCTGTGCTTGCTGTGCTTGCTGCCTGTGCTTGCTGTGCTGCCTGTGCTTGCTGCCTGTGCTTTGCTGCCTGTGCTTGCTGTGCTGCCTGTGCTTGCTGTACTTGCTATGCTGCCTGTGCTTGCTGTGCTGCCTGTGCTTGCTGCCTGTGCTTGCTGTGCTGCCTGTGCTTGCTGTGCTGCCTGTGCTTGCTGCCTGTGCTTGCTGTGCTGCCTGTGCTTGCTGCCTGTGCTTGCTGTGCTACCTGTGCTTGCTGTGCTGCCTGTGCTTGCTGCCTGTGCTTCCTGTGCTGCCTATGCTTGCTGCCTGTGCTTGCTGTGCTGCCTGTGCTTGCTGTCTGTGCTTGCTGCCTGTGCTTGCTGTGCTACCTGTGCTGTGCTGCCTGTGCTTGCTGTGCTGCCTGTGTTTGCTGTGCTGCCGGTGCTTGCTGCCTGTGCTTGCTGCCTGTGCTTGCTGTGCTGCCTGTGCTGTGCTGCCTGTGCTTGCTGTGCTGCCTGTGCTTGCTGTGCTGCCTGTGCTTGCTGCCTGTGCTTGCTGTGCAGACCTGTTAGCGATGCATTTGATTTCGCCCATAACACGCGGTAATTCGACAGTGGCATACGACAGTGCGTTGCTGTGTCACCTGTTTTTGGAGGCGCCGAGAGTCGCGGATCATATGTTTACCTCGGCGGCCGGTGAATTGACCTGCGTCTCAGTAAGAGTAAGCATTGTAAACAAATGCGAGAGTGAATCTCGCCGAAGATCGGAGCAGGCTTTGCCTGTTGGAAAGAGGACGGAGCTTGACCCCTCTGCACTTCCCCCAGAATCGCTAAAACGAACACATCTCGTCGAGCTATTTTGCGGGTTTCTAGCATGCCTGTGCTTGCTGCCTGTGCTTGCTGTGCTGCCTGTGCTTGCTGCCTGTGCTTGCTGTGTTGCCTGTGCTTGCTGTGCTGCCTGTGTTTGGTGCCTGTGCTTGCTGTGCTTGCTGCCTGTGCTTGCTGTGCTGCCTGTGCTTGCTGTGCTGCCTGTGCTTGCTGCCTGTGCTTGCTGTGCTGCCTGTGCTCGCTGTGCTGCCTGTGTTTGGTGCCTGTGCTTGCTGTGCTGCCTGTGCTTGCTGTGCTTGCTGCCTGTGCTTGCTGTGCTGCCTGTGCTCGCTGTGCTGCCTGTGCTTGCTGTGCTTGCTGCCTGTGCTTGCTGTGCTGCCTGTGCTTGCTGACTGTGCTTGCTGCCTGTGCTTGCTCTACTTGCTATGATGCCTGTGCTTGCTGTGCTGCTTGTGCTTGTTGCCTGTGCTTGCTGTGCTGCCTGTGCTTGCTGCCTGTACTTGCTGTGCTGCCTGTTAGCAATGCATTTGATTTCGCCCATAACACGCGGTAATTCGACAGTGGCACACGACAGTGCGTTGCTGTGTCACCTGTTTTTGGAGGCGCCGAGATTCGCGGATCATATGTTTACCTCGGCGGCCGGTGCATTGACCTGCGTCTCAGTAAAAGTAAGCATTGTAAACAAATGCGAGAGTGAATCTCGCCGAAGATCGGAGCAGGATTTGCCTGTTGGAAAGAGGACGGAGCTTGACCCCTCTGAACTTCCCCCAGAATCGCTAAAAAACGAACACATCTCGTCGAGCTATTTTGCGGGTTTCTAACATGCCTGTGCTTGCTGCCTGTGCTTACTGTGCTGCCTGTGCTTGCTGCCTGTGCTTGCTGTGTTGCCTGTGCTTGCTGCCTGTGCTTGCTGTGCTGCCTGTGCTTGCTGTGCTGCCTGTGCTTGCTGCCTGTGCTTGCTGTGCTGCCTTTGCTTGCTGCCTGTGCTTGCTGTGCTGCCTGTGCTTGCTGCCTGTGCTTGCCGTGCTTGCTGTGCTGCCTGTGCTTGCTGTACTGCCTGTGCTTGCTGTACTGCCTGTGCTTGCTGCCTGTGCTTGCTGTGCTGCCTGTGCTTGCTGCCTGTGCTTGCTGTGCTGCCTGTGCTGCCTGTGCTTGCTGCCTGTGCTTGCTGTGCTTCCTGTGCTTGCTGCCTATGCTTGCTGTGCTGCCTGTGCTTGCTGCCTGTGCTTGCTGTGCTGCCTGTGCTTGCTGCCTGTGCTTGCTGTGCTGCCTGTTCTTGCTGCCTGTGCTTGCTGTGCTGCCTGTGCTTGCTGCCTGTGCTTGCTGTGCTGCCTGTGCTTGCTGCCTGTGCTTGCTGTGCAGACCTGTTAGCGATGCATTTGATTTCGCCCATAACACGCGGTAATTCGACAGTGGCATACGACAGTGCGTTGCTGTGTCACCTGTTTTTGGAGGCGCCGAGAGTCGCGGATCATATGTTTACCTCGGCGGCCGGTGCATTGACCTGCGTCTCAGTAAGAGTAAGCATTGTAAACAAATGCGAGAGTGAATCTCGCCGAAGATCGGAGCAGGCTTTGCCTGTTGGAAAGTGGACGGAGCTTGACCCCTCTGCACTTCCCCCAGAATCGCTAAAACGAACACATCTCGTCGAGCTATTTTGCGGGTTTCTAACATGCCTGTGCTTGCTGCCTGTGCTTGCTGTGCTGCCTGTGCTTGCTGCCTGTGCTTGCTGTGCTGCCTGTGCTTGCTTCCTGTGCTTGCTGTGCTGCCTGTGCTGTGCTGTGCTGCCTGTGCTTGCTGCCTGTGCTTGCTGTACTTGCTATGCTGCCTGTGCTTGCTTTGCTGCCTGTGCTTGCTGTGCTGCCTGTGCTTGCTGTGCTGCCTGTGCTTGCTGCCTGTGCTTGCTGTGGTGCCTGTGTTTGCTGTGCTGCCTGTGCTTGCTGTGCTGCCTGTGTTTGCTGTGCTGCCTGTTTTTGCTGCCTGTGCTTGCTGTGCTGCCTGTGTTTGCTGTGCTGCCTGTTTTTGCTGCCTGTGCTTGCTGTGCTGCCTGTGCAGTGCTGCCTGTGCTTGCTGTGCTGCCTGTGTTTGCTGTGCTGCCTGTTTTTGCTGCCTGTGCTTGCTGTGCTGCCTGTGCTGTGCTGCCTGTGCTTGCTGTGCTGCCTGTGCTGCCTGTGCTTGCTGCCTGTGCTTGCTGCCTGTGCTTGCTGCATGTGCTTGCTGTGCTTGCTGTGCTGCCTGTGCTTGCTGCCTGTGCTTGCTGTGCTGCCTGTGCTTGCTGCCTATGCTTGCTGTGCTGCCTGTGCTTGCTGCCTGTGCTTGCTGTGCTGCCTGTGCTTGCTGCCTGTGCTTGCTGTGCTGCCTGTGCTTGCTGCCTGTGCTTGCTGTGCTGCCTGTGCTTGCTGCCTGTGCTTGCTGTGCTGCCTGTGCTTGCTGCCTGTGCTTGCTGTGCAGACCTGTTAGCGATGCATTTGATTTCGCCCATAACACGCGGTAATTCGACAGTGGCATACGACAGTGCGTTGCTGTGTCACCTGTTTTTGGAGGCGCCGAGAGTCGCGGATCATATGTTTACCTCGGCGGCCGGTGAATTGACCTGCGTCTCAGTAAGAGTAAGCATTGTAAACAAATGCGAGAGTGAATCTCGCCGAAGATCGGAGCAGGCTTTGCCTGTTGGAAAGAGGACGGAGCTTGACCCCTCTGCACTTCCCCCAGAATCGCTAAAACGAACACATCTCGTCGAGCTATTTTGCGGGTTTCTAGCATGCCTGTGCTTGCTGCCTGTGCTTGCTGTGCTGCCTGTGCTTGCTGCCTGTGCTTGCTGTGTTGCCTGTGCTTGCTGTGCTGCCTGTGTTTGGTGCCTGTGCTTGCTGTGCTTGCTGCCTGTGCTTGCTGTGCTGCCTGTGCTTGCTGTGCTGCCTGTGCTTGCTGCCTGTGCTTGCTGTGCTGCCTGTGCTCGCTGTGCTGCCTGTGTTTGGTGCCTGTGCTTGCTGTGCTGCCTGTGCTTGCTGTGCTTGCTGCCTGTGCTTGCTGTGCTGCCTGTGCTTGCTGTGCTGCCTGTGCTCGCTGTGCTGCCTGTGCTTGCTGTGCTTGCTGCCTGTGCTTGCTGTGCTGCCTGTGCTCGCTGTGCTGCCTGTGTTTGGTGCCTGTGCTTGCTGTGCTGCCTGTGCTTGCTGTGCTTGCTGCCTGTGCTTGCTGTGCTGCCTGTGCTTGCTGTGCTGCCTGTGCTTGCTGTGCTGCCTGTGCTTGCTGCCTGTGCTTGCTGTGGTGCCTGTGTTTGCTGTGCTGCCTGTGCTTGCTGTGCTGCCTGTGTTTGCTGTGCTGCCTGTGCTTGCTGCCTGTGCTTGCTGTGCTGCCTGTGCTTGCTGCCCGTGCTTGCTGTGCTGCCTGTGCTTGCTGCCTGTGCTTGCTGCCCGTGCTTGCTGTGCTGCCTGTGCTTGCTGCCTGTGCTTGCTGTGCTGCCTGTGCTTGCTGCCTGTGCTTGCTGTGCTGCCTGTTAGCGATGCATTTGATTTCGCCCATAACACGCGGTAATTCTACAGTGGCACACTACAGTGCGTTGCTGTGTCACCTGTTTTTGGAGGCGCCGAGAGTCGCGGATCATATGTTTACCTCGGCGGCCATTGCATTGACCTGCGTCTCAGTAAGAGTAAGCATTGTAAACAAATGCGAGTGTGAATCTGGCCGAAGATCGGAGCAGGCTTTGCCTGTTGGAAAGAGGACGGAGCTTGACCCCTCTGCACTTCACCCAGAATCCCTAAAACGAACACATCTCGTCGAGCTATTTTGCGGGTTTCTAACATCAGAAGTGGGATATAGTGAATTTTACGCGCCTTAGCTGCAGAGCTAATTCTTGATTTATTTTCGTTGATTTTATTGTGCTGTGGATTGTGTCGTGTTGTGTTTCTTTGTGTGCTTTTGTTGGTTTCCTCGTTTTATTTTTTTTTCCCTTTCGTTTTGTTCGGGACGTGATCGGGACACAAAAAAATGGAGAACTCGCGTGCTCCCCCGTCCTTGGAGGACATCATCCGCCAAGTGGTAGCCGAAAATGCAAGAGGCGTAATGCCGGCTACCCCGAAGATTATTAATGCAACGACACCTCCTCTTTTGGATATGGTGCCGCAATTCCGTGGTACCGAACTGAATGACGACGCTAATGCTTGGTGCAACGAAGTGGAACATATCACTCGTGATTCGACCCCGCAACAGCGGTTGAGTGCCGCCACCCATGCGCTTGCGGGTTCTGCTAAAGCATGGTACCAAGAATGGAAAGGGAGACCCCGAACGTGGGAAAAATTCAAGGAGGACTTGTGCGCCATTTTCGGTCCGCAGAAGAAACTCCACGAATGCTTGCTACGGGCGCTGACCTATAACAGCGACGACGCGACCACGTACGTGGAATATGCAAGGAAAAAAGTGGGCTATCTCGAGTAGGCGCGTGTAGCATTTCGACCCGATGAATTGGTGGAGATGACAATAAGCACAATCACAGATCAGAACGTGCGACAGGCCATGCTGTCCGCGAATTACGCGACGCCATCGGCGCTGATCACGGGCACGACCAATTTCGTAAAAGAAACGAAACGAAGGGAAAGATTTGCACGCGATGGCGGAGAACGCGCTCCGAACCGACAAGACGGCAGATGCTACCAATGCAATGAGCTGGGACATGAACGGGTGAATTGCCCGAAAAGGAGAAAATTATTACCGCAACGGGAAACTCCCAGCGTAACTAACTGCAATTTTTGCAAAAAGAGGGGCCATACCGAATCGCAATGTTGGGCGAAGCAGCGAACAGCCCAAAACCATCAAGGTTCGAAGAAACCCGATGCAAACGTGTGCTACTCAGTAGAACACAAACTGACACCAATACTATTGAGACAGATGATCGTACGACGCTGTTTGATCGACAATGGCGCAACATGTTCCCTCGTGAGAGAAAGTGTTGCCGACCGGGCAAACTGCAAAGTAAACGCGTACACGACGACAATACAAGGACTGTGTGAGTCTAGCACGACGACCGTCGGATGCACATCAGCATTAATTCAGACGGAGGATGTGTCCACTGAGTTGGATTTGTTTGTTGTCCCGGATACTGCAATACCGTACGAGGTCATCATCGGGAAGAATGTCCTGGTGCATGCCGATCTACGCATTGTGACGGAACCTGATGGGACGACGAGGCTTCAACGATGCGGACTTGTCACGGCTGAAAGGAACGAGGCTACAACGAAGGCACCGTGCTTCACACTCGACGTTGCGAACGATTCTCTTAGAGATCTTTTAAGAAAATTCGAGCGAATGTTGACCACTGGCAATCACGTGCGGTCCGTAAGTACGGCGGAACTCAAAATAATTACTCAGGAGAACAAGGTAATAAATTACCATCCTTACCGTCTGTCACTTTCGGAACGGGAGAAATTAAGGGGGATCATAGATGACCTCATAAGTAACGGCATAATACGCGAAAGCAACTCGCCGTTTGCAAGCCCCGTTATCTTAGTCAAAAAGAAAAATGGAGAGGACCGTCTGTGCGTGGATTTCGGGGCGTTAAATAGAATTACGGTTTGTTACGTCCTCGTTTTCGGCACCCTGCGTTCACCGGGTATACCAGGGATCGAGGACAGACGGAAGGAGTGATCGCACCGAAAAGAGGGTTGTTTGATCCGTCAGTGGAGTGGCTCACTGACGTATCGAGGAATGTAAGAAGGAAGTGTCCGAATGGC
The DNA here is from genome assembly GCA_963942575.1 of Priocnemis perturbator. Taxonomy (NCBI): domain Eukaryota; kingdom Metazoa; phylum Arthropoda; class Insecta; order Hymenoptera; family Pompilidae; genus Priocnemis; species Priocnemis perturbator. The sequence continues at coordinate 358,337 of CAWWDK010000157.1, forward strand.
TACGGCTCTGGATGTGTGGGAGTGTGTGTGGTTGTGGATAGCCGATTCCGAAGGTTTTCCCATAACCGAGAGGGCGGTCGACCGGGGCAGTAAGCGCGGGGTGCAGGAAGCCAGAAGCTACCAGGTTACCTCGCTGCTAGTTGCTCCTATCACAGCGCTCGCGTCTGGTGCGGTGCGGGAGCTGCCGCAAGGGAGCCCGGAGGCTTCCACGCTCGCTGGCAGCTCGCCGATCGCTGGGATCCCTGGGTTAGAGGTAGAGGTGGTGGTGTTTGGTGTTGACGTGCAGGAAGGGCACGGTCGTGTGAATTAAATAATGTTCAGATGGTGGAAGTGGACTGGATGTTTTATCTCGAAGTACACTTAGCTGGTTTACAGTTGCCGAATTAACATGGGTCGTAGCCGAACTTGGTTGGTTGAAGAGCTTGATAACTTAGATTAACGAGTTGCCGAAAGTAAACTGTCGTGACTTAGTGACGTTAACTATGGAGCGGAGTATTGTGACTGACTGACTGACTGACTGTGGCCCATTTAAGTAGTGGGTTTTGCTGATGGTCGCCAGGTCCTTCGTGGAACTGGCACCCTAGTTTCCGTTTGGAAGTTGGCGTTCTCGGAACGATGTGTTGCCGCGGATCGCTAGTCAATCGTTGGGGTTAGCCTGTGAGCTGATTCGGCGTCAGCATTCTTATGTCTCTACTTACATCGCTATTGTCGTCGTTATGTCATTCCTTCGCGTGGCGCGGATTACGTCCCGGATGGGCGTCAGCGTTACGTGAAGGAATTTCAGTGGCGCGGTGCGCCGGCTCTTGTTTCGTTTATGTACGACTTACATCTAATTAAATAGATACGCGGTGCGATGAGCTCGTTGCGAGAATATAGTCGAATAAAAAAGCGGGTGGAGGACGTAGAACGTAACAGGTTCAAGACAGATACCCTTTACCACTAATCGACGATCAATTGGATCGTTTAGGAAAGGGTAGGGTATTTACTACGATAGACATGGCCGCGGGATTTCACCAAATACCCATTGCCGCCGATTCAATTTGTAAAACTGCCTTTGTTACCCCCGACGGGCATTATGAGTATATCTGTATGCCCTTCGGCCTTTGTAATGCGCCCGCTGTCTTTCAGAGAGCCATTAACGCGGCTCTAGGCAACCTAAGAAATAGCATCGCATTAGTCTATATGGACGATATTTTGATCCCATCGCAAACGGTCGACGAAGGGCTACAGAGTTTAGAGCGCGTGTTGGAGGTATTGGACAAGGCAGGATTCACGTTAAACATCGCAAAATGTAAATTTTTTGAAACTTCGATCAATTACCTGGGTCGAGAGATATCATCCGAAGGCATAAAGCCAGGCAAAGAAAAAGTTAAAGCCCTAGTAGAATCACCAGTTCCGAACAATATGAAGCAGATAAGACAATTTATTGGCCGAGCGAGTTATTTCCGGAAGTTTGTACCTGAATTCGCGGTGCGAACGGCGTGCTTGACCAAATTAACAAAACATTATGAGCCGTGGGTATGGGGTAAAGAACAGGAAGAAGCGCGATCGTACATCATAGACAAACTGAGTACACACCCTTTGCTCGTAATATTCGACCCAACGCGAGATACGGAGCTCCACACCGACGCTAGTTCCTTTGGATATGGTGCAATCCTCTTCCAAAGAGTGGAAAAGGAACTACGCGTGGTCGCATATATTAAACGTCGTACCAGCCCAGAGGAATCGCGCTATCATTCGTATGAACTAGAGACACTCGCGATTGTGAACGCACTGAAATACTTCCGCGTATATCTGCTTGGTATGCAGTTTAAAATTGTCACCGAATGTAATGCCATTAAGGCTAGGCAAAACAAAAAAGATTTATTACCACGCGTAGCTCGTTGGTGGATACTTCTACAAGACTTTTCCTTTGATCTTGAATATAGGAAAGGCAAATACGTAGAGCACGTGGATTATTTATGTAGAAATCCGTGTAAAAACTATCGCGTAAACGTAATTTGTGAGGGCTCCTGGCTAGAAATCGCGCAGAAAAATGATGAAGAAACGCAAAACATGATCGAGCGGGTAAAGTCGAACGAAACTGTTATTACGGATTTCGAGCTAAGAGACGGTATACTGTGTCGAAAAACACTCCGGGACACAGGCCGAGTGATCTACCGAAGTTTTGTCCCGAAGGGAAGCCGCCTTGGTTTGTTGCGTCTGTACCATGACGAAAACTGTCATGCAGGCTTTGAAAAAACATACGACCGCATCGCGAAAAAATACTGGTTCCCAAAAATGCTAAGATTTGTCCGTAAGTACATCGATCACTGCATTACTTGCGTAGTATGCAAACGACAGACCGGACCGAAACAAGGGAAATTGCACCCAATTGAAAAGAAGCCTTTCCCCTTCGACACGATACACAGAGACTGTGTCGGTCCATTTGAAAAAACGAAAGATGGATATGAACACCGCCGTATAGTTAGCAGACAACTATCACCGATTTTGCTTATTTTGGTCCCAATCGTTTACGATAGTTTGTAGGTCTTGCAAGCGCCGTCAGTGGCCGAAAGCAGAAGCTGACCAGATGCGGAACCTGGCGAAATATCTTTTACGTATCTCGTGTGCAACGGTCTCAATCGTTTACGAATAGTTTTCGCAAGCTGCTGTATCAATTTCGGAGTTTACGAAATCGTATTTTGGCCGTAATTAACAATTTCGGGAATGGGGTAATGTAGATCATGCGAGCGCCTCCAGTGTTCGAAAGCAAAAGCTGACCAGATGCGGAACTTGGCAAAATAATTTTGACGTATCTCGTGTGTAACGGTCTCAATCGTTTACGAATAGTTTTCGCAAGCTGCTGTATTGATTTCGGAGTTTACGAAATCGTATTTTGGCCGTAATTAACAATTTCGGGAATGGGGTAATGTAGATCTTGCGAGCGCCTCCAGTGGCCGAAAAGAGAACCTGACCAGATGCAAACTCTGGCGAAATAATTTTGACGTATCTTGTGTGTAACGGTCTCAATCATTTACGAATAGTTTTCGCAAGCTGCTGTATCGATTTCGGAGTTTACGAAATCGTAGTTTGCCTGTAATTAACAATTTTATAATCGGCTATCGTGCAGCGTTGATTTGCTCGCAAGCGCCGACGTTTCCCGAAGGGAGAAGCAGACCAGATACAGAAAGTGGCGAAATAACTTTGACGTATCTCGTGTGTAATGGTCTCAGTCGTTTACGAATAGTATACGCAGGCTGCTGTATCGATTTCGGAGTTTACGAAATCATAATTTGCCGTGATTAACAATTTCAGAATCGGCTATTGTGCAGTGTTGATTTGCTCACAAGCGCCTCCGTTGGCCGAAGGGAGAAGCTGATCAGATCTATACCCTGACCAAGAAGTTTTGACTTTTGACGTATCTCACGTCTTCCATCGACAAGTAGTACAAGAAAAATATTGTATCGTGGAATTGAGCAATGGGTTGCAAGTGATTCCAACCTGTTGGTTAAATGGCAACAAAAGTGTAAGCAAATGGCCAGGCCACGTCAAGTCGCTGAACAAATGAGAGAAATTAATAATTTCCGAGGCTTTATCTCAAACCTCGTGAGAGGATTGTGCAGTTATTAGCGTTGCTTTGGGTCGACAGGTATGTATAGTGGATATTATTAATAATGTGTGTATGTGTTTATATATAATATAGATGTCTATATTTTTTATACCTAGAAGACCTGTTGATGTCATAATAATAAACAATTATAAACTTTGTAGATGATTGAGTATGGGCCCAAGAAAAATTAAATGAGGCACAGGACACATCTGATGTTTTCTATTCGGATGAGCTCTTGGAATATGAGTTAGTTGCGGCCTTAAAAAACCGAAGGAGGGCTACGGTTAAAAGGGTCATATCCTCGGAAGAAGAGAGTATGGAGTCCATATCTAAAAACCCAAGAAAGAATCAACATATGACGACACATTCACAGACGAGCGGAGAGTACATTAACCAATCTACTAATAACACCTGTAATGCTTGAACCCTTATTCGATTCATCAACACCTGGCGGTTTGACGTTCATTGCATATGATGAGAATGAACCCCCTACCACTGTTTACATAGCCATGGAGGTAAGCTTCATATTATCGGAGTGTATTCATAATAATCATGATTATTGCAAATGTTTCTCATCTTTTTCTAATGTCCCTTAGCTACTGAAACTATTGCAGCTCAAGGCAGTGCCTTTGGAGACTGGGAGCATCATCCATACACCTTAGAAATTGATAAATAAAACAAATAAACCATTCATATCAATGCTTCTACCTTCTGTTTTCCATATTTTAGGATTTCAAAATATTTTTACAAAATGCTGTCTACGATATCTTTACAAATAAAGGATCTGAACACAAAAGTCGATTTTTTGTTGGAGCCCAAAAATTAAAATGCCGAAGTTGATGAGGACGAAACATCCGAAAATGAATTGCAGCGGGTTCCCATAGTGCAAAGTATGGATGATTTGGCCTCGTTTGAGCCCAAACTTGAACAGACTGAATTTTAGAAAAAATTGGTAATTATTGTGTAATCACATGTGCTTCTAAAGTACCATTATTGTTCTACAACGTAAAAAGTAATATCTTTCGTGGAATAAAATATAATAATGACCATCCAATACATTTCCTCCCAACAGCTGAGGTTTCCTGAACATGTAGTTGTCAGCATCAAAAGTATTGAAGTCACGTCACTGCTCATTTGAGTATAATGCCTATTCAGATGAATGTACTATTACAGTTTCTATGGGCGTGGGCGTGGGCATGGGCATGGGTAAAGGTAAAGGATATATAAGGATAGGTTTGGTGCATGTCCGCGAGAGAATCATTATTTCATGTTTTTGCGTTAATTCCACAATACTCTTTCTCGCCTATGAAGGAATCAATATATCGTGTTTTTTTGTGTTGAATCACATCTCTTTCTCGCTATAACTATCAATTTTATTGGTTCATATTGATCTGCAATACTCTTTTGCTTTCACAATATTTCTATTATAACTTATATTAATTAGTTGCTGTTTTGATCTGCCTTTTATGTACACATGATAACATCATGAAATTTTTCAGATTCGTCGACTTAAATATTGTTGTCCCAGGTAAGCTGACTACGTGCGTAGCAGCTGTAATATCCCGAGTACTTGCAGACGGAATCGCAGTAAATTTCCGTTGGCAGGGCCGCTTGCAAAAGCAAAGCTTTCCAAAATTGCGGACTGCGAACTTATTCCAAAGTATTTTCCTACAGATATACATTATTAATAATCTTTTAATAATCACTAATATTCTTTTATTATTTTATAGTAGCCTGTATGGCCGTTGGCAATAATAAGTTGAAAAAGGCGGAAGTAAATGACGTCATTGGCAAGTGGTTCACTCAAGCAAAAACGAGAATTGAGCGAAAAATGAAATCTTAATAAATAGAATTGAGACTAGGTTAAGATTTTGTTATATTTACTATTATATTTAGTGTAGTTTTTATATTTACTGTTATATTTAATGTAAATATTTTATATGTGTTTTTATATTTAGTGTAATGTAATATTTCATTAATAAAAATAATATATTGTAAAACAAATTTTCTTGAATTATTCATAATGTAAAACAGAATCATATGTATGATATAATATTGAATGAATATTCTTAGGACCTTGATGCAATATTCTGTGTCATCTTCCTGCAATATTCCCGCAAATTTCAAGGGGGCTGACATAGGAATATTGCAGCAATATTCCTACAATACTCCGACAATGTGACCTGCAAGGTTCAGCATTGCAAAGTAATATTTGTGCTACATGCCAACAAAATTCCTTACTGTCGTGAAATTTACAATTTCAGAATCGGCTATCATGCAGCTTCTCCCTTTTATGTTATCGCGATCGAGTTTTTGCTCGATCCGTGGCTGCCGGAAGGAGGCTGGGAAGAGCCTCTTGAAAAGTGTGGGCGAGAAGTTCTATGACACTATTTGATGCACAACCTGTTCTTGTTCTTTATTTTTACCTTCTACACTTTGTTTCTGATAAGCGCGTAATATATGCAATGAGGCCGACGCGCGTATGAGTTTGAAATTCTCAAAAGAAGAATAGTACACTATGTACAAAAGTTTCTGACTATATCGAGAGACACGTGCTTTCGGTTTCGATGGCGGAACAAGAAGACCGCCCCGCCTGGGAAGGGGAAACCGCTCAGCCGTCTTCCCAGGTTCGTCTGTCTACGACAAGGTGGTGTGTGCGCCAATCAGACGCCTAATACGGCTGATGTACACACACACATTAACGGTGCTCCCTGACTGTGAGCGCGGGAACGCGGTGTCTTCCGGGCGCCATGCAGTCTGCCGCATGGCGCTAACCCGCGTACCAAGGGCAGTGCGTCACGTCACGCTCACGCGCTTAATAGAACGGGCGCGCAATTTAACCTCTGAGGTGTACAAGTCCCAATCCTCAACACTCTATGTCCGAAGAGCGATTCTCGCCTCGGCCAACGGCGGCGCTTGCGAGCTGCACGTTAGCCAATCCTGAAATTGTTAATAACGAGCAAAATACGATTTCGTAAACTCTGAAATCGTTACAGGGGCTTGCGTAAACTATTCGTAAACGATTGGGACCGTTAGAGATGATTTACGTCAAAATTGTTAGGTTACTCTATGTCCGAAGAGCGATTCTCGCCTCGGCCAACGGCGGCGCTTGCCAGCTGCACGTTAGCCGATCCTGAAATTGTTAATAACGAGCAAAATACAATTTCGTAAACTCCGAAATCGATACAGCAGATTGCGAAAACTATTCGTACACGATTGAGACCGTTACACACGAGATACGTCAAAACTATTTCGCCAGAGTTTGCATCTGGTTAGCTTCGCTCCCCGGCCACGGTGGCGCTGCGCGGTAGCAGACGATAATTACTAGATATTAAAATTGTTAATTACGGGCAAACTACGATTTCGTAAACTCTGAAATCGATTGCGTAAACTTGCGTAAACTATTCGTAAACGATTGAGACCAAAATAGCCGAAAACTATGATAGTCGTCTGCTAACTATACACCCACCTAAAAATTATTAATTACGGGCAAACTACGATTTCGTAAACTCTGAAATCGATTGCGTAAACTTGCGTAAACTATTCGTAAACGATTGAGACGAAAATAGCCGAAATCTATGATAGTTGTCTGCTAACTATACGGCGGTCGCAGGCTCCCTTATAGAGAAATTAAAGACAAACAAGCCCATACTCCTATCGCTGTCGGTACAATAGGTATTTGCACGGATGCATGTGGGTAAACGATGACGGGATCTCCATAGGTACACAAACGTTATTTAAAAACAGCTGAGGTACACGGAGGGTCACGGTCGCAGCAATAACTCAGATTAGGAAACACTTTGATTGGAGCTTCGAACAGGCCCCCTCCTTTCGTTCACTCCGCAGTTGCGTCGGTTGATTGGTTCGTGGGCTGTGCCCATTTGACTTTCTTTACTTCCTCCTTGCCTTGTTACGGGTGGTGTGCCCGTTTTTCCATTTAACGCCGTATCTCGTGTCCGCCGCTTCGTCTGCCGTTGTTTCTAGGGCCGTGCCGGCTTCCACGTCGGTGGCTTCGGCGACGTCGCTGAGCCCTGCGGGTCCCGACTTGGAGTCGGTCCAGGGAGTGAGCCGGAGTTCTGGGCGAACGCCTCACCACATGCCCATGGTGTTGCTCTAGTAGAGGTTTATCGGGGCGACCGTAACACCCCACCCCCTTGGGGTGGGCCAATGTCCGCATTGGATGTTCTTGGCGGCAAGTCCAGGTCGCCCAGGAGGTTGTTAAAAAGATCCTCATCGAAAGTGTTGAAGAATTCCTGGTCCCATTCCGGTTCTTCTTCTCCGTGTCGTCCTTCCTCCGATTGTATCGGGACCGGTGGCAGGGTTGGTGCCTCCACATTTGGGCGGTAAATGTATTGTGGCCCGTAGTAGGGTGGCGGGGGTTGTCGGCTGTCTCTAGTATGCTGCGTCGTTCTCATGTTTGTTTCCATGGGTGGAACAAGCCCAATTACGGGGAGTTGCACATACAACGGTAGGAAACATACCGGGAAATGCGGGGCGTTCGGCGCCAGTCCTTCTTCCGAAACTCCTTCCATTACTGCACTTTTCAATATGGGTTTTTACTGCTTGTCACCTTCTGATATCACTTTTTACACTGACAAGTACAAGGACGTCCGGTCTTTTATAAGTTCGGTTCAGCCCTGCGAAAAAGCTTGAGTGACAGTTGCAAGTCCTTCATTCTGCTTGAATCTAAACATTTCTGACCTTGCTGATTAAATGATGTCTTCATCACTGGAGACTTCCTACCCCCTTTTCTCACGCCAGGGCCCGGTGTCCAAACTCCTTGTCGTACATCTTATCGGTGTTTAGTGCTAAGATGGTTTCATATTACATTTCCGTTTCGATCCCTGCTTGTTTATATCGGTCGGCATACCATAAGTATAGTGCCGTGCATTTGTAGCATTCCGATGCTGGGCGGGAGACAAATATTGGTGTACCGCATGTCCTACATTTCAAGGGTTTGGCGTAGGTGCCTACCAATGCGTGTATAAATGCCGGCAGATATGCCGACTCTCCATTTTCGTTTTGCAGGTATCCTGTACACGCCGGGAAAAATAAATTGTGGGGGTCTCGTGTCGTCGGGTTTGTTGTTGAGCATCCCCCTTTGAGACATTGTGCCTTTTCGAGGTTTGCCATTGTTCTGGCAATGTCCCCTGAGCTGGTATATTTCATCTGTGATCACAGGCGTATTCGCACCTATAGTTCTATATATTTATGTATTAGCTTTGTGTAGTTATTCGCAGTGTATATTCTGCGATTTTATCGAGAAGCGTGTTTCCTGTGATATCTTGGGGTAAACACTCGTGAATCTCGATGTGGTGGTAGGGGTGTCTACGTTTTCCGGTGGGACGAGGCTGGTGTTCGCCTCCTCAGCCTGTCGGGCCGTGTTTTGGCGTCTGGACTCGTCACCATCCGGTGTGCGGTTCCTAAGATGTATCAGGACGTTAGTCACTGAGTCCCATACAGCGCCTATCGGATGTATGCCCCACCCGTAGACGTTATGTAATGCGTAACCATGTAGTGCAGTGTCGATCGCAAATTTTACTGTTTTGATGGCGATCCATATTCCGAATAATCCTGCACTGAAGGTACCGAAACACGTAAACCATTGCCATATTCTGGACCAGGTGGAGGAAGCTATTTCCTCGTAGGTTTTTTCATCAAACATATTTATCAGAGATATGCCTTGCATATTTACCTTTTGTCCAGACATTCCTCTAGCTATGGTATTTAGTACGGCAGGTCTTTCGGCTGGAAACATTATATGATTCCTTAGCTGTTCGAGATCTTGCGTGGAGTAAATCCCTGATGTTGCTAGTTCGGCGGGATTCGTATAAATCCATGATTGCATTACCGCTGGCTGTAATTCGTTGGGTGCCACTGCCGAGGTAGCTGAGGGCGTTATTTTGTACCATACGCCATCCAAATAATACATTAATGGAATATAGGGGTTGCAGTCAACCTGGGTTCACATATTCAGTAGAATATGGCTTTTAGGAGCTGTTACGTCCGGGCGTCGCTATAAGTCGATCTAAAGATTGTCAAGGATGGAACTGTGTGTGTTCGAGCGGTCTACCGTTCCGCCCGGGAGCAAGGCGTGAATACTTAAAACTAAAGGATATAAACCGAAAAGATGATTATATGTTTATATCGATGACCGAATAGAATAATGACGCGAAGACGAAATCAATCTACTCGATCTGCAGGACTTATAGGATTCTCTCTCTTATCAACCCGTACAGGTTGCTGAGTTGTTACGTGTTGTATTCCAGTACAGATAATGTTAGTTATAGCGCATGCAAAGAAAATAAAAGGATAAACCGGATATAGTGTGAAAAAGCAAAGTGTATATTCTTTGATGACTGTTCAGGTGCAGATACAAAAGTGATTTGATTTGAAAGCAGACTTCTGACACCAATTCCACGGTTAGAAGTGTGTATAAAGAAACAGAAATATAGAATAAAATACATATATACACAGAAAGAAGGAGTATCCCACTGCTAACATCAATTCCACGTTTCTAACAATGGGTACCATATTCGGTCTTGAATCGGAGTATTGGTATAATAAGAAACAGAAAGCCTAACTATTACGCAATGTTCGGTAGTATAATTCGCCGGTATGCAACGCGTGGTATAATCGTGGTTTGAACGAAGTAGCTCGTTTTACGCGTGATAATCGTCATATAATTGATACAAAGTATTCTCGTAGAATAAAACAGTTTTCGATCGCCCAGCGCTCAGAGCACACGGCACGAGATCGCCTCTACAACTATTGCCCTAGGTTTCCCGTAATACATTTACTGGGGGCAAGAGTCGGGCCAGAAATCATGATCTAGCTGGTTAATTGGAATATTCTTACCGTGCTGCTGGAAACGCTCAGACAATCTTTGACCTCTCTCTCTCTCTCTCTCCCTCTCTCACGCTCGCTCGATGGTATGTCGCTCGCTGTGTTACTCTCTCTCTCTCGCTCTCGCTCTTAGTTCGGTTGTATGTCGGTGGAAATTCGTATGCGCTATTACGATGAGTACCTTCGAATCGTAAAAAGGTATTAATATACGATTAGGCTTGAAATGGCCTAAGCTCTCGTGTTATCGGAGCTGTAGATGTTACTCGCGAAGAGACTCCTCAGACCGGTCTAGATGTTTAAATCAGTCTAAATACAATACCAATTCCTCACCGAGAGAAGACTTGTGCGGAAGTGTTACTTAGGATAATAATATAATGTTCTTTATAAATGAAACTTATATGCTAACGGGCTCGGCGCTATTCGCCGACCACGTGCCGGAAATAACGCGGATCGCACTATTCGCACTCTAGATTAGAATTCGAAACCAAAAAGAAAAACAAAAGAAATATGAGTCCTTGCTCTTATTAATAGCTAGATTTTAACACTACGATTTAACGAGGATCAATGAGTCTCTGATTAAACTGTAAGAATTTGCACAGATTACCACACAAAGAATAAACTAAGATATCCTCGGACAGAGGACTACGCACCTCGCGACTCAGAGGAAGTTTTTAGGCTCCTCTCACAGAATCGGCCACATAGCGGTCGACGATATATACAAACATTCGGCTGGCTATGTACAGTGAGACGCTGGTTTTGTTCGTTAGTCTCTTTCTCTAATTAACAGATTTTATTATGAGTGCAAGTCGATCTCGGCACGTAGGAACTTAGTAACTCTCAAGCGCACGCTTCGGTGGAATTAATGATAACGAAAAATAGTCTTGCTCCGCAGCGATGCCTAACAGTGGCGCAATTAGTAAATGAAAAGAGAGAGAAAAGGATAAACAATATTCTTAAGCGGAAACTCGTCGCTAACCTTAAGTCTATACACTCACACTTGCATACCGCGTACACGCATTCGTTCCTTATGCTACATATATATATATTGTCATGAGTCGGTATATTGGGTGGGGACGACGGTGATTCCAAGGCGAGGAATATTCTACTTGAAGTTACCGCTCGACGGTACCACGCATGCGCTAGGCATACGCCGTAATATACAAGTATAGGCGCATACGGAGCCCGGAGTAAAAGGAAAATGACATGATTTTAACTCTAATACTCTAAGGGTATGCCGGCTGCGATAGGCATACGCCGTAATATACAAGTATAGGCGCAACCGGAGTTCGGAGTAGCAAGAACAAGGAAAATACTAGGCAAATAAGTTAAAAGTTACGCTGGGACGTAACAGAGCCATGAACAGAGACATGTTCCCTTTATATACTGGAAGTTGTAGATAACACTCGGTAGTTTCTCGTCTTTTCACCATTGTAGGCACGCATTTCACTACATGGATCACCTCTCCTGATACCAGTGCCATATGGCCAGGGCCCTTCATAATATGGAGTGCGAAATCCTCTGACATTACTTTAGCTATAGTCAATGCGTTTTCCAGCATCTGTTTTGCCAAATTACATTGTTGCATAAGTACATCTGTATACAGGGCTTTCATTTGACCTCCCATATGTTTTTCTAAATAGACAAATTTACTGTTTACATATGTGAAGATGTCCAAATTTTTTACTACTGTTGGTCGGTGCGTTGCGAAGGACTCGCCTTTTCGTGTTTCCAGAATAAAAAGTTTTGGGTGTTCAGTTCTGCTGAGTATAAAATTACACAGCGTTAGTTGGCTCTTCTTGGCTAATGCAAAGGTGATGTCGGTTGTTATTGCGTATACTTCCTGTGAGATACGCGAGGTTGTGCCATTGTCATAAATCTTATTCGCCTTTCCTTCGTATAACACGTCATAGCTATTAAATCTGCAGTGATCCAAGGGGATGGGGGCCCAGAAGGTGTTTCCCCCTTCTATGTCCATGCAAATTCCGTCCGATAGCGAGCACTGCGTGCCGGAGTTCAATATGATTTTGTTTATGTCTGGCCGAGTTGTCGCGGTGTAATCTCTCAGCGTGATGCGAATTATGGCCTGAACGACCACATCACTTCATGCACCGTAAGGGTCGGAGTATTCCACTCCTTTGCAATCGCCGTTCATAGAAATTCTCCCGGCGATAGTAGCTGATCTGGTGACCGTCTCATTCGATTTTATTCCGGTGATGGTAGTATGGGATCCAAGATTCAATACTCCCGTAATATGTAGCTTGAGGCATGCTTCAGCGCTCATTTCCATCACATACTCAGTTCGTCCATTGCTGACGAGTGAGATGTGGGAGTGCATTCCGCAGTGGAAAATGGTCCTGTCAACTTCGATTCGACATTGCTTTACATGTGTATTCGAGAATTCAGATAACTGTAGTAGCTGTACGTATGTTTCCGTCACTGTTGGTTCAACATTGGGAATGTTACAATCTCCTATCGAGAGAAGCGAGAGGGTAGTGATATTCATGTTGGGTGATCCGCAGTCATAAGCTATAAGCGCGGTTATCGTGGTTATCATGTTCAAGAGCTGAACATGCCAGAGAGCCTGAAATGATTGGAGGGATCAGTTATTGTCTATAGTGCTCATGAGCGAGTTTGAGTCGATTCGGGTGGACAATTCTTTCAGTATGCCTTATTTGAATTTTAATGTTTCCGTTATTAAATACTCTTATAATTTCATAAGGGCCTTCGTACTGATCATCAAATTTACTCTTCTTCTGATTCTTCTGTAGATACACCCAATCTCCGATTTTGAAGCTGCGAGCATTTTGTCGTCGGTCGTAATAATTTTTGGATCTTTCTTTGGCATGCTGTAGGTTAGTTTTTGCCATCTCCTGTACGTTATGCATGGTATCAGTTAAACTGTTTACGTACTCCGGATATGTTTCAGACTTGGCGTTCGGTTGGCATATTGGGAGTCGTGCTTCTTTTCCATACACTAGCTCGTAGGGTGTAAAACGCGTTGCCTCATGCACGCTGGTATTATAAGAGAACATACAATGGTCCATGATATCGTCCCACTCCCTGTGACTATTTATGAAGTGCTTTAGATACTTGACGAGCACGTGGTGGCTTCTATCGAGCGATCCATTCCATTGCGGGTGGAAGGCTGTTGTTTGTAGCTGTTTAATACCCAACACCTTCGTTAGCGCTTTCATGAATGAACCGATGAAGGCGGTCCCCTGGTCGGTCAGCACGTATCGAGGGGTCCCGTGTTGGCAGATAAAGTTTCTTACGAAGGCTTCGGCTATGCATCGTGCGGTTGCGTCAGTCAAAGGTACGGCCACGGAAAATTTGGTCAGGTTGTCCTGCATTGTTAGCAAATATTTATTCCCTTTCCTGGTAATTCTGAGAGGTCCAACAATGTCCATTGATATTTTGTAGAATGGTTCCGGTGATGTATCTGTGATGAGCATCGGCTGCCTTGTTTTTGCACGAGTCAATTTCATCTTCTGGCTGCTAATGCATAGACGTACGAAATCTGACACATCCTTCTTCATTCCTTCCCAATAAAAATTTTGTTTAATTCGGGCGTATGTTTTCGCTATTCCCTTGTGACCTCCTGTAAGTGATGCGTGATTTTCGAGAAGGATATCCGGTATTTGATCTCGCTCCGGTATTGTAATCTCGTTGGTGCAAAGTAAGACGGTAATTCCCTTGAGGTATTCCTTAAGCAATGTCTCTACGGTCTGCCAATTAATTGTTAATAATCCCTCACGGGATTGATACATGGAGATTAGTGTGTGTCCCCCTTCATCCAATTGTGCTTTCACAGTTTTAAGCGATCTTTCCAAGTCGTTCCGATTTTGGATCACAATTATGAAGAGATTGCTTCTATATCCTAGTCTGTTCAAATCTTGATTTCCGATGAGATTGATCGACCGATCTTTGAATATCATGCGAGTTCCCTCGTCTACTGGACTGCCTCTTGTGTCGGCGAAGCATAATATTGCTCCTTTTTGCATTAAAATATTATGTTTTGATATAATTAGTTTTGCGGGTTGGTCCTCCTGGGAATCCTCATCAGTGTCTTCCCGTATCGTGTCCAGCGGACGGTTCTCTGCTTACTCCCTTTCCGTGTCGGATGAGATTTCTTCGTCATAAATTATTGAATGCGGGTTTGCGCGGGAAGTGGATGGCTGAGGGTCTGCAATCGCAGCAGTTTCCTTCTCCTCGTTGGGTGTTGACGGGAGATATTTAAGTGGTAACACCTTGCTCTCCGGCGGGTTTCTAGACAGTGCGTCGGCATTGCTATTAGCTTTTCCCTCCTTGTAAATTATGTCGTACTCGTTTTCCGCGAGTTTGAATCGCCATCGAAGTAGTCGCGACGTAGGATCCTTTACGCGATGAAGCCACATTAAAGGTTTATGGTCGGTGATAAGCGTGAATTTTCTGCCATATATGTATGGTCGAAAATAATTTACTGCGTAAACTATAGCGAGTAATTCCTTTTCTATAGTCGAGTAGTTCAATTCGGCTCCCTGTAGTGTTCGTGACGCGTATGAGATGGGTAGGTCATTGCTTATCTCCCCTTGGCTAAGCACAGCGCCGATCGCGTAACCTGATGCGTCTGTTGTTACGTTGAACGTCTTAGAGAAGTCCGGGTATTGTAGTATTGGTTTTTCACACAGCTGGTTCCTGAGTGTTTCGAAGGCTGATTGCTGCTGAGGTTCCCAAAGGAACGGAACCTTGTCCTTCAGTAACTGTGTTAATGGTTTGGCTATTTTCGCAAAATCTTTTATAAATCTCCTGTAATACCCGGTGAGTCCCAAAAATTGTTTGATGTTCTTTGCATTTTTAGGTAATGGAAAGTTTCGTACTGATTCCGTTTTTCTTGGATCTGGCAATACGCCTTCTTCAGTTATTATATGTCCTAAATATGTAACTTCCTTTCGTAAGAATTCGCATTTGTCGGGTTGTAGCTGGAGATTTGCCTGTCTCAACCGCTGAGGTAATTTCCTGAATTTGATTTCGTGTTCCTCCAGAGATTTAGCGTAGATTACGATGTCGTCTAAATAGACAAACATCTCTGTTCCTTGTAATCCTGTAAGCGTTTGATCCATCAGTCTCTGGAAGGTTGCAGGTGCGTTTTTTAGACCGAATGGCATGCGATTAAATTCGTAGTGCCCATGTGGAGTTGAGAACGCCGTCTTTTGTTTATCTTCCGCGCCCATTGGAATCTGATGAAAGCCCGAGACCAAATCGAATACTGAGAAATAATTGGCGCCTCCTAATTGGTCTAAAATTTCCGTTATATTTGGCAGTGGATAAGCGTCTCCCGTGGTTTTTTCGTTTAATGAACGAAAGTCGATTACTAAACGCCAACGTTTATTTCCTTTGGAATCTGCCTTCTTTGGTACAATCCAAAGCGGTGAATTATAAGGTGAAACGGACGGTTGGACTACTCCCATTTCCAGCATTTCGGTTACCTGTTTGTGAATTTCTTCCCTGTGTATGGGTGGGAACCGATATTGCTTGGTGTTGATCGGAATTTCATCCGTTGTGTGGATTTTATGCTGCGCCTTGTTCGTTGAACGTAGTGGTTGGCTAGGTAAATGGAAACAGTCAGTGAATTCTGATATTAACTGAAGCAGTTTCCTCTTTTCTTCTTGATTCAGATGGTCGAGGCGTAGTAAAGGGATCAATTCATCCTGCTTCCCTGCTGGATACTTGGCGCGATTGTTCTTTATCATGTTCAATTTCTTTATCGTATCCACTCCCGTTGATATGGCGCTTTCCTGCGCGTTCTTCGTAATAGTAACGGACTCGTTGAGTCATGATTCGTCGCAGTCGCATCTCGCTATTGGCGAAATTTCCTCTTCCTGTTCCTGCTCTTGATGAGGTAATACGTCTATCTGCATGCCTGTAAGAGTGCGAAGTTTATTTTGATCCTGGCGAGGCACTTCCGTCCTCGTGCTTACGGAATCTTGAAATCGTACGGGACCCTGGCGTGGCAATTTCGTCCTCGTGCTTACGAAATCCTTTTGTAATTGCATTGGATCCTGGCGAGGCAATTCCGTCCTCGTGCTTACGAAATCCTTCTGTAATTGTATTGGATCCTGGCGAGGCAATTCCGACCTCGTCCTTACGGCATCCTCTAATTGTAGTAGATCCTGGCGAGGCAATTCTGTCCCCGTGCTTACGGCATCTTTTTGAAATTCTTGGCATGCAGGTTGCGACGTTACGATATCGATTTCTTCTAATTTCACAGACGGGAAGGTGAGCAGCACGGACTTTTCCATGGTATTGATAGCCTGCAGGTAACTCTTCCCGTTGTGATTCTTGACGATCACTTCCCCGATATACACTTTTGGCCCTCCGATGTCTAGCCTTTTCATGTATCTTTCTGGGGGCGAGTCTTCTGTTAACAAGATGCATATTTGAAGCTTGGAGCGCGGTGGTAGATTAATTAAATTCTGTCCAAAGAATGGTATTTCTCTTTGGTGAATTGTTAGACAATGCCTTTTGTAGTTGATTGTCGCGAGTGTTTCCATAAAATACGGAGATCCTAAAATTCCGTCGTGAGCTATTGGGAAATCGTTTCCAACTACATGGAAAGGTATTATGTGATCTAGAATTTCGATGTTCACAGTACCCAATATTCGGGTATTTCCATTTGTAACGCCCGAAATTCGGCATGCTTCAGAGGTGTTTATCTCTGACTCTGGCGCTATCAATTCCTCCTTCACGATGTTAATTTCGGATCCCGTATCTAATAATAATTTTAATTGTATCCCGTGTGGGTGGTTGATTCTCACAGACGGGGAGTCAATGTTTGTTTTATTGACTATTCGGATCCTGGAGTCGTCGGGTTTGTCCTCATTCTGGCGACGCTCCTCCTTGGTGCCTCCCGATTGGCGCCCGTATTCGAGAGGGACGGCCCGTTTCCCTGATTCGGACGGCCTGTTCTCTCGGCGTACATCTTGTTTTGACATTCCCAGATGGTATGTCCTCTGTTGCGGCAGTATTGGCATACTACTGATTGTTTTTCTTCCGAATCTGCCGGTTTTCCGTATTTCGCCCAGCATTTTTCCTTAGAATGCCCTGGCTTTCTGCAGTGGGAGCACGGCTGTGATTGCCATTCTACTCGGTTGATATTGCGGCGAGGCGGTGGAGGTCGTCGAAGATCCTCTTTCGGATCGTTTTGCTGAAATCGTGACCATCTGGTGATGCTCCTTTCCAACGGATAGGTGCCATGGAGCTCGTCATACTGTTGTTTCTCTGATTCCGCTTCTATTGCTCCACGTATGGCTAAGGCGAGGTTGGCATAGGCGTTTGGGTTAATGTGTATGCCTTTCTTTAACCCGCGCGCAAAGCATCTGATGGCTTCAAATTCCAAGTCTCCTCCATCTGCCGCGTTGCCTGAACGTGACGTTTTCTTCTGTGTTTCGTTTATTAATTTTACCAGTCGCATGGTGTGAGTGCCGTAGGTAGCGACGTTCTCTGCAGAGTCTTGCAGTAATCGACTCAATTGTCCGTACAGCCTGGGTACGGATTGCGGGGGCGAGAATATTTTTTCCAAATATGAAATGAGTTCCTCTACAGTGCGAAAAGGATTTCCCTCTATATTGTCTTTTGGTGCTCCCCGTAATTTCATGCGAATCAGTTTTACTAAGTTTGCCTCCATCCGCGGTGCTACCATATCCTTGGCGTTCCTGCATCCTTCAGCGAAGGATCGGAAGGTGTCTGCCCTTCCATCATAATACGGTACTGCTTCCACCGCATCTTTCAGTGTAACTTGTGGAACTATGAATGTTTCGAATTGTTCTGATACCGGGGGTTCTTGTGGTGGTGGTTTAATGGGCATTTCCCCTGTTGGTGCACTTTTCGCCTGTTGCCTTGTCTGCACTTGCGAGCTTGCTGATCCAGCGACATCAATTCCTTCTGTTGGTGTAATCGGCAATTTTTTTTCTCTCTTTCTTCCCCTTTCCGGAAAATATGCAAGATTTTTCTATGCTTCCGGTAACAGGCAGAATCCCACCGCTGCCACCAAAATTATGTTACGACCCGGCGTGGAGTCCCGTGGGGAATTTGGATGAATTCCCTTCTTACGGAATTTCTGACCCCTTGGTCACCGGTTTTTGTCGTATTCCTGTGGATTCGCCTGTTGGAGGTGAAGAGCTGAAGCTTGTAGAAGAATCGAGAATAATCGATGCAGTGGTGGTCGACTCTCGAACGTGTTGCAATGATGATAAAATGAGCTGCAAGTTTAAAAAAGGGAATTCCACCCGACTCGCTCTATCTTTTGAGAATAAGAGGTCTTATACCTGTTTTGAGGATAGGTGCGTAGCCATTGGAGAATGATGGGGTGGTACAAGTATATATATATATTAAAAATATATATATATATGTATATTTCCTTAGGCTAACAATACAAAAATGTGCAAACGGTGATGCAAGAAGGTATCGTGGTAAATTATGTTACCTCTGTACCTCACAGGTTGGTGCTCGAGTAACGACTTTTAACTGTTCCGAACAAGCTAGACGTACGAACCACCAACGCAGAGACTTGACGCACGGCGAAAATTGTAGAAGAACTGAACTGACTCTATGCGCAGCGAAAAATGTAGAGAAACTGAACTTTTACGCACGGCGAAAGATGTAGAAGAACTGACTTTGTGGAGCAAGGCAGGCTCCCTTTTATACTAGTTTTAAGGAATAAACAAGCCCATAAAAGCTTTCCGTTCTATTGCCGAGGATAATATGTTCTTCATGGATAATTCGCAGGGCATCTTGAAGCACGCAGGCTCCCTTATAGAGAAATTAAAGACAAACAAGCCCATACTCTTATCGCTGTCGGTACAATAGGTATTTGCACGGATGCATGTGGGTAAACGATGACGGGATCTCGATAGGTACACAAACGTCTTTTTAAAAACAGCTGAGGTACACGGAGGGTCACGGTCGCAGCAATAACTCAGTTTAGGAAACACTTTGATTGGAGCTTCGAACAGGTCCCCTCCTTTCGTTCACTCCGCAGTTGCGTCGGTTGATTGGTTCGTGGGCTGTGCCCATTTGACTTTCTTTACTTCCTCCTTGCCTTGTTACGGGTGGTGCGCCCGTTTTTCCTTCTAACGCCGTATCTCGTGTCCGCCGCTTCGCCTGCCGTTGTTTCTAGGGCCGTGCCGGCTTCCACGTCGGTGGCTTCGGCGACGTCGCTGAGCCCCGCGGGTCCCGACTTGGAGTCGGTCCGGGGGGTGCGCCGGAGTTCTGGGCGAACGCCTCACCACATGCCCATGGTGTTGCTCTAGTAGAGGTTTCTCGGGGCGACCGTAACACCGTGCTGGCTATGCATGCTATGCACTTATCTCTATACAATGGATGCGAGATCAAGATCTGGGGAATGAAGCCAATATGAACGGTGGAGTCACAGACGGTCCTGCAGGATACTACGTATAGTGCCGGGCCTATTATTCGGCGAAGTGGGTACCTTGTAAGGTGCCGCGCTCTGAAAATTGTTCTGCAACATTTTTTTTCTTCGGTGCGCCCCCGTTTTCTTTAGAAAAATTGCTATCTGTGGGGTTGAAACGTTTAATGCCGGCCCTTCACTCTGCTAAAGGTAAACATACCGACACCACAAACACTTTTTGGGAGACATCGAATCATATACTTTGACATAAATATATTCATCCGTAAGTATGTGTTGTATTAGAAAGCTTCCAAAATATTGTTCAAACGTGAAACGAAACGATCCTAACCCAATCAGCGATTGGCGAAGACAGGTGAGATTAGTTAATGTTAAAAAATTAAAATGCAGAAATGTGTCAAATCTTGGAGAGTTAAAATTTTACAATGTAAGAAATGTTAAAAATTATGTAAGCTTCGCATATTTCTGGCCATGGTTTCTTCAACGTACTGATTTGTTTTCAGACACTGTCCAATGTGAAAAAATTGAAAGAATCATATGGGAAAAATTGGCTAAACTTTGGAACATACCATCTCAATACCGCATCCTATATCAATTTACGTGAGTACCACCACAATAGGATACATCCACTAGATCTACAACTAAAATGTACTAGACATTTACATTAGTTCACTTTTGTATGTTATAGAATCCTGATGAGGAAACTAATTGTTTTGAAACATGTAAGGGATGAAATATATTGATTCATTCCATTCTCAACCCAGAAGAGGGCAATCCTACATTATACATTATGTATACAATTCTTTTCCTGATTCCGCTGTTCAACTTGGTGTTGGAAACAAATGTAAAATTTTGTTGCTGCTATGGTGGGTTGGTCCCTGCTCAGGGCATTGGATTTGGTATGAAGTTTCAATGTAATAAATGGCTTCATTTTACAGGTTCATTGCCTATATTATATTATCAAGAATGACCTGAGCACTAAATTGTTCTGGCCCCATATTGGTGACTGGAAGTAACTTGGACGGCAAAAGTCATGTATGTTATGAAACAATTGATCTGAGGTACGTGTATATTTATATTTTTAGCTATTGACTGTCAATATAATTTTCATCAGTTCTTCACATTATTAAAACAATTTTGTATGAACCCACTTAGCATGATGACATCTTCGACAAATCGCAAGGACAATCAATACCCACATAACGAATATCCGGGGGAAATACACATATGCTATTCCGACATGTGGCCTAGATATCGTGAGGAAGAGGAATTCAGAGGTGAATACTACTTCGCCATACATACAAGCGAGATCGCGTTAGGCAGCTTTTGAATATTCTGTCAGTTTATATGGATAGGATACGTTTTATTGATTTGACGACGCGAATAAATACCAATGTTTGTAAACTAAAATGTACTTCACATATGTCACTGATATTTGATGTATATTTAGGTGAATTATAATAGGATTAATAAATTTATTACAGTGTTATTATGAATTTACTTTAATATAATCCTTCAAACATAATAAAAAGTACCGTATTAGATATACTATTACTTATATATATATATATATACTATTTTATATTACACTATTACTTTCATATCATAAATAATTCATATTAAAACGTGCATTAATGTGTGTATTGGGCACGTTGCGAGTACAATGATTTGGAAACCAACATATATATAATCCTAGTAACTTTTGTAGTTCCCTGCAGGACCGTCTGTGACTCCACCATTCAATTGGCTTCACATAGCCAGCACGGGATCCAGTGATAGCAGATCTGGCACGAAAACTCCATTGGAGTTTTTTGGGTGGGGGAAACCTCGGCAAGTGTGCGTGCTTGTCCGTGAGAGCTGCGCGCGCCGTTTCTCGCCGAATCGCGCTCAGCTTTGAGAGAAGGACGGAACTATGCTGCGTCCCCTTTCAACCAGCAACGCGCGTTGCGTCTTTGTTCGATATGCAGTCGCGGCGTCGCGTCTTCGTTCCGCACACAGGCCGGTGACAGTGGTGCCAGATTTCGCATAAGGCATCGCCCGTACCATTGCGTTCTTTCAGCCGGAAGGCAAATCGGGCACCACCGCGCTGAGCAGAGCGCGATGCAGAGTAAAGTGAATCGAGGAGAGTTTGGGATTGATTCGTCGTACTCATCGTCGCTCGTCGACGCGTTGGTTTTTTCCGTACGTTCGCGCCCAGTCATGGTTCAATTTTTTTCACAGAACAATTTTTTCTTTTAATTATTTATCACACGACAACAAACGACATTCATTTACAAATATTTTAGTACTTACTACGGATAGTTTTTAATATTTTGTCAACGGAATAGATGTGTCGTATTGGTTTATAATAGATATGGGCAAAATATATATTTCATAAATTTTGGTTTCAGTAACATTAATCTTTCTATGGTAGTAATAAATAAGAAAGTATATAATAAATCTCAATTATTGCGCATTATGCATTAACCGTGAAACAAGTAACAGGAGCTTCTTGCACTAGAACGTTCTAGGGATCGTACTAACACGCGATTTTAACACACGACAGCGTACGTCAGGAAGAATTTGCTTGACCCGACGCGACGACGCCGACGGTGCGAATGTTTCTATGAGTTGTTCTTTATGATTTGTTTTCTAAATAGAAGGTGACCAAATTGTGCATATATTCTAACAGTTCTCATCAAGTCCCATCACATTGATTTGAAACCTTTTTCTTACTACGCACGCTTAGTTTAACAACGCTATCCCCATTTCGAGAAACAAGAAGGTGTTCCTTCTTTGGCAATGCACCATGCATACTGTAATCCATATGTACGTCCATTGTCGCATTCTGCCCACGAAATGTCGCAACGTGCGTATTGTCGAAGAAGGCATGATAAAAGACGACAATAATAGCAAAAACTCTGTCAATGGAAAACCGAAACTCACTTTGTGCCGCTCCCGACTAATTGAAATATCTGAAAAGTCAAACCATTCTGAGCGCGTATTTTACGTACCTACTGCAAATTATTTCCCCGGGACTCTAACTGACTTTTCCAATGTCATTTATTCGTCATTATTTTGCAACCAATTGTACGATATGTATTACTTTTAAATGCACCTGTACAGGGTCCACAGGTTGCGCTAGTCAGCTTTTTCCTGTAAACGGTAAGTATTAGACAAAATTATAAAGGAAAGGGTTCAATGGGATCATAATATCTATCTTCTACGAGCCTTCATTCTATTGAAAAGTGCAACGCTGCACCTGACAAATGCAAATGCGTATGTAAGGTTGTAGTTTATATAATTTCAGTTACGTGGAGTTCCACGCCACCCATGAGGTGCCACGTCTAGCGCGTTCGGTTTTTTAACGTGGACCGTCGCCGATAGCCCTATTGTACCACATTTTATGATAATAATCATACAGCGTGCGGCAATACCTCTGTCCACTTTGAACGACGGAGATATTGAAGGTGGACAGAGTTACTGCCCCACGCTGTGGAAGTAAGGATTAGAAAAGAAATGAGATCACTATCAAACGATTTTACATCTATTGGAGCAGATAAACATTAAATTTTTCACAAAAAATTTCGACAACAATTCCCCCAGAAACTTGTTTCTTTAATTATAAATAAACGACTAACTATCAAACGTTGGTATTGAATGTCATTCACTATCAAACGATTTTACATCTATTGGCGCAGATAAACATTAAATTTTTCACAAAAATTTCGACAACAATTTCCCTTAGACACTTATTTCTTTGATTACAAGCAAACGGCTAAATATCAAACGTTTGTATAGGACTATCAAACACTATCAAATGACCTTCAAACGATTGCAACTATTAAAACTCAAATCGGTTGAGTTGGGGGTGCTAACTATACGGTGCTAAATTTTACTGAAAGCTGGAACAACGCAAGATTTACTTTTGTCTAGTTTTATCTGGTAACTTCGCTACCTGACACTTTACCGAGAGGTGGAACAGCCCGGCCTTAGTCGTTTATTTATAATTAAAGAAACAAATTTCTGGGGGAATTTTTGTCGAAATGTTTGTGAAAAATTTAATTATTATCTATACCAATAGATGTAAAATCGTTTGATAGTGTGTTACGTCCCTGCGTAACTTTTTGATTTTTCCTTTTTCTTTAGCATTTCTCATTTAAACTCTCTTTTCTTTCCTTTATTCCGGCCGCCGGATTACGAATTACTCATATAACGGCTTAGGCTCATCGCATCCGGTGCGCTGTTAGAGTATTAGTTGTAAAATCATGATTATTCTATTTTTCCTCCTGGCCGCGTATGCGAATTATTCGTATCATGGCTTAGGCTCGTCGTATACGTGGTGCTGTCGAGCAGTAATATGCAGTGGAATTCCTTCACCGTGGAATCATATTCGTCCCATCGTATATATATAAGTAGTTGTAAGTAGCTATATGCGTGCGAGCGGGTATGAATGCGTGAATATAGTATGAGTGTGTGTGTGCGGTATGGACGTATGTGTGTGTAGGTTAAGGAATTCGCGATGAGGTTCCGCGTGTTAATTTTTAGTTTCTCTCTCTCTCAAAAGTAAATTATTATTATTTTCGTGGCAATAAGGCATTGCCCAGATATCAACCTAATTCTGTTCAAGCATACATATCAGGAGCGTGCACTACTGAAGTTTTAGATGACTGAGTCAAGGCAATCACATTTTATTTGCAATAAAACTGAATAATTAAAAGAGGATAAATGAGTAACCGAAAGTCTCTTGCTGAACATCGAGCGAGCATAGTAACAGAATATTTGTACACTGAATCGACCGCTGATCGACCGTTTCCATGGTTAAGGTATGAAAAACTGGCCTAGAGCGAGCCCAGGAGCCGTCTCGCGACGGATTTCTCTGGGCAGTTGGCTGTAAAGTCGTGAGGTACGCAGGTCGCTGTCCGAGGATAGCTTAGATATCTTTAATTTACTGAGCCTAAAGTGCATATTCTTCTCGCAGTGTGCAACGATAAGGACTCATTAATCCTCGTAAAAGCCTTAGTTTATAAATTCGGTTATTAAGTTGAGATATAGACTCAGTTTTTCTTTGATTTAGTGGAAGTGCGAAGGTGTGCGCGTTACGATTTGCACGTGGCCGACAAAATTGCGTCGGGCACGTTATCTTTAAGTTTCCGTTTGATTTCTTTTACATCATTATTTTCTTTATTATTTAAACTTGAACAGAGCGCGAAAGGTTGTTCCTCGCTCGTGTGGCGATTAAAGTCGGAATTAATTATCGAAATATCTGAATAGAAGCACCATCTTCCTAATTTGTCGACCCCTTGTAACGGACTAGTTCCCGGCTCAATTATCACCGAGCATAGGCAAATCAAGGAAGTTCAAGGTACTAAAATTATCTTTCGATTCGAACGTATTATCATCGTTTCCATCGAAACCCTTTTGAAAATTCCACCGACCTACGCCAGAGGAAGAGCGATAGAGCGTGGCGAGCGAGAGAGAGAGAGAGAGAGAGAGACAGACAAAGCGAGAGAAAGAGCGAGAAGGAGCGCGTGCGCAAGGCGCAGCTACACGAACGTAAACGAAGACCAGCGACACGGTAGGAACCTCCAGTCTCGAAACACGACGACAAATACCATCTTATTGTATGATCATACCCGAGCTTAGGCCACGGCGGGATCCCACGGGAACGGTCATTCGACCGTGCAAGATTCCTTGTTAACTTGTCGATTGTAAAGGCGTAACCGTGAATTACCGAGAGCGCATCCGTAATATTGTTAGACCGCTCATATTAAGGCGCATAATTGTCGCGCTCTATTTCTGAACATTCACTACGCTGCGATAATATCTAATGCAGTCTTATCTACCAATCGTTGACCGAATTCGTAACATACTTTTTTTTATCTATTTTACTTTTCTTTATACTATTATTGTCCAATAGAATATAACTGTTTTGTTTTCCCCTTATACTATTCTTTCTTGACTTGATCTGTGTTGTGACGTCATACCTCGTATACCATAGCATTGTACACCGGCCGGAAACATAACCTCGCGAGAACAATTGGGGACCTGTACGGGTCTTAAGAAGACACACGAATCCTATTAGTCCTGCATACAACTAAACGCGATATTAGATTTCAACTTAACTTCTCCGTTTAGCTTGTACCGAATAAACTAGAAAATCCCTCCTCTTCCAGGAAGGGATTAGAATATTGCAATACTGATCTTTAGCTAGATTACCGTTACCTATTGTAACTGGATAACAAAAATATTCAAGCGTTACGACCGGTCGCACCGCAGGCCGCTCGCGGATACTCATCGACCGTCTTGACAGCATAAAGTCGTGAAAAGCCTCGCCCGGACGTAACAGTGAATGATATTCAATACAAACGTTTGATAGTTAGTCGTTTATTTATAATTAAAGAAACAAATTTCTAGGGGAAATTTTGTCGTAGGCATACTCTCACATTTCATTATTAATCTGCGGAAATAGATGTAAAATCGTTTGATAGTGATTGATAGTCGGGTACAAACGTTTGATAGTCCGGTGCAGACGTTTGATAGTTCTTCGTTTGCTGGCATCGTCAGTTTGCTGGCAACAATTCCCCCAGAAACTTGTTTCTTTAGGCCGTATTCAGAAATTTGCTGACAGTACTGTCAGTACTAGATTTCCGTTCAAAAATGCTTTTCAGTATGGCTGATGAGACTGTAACGTACTACCATTTTGTCGGACATCTACTGGAAAACGCGTTCGGCAGCACTGTCAGTAAAACAGAACGACTATTTTTTAGTAAAACCAGCGTCAGTCAGTGATCTCGGAAGTGGCATCCTGCCGCATGCGGCACGCGTGGTGGGGGAAGAGAGAGAAGTAGTATGCGTCGTGCCCGTGAGAGCTACGCGCCACTCGATAGGCACGCATACTACGTCTCTGTGTGCGGCAGGATGCCACTTCTGGGATCACCGGCGTCAGTACTGACAGTACTGTCAACCCATTTCTGAACACGGCCTTATTTATGAATAAACAAAGAACTATCAAACGTCTGCACCGGACTATCAAACGTTTATACCCGACTAAAATCAATATCAAACGTTTTTACATCTGTTTTCGTAGATTAATAATGAAATGCCTACGACAAAATTTCCCCTAGACACTTATTTCTTTGATTACAAGCAAACCGCTAACTATCAAACGTTTGTATTGGACTATCAAACGCTATCAAACGATTTTGCATCAACTGGTATAGTTTAAAATCAAATTTGCGACCATGGGGGTGCTAACTATACGAAAAATTCCCCTAGAAATTTGTTTCTTTAATTAAAAATAAGCGATTGACAATCAAACGTTTATTTTGGACTATCAAACACTATCAAACGACCTTCAAACGATTGCAACTATTAAAACTCAAATCGGTTGAGTTGGGGGTGCTAACTATACGGAGCTGTATTTTGGCCGTAATTAACAATTTCGAGAATGGGGTAATGTAGATCTTGCAAGCGCCTCCAGTGGCCGAAAGGAGAAGCTGACCAGATGCAAACTCTGGCGAAATAATTTTGACGTATCTCGTGTGTAATGGTCTCAATCGTTTACGAATTGTTTTCGCAAGCTGCTGTATCGATTTCGGAGTTTACGAAATCGTATTTTGGCCGTAATTAACAATTTCGAGAATCGGGTAATGTAGATCTTGCAAGCGCCTCTAGTGGCCGAAAGGAGAAGCTGACCAGATGCAAACTCTGGCGAAATAATTTTGACGTATCTCGTGTGCAACGGTCTCAATCGTTTACGAATAGTTTTCGCAAGCTGCTGTATCGATTTCGGAGTTTACGAAATCGTATTTTGGCCGTAATTAACAATTTCGAGAATGGGTTAATGTAGATCTTGCAAGCGCCTCTAGTGGCTGAAAGGAGAAGCTGACCAGATGCAAACTCTGGCGAAATAATTTTGACGTATCTCGTGTGTAATGGTCTCAATCGTTTACGAATAGTTTTCGCAAGCTGCTGTATCAATTTCGGAGTTTACGAAATCGTATTTTGGCCGTAATTAACAATTTCGAGAATCGGGTAATGTAGATCTTGCAAGCGCCTCTAGTGGCCGAAAGGAGAAGCTGACCAGATGCAATCTCTGGCGAAATAATTTTGACGTATCTGGTGTGCAACGGTCTCAATCGTTTACGAATAGTTTTCGCAAGCTGCTGTATCGATTTCGGAGTTTACGAAATCGTATTTTGCTCGTTATTAACAATTTCAGGATCGGCTAACGTGCAGCTCGCAAGCGCCGCCGTTGGCAGAGACGAGAATCGGTCTGCGGACATAGAGTAACGAAATAATTTTGACGTATCTCATCTCTAACGGTCTTAATTGTTTACGAATAGTTTACGCAAGGCACTGTAACGATTTCAGAGTTTACGGGCCGTATTCACGTACTGCGCTTAGGCCTCCGCGGACGCTTAGGCCTAAGCGCAGTACGTGAATACGGCCCTAAGAAATCGTAGTTTGCCTGTAATTAGCAATTTCATAATCGGCTATCGTGCAGCGTTGATTTGCTCGCAAGCGCCGCCGTTGGCGAAAGGAGATGCAGAAAGTGGCGAAAGAACTTTGACGTATCTCATCTCTAACGGTCTCAATCGTTTACGAATAGTTTTCGCAAGCTACTGTATCGATTTCGGAGTTTACGAAATCGTAATTTGCCCGTAATTAATAATTTCAGAATCGGCTATCGTGCAGTGTTGATTTGCTCGCAAGCGCCGCCGTTGGCCGAAGGGAGAAGCTGACCAGATGTATACCCTGACCAAGTAGTTTTTACTTTTGACGTATCTCACGTCATCCATCGACAAGTAGTAGAAGAAAAATATTGTATCGTGGAATTGAGGGATGGGTTGCAAGTCATTCCAACCTGTTGGTTAGATGCCAACAAAAGTGTAAGCAAATGGCCAGGCCACGTCAAGTTGCTGAACTAATTGGAGAAATTAATAATTTCTGAGGCTTTACTCCAAACCTTGTCAGAGGAGAGTGCAGTTATTAGCGTTGCTTTGGGTCGACAGGTATGTATAGTGGATATTATTAATAATGTGTGTATGTGTTTATATATAATATAGATGTCTATATTTTTTATACCTAGAATACCTGTCGATGTCATAATAATAAACAATTATATACTTTGTAGATGATTAAGTATGGGCCCAAGAAAAATTAAATGAGGCACAGGACAGATCTGATGTTTTCTATTCGGATGAGCTCTTGGAATATGAGTTAGCTGCGGCCTTAAAAAACCGAAGGAGGGCTAAGGTTAAAAGGGTCATATCCTCGGAAGATGAGAGTATGGAGTCCATATCTAAAAACCCAAGAAAAAATCAACATATGACGACACATTCACAGACGAGCGGAGAGTACATTAACCAATCTACTAATTACACCTGTAATGCTTGAACCCTTATTCGATTCATCAACACCTGGGGGTTTGACGTTCATTGCATATGATGAGAATGAACCCCCTGCCGCTGTTTACATAGCCATGGAGGTAAGCTTCATATTATTGGAGTGTATTCATAATAATCATGATTATTGCAAATGTCTCATCTTGTTCCAATATCCCTTAGCTACTGAAACTATTGCAGCTCAAGGCAGTGCCTGTGGAAACTGGGAGCATCATCCTTACACCTCATAAATTGGTGAATAAAACAAAAAACCATTCATATCAATGTTTCTACCTTCTGTTTTACATATTTTAGGATTTCGAAAATGTGTTTACAAAATGGTGTCTACGATATCTTTACAAATAAAGGATCTGTACACAAAAGTCGATTTATTGTTGGAGTCCAAAAATTAAAATGCCGAAGTTGATGAGGACGAAACATCCGAAAATGAATTGCAGCGGGTTCCCATAGTGCAAAGTATCGATGATTTGGCCTCATTTGAGCCCAAACTTCAACAGCTTTGAATTAAAAAAAAACTTGGTAATTATTTTTTAATCACATGTTCCTCTAAAGTACCATTATTGCTCTACAACGAAAAAAGTAATATCTTTCGTGGTACAAAATATAATAAAAACCATCTATAACATTTCCTCCCAACAGCTGAGGTTTCCTGAACATGTTGTTGTCAGCATCAAAAGCATTGAAGTAACGCCACTGCTCATTTGTGTATAATGCCTATTCAGATGAATGTTTGTACTATTACAGTTTCTATGGGCGTGGGCGTGGGCGTGGGCGTGGGCATGGGCATGGGTAAAGGTAAAGGATATATAAGGATAGGTTTGGTGCATGTCCGCGAGAGAATCATTATTTCATGTTTTTACGTTAATTCCACAATACTCTTTCTCGCCTATGAAGGAATCAATACATGGTGTTTTTTTGTGTTGAATTCACATCTCTCTCGCTATAACTATCAATTTTATTGGTTCATATTGATCTGCAATACTCTTTTGCTTTCACAATATTTCTATTATAACTTATATTAATTAGTTGCTGTTTTGATCTGCCTTTTATGTACACATGATAACATCATGAAATTTTTCAGTTTAGTCGACTTAAATATTGTTGGCCCAGGTAAGCTGACTATGTGAATAGCAGCTGTAATATCCCGAGTAGTTGCAGACGGAATCGCAGTAAATTTCATTTGGCAGGGCCGCTTGCAGAAGCAAAGATTTCAAAAATTGCGGACTGCGAACTTATTCCAAAGTATTTTCCTACAGATATACATTATTAATAATCTTTTAATAATCACTAATATTCTTTTATTATTTTATAGTAGTCTGTATGCCCGTTGGCAATAATAAGTTGACAAAGGCGGAAGTAAATGACGTCATTGGCAAGTGGTTCACTCAAGCAAAAACAAGAATTGAGCGAAAAATGAAATCTTAATAAATAGAATTGAGACTAGGTTAAGATTTTGTTATAATTACTATTATATTTAGTGTAGTTTTTATAATTACTGTTATATTTAATGTAAATATTTTATATGTACTTTTATATTTAGTGTAATGTAATATTTCATTAATAAAAATAATATATTGTAAAACAAATTTTCTTGAATTATTCATAATTTAAAACAGAATCATATGTAGGATATAATATTGAATGAATATTCTTAGGGCCTTGATGCAATATTCTATGTCATCTTCCTGCAATATTCCCGCAAATTTCGAGGGGGCAGACATAGGAATATTGCAGCAATATTCCTACAATACTCCGACAATGTGATCTGCAAGGTTCAGCATCGCAAAGTAATATTTGTGCTACATGGCAGCAAAATTCGTTGCTGTCGTGAAGTTAACAATTTCAGAATCGGCTATCATGCAGCTTCTCCTTTCGGCCACTGGAGGCGCTTGCAAGTTCCACATTACCCGATTCTCGAAATTGTTAATTACGGCCAAAATACGATTTCGTGAACTCCGAAATCGATACAGCAGCTTGCGAAAACTATCCGTAAACGATTGAAACCGTTAGGCCGGGCTGTTCCACCTCTGGGTAAAGTGTCAGGTAGCGAAGTTACCAGATAAAACTAGACAAAAGTAAATCTTGCGTTGTTCCACCTTTCGGTAAAATTTATCCTCCTGGTAAATGAAGCTACCGACAGGATAAACTATCCGGTGCCGAATCCACCGTGTAAGCCACTACCTAACAGATAAATATATGGTGGGGGTAGAAAGTGCACGCAGTGGGAGGTAGAAGTCATATCTCATTCGTATATGGAGTATATAGTTTGCTTTCGTTGAGTCAGATCGTTTTCGCAAAGTACGCTAATAAAATATTTAGAGTTTAAAAAATGGAAATGAATCTCCAAGATGACCGAGTGTTGTATGGCGACGACGATGAGGAGGAATGCATACAAGAAATTGTATTGGTTATTCGGAAACTGTATCATATACCGTTCGTCGGCGTCCAAATTTTGTTGAATTATATAATGTCTCCGAGTTCGCAAGGCGTTTTCGGTTCCGCAAACAAACTACCTTGACATGTTGGCACTTGTGGAAAATAATATAAGGAGCAGGACGGACAGGTAAATATTGAATGTATCTTTCTTTTATAAGGTTATTTTATAAAATGCATGCCGAAATTAACAATTGTGTACTGTATTAGCTGATAGTTTACATTTTAAAGCCTATTAAAAGATTGTGCAAATATCCGATATTACGATAAAAATCGGATTATGAGATTTGCTAATTAAGGTCACGATATCTATATATGCAAAGATAATCGTGATTAATATATGTATATATTTTTCTTTCAGAAATCATGCTGTGTCGCCATTGCTGAAATTGCTCTTGACATTGCGTTTTTATGCCTCCGGAACGTTCCGGATGGCAATTGGTGATTTTGGCAGCATCCACAATTCGACAGTGTGCCGCATAATCAACCAAGTTACCGAAGCATTAGCTGCATTGCGGCCCTAATTCATTATAATTGAGCTACCGGTTACAAATGACGACTTAATGCTAATACAAACACAATTTTGTGAGAGCGCTCGCTTTCCTCGAGTGGCTGATGCTATAGATTGCACTCACATTAAAATACAATCACAAGGTATTGATTATATTTACGAATTATAAGGGTATGTACATTATTGTCATATTGCTTTTATTGATAGGCGGAGACGAAGATGAAACGTTCAGAAACAGAAAAGGAATATTTACCATAAATGTACAGGCTGTTTGTGATAGCAAATTTAAAAGTCAAATAAACAAAAATAAACGACGAAATAATTTAACTCGGAATAACACAATAAATAAAGTATAGTTTAAGAAGAAATGTAAGAAAAACTTTATTTTTTAAGCGAGAGAGCACGTCGGTAGTCGTTGGAGTCGCAAAGAAGAAGATGGAGAAGGAAGAAGCGTAACAACTATCGTCTTAGCAACTAATTCCCTTATTTTATTATTTCTTTTATTATAATAAATCAATGGGCAATCAATCAATTATATAAGACGGTCTCCTTTTACATTTATCGTACACTGGTTCAAGTTTTCGTTTTCAAATCATGCGCGTGAACGCAGAATAGTGTATATGTGCCATCTGGTGGCTGGGTAAATCGTCATAAGTATGGATAACTTTACCGAGAGGATAAAGTATGATGGAACAACCCATGTATAAAAGTAGCCGGTAAGTGCTGGGTAGGGCTTATCCTCTAGGTAGCTACCGGACAGATATCCTGATATTTACCCAGAGGTGGAACAACCCGGCCTATGTCTATTTGGAAAAAACAAAAAATGAGCAAGTATTATATTTTTACATCCAGCATGAACAATTCCCAAAGGAAAGCAATTTCGATATGTATTAACAATTAACCTTCACTACCTCTAAAACAAAAAATCATGTGTAATTTGAATGCGTTTGATAATATTTTTTACTTTATTCACCGACGAGATATTCTTAAAGAGTGTAGCCCATTTGCGCACAAGACCGATTGCGCACGTGCCGATTGCACACGTTCCAATTGCGCACGTCCCGATTGCACACATCCCGATTGCTCACGTTCCGTTTGCACACAAGACCTATTGCGCACGTCCCTTTTGCGCACAAGACCGATTGCTCACGTTCCGATTGCACACGAGCCGATTGCACACGTCCCGAAGCCGGTGTCCCGTTTGCACACAAGCCCTATTGTGCACGTCCCTTTTGCGCACAAGACCGATTACTCACGTTGCGATTGCACACGGACTGTTTGCGCACAAGACTCATTGCACACGGGCGAGTTGCATAGTAAAGTGCCAATAAAATAGTGGATGGACAGTGCGTATTTACATTGCGGGCTACGTGTCAACGGTGTGACGTTCATGGACGTTAAATGTTACATAAATAGTGCAGAGTTACAGTGCGGGGCGCGTGGAATATCTGCAGAATCGTTCCCGCGCCAGTCTGAACCATTCATATAGAGAATCACTCGTGAAATCGACTTGTAAAGTTTGAAAATACATGTGACACGTGGGAGCATAACCTGATCAAGGCACAATTTCTGCGAAAATCATCCTTGACATGGTTCTAACTCATTCAGAAGAAACTAAGGAGCACGATTGAAAGGTATATATGGATCGAATTAGTTTGTTTTCAGGTAATTTTATAAAATGGCTATGTTATTTTTATAAGTAAAGAGACTCGTCATTAATAAATATAAATCTTTCTATTTCAGATAACATGCTGTATCAACACTGCATTAGCTAATAGTTACTTTAAGGTTTTATGCAAGTGAACTTGAAGACTGGATTATAAAGATGGTTACAGAAGCTATAACGTCTTTGAGTCTACAGGACGCAAAAGATAGCAGTATACAGTTCTAAGCACGTTCAAGATTAATGCGGTGGTGAATGGCAGGGGCCAAATTTAGGGTGACAAATTGCTCTGAATACATCATGTGTAAGCAACTAATAACAATAGACTTAAAGGGTGTGTATGCAATAACATTGAAATGTAATGTATAATTTCAACTTTATTTTTTTTATTTTACTTATATATACAATTATGTCTCAAAATATATATCCTGTTATGGATTGTAGAAACTGATCATAATGAAGTCCTGGACGAGGATAGAGATGTTTGAAGCAATTCTGATTCCGCACTACAAATTTGGAAAATAGTAACATAAAGATATTAATAATAAGATTACTGAGAAGACTGCTATCAGAGTATACATTAATATTTTATAAAGTAATAACGTATTTACGTCCTCAATATATCCATTGCCCCAATGGAAATCTGAATTTACAGGATACAAAAGAATGCTGTATCCAGGACTAAGCAAATGCAAGATGGTTGCGTTGGGGAACAGCAGGAGCCAATTGTTTCTTTTAAAAGAATGAATCCGAGTGGATTGTGACACAAACGATTAATTGTTTCACGTTAAATGTCGAGGATTTCTTGGATATCCATTTAAATCAGTCCTTTTCAGGGCTACAACGTGAATCCAAACGTTGACAACTCTCGTTCAATAAAATTTCCTATGTACACACGTATAATTATTTCAATGGCTTGCATGAAAGTACTGTTGTGCCGGCCTATTGGCATCGACTAGTTTACTTTAAGATACGCGAAATGTAATAGGTGGTAACGAAATCGAGTTCGAAAGTCTTTCAGTTCAAGAGTTTTATTTTAGGACTAACTGACAGAGTGACGGTGTCTATGCCAGGACTGGAGATAGTCTTTTGCGGTCCTGGGTACCTTTATATGTTTCTAAAAGGAGCTTGGAGGTGGAATTTGAAAAAGGACAGAATGTTTTAGAAAGGAAGTATTTTTGGAGTTTGCTCAGGTGTTGATACGTAATCAAAGGGAAATTTTATCATTATGTCAAGGTCAACAATTGAAGGGAATTTTTATGGGTTTATGTTCCTGTTGAGTGTTTGCATACTTTGGCGGAACCTTTGGCAACGGAAAGGTTTATCGGTAGGTTTGTTCAGGAAGGAATTTGTGGAAGTCCGACTAATGTGACGATTGGATTGGAAAATGTGATAGGAAGGCATAACAGTACGTTATTTCCAGAGTTAGATGACTACAATCGGAATGACCGTCTAGGTTTCCATGTAGAAGGGAGACCGTGCGAAATGACAAAATGGGCAAATGACGTAGAAATGTGCAGGATATATGAAAGTTGTGTCCTGCTAAAATCCAAACAATTTGAGATCTCAGGTTGAATCAAATGTTGTATGGGGATGTTCGATTGTCTTCAAGAATCGGTTTTATAAGGTAAACAATGGATTCGTCGAAAAGTCGTGGATAATAATTGTTATGTTGGTTGGTTGCTACGCGCCGTAGAATCGATTTTGTAAGTTAAGTAATCGTTAATAATAAATAGA
Source organism: Priocnemis perturbator (assembly GCA_963942575.1). Classification (NCBI taxonomy): domain Eukaryota; kingdom Metazoa; phylum Arthropoda; class Insecta; order Hymenoptera; family Pompilidae; genus Priocnemis; species Priocnemis perturbator. Next base: position 393,911 of record CAWWDK010000157.1, read on the forward strand.
ATGATTGGTTGGTTATTACGTCGAAGATTCTATTTTTTAGAATTATAACATACCTACAAACATTTAATGAAATTTGAAACCTGAAATTGGTTAGTTTTTGAACTTTCACAACTTTCATAAATACCTGCATATTTATACATTATTTGCCCATTTTCTCATATTTCTGGGTCCCTCTTGTATATTCAAACCAAGTATGTCATTCCGCTTGGAGCCATCTAACGCTGACAATAACATACTTCCATATGGCTTCCATGCAAGCCATAGAAATAATCAGGAATATTTTATTGAACGAGAGTTGTCAACATTTGGAATCACTTTGAGGCCCTGAAAAGGGCTGTTTTGAATGGATATCAAGGAAATCCTTGAAACTTGACATCAGAAAACCAGTCGCTTGTCTCCTGCGGCACACAGATTGATTATCTTGAAACCAAGATTTAGATCCAGCTGTTCCCTACCACTTCCACTCTGCGTTTGCTTAGGCCTGCATACAGCTTTCTTTTGTGACCAGTAGACTCCGGTTTCAATTAGGACAGTGGATATGTTGTGGATGAAAAGATGTTATTGCTTCTGTAATCTTCTTTATAATCCAGCCGACGATAGGATTGCAAATAGCACAAAAATCAGCAATCAGAAGTCCACAGAATCTAGTTGCATAGAACCTTAAAGTAACTATATCCACGCAAGTAAAACTCTACAAGAATTCAACATATCCTCGACTATATCAACATGTATACATACATACATATATACTGACTTAGAATTGTTCGAGAAGCACGCGGGTCTCTCTTTTATAGGGATTTTTGTAAATTACACGTTTTTGTGTCAATTTAATTGATTCGAACCCACGCCCTTTCGGACTGGTGCCTAAAGAACGAAAAGGATACTTGGAGGAACAGGCGAGGACGGAAACAGAAAGGTGCAATCTCTCTCTCCCGGGTTTTTGCACAGTTTCCCCTGGGAGCGACGGGTGAATGCCGGAGACGAGTGCTTCCGACGGCCGTGCAAGCTATCTTGGAATCCACATGCACCGAGATATCATCATTTCCTCCTAATAATTCGGAAGATACCGTACAAACGATTTCGTCCGGAAGGAGCTGGGAGCTGCCTGGAGGTCCATCGCTACCTGAAGATATAGGCATAAAGTATTGTTAAATTAATAGGATAAGAACGTTCAGTCATTTATTCAAAATGAGTCGGAGAAAGAGAAATGCAAAGCGAGCTAGGTAGGTTGGTAAATTATAGATCAGGATTGGAAATTTCAAATGGGTTAGAGGTTGAGGAGGTCCCGTACAAACTTTGCCTAAAAGAAGGGGATTTGAAATAGTAAGTATGGCGCCAGCAGAAGGAAATTCTATTGTGGAAAATCTGCTAAATGAAGGATCTGTCGGGGAAATTGATAGTGCCAGTACTTTTATTGACCCCGCTAAAAACAATCGGAGTTTTATGTCTTTTAAATTCGCAGCGGAATCAATACCCAAATTCGATGAAAATTCATGTTCATTACAAAAATTTATTAGTCAGAGTGAGTTGGCGAATTCGGTCATAAATCCCAGGGAACGAAAAAACCTTTTCCTTTTAATTAAAAATCGGATTGCGGGTTCGAGCTGAGCGGCTAATAGCAAACCGTCAACAGCCCAGGAATCTAGAAGAACTTTTAGACTTATTAAGATCTATTTATATGCGATCTTTTAATTTAGACCAAATACAAGATAAAATGAAAGAAATCAAGCAGTGTTGAAATGAAAATTTAAAGGATTATGGGTTGAGAATTGAAGATATTCTTAATCAGGGAATAGAAGTCGCAAAAGGAAAATTTTCGAAGGAACAATGCCAGGGAATAACAATGCTCTTGAATAAGACAGCCGTTCGGAATTTTCGTTTAGGTCTTCAAAATAATCTTTTAAGTAATATGCTGATAGATCAAAATCAAAATTTGTTACAGATCATGGACGAAGCACTATTTTGCGAACAGGAAATTACTTATAATCTGTGGACTCACACGTTATACTCTTCAAAACACAAAAATCTATCAAACAATTACAGATTATCGTAAATGCTATCAATGTGGAAAATTATGCCATATACGAAGGAATTGTTCTCAGAATTGAATGAGTCAGCCTCACTCACAGATTTTCAATTGTACCCGTTGCAATATTTGCGGAGACCCGAATCACACGGGGAACGAGTGCTTTAGAAGGCCGAAAGGAAATTATTGGCCTGTACAAAGAGCGCAGGAACCTGGAGTGCGTAATTCTTTCCAAAAGTCCGATAATTTAAACTGCCACACTGCTCCACGAAATGGCGGACCAGGGAGCAGAAAATTCATTGCACGCCGGAACCCAGCAACTGATTTAAAATAAATGTGAACATCAGTCATATACCCACAATAACCCTTCATGACAAATTATTTAGAGGAGGAATTTCGAAATTTCTAATGGACACAGGCTCTCAAGTAAATATAATAAAAAGGGGGGAATTAATTAACAATGTGAATATGAATACAGATGTTTGCTATAAGCTTACCGGTATTGGTCCTGAGATAGTCTGCACAAATGGGGAAACATCCATTCATATTTGTGGTGTGAAAGTGAAATTCCAATTTGTTGCAGATTAGTTTCTGAAAAGGAAATTCTGCAGCACGGTAAGTACGCTTAACCTGAACTATAACTAATATGTACAATGGTACTGCAAGTGCAGTTCTTAAAGTTTACAGGCGGAATTTACAACTTGGTAACGTACGCTTCACGCTTTAGATGAATCTAACACAAATTAACAATGCAGGAATATCGAAAAGTACTTCAGAGAATAAGCAAAGGTTTAATAGCGAAGAATTGAATGAAATTATGTGAGAAATGATATAATAGAATCGTAACAGTGTCTGTCTTGCTAGATTATGTCGGTGTGAGCTGCCAGGCCATCGGAAAATTCTCGGAAATGGTACTAACCGTCCTATTATCATGCCGGAACTCGGAAAAAATTGAACGTGCGGAAAGCCGGGCTGTTAGCAGGCAGTACCGTCTACTACGTTGGAATGCGGATAATCCGCTGCTTACTCTCTAACACTTTCCCATTGCAGTAGCGGGTATCCTGGGAATACGGTTTCTGTAAAATCAGAATGCAATAGTTAAATTGAATAATTCTAATCCAAATTCTATTCAGATCGGGGACAAAGAAATTTTACTCGAGGATAGTTCTACATTCCATTTGCCAGCGCGTAGTAAAGTGTTGGTCACAATTCCTGTAAAGAATAAAGGAATCAAATCGGGTTATGTAAGAAATTTTAATGTTAATCCAGAAGCTTACGTAGGTGAAGCTTTGGTTACGCACATAAATGGCTTTGCAAAATTATTTGCCATAAATACCACTTCAGACCAAATTAAGTTTTCCTTACCTCCGGTAGAACTAGAAGAGTTTGAGGTTATGCCTCCAGCACCATGATCAGCAAGTTGGAAATTTTAATAATGCTCAGGCCAAAGCAGATGCGCAGAGTTTTTCTAAAATTGTTGAATCATTACATTTACAACGTCTTAATAATTTGGAGGTAACAAGCCTTCTCAAACTAATATATATGAATTTTCATATCAAATTCATCTTCCAAATGACAAGTTACAGGCAACAAAGCTCGCAAAACATTCAATAATTACCACTGATGAAGTCCCAAGAAGTGCAAAACAATATCGCTTTCCATGTATACATAAGCAGGAGATAAAAGAACAAGTAGATTCTTTGCTTGAGGATGATATTATTCAACCATCCTCATCTGCATTAAATTCTCCCTTATGGATTGTTCCAAAAAAACCTGATGCTACTGGAAAGCCTCAGTGACGGATGGTTATTGATTATCGGAAGTTGAACGAGAAAACCATCAGCGACTCATATCCTATTCCAAACATAGTGGACATTTTAGATCAGCTTTGTGGTGCCAAGTATTTTAGTATTCTTGATTTGGCTTCAGGGTTCCATCAAACACCAATGGACCCCGAATCCAAGTCAACGACAGCGTTCCCAACTATCAATGGACACTACAACATTTCAACAGTGCATGGACTTATTATTATCTGGGTTACAGGGAATTGAAATGTTTATTTATATGGATGATATTGTTATTTATGCATGCTCATTGGCAGAACATTCCCAGAGATTAAAACATATTTTAGCACGTTGACAAAATGCTGGACTCACCTTATAACCTGGAAAGTGCCAATTCCTTCGTCGTGAAATAACATATTTGGGGCATCTTATAAGATTGAAGGGTGTAAAACCTGATCCAGGCAAAGTCAAGGCTGTCAAGAACTTCCCAATACCTAAAAATAACAAAAGTTTAAAACAATTCTAAGGCCTTGTTGGTTATTACAGGAGATTTATGGATGGAATGGCCAAAATAGCAAAGCTACAGTAAACTCTGTCACATTGTCACTACTGGAGCTCCAGTCACATTGTCAATGGGCTGCGTCTGCGCCCATGTATGCGTCATTCCTACGCCTATGTTACCTCGAGCGGAGTCAGTCAAGCGTGTGATGTTTATGAGGCGTGAAGCGACGCGGCTCCTTTGTCGAGAGTTCGCGGTTTGGTTTTTTATAATACAATCACAACTTTTCAAATTTTGCTTTTTTTTTATCTAAAATAGTGATTAAGATATTGATGAGATTTTTCCGCGTAAAATGAAATCAAACATGATATTAATCGGACCATATTTACTTATTTATTACTGTGACGTTCTATTTTCATATATGCTGCATATATACATTATTAAATTTGTATGAATAATAAATAAAAAAGAATCGAATAAAAAGACATAAATCGATGACGAGGACGAGTTAAAAATAATAAAAAACAACAACAAATAAAATAAATAAATCTACGAACATTTCCTAATTTATTTACCGGGCTTGTCTGCTTATCTTCCTAATAATATAAATCCTGGACGATAGGACACCAGTCACAATTTAAAATACATATCTAAAATCTCAGTTTCGCATGTTCCGCGTCACATTTATTTATAATATTCTATCCCGGTCGTGGAGATATAACATTAATATATATTTAAAATATAGGGCTTAGTCCTTATCGCTACTCGGCTCTACTCTTACTCGCATACTCTGTTACATTGCCAGTGAGCTGAGATCCGTAGTATGACAACGTGAGAGAGACGGACGCGAGGCGCGAAAACCGTGTCCTTCTCTGTCACATTGTCATACTACGGTTTTCAGCTCACTGACAATGTGAGAGAGTATACTACGATCAGTAAATGTGATCTCAATTACACCATGTTTGATCTCATTTTTATCCCAATAATTTCATGATTACGTTATACAATTTTTCATACAGGAAAATGTAATAATAAAAAGCGATAAGAATCGTCTTTAATATAGCATTTGGTACGCTAAGTTTTCTTTTCTTCGTTCGGCGAACTACAAAGGCGGGTCGCGAGGCTCGAAAACCGTGTCTACTATCTCCAAGTGGTCCGAACCATTGAACTATATACTACCTGGAATGAGAACATCCATATGTAAAGCCGCCGAAAAGCGGGACAGAGAGAGTATGATTCCAGGGATACCTGTCCTTTGTTAACTGTACGATCCGTTTCAAAAATATCGGTGTAGCAGACGAGAGTCCAGTCAAGAAATTAAACCGCGTAAATCGGTGGATTACAAACAAGTGCAAACGTGCAAACCAGTTGAATCAAGGCATTTTATCCAAGCGGCAGAAACATGGTTATGTCGTGTTGTATTAAAAATTGCAAAAGCGTGTGGACGAAGAATGGGAATATTACTTTTCACAGGTAATTAGGAATAAAAGTAAAACTGCGTAGCATATATGAGGAATAGTGTCAGCATATGGAGCTCTGAACACCATTCGTGTCGGCCTTGATTGGACCTAAGCTGTGCGCATCGCACACAGGCTGACAGACGCGCACGTACACTGCGACACAAATGGTGTTTAGAGCTCCATATGCTGACACTGATGAGGAAAAGCATTTTTTATTCCCAATTAATTATATCCAAATTGTCTTTATTTACAGCTTTCCCAAGGATCCGGCATCATTTGGAGAATTTGTAACGGCAATACCGCCGACATTCGTAAAAAAAGTTACGAAGTACAGCACCATTTGCAGTAAACATTTTATATATGATTCATTTCAGGTAACACCATCTGGACAGAACCGCCTAAAGAAGAGAGCAATACCCACATTGTTTGACTACGATGTGGATTATTCAATAGCAAGTAGTTCAACAAATGTGGTATGTAAATATCTATATCGTGCATATTACTTAAACTTTAGTAAAGGTATCATTCTAGTGAAACTTATCGCCTCGGATACCCACGATGGGTCAATTTGACCCGAAGCCTGAAGATCGTCAACCCATTTTTTGAGCAAAATAAAAATGTTCGCCTACGTACATTTTCGCGACGTTGCAATATATTTTAAACGTTGACAATTTGTTTATAAATTGTTTATAAAATATTTTACAAAATTAAAATTTTTGCTTACGTGCATTATAGCGACGTTGCAATGTATTTTACGATTGTTGATAATTTGTTTATAAATTGTTCACAACTTCTTTCGAGCAACATTTATAACATTTTCTGCGACATGGTCGTTAGTATTTTATAACGCGTTGAATTTACTTTGCGGTTCTCGTCTCACATAAATCTATACAAATAAAATATCGGGTTGCCGTCCTGCAGGATTGGTCAGAATAACCCATCGTGGGATTGCGTGTCTCCTTTTTTCAGTCGGGTGTCCGAGAGTTAAAGTGCTTCAAATATGTTAACGATGTAAGTACAATTGTATTATTACTTTAATCACAAGGCACCATGATTGATTTAGGTTCAACCTTCAACGAGTACAGGGATCATACAAAATTTGCATGCAGGACCCAGCAAATATTCAACAAATATTGAGGATACCGATAACGAAATGGTAGGTTGTATGACATACTAAATAGGACCGCGCCAGTAATATAAGGCATGTGTGTTTATAAGTGTAAATTGAGAAACTGTTATAAATTTATATTATATTATAGATAATAGAAGCTGCAAATACCAGCTGTGATACAAATGTCACACTTCACCAGAAATGCTCTTCTAATGATGATGTGTTGCATGCTGAAAAGTTACATGTATGTTATTATGTTTTGTTTTATGATCTTTCATTCATATTTTGTAAAATGTTAATAGTATCAAGTATGTCATATTCAAGGTAGAATTTATCTTTACAGTCAGGACCTGCAATCAACAGAAGATCACAGGACATTGGCACACAAACATCATCCCGGATTTTAAGCAGACAGGATAAAATGGTAACTTTGCGTAAAAAAGTAAGAGTGCTACAGAAGCGGTTGCAGCGACGCAACAATAGATTAAAAACGATGAAAGACTTGGTTCGGCATTTAAAAGCCAACGGTAAATGCACAGATGCCGTAGAAGATGTTTTAAAAAATCGTTTTACTGGTTTCTCGTTGCATGTTTTGAAAAATGAACTAAAAAATTCCTCCGTTTCTTGTGGAAACCGGTACAGCGACGATATAAAAAGTTTCGCCTTAACATTATATTTTTATTCTCCAAAGGCATATAACTTTATCCGAACCAAGTGACACCTTCCTCACAAATCCATGCTGCGTAAATGGCTGAGTAGGTACAATTGCGAACCAGGCTTCATAAGCGAAGTACTAGAATTTCTAAAAGAGGAAGTAAAAACAAATTCCTGTATCAAGGACGTAGCATTAATTTTGGATTCAATGGCTATTCGTAGCCAAATTGTTTATGATAAAAAACAAGACAAGAATCGCGGATATGTAGATTACGGTGCTCAGGTAGATTCTGAAGAATTAGCAAAGGAAGCTCTGGTTTTTCAAATTGTAACCTACACAAAAAAATTCAAGATCCCTATTGCCTTTTTTTTCGTAAATAAAATAATAGCCGATTTACAGTGTCAAATCCTCAATCACGCTTTAATTTTATTAAAAAGTACTGGCGTTACCGTACGATCTATAACATGCGATGGCTGTGCCACAAATTTAAAAACTTTAACATTATTGGGCTGCGATTTCTCCAAGGCAGATTTGGTCACTTCCTTCAAACACCCATCTGCGGACAGTCAAGTCTACTGTATATTAGACGCTTGCCATATGGTCAAACTGTGCCGCAATGCATTTGCTGAGGAAGTGATTACATCACCGATGGGGGAAATATCTTTTAAATTTATTAAAAAATTGCAGACTTGCAAGAAGCAGAGGATTTGGAACTGGGAAATCGATTGTCATCTATGCATGTAAATTTTTATAACAAAAAAATGAACGTTCGTTTAGCTGCTCAACTCATCAGTAGCGCTGTTGCGGATTCACTGGATTTTTTACGACTAAGCGGTGATCCAAATTTTGCAGGGAGTGAAGCCACGGTTGAATTTTTAAGAATATTCGATAAATTATTCGACATAATGAATAGCCGAAACTCATTTGGAAAAGGTTTCAAATCTCCCATCTACTTACATAAAATTGGCTTAAAAAATGAATTCTTTTTGAAAGTGAGAACATATATAACAAATCTTAAAATAAATGGTGTGAATATTTTACAACACAAGAGAAAAACATTTTCCTTGGGTTTCTTCATGAACACTTACAGTTTTATTGGGTTGGCAAATGATCTTTTGACTGACCCCGATAGTCCTTTGAAATACTTGTTGACCTACAAATGTTCTCAGGACCACTTAGAATTATTTTTTTCGTGTGTTCGGTCTCGTGGAGGGTGGAATGACAACCCAAATTGCCCTCAATTTATATGGGCATTGCGAAAAATGCTTTTCCGCAACAATGTTACAGCGAGTATAAATAGCAATTGTTTGGACGATTTATCGGAAACATTGCCCATTTTTCAGTTTCGTGCCCCAAAACGGTCTTTGGTTGATAATTCCCATCAAGATTTAGATAAAGACGACGAAAATTTAAACAGATTAATTGCATGCATGGATAGCACGTCTTTGAGTTGTTTACAAGAAAATATATTGTACTATATTTCTGGAGTTGTAGTAAACAAAATTTTGGCAAAATTATCGTGCCTTTATTGTAAGGATTTTTTACTCACTGAGAAAATCAACAGTGATCATCAATACACTGTTGATGTAAAAAAATATTGTAGTTTTACTGCATTTGTAAACAGAGGGAAGTTGTGTTTCCCCTCGAAGGCAGTATTTGATATTATTAAATGCGCGGAAAAACCTTTTCGAGCTGAAATTCAGCTTGGATACATGAATAAGAAAATCTTCAAAAGAAACATATCTTCAGTAGTACTTGAGAAATACAGTGGTACAATTGTTTCCTTGTTTACACCGCCGCATCCGGTGTTGGAAACTAATGGATTATGTGAACTGCATGAAATTCAAATTGTTAAATTAATAATAAGTATATACGCAAATATTAGAATATTTACGTATACGAAGGAAGCTACGGAGCGGTACTTAGTTGATCGTGCGAGTATCAGGCAAAAGCTACATAAAAGTATACTGTTTGCAAATGTTTGATTCACAGCCCTGATACAAGAATTCTGATCACTTATGTCCCGTGTCTGTACCTTTCTTCACCACATGTATATAATATTAAAGAATCCAATGTTAAATGTTATGTAAATAAAAGTTTTAAACTGGAGGCGTGCCCGAGATGGCGCGAGTCGTACATGCACGCATGTATGTTATTATTAGTTCAATGCATGTACGAGGCTGCGATCATTCCGGACAGGTCGGTAGCGACATTGTGCAAGTGGCGCGGACCGACCAAGCGGCGCGGTTCATACAATACACTGCAGTAAACGCTGTAGTTCGCGCGTGCGGTTCCGAACCTCCTCCTAGTATATCAGATATTAGGGGGAGGATGTAGGAGATACCGCTACCGGCCGGAGAGCCCGGGGCTATTCCTTGTAGTAACTCGTAATCGTTTGTCCGGGGAATAGTAGTAGGGTGGAATCGGCGGGATAAAAAAAAAAAAAAAAAATCTTTCATGTTTAGAGAATGTTAATTTTTGCACGTATTATATTTTATATATTTGTATCGTATGTTAATATTTTGTGGAAAAGGTTTATATTAATTCATAATCAACTATTGCATGTAAGTCACTGTTTTTCTACTTATTTTAAGTTGATAACGTTATATATTAATTACAGTTTTTATATTTCAGATCTATTTGGAGATGGGCAAAATTACATGTTTTGGCAAAACACGAGTGAAGACTAAAAAAAACATCTCTAAGGATCTGAAGGGGCTATTCGATGAACGTTAGAAAATGTATTATATAAACTGACAGCTATTATTATAATCGTAGAGAATAGTTTCTGTAATATTAATAAAAATTATAATAAAATTTATATTTAAAAAAACGCTAATAGGATGACAAAGTACATTACATCCACGTTAAACCCCTAAATTAAATTAAATCCCCGTAATCATATATATACTACGCCCAGATTTATAATATAACTGTACTACCAGTTCAACAATAATTGGAAGGAGGAACTCTTTTCGAACCGACCATACAAACGTGGAACTTTCACTTTTAACGTGCATGCGACTATATGTTCAGACCGCACGTGTGTAAGAGTGACACAGACATCCCTGGATTTCACCTCTCTCTTTCTAACAAAATGGGCCGTTTTCTGTTTCCCAGTTTCCCACAGTTCCCATTCCAGGTAGTATATAGTTCAATGGTACGAACACGATTCCGAGCTGACTGACAATGTGACAGAATATACTGTACTTACCCAATTATTAAAAAATGACATACCCTTTATTTGGAATGAGGATACTCCATTGAACTATAGAATATCTGGAATGCGCACGGCCGTATGTAGAGCTGCAGTCGAGCCGCGCCGAGAGAGAAAGAAGATATTTTGGTATTCTGTCCTTTGTTACCTGTACTACCCTTTCAATAATGTTGTGTACGCCGTTAAAATATACGGAACTGAACTATCTTTGCTGTACTATCCTTTTGTTGCTTCTATGACAAAAGGGTTTATGGTAAGTCGTAATAAAAACAGAATGTGTTTGAAGAAAAACTGTTCCCATACAAGAAATATAGACTATATATGTTTCATAATTTGCAATTTGTATACAGAGAGATAATTCCAAATGTGTATAATCAATCAGGCATCTATTACAATTTCTGACTGTGGCAATAGCATGTGAAACTTGTTAATTACCAGTATATATATTATTTTATTCCTAAAATGTTAATGGGTGAACCTGAACGAGGAAACACTACTTTCAAACGCATAGAAAACTTAAAAAAAAGTAACACCGACTTCAAAAATCGAACATTATTTTATATTGTTCAGTGCATTTTTGAAGTCTGTTAAATAGGATACTTTCTCAAACAAAATTAATAATATCAATCAAAATTATTGTAATATTTATTTTATTTATTGTCTATGTCTATTTGGAAAAAAAAACATAAAATGAGCAAATAATTATATTTTTACATCCAGCATGAACAATTCCCAAAGGAAAGCAATTTCGATACGTATTAACAATTAACCTTCACTACCTCTAAAACAAAAAATCATGTGTAATTTTAATGCTTTTGATAATATTTTTTACTTTGTTTTGTGATCATATACATTAATTTCTGTGACATGCTGACATCACCTACTGAAATATCTAAACAGAAGAGTGCAACTCTTTTCGAACCGGTCATATCTAGTCAAATCTCTGTGGAACTTACGTCGAAAGGCGCAAATCGACTGTATGTCCCAAAGTTTCAGTGGTAAGAGTGAGACAGAATACAAAAATGTCTTTCTTCTCTCTCTACAAGCGAGGCGCGGCTGTTCCTGCATCCGTGCGCATTCCAGGTGGTATATATAGTTCAATGGTAAATACACACTGTCCATCCACTATTTTCTGGCTATTTTCTGACTATTATGCGGCTATTCTACCTGTCCTACATTGCACTATGCACCGTGAATGTCAATTTTTGCTAGTCAATATCTCTCGTAGATTCTTGCAGGATGGATTTTTTATTTCGATGTTTTAACAGGATCAACAGTATTTATCATTCTTGAAATCGATTCTTTACTAAAAAAATATCTGTTTCTGCGAAAGACTGATTCGAGCGCATGTAATACATAAACACACAATAAAATACCCACGTTGACCTACTATTTATGTACATAATCTTATATCAATTATAAGCATAACAGCAGGTACATGTTGGAGATAGGTAAAATAGAAAAGTGCGCAAAAACAGGAAAAAATATATTACATACTAAGAAAAACCAACTCCGTCTTGACTCGAACCATCAATCATACAATTAGCAATATAAGACCGTACCATGTACTATTCACTCCGCTAACACACTAACAATATGATACATGCTACCTATATTGTAGGATACGTAAACTTAACATATATTGCAAAATAAAATAATACCCCATGTTGATTAGGAATATGGCAGGAGTCTTCCTGTAATATTGCCACATGAAGGACAAAGACGCAATATTGCGCCAACATTGCAATGAAATATTAGTGTTGTAGGAAGGTTTCGTGGAATTGGCAAAGGAATAAAGGAGTCGGATTCTAAGGAACAGAAGCAACATATTTTTCGCATCAGATACAACGAGGTTTACAGGTAAGTCAAGTTACTCCTTGTTAACTGAGTGGGCTAGCAACGAACTATTGACAACTGCGTTTTACAAGGCCGACCGTCCCTGTTGAGAGTCCGGCTTTTTCTAAAACCCTACTTCCCAATAAGGGTCAAGATTTTCGCAGCTCGGTTTTCTCTCACGCATAATCTCGCGATCTCTGGAAACTTCTCGAGGCTTCTGGAAGATTCTGGAGCTTTCGCGATGCTCCTGGAAGATTCTGGAACTTTCGCGAGGCTTCGCTCGCGGCGCCGCGGGGCATTGACCTTGCGTCAATCAGATGTTTTGGTCGGTCATATGGAAAAATTTAACGGCTTAATCGCTCCATGTATCGTCTCGTTACAGCCTAATGTTTATTTTTCATTTGTCTATTCTGGTTTCTTAATAACTGAAATAACGATTATAAGGTTCAGTTGAGAATAAAAAGTAATTTAATTTAGGAACATATATGTTTTTAGCCCTCAAGGAGATGTTGTATCGAGGTGACTGGAATTTCATGATATCGACTTCATTATATTATTTACACACCCTCTATGTTACGAAAATTTCAAAGCGCGAGTAAGGAGGATTTGGACATACATAAGAAAATCGCAGAAGTTCTTGAAATTTTTATGTATGATGCATTTTAATGTAATAAAAGGAGCATACCAAATTTCAGAAATCTATATAAGACGTAGTTTAGAAGACAATAATTTAATAATTTGACACGTTCTCTTATGGAGAGATCGCAATTAAAGCTCGCCGAGCAGAAAGGAATATTGCATGAATATTGTAGGAACATTACACGGAATACACACTACATATGATGCTGTGATTTCTTAGGCCAGATGGGTTTTGAGCAAAAAATATACTGGATTAAACATTGCAGCCACTGATAACACTGTCCAACACGTATTTTATTCCGTAATATGTGTTAGGTGATTCTTATAGATTTCGATGCTCTAAACCCGAATCTGAAATCCGTTCCGTTCCAGCACCCTCAGTTTTTGAAAAAATGAAATTTCTGAAAAACAGATTTCTGAAATTTGGTTTGCTCCTTTTATTACATTAAAATGCATCATCCATACAAATTTCAAGAACATCTGCGATTTTCTTATGTATGTACAAATCCTCCTTACTCGCGCTTTGAAATTTTCGTTATATAGAGGGTGTGTAAATAATATAATGAAGTCGACATCGTGAAATTCCAGTCACCTCGGAACATCTCCTTGAAGGCTAAAAACATATATGTTCCTAAATTAAATTACTTTTTATTCTCACCTGAACCATATAATCGTTATTTCAGTTATTAAGAAATTAGAATAGATAAATGAAAAATAAATATTAGACTGTAACGAGACGATACATGGAGCGATCAAGCCGTAAAATTTTTCCATCTGACCGACCATAACATCAGATTGACGCGATGTCAATACCCCGCGGCACCGCGAGCGAAGCCTCGCGAAAGTTCCAGAATCTTCCAGAAGCCTCGCGAAAGTTCCAGAATCTTCTAGAAGCCTCGAGAAGTTTCCAGAAAACGCGAGATTATGCGAGAGAGAAAACCGAGCTGCGAAAATCTTGACCCCTATTGAATTGTATGATTGATTGTTCGAGTCCAGCAGGGTTGGTTTTTCTTAGTATGTAATATATTTTTTCCTGTTTTTGCGCGTCTTTTCTATTTCACATATCTCCAACGCCGGGACGGACACGGACGGTAAATGTGGCATTAATAGTGCAGATAAGTGCCATTCATATTGAGAATAAATTGTAAAATGTCCCTGTAAAGTAGGGATGTTCGATTCTCTTGAAAGAATCGATTTTTGAATCGATTCAGAATCGAAACAGGAGAATCGATTCTGGGGAAAAATCGAATCCAAAGAATCGATCTTACAAGAATCGATCTTCTAGGGTAAAGCTTTTTAGGGAATTATTCCTATGTAGTGTACGCATAGACGTTATATATAAAGCCCATGCTACAATCAAGTAAGCGTATGTTGTAATTGTAGGCAATTGTAGGTGTAGTCGTACGAGTGACAGCCAACCAATCAGAGGGCTCTTAAACCGGAAGTGCTAGTTACAAACGGCTGCCTACGACGGTTTTAATTTCTTAAAACCTACGCTTACTTGATTGTAGTGTTACGACCCGGCGAGGAGTCCCGTAGGGAATTTGAAAGAATTCCCTTCTTACGGATTTCTATGACTCCTCGGTCACCGGATTTTGTCGTAACCGTTGTTATTGTGGATTCGCCTGTCGGAGGTTAGGAGCTGAAGCTCGCAGAAGCGTCGAGAATAATCGATTCTGCCGTTGTCGATTCTCGAAGGTGTCGGCAAGACGTTTAAAATAGGCGGCAATTCAAAAGGATGATCCACCCGATTCGCTCTGAGTTTGTATTGGATTCTATACCTTTTTAGCCGTGTGTAGTGGAGACATTGATGATGTTGATGGTGCGTTATATAAGTATATATTTTGGATAAAATATATATATTTCCTTATTCTAACAATACAGTTATGTGTATCGGGTGATACTAACAGGTATAATAGTATGTTCTTACTTTCTCCTTGTTTTCGCTGAGTTGATGTTTTAACGATTCGAATCGCGACTTTGACTCTATACACTGTTTTTCACGTAAGTACGGATAGTTTTACCGTACTCTCTCTGGTCAGAGGACTGTACTGAGGACTGATCTGTAGACTGCACTTTCGTAACGGAACTTTTTAACTGGACTTTGACTAAACTACACAGCTTACGAAGCTGATCGAGGACTACGGACTGCTCTTTCCTAAATGATTCTTGTAACTGGACATTGTAACTGAACTTGGAGCAACGCAGGCTCCCTTTTTATACCAATATTAGAGCGTAACAAGCTCATAAGTTAGTCGTTTGTCGGCGTGAAACGATGGGTATTGCGCGGACCCCTGACAGTTCTCGCGAATAGGTGACAGTTTTAGGAGATAGAAGTAGAGTGAAGGATGCATAAATTCCTTTTGTCGGTGACCCGAGACGTTCGCGCGAGATCAAGGTTACCGGTATTCTCTATCGGGAGTCATTCGGCGCGCTATGCCGACAGTAGCCTTGAGTGCCCTCCCCTTGGTGTCTCCGCAGAAGTTATGGCGGAGCCGTGTGGGTTGACGCTGCTTGCTTGTTTCCCTTTTTTCTTTTCTGACCTCGGTCCGAGGTGGTCTAATCTTCTCCCTCCTTCCTTGGTGGGCGGTGCTGGTGTTCTCAGTGCCTTGTCCTTCGGGGGCCGGATGGTATGGGATGACGACGTCGGCGCCGCCTGGCCGGTATCGTCCCGACCTGCAGGCGGATGATGTACCCTGATGTACCCTATCTGGCTGTCTGTCGTCTCGGTGTCTGCCGCACCCAGCGGGATGGCGCTTTTTTCCCTAGTGTTCTCTGGAGGGACGTAACATCCCCCCCCTTAGGGTTGCCCAATGTCCTCATTGGATGTCCCCGAGATCGTTAGGATGGCATCAAAGGTCACCCCTTTTTCAATTTCTCTGGCTGTGGTGGGCGGATCGGCATTGGTCCCATCCAGGACCCTGGTTAGGGTGACGATGCATCGGATTGAGGGCGGTGGCCGTGAGCGAGTTTGAGTCGATTCGGGTGGACAGTTCTTTCAGTATGTCTTATTTGAATTCTTATGTTTCCGTTGTTGAATACTCTTAAAATTTCGTAAGGACCTTCGTATTGGTCATCAAATTTGCCCTTCTTTTGATTCTTTTGTAGGTAGACCCAATCTCCGGGTTTGAAACTGCGAGCGTTTTGACGCAGATCATAATAGCCTTTGGATTTTTCTTTGGCTAGCTGTATATTTGCCTTTGCCATTTCCTGTACGCTATGCATGGTGTCGATTAAATTGTTTACATATTCCGGATAGGTTTCAGATTTGGCATTCGGTTGACACGTTGGGAGTCGTGCTTCCTTGCCATAAACTAACTCGTAGGGTGTGAAGCGCGTTGCCTCGTGCACGCTGGTATTATAAGAGAACATGCAATGGTCCATGATATCGTCCCATTCTCTGTGATTATTTATGAAGTGCTTTAGATATTCGACGAGCACGTGGTGACTCCTTTCAAGCGACCCATTTGATTGTGGATGGAAGGCTGTTGTTTGTAGTTGTTTGATACCTAATACCTTCGTGAGCGCCTTCATGAATGATCCGATGAAAGCTGTTCCTTGGTCGGTCAATACGTATCGCGGGGTGCCGTGTCGGCAGATAAAGTTTCTTACGAAAGCCTCGGCTATACATCGTGCCGTTGCGTCGGTTAGAGGTACGGCTACTGAGAATTTGGTCAAATTGTCTTGCATTGTCAGCAGATATTTATTCCCTTTTCGAGTGTTCCTAAGTGGTCCGACGATGTCCAAAGATATTTTGTAAAATGGTTCTGGTGATGTGTCTGTGATGATCATCGGCTGTCTTGTCTTCATACGGGTTAATTTTTTCTTTTGGCAGCTGACGCATAAGCGTACGAAATCTGACACGTCTTTCTTTATCCCTTCCCAGTAATAGTTTTGCTTAATTCGAGCGTATGTTTTTGCTATTCCCTTATGACCTCCTGTGAGCGATGCGTGATTTTCGAGAAGAATATCTGGTATTTGATCTCGTTCCGGTATCGTAATTTCATTGGTGCAAATTAAAACGGTAATTCCTTTAAGATATTCCTTAAGCAGCGTTTCTATGGTCTGCCAATTAATTGTTAATAATCCCTCACGGGATTGACACATGGAGACTACTGTGTGTCCCTCTTGGTCTAATTGTATTTTTATAGTTTTAAGTGACTTTTCTAAGTCGTTTCGATTTTGGATCACAATTATGAGGAGATTGCTTCTATCTCCTAGCCTGTTCAAATCTTGATTTCCGATGAGATTGATCGAGCGATCTTTGAATATCATGCGAGTTCCTTCGTCTATTGGACTGCCTCTTGTGTCGGTGAAGCATAATATTGCTCCTTTTTGCATCAAGATATTGTGTCGGGATATAATTAATTTCGCGGTTCGATCTTCGTGAGATTCTTCGTCCGTGTCTTCCCATATCGTTTCCAGTGGAAAGTTTTCTGCTTCCTCATTCTCTGTGTCAGAGAGGGTTTCCTCGTGGTAAGTTATTGTATATGGGTTTTCGCGGGAAGTGGACGGTTGAGGGTCTGGATTCTCAATGGTTCTTTCTTCTTCTTCGTCGGGTGTTGGCGGAAAATATTTAAGTGGTAGTACCTTTCGTTCTGGCGGGTTTCTAGATAATGCGTCAGCGTTGCTATTAGCTTTCCCTTCTTTGTAAATTATTCTGTACTCGTATTCCGCGAGTTTGAATCGCCATCGAAGTAATCGTGACGTGGGATCTTTCACGCGATGAAGCCACATTAAAGGTTTGTGATCGGTGATAAGTGTGAATTCCTTGCCATATATGTATGGTCGAAAGTAGTTTACTGCATAAACTATAGCCAGTAATTCTTTTTCTATAGTCGAATAGTTTAATTCGGCTCCTTGTAGCGTTCGTGACGCGTATGAGATGGGTAGGTCATTACTTATCTCCCCTTGGCTAAGCACAGCGCCGATCGCGTAACCTGATGCGTCGGTGGTTACGTTAAACGTCTTGGAGAAGTCGGGGTATTGTAGTATTGGTTTTTCACACAACTGATCCCTGAGTGTTTCGAAGGCTGATTGCTGCTGAGGTTCCCAAAGGAACGGAACCTTGTCCTTCAGTAACTGTGTTAATGGTTTGGCTATTTTTGCAAAATCTTTTATAAATCTCCTATAATATCCGGTGAGTCCCAAAAATTGTTTGATGTTCTTTGCATTTTTAGGTACTGGAAAGTTTCGTACTGACTCCGTTTTTCTTGGATCTGGCAATACGCCTTCTTCAGTTATTATATGTCCTAAATATGTAACTTCTTTACGTAAGAATTCGCATTTGTCAGGTTGTAGCTGGAGATTTGCCTGTCTCAACCGTTGAGCTAACTTCCTGAATTTGATTTCGTGTTCCTCCAGTGATTTAGCGTAAATTACGATGTCATCTAAATAGACAAACATCTCTGTTCCTTGTAACCCCGTAAGTGTTTGATCCATTAGTCTCTGGAAGGTTGCAGGTGCATTTTTTAAACCGAATGGCATGTGATTAAATTCGTAGTGTCCGTGCGGAGTTGAGAACGCCGTCTTTGGTTTATCTTCTGCGCCCATTGGGATCTGATGAAAGCCCGAGGCCAAATCGAATACTGAGAAATACTTGGCACCTCCTAGTTGGTCTAGAATTTCTGTTATATTTGGCAGTGGATAAGCGTCTCCCGTAGTTTTTTCGTTTAATGAACGGAAGTCGATTACTAAACGCCAACGTTTATTCCCTTTGGAATCTGCTTTCTTTGGTACAATCCAAAGCGGTGAATTATAAGGCGAAACGGACGGTTGGACTATTCCCATTTCTAGCATTTCAGTTACTTGCTTGTGGATTTCCTCTTTGTGTATAGGTGGGAACCGATATTGTTTGGTGTTGATTGGAATTCCATCTGTCGTGTGAATTTTGTGTTGTGCCTTGCTCGTTGAACGTAATGGTTGACCCGGTAAATGAAAACAGTCAGTGAATTCTGATACTAACTGAAGTAGTTTCCCTTTTTCCTCTTGATTCAAATGTTCGAGACGTAGTAATGATATTAATTCATCCTGCTTCCTTGCTGGATATTTGGCGTGATAATTTTTCATCATATGCAATTTCTTCGTCGTGCCCGCTCCCGTCGATATGGCGTGTTCATGTGTGTCGTTAGTAATGGTGACAGATTCGTCGAATCGTGAGTCATCATGATTGCGTCGCGCTATTAGCGGTATTTCTTTTCCTGCTGTATTCTGTTCTTGCTCTTGATGAGGTAATACGTTTATCTGCATGCTCGTAAGATTGTGGAGTTTATATTGATCCTGGCGAGGCACTTCCGTCCTTGTGCTTACGGAATCTTGAATTTGAACTGGATTCTGGCGAGGCAATTCTGTCCTCGTGCTTACGAAATCCTTTTGTAATTGTATTGGATTCTGGCGAGGCAATTCCGTCCTCGTGCTTACGAAATCCTTTTGTAATTGTAATGAATCCTGGCGAGGCAATTCCGTCCTCGTGCTTACGAAATCCTTTTGTAATCGTAATGGATCCTGGCGAGGCAATTCCGTCCTCGTGCTTACGAAATCCTTTTGTAGTTGTAATGGACCCTGGCGAGGCAATTCCGTCCTCGTGCTTACGAAATCCTTTTGTAATTGTAACGGACCCTGGCGAGGCAATTCCGTCCTCGTGCTTACGGCATCCTGTAATTGTAGTGGATCCTGGCGAGGCAATTCCGTCCTCGTGCTTACGGCATCCTTTTGAACTTCTTGGCATGCAGGTTGCGACGTTACGATGTCGATTTCCTCTAATCTCACAGGTGGGAAGGTAAGCAGCACGGATTTTTCCATGGTATTGATAGCTTGCAGATAACTCCTCCCGTTGTGATTCTTGACGATCGCTTCCCCGATATATACATTTGGCCCTCCGATGTCCAGCCTTTTCATATATCCTTCTGGGGGCGAGTCTTCTGTTAATAAGACGCAGATTTGTAGTTTGGAGCGCGGCGGTAGGTTAATTAAATTCTGTCCGAAGAATGGTATTTCCCTTCTGTGAATTGTTAGGCAATGCTTTTTGTAATCGATTGTCGCGAGTGTTTCCATAAAATACGGAGATCCCAAAATTCCATCCTGAGCTATCGGGAAATCGTTCCTGACTACATGGAAACGTATTATATGATCCAGAATTTCAATGTTCACGGTACCTAATGTCCGAGTATTGCCATTTGTGATGCCTGTAATTTGACACGCTTCAGCAGTGTTTATTTCTGACTCCGGTGCTATTAATCCTTTTTTCATGACGTTAATTTCGGATCC
Organism: Priocnemis perturbator; assembly: GCA_963942575.1. Classification (NCBI taxonomy): domain Eukaryota; kingdom Metazoa; phylum Arthropoda; class Insecta; order Hymenoptera; family Pompilidae; genus Priocnemis; species Priocnemis perturbator. The sequence continues at coordinate 414,404 of CAWWDK010000157.1, forward strand.
GGTGTCTAATAGTAAATCTAATTGTAGCCCGTCTGGGTGGTCGATTCTTACGGACGGAGAGTCAATATTTGTCTTATTGACTACTCGAATTCTGGAGTCGTCGGATTTCTCCGCATTGTTGCGACGCTCCTCCTTGGTGCCTCCCGATTGGCGCCCGTATTCGAGAGGGACGGCCCGTTTCCCTGATTCGGGTGGCCTGTTCTCTCGACGTACATCTTTTTTCGACATTCCCCAATGGTATGTCCCCTATTTTGGCAGTATTGGCATATTTCTGATTGTTTTTCTTCCCAATTTGCAGGTTTTCCGTATTTTGCCCAACATTTTTCCTTAGCATGTCCCAATTTTCCGCAGTGGGGGCATGGCTGTGGCTGCCATTCGACCCGGTTGACATTGCGTCGAGGTGGTGGAGGTCGTCGAAGATCTTCTTTTGGATCATTTTGTTGGAATCTTGACCATCTTGTAATGTTTCTTTCCAACGGGTAAGTGCCGTGGAGCTCATCGTATTGTTGTTTTTCCGATTCTGCTTCTATTGCTCCTCGTACGGCTAAAGCGAGGTTGGCATAGGCGTTCGGATTAATGTGTAGGCCTTTCTTTAACCCACGTGCAAAGCATCTGATGGCTTCAAATTCCAAGTCTCCGCCGTTGGTCGCGTTGCCCGAACGTGATGTTTTCTTTTGCGTTTCGTCTATTAATTTAACCAATCGCATTGTGCGAGTGCCGTAGGTGGCGACGTTTTCTGCAGAGTCTTGCAGTAATCTACTTAGTTGTCCGTACAGCCTAGGTACGGATAGCGGGGGCGAGAATATTTTTTCTAAATATGAAATCAGTTCCTCTACAGTGCGAAAAGAATTTCCTTCTATATTATCTTTTGGTGCTCCCCGTAATTTCATGCGAATCAATTTTACTAAATTAGCCTCCATCCGCGGTGCTACCATATCTTTGGCGTTCCTGCATCCTTCAGCGAAGGATCGGAAGGTATCTGCCCTTCCATCATAATGTGGTACTGCTTCCACCGCATCTTTCAATGTGACTTGCGGAACTATGAATGTTTCGAATTGTTCTGGTACTGGGGGAGGTTCTTGTGGTGGTGGTTTAATGGGCATGTCCTCTGTTGATGCATTTTTCGCTTGTTGCCTTGTCTGCATTTGCGAGCTTGATGGTCCAAAGACGTCAATTCCGTCTTTCGGTGTAATCGGCATTTTAAATTATTCTCTTTTCTTCCCCTTTCCGGAAAATATGCGAGATTTCTTCTACGCTTCCGGTAACAGGCAGATCCCACCGCTGCCACCAAAAAATTATATGTTACGACCCGGCGAGGAGTCCCGTAGGGAATTTGAAAGAATTCCCTTCTTACGGATTTCTATGACTCCTCGGTCACCGGATTTTGTCGTAACCGTTGTTATTGTGGATTCGCCTGTCGGAGGTTAGGAGCTGAAGCTCGCAGAAGCGTCGAGAATAATCGATTCTGCCGTTGTCGATTCTCGAAGGTGTCGGCAAGACGTTTAAAATAGGCGGCAATTCAAAAGGATGATCCACCCGATTCGCTCTGAGTTTGTATTGGATTCTATACCTTTTTAGCCGTGTGTAGTGGAGACATTGATGATGTTGATGGTGCGTTATATAAGTATATATTTTGGATAAAATATATATATTTCCTTATTCTAACAATACAGTTATGTGTATCGGGTGATACTAACAGGTATAATAGTATGTTCTTACTTTCTCCTTGTTTTCGCTGAGTTGATGTTTTAACGATTCGAATCGCGACTTTGACTCTATACACTGTTTTTCACGTAAGTACGGATAGTTTTACCGTACTCTCTCTGGTCAGAGGACTGTACTGAGGACTGATCTGTAGACTGCACTTTCGTAACGGAACTTTTTAACTGGACTTTGACTAAACTACACAGCTTACGAAGCTGATCGAGGACTACGGACTGCTCTTTCCTAAATGATTCTTGTAACTGGACATTGTAACTGAACTTGGAGCAACGCAGGCTCCCTTTTTATACCAATATTAGAGCGTAACAAGCTCATAAGTTAGTCGTTTGTCGGCGTGAAACGATGGGTATTGCGCGGACCCCTGACAGTTCTCGCGAATAGGTGACAGTTTTAGGAGATAGAAGTAGAGTGAAGGATGCATAAATTCCTTTTGTCGGTGACCCGAGACGTTCGCGCGAGATCAAGGTTACCGGTATTCTCTATCGGGAGTCATTCGGCGCGCTATGCCGACAGTAGCCTTGAGTGCCCTCCCCTTGGTGTCTCCGCAGAAGTTATGGCGGAGCCGTGTGGGTTGACGCTGCTTGCTTGTTTCCCTTTTTTCTTTTCTGACCTCGGTCCGAGGTGGTCTAATCTTCTCCCTCCTTCCTTGGTGGGCGGTGCTGGTGTTCTCAGTGCCTTGTCCTTCGGGGGCCGGATGGTATGGGATGACGACGTCGGCGCCGCCTGGCCGGTATCGTCCCGACCTGCAGGCGGATGATGTACCCTGATGTACCCTATCTGGCTGTCTGTCGTCTCGGTGTCTGCCGCACCCAGCGGGATGGCGCTTTTTTCCCTAGTGTTCTCTGGAGGGACGTAACAGTAGCATGGGCTTAAAGCCAATGCTACAATGAAGTAAGCGTAGGTTGTAGGTTTAAGTCGTAGGAGTGACAGCCAACCAATCAGAGTCCTCTTAAACCGGAAGTGCTAGTCACAAACGGCTGCCTACGACGGTTTTAATTTCTTAAAACCTACGCTTACTTGATTGTAGCATGGGCTTAAGGCACGACAGTTTCCATTTCTGTTTTACATATATCACAGTTCAAGACGGAGATGGAATTGTGATATTGTGGAGAATGTGACAAATGTGATAAATGATAAATGTGATAATGATGATAAGGGACACTAAAAGTACAAAGTATATTTAAGTATATGATAGGGTAAAATTAGAATAGAAATAAGAATGAGATAGAAGTAGGTTAGATAGATGTACAGACAGCATGGATGCACGCACACATATATATATATATATATATGTACATATAACTCTTAGTTTGACGACTTCAAAATGGCGACACTGATTTATATATACATAGATGTACAAACGAATTTTGAAGGTTATGTAGTGTTTCTTTTTGCATATAATTGATATATATGGGATATACGACCAATATAGTACCTAAACCTCAGTTTGGCGACCTATTGTTGTATATCCGAGTTTGGCGACATTTTTATACATATTACTACGAGTTTGAAGACTTATTTTTTGAAATTATTGTTGTGCCAGTTATTGCATACATAGATTAACAATTCATTGTTTTATCTTGTATATTAATTCTTATCGTATATATAATACTGTATAATGTGTATATCAGCAAAGAGTATGTAACTCCTAGTTTGGCGACATATATATGTCGTCGAACTAGGAGTTACAGACTCTTTGCATATATATATATATGTCGTCGAATTAGGAATTACAGACTCGTTGCTTTACTCAGAATGTGTTTATACGGTGCTGTGCGGATCAAGTCACACACGTGATATTAGATGAACGTGCCAAGTGTAAATATTTTTCGATTATTGTAGATGCAACAACTGATACAGCAAATGTTGAGGAAAACGTTTTTGTTTTAAGATATATTCTATTTGACGAATAGACAGCAAAATATAATATAAAGGAGAGATTTCTGAAATTTGTAGACTGTAATGAAAAAAGCAGGCGAAGTTATTGCAATTCTAATTATTTCTACCCCCCTAAAGTGTAAAATGTCCCCTGAAAGATTGCCGTGAACAGGGCTACGACAATGGGAGTAACACGAAAAGTTGAGTCAAGGGAGTACAAGCTCGAATTCGGCAACATTATCCACTTGCTAATAACTACTCTCCGTGTGCTTGCCATACATTGAATTTCTGCGGTGTACAAGCTGCTAGTGATTACTTTGTTTGGAGTAGTGCAAAAATTGCACAATATTTAATACAAGTCCACAAAGATAGGATATTTCAAAAGAAAACATCGGTTCATCACTTCGTAGCATGTCCCAAACACGTTCGTTAGCTAGAGTGGACTGCATTCAGCCATTTACAACCAACCTTTCCGGTATAACGAAAGCAATTGACGGTGTAATGGATTTGAATTTATCTGTAGAAATCCGCGCTGACCTAAATAGGATTATCTCATATATAAACTTTCAAACGCATTTTAATGTCCTTTCTATGGTTGGAAGTACTTACAGTTATGTACTTCTTTTGCTAAAATTGAATTGATGAATTAATAAAAAACTTTTTAAAAAAACTACACGAACAGACTTCGAATGCGCTAAAAAGTAAAAAACTAATTTCTTTTTAAAGTTGGTGCCAACAAAGAATCAAAGGAAACTGCCGTTGTAACTGTGCAAAAAAAAAATTCTTTCTCTTTTCGCCTCATCTTTAAAAAAGAAATAATTTTTTACTTTTTAGCGCTTCGGTCGGTTCGTTGTACTCTTTTTAAACAATTTTTATTTTTGAACTTTTTACGTCCTTGCAGTGTCCTCTTTCCTACCATGGGAGAATTATCAAGATATTTCCGCCCGGTAGAAAGTTATTCGGGAACATACAGACTATCTCATAAATATTCGGATACGAGGATAGTTATAAACGGATGATGGTTTTTCTTGTTTCAACTGATTTGTCTTTCATCCCAGTTTACAAACATTTGTAGTTTTTTTTTTAAAAAGAAAATATGGATCATTTTTCAATAAACGATAAATGAAACCGTGTCAAATTTTCGTCATACTAAAATATTTGAAGACTTGGCTTCTATCGGTATTAAAAGTCAATGTACCAGGTGTAGATTGTTTTAATTTCTTTGTCGCACATCCTTGTTGCCTTCATACATATCTGCATCGATTTCGCACGTTAGATATTAAATAGTCGAAATTGGCGTCGAGTCCGCTTACAATTATAGTCTTTGCCTTAATTCTGCTATTGAACTTTTGGCGTTTTTTTCCACTTTTCTGGTTACATTTTCCGATAAATTATTAAAGGAATTTACGTTTGAGGGTTGCGGAGAGAAATTAAAAATTATTATTCACTGCGTACTTTTTGTTTGCCTTCGGTATACTGATACAATATAGGACTATCGTTCAACGCCATTTTGCAGCTCCAATGTTTGGAATACAGCCCCTACGTACAGGTAAAAAAAAGTTTCATAGTGTCCGAATACTAAAGTAAAAACCTACTGGAGGTATACACCAGTGTCTATTTATCTATAATATTTTTGTAACATTTCGCTTAGGTGTTATTTCGTGATGCAAAATTGTCCGAATATATGTGTAACGATAAATTGTAAATAAAGTTCATGTATGTATCAGCTGAACCAAACAGGTAAATAATTCTATATTTAGCAGGTACATAGCCATATTTGCCACAACGCATCATTAGTTACACAATTATGTTCATTTAAGTGAAAATACATATTTTTTATATATTTTCTGCCATAAATCGAAGGTCGACCTATTCCATTGACAAAATATAAAAAACTATCCGTGGCTAGAAGAACTGCCGGCCAGAGGATGTAATATTAAAAAAATAATAATTTCTTGAAAATACATTGGACCGTAGGCGCGAACGTACGGCACATAGCGTCTCCACCGGTACCCCAAGACGGATACCTTAACCATTACGCTACCACCGCCGTTGATATAGTTCATCGTACTTTAGAAGGTGAGCTATATATACACTTTAAAATAATTGAATTAGCTTAACTCCCTTCGTACGTATATTACTCTACTATGTGGAGAATCACATAATACATTTTCTGTATAAAGGTAGTGCAACAATGGAAAGAATTCGTCACGTTTTCGCACGATAAACTTCGGTAATTTATATAAGGCGCACCCTCGGTATTTTAAATAAGGCGCACCCTCGGGACACCTGAAAAAATGAGGATAATAGTCATGCCAATACCTGACTACATTATAAATCCAAAATCTAGTCGCTCAAGCGATTCAACCCGAAATCTACATTTTTCGACATTTTTTTGTGTTTTTAATTTTCCACACAGGATTTAGAACGAAAAAATGTGACAAGGAGCGGGTCAGTAGTTGTAATCTTGAATTTCAAAAATAAGACCGAAATGTTATATCTTTCCTAAAAAAAAACACGTGTAAAAGCTTTCGTTCATTTGGACGTTATTTTTTTACGATTTCCAGAATACGGTATCTACTCGTAAAGAAATATATGTTTCAAACAATCGTCGATGACGGAGGCGGTAGCGTACCGGGTTCATAAGCCGTTGTTCAAGGGTTCGAAACTCGATGGACTGCAATTATCTTTTATACATTTTTATGTCAAATTTTCTTTCAAGACTCTTCCACACTAATCCTACACGACATTTATATATATTTTTATGTACATACTCTTTTGGATCTCGTGCTCCGTAATGATTTTTCGTATATTGCGGCAGGTCAAAAGGTATGGGGACATCGATCCCTCGTTTTATTTACGGGGGAGAGGACGTTGGATTAACGGTAACAAGGAGAATAGATTGAAATGTCACTATAAGATCAAAGGTATTCATACCTTACTTGAACAGGTGGTAAAGTATCTAACGGAACTATCCCAAGCCAGGTAAGTGTATGCCGCGAACTACTCTCGCAAACTTCTCCGACACGACAGGGAAAGAAACGGATAGGATTGAATCCATGTAAATAAATATCGAGTGGGAGAAATGTGCAAGATACTTGAAAAACAATATGACGTGAAAATATGAGTGAAAAAAAATTAAGTCCACCAAGATTAGAACCGTGGTACAACAACACATCATGTCTTATGAAACTCTTACGCTACCGGCTCGACTACCGGCAATTACTCGAAAAACATTTTGCTCTACAGGTAGATACAATGTACTGGAAATGTTAAATAAATTGTGTCTGAATGAACAAAAGCTATTACCCGTGTCTTTTTTTAGGTAAGGAACAACATTGTGGTCTTATTTTTCAAATCCAGGGTTACAACTTCGGACCCGTTCCTTGCAAGTTAATTCAATTATTTGGAAGTGCATACGCGCTGCATCTTCTAACGCAGGGGTCTTCAACCTTCCACAGCCATTGGAACCCTCCTAGTTTATAATATTCTTCGAAGAACCCTACATTTAGATAACAATTTCAGACAGTGTTTTTAAACTTTGCTTATGTTCTCGAGTTCAACCCAAACATTTTTTTACATATCACGAAAAACCGTGGAGGTAGACTAACCCCGGAAAGGCGCGTATGACGCGAAAAAATCCTTCGAAATTTTTACGGAACCCAAGGTTTCCGCAGAACCCCGGAACGAGGACCCATTTCTAAGTGTCAAATAATATTGAAAAAATCACAGCTAGTGTAGTTGTTAAGGTGTGGGATTGGTAGGGTCGATAAATTGTTCTATCTACGGGTAGCTTCTAATATTTCGTGCATGGAATACATGTATTGTATTGATTTATGATAGGTTATAGAACAAATCAATCTGCAATCTCAAATAGTTTGGCTTCTCGACTTACACATCTTACTTAAAAACTGGCACATTCCTGGATCATTTGCCCATTACCTCATTTCCCTGTGTCTCTCTTTTGTATGCAAACCTACTCAGTAATTCCATTGGTAGTCATGTATCCCTAAAAATAACATACTTTCATAGAAGCCATAGAAATAATCATTCTTGTGTATTTAGGAAAGTTTATTGAACGAGAGTTGTGAACATTTGGATTCACGTTGTGGCCCTGAAAAGGGCTGGTTTAAATGGATATCAAAGAGATCCTTGAAAATTAATGTGAAACAACTAATCATTTGTCCCATGTTCCAGTCAGATGAATTATCTTAAAAGAAACATTTGGCTCCTGCCATTCGCCGTCGCAAGCACTTTCCATTTGATTACACCTGCATATAGTATTCTTGTGTATCCTATAGACTTCCACTGCAATTAAGACAACTGATATATTGCATACGTAGAGATGTTATTACTTCTGTAACCTTATTCCTTACAATTCAGTCCATGACATGATTCCAAATACCACAAAAATCAGGGACTGCAATTTCAAACGGTGCGTTTGCTGGGAACCGTAAAGCCACTAATAACTAATGAACGGTTGATACAGCATAATTTCTGAAACAAAAATATATTTAGTAATAACGAGTCTCTTAACTTGTAACAATAGCGCACCAATTTTATAAAATAACCTGAAAACAAACTAATGCGATCAATACTTGCCTTTCAGTCGTGCTCCTTATTTTCTTTTTAATAAGTTAGAACCATCTCCAGGATGATTTTCGAAGAAATTTTTCCTCACCCGGAACGATGAACGATTCCCGCTATGACAGATTAGGTTATGGTGCTTCGCGGCCCCATGTGTTTTTATGGTATTTTTACACTTTACGGGACCATTCACGACTAATTCTCAATATGAATGTCCCAGACTGATTGGGGACGATTCCGTAGATATTCCACACGCCTTGCACTGTCACACTGTGCTATCAATCTTACATTTACCGTGCATATCCGTCACGCCGTTGACACGTAGCCCGTGATGTAAATACGCATCGTCCATCCACTATTTGACTATTTCATTGGCATTTCACAACGCATTCCTATTCTTCCAGTTCCAAACTTTTGCACGGACTACTCTACGGTAGTACTGTTTGTCCTACATTGCAATCTGCACCGTAAATATCCATTTTTACCTGTCAATATCTCTTGTATATTCTTGCAGGATCGAGTTTTTATTTCGAAGTTGTAACAGAATCTACGGTATTTTTATTATACTAGAACTATATTCTTTACTAGAAAATATCCATTCTTGCGAAAGACCGATTTGTGTGCACGTAACACATAAGCACATAATAAAATACACATATTGACCTATATACATAATCTTACAATTAGATCAATTATAAGCATAACATTGCGCAAAATATCTTATATCTTTCCTCGCAAACTCATATAATTGAATATATGCGTTAACGATGATTACTAAAAGTACATTATATACATTAGAAACCTAAATTATGTATCCATATATGCAGAAATATTAAAAAATGCTATAACATCGCAGCTAGCGTAATAGAAAGGTGTCCGACTGCGGTAGCGATGGAAACTTTTCTTCGTAGGTTCGGACCCAGAAATGGATCAGTTTTTATACAGATTAATTTTTATTTTTAATTATTCATCACACGGCAATAAACAATATTCATTTAAAAATATTTTAATACTAACAGGGATAGTTTTTAATATTTTGTCAGGGGAATAGATATGTCGTATTGCTTTATGATAGATATGGACAAAACATTTCACATTATGGCACAGATGGCATATGTATTAGGGTTGGTACAGAATTATTTAACTTCATTTGTTCAGCTGATATGTGCATGAACTTTATTGTAAGAATACATATCTTTATTTTAAGAATACTTTTAACCATTATTATATCATGATGAGTATATGCTGTTACAATCTTAGTTCTCGTCACTTATGCCGACAATTGAGACACCAGTCTAACAATAAATTAGAGAGCACCAGAACTAAAACTGTAACAGCATACTCATCATGACAGTAATAGCGATCAGTATTCTTACAATAAAGTTGGATAAAAGTTATGGATAAAAAATCTGACACGTGTCTTTTTTGGGGTACAGAAAAACGTGCTGGTTTTACTTTTCAAATCCAGAATTACAACTCTTACACAGCTTTCTTAAATACTGGCACATTCCTCAATCATTTGCCCATCACCTCATTGCCCTGGGTCTCTGTTTTGTATGGAAACCTAGTCAGCAATTCCGTTGGTAGTCATCTATCCCTGAAAATAACATACTTTCATAGAAGCCATAGAAATAATCATTCTTGTGTATTTAGGAAAGTTTATTGAACGAGAGTTGTGAACATTTGGATTCACGTTGTGGCCCTGAAAAGGGCTGGTTCAAATGGATATCAAAGAGATCCTTGAAAATTAATGTGAAACAACTAATCATTTGTCTCACATTCCATTCAGATCCATTATCTTAAAAGAAAGATTTGCCTCGTGTCATTCGCCACTGCAACCACTTTGCATTTGATTAGACACACATACAGTATTCTTTTGTGTCCTGTAGACTCCCACTGCAATTAAGACAACTGATATATTGCGTAGGTAGAGATGTTATTACTTCTGTAACCTTCTTTGTAATTCAGCCCATGATACGATTCCAAATACATTCCACAAAAATCAGGGACCGCAATTTCAAACGATGCGTTTGCTGAGAACCGTAAAGTAACCAATAACTAATGAAGGGTTGATACAGCATACTTTCTGAAATAAAAATATATTTAGGAATAACGAGTCTCTGTACTTGTAGCAATAGCGCACCAATTTTATAAAATAACCTGAAAACAAACTAATTCGATCAATACTTACCTTTCAGTCGCGCTCCTTATTTTCTTTTCAATAAGTTACAACCATCTCAAGGATGATTTTCGGAGAAATTTTGCCTCACCCGGAACGATGAACGATTCCCGTTATGACGGATTAGGTTATGGTGCCACGCGGCTACATGTGTTTTTATGGTATTTTTACACTTTACGGGACCATTCACGACTAATTCTCAGTACAGTGTGGCAGTGCAAGGCGTATGGAATATCTACGGAATCGTCCCCAATCAGTCTGGGACATTCATATACATATTGAGAATTAGTCGTGAATGGCCCCGTAAAATGTAAAAATACCATGAAAACACATGAGGCCGCGAAGCACCGTAACCTAATCTGTCATAGCGGGAATCGTTCATCGTTCCGGGTGAGGCAAAATTTCTTCGAAAATCATCCTGGAGATGGTTCTAACTTATTGAAAAGAAAATAAGGAGCACGACTGAAAGGCAAGTATTGATCGAATTAGTTTGTTTTCAGATTATTTTATAAAATTGGTGCGCTATTGTTACAAGTTAAGAGACTCGTTATTACTAAATATATTTTTATTTCAGAAATTATGCTGTATCAACCGTTCATTAGTTAGTAGTGGCTTTACGGTTCCCAGCAAACGCACCGTTTGAAATTGCAGTCCCTGATTTTTGTGGTATTTGGAATCATATCATGGGCTGAATTATAAAGAATAAGGTTACAGAAGTAATAACATCTCTACGTACGCAACATATCAGTTGTCTTAATTGCAGTGGAAGTCTACAGGACACACAAGAACACTATATGCAGGTCTAATGAAATGAAAAGTGCTTGCGACGGCGAATGGCAGGAGCCAAATCTTTCTTTTAAGATAATGGATCTGAATGGAACGTGAGACAAATGATTAGTTGTTTCACATTAATTTTCAAGGATCTCTTTGATATCCATTTAAACCAGCCCTTTTCAGGGCCACAACGTGAATCCAAATGTTCACAACTCTCGTTCAATAAACTTTCCTAAATACACAAGAATGATTATTTCTATGGCTTCTATGAAAGTATGTTATTTTCAGGGATAGATGACTACCAACGGAATTACTCAGTAGGTTTGCATACAAAACAGAGACCCAGGGAAATGAGGTGGGCAAATGATTTAGGAATGTGCCAGTATTTAAGAAAGCTGTGTAAGGGTTATAATCCTGGATTTGAAGAATAAAACTGCCATGTTTTTCTGTACCCCAAAAAAAGACATGTGTCAGATCTTTTATCCATAATTTTTATCCAACTGTATTGCAAGAATACTGATCATTATTACTGTCATGATGAGTGTGCTGTTACAGTTTTGGTTCTCGTGACTATCCGTATTAATGATGTGAACTTATTATTAGACTGGTGTGTCAATTGTCAGCATAAGTGACGAGAACTAAGATTACAACAGCATATACTCATCATGATATAATAATGGTTAAAAGTATTCTTAAAATAAAGTTACGTATTCTTACAATAAAGTTCATGCATGTATCAGCTGAACAAAAGAAGTTTAATAATTCTGTACGTACCCTAGTACATATGCCATCTTTGACATAACGTGAAATGTTTTGTCCATATCTATCATACAGCAATACGACATATCTATTCCACTGACAAAATATTAAAAACTATCCCTGTTGGTATTAAAATATTTTTAAATGAATATTGTTTATTGCCGTGTGATGAATAATTAAAAATAAAAATTAATCTGAATAAAAATTGATTCGTTGCTGGGTCCGAACCTACGAAGAAAAGTTTCCAGTGCTGTCGCGGTCGGGCACCTTTCTATTACGCTAGCTGTGTTGTTGTAGTATGCTTTAATATTCGTGGATATACGGATCCATTACTTAGGTTTCTAAAGTATATAATGTACTTTTAGTAATCATCGATAACGCATATACTCAATTATATGAGTTTGCGAGGAAAGATATAAGATATTGTGCGCAATGTTATGCTTATAATTGATCTAATTGTAATATTATGAATATAGGTCAATTAGTGTATTTTATTATGTGTTTATGTGTCACGGGCACACAAATCGGTCTTTCGCAGGAATGGATATTTTCTAGTAAAGAATAGAGTTCTAGTATAATAAATACCGTAGATTCTGTTACAACTTCGAAATAAAAACTCGATCCTGCAAGAATGTACAAGAGATATTGACAGCTAAAAATGGATATTTACGGTGCAGATTGCAATGTAGGACAAACATCACTACCGTACAGTAATCCGTGCAATAGTTTGGAACTGGAAGAACAGGAATGTGTTGTGAAATGCCAATAAAATAGTCAAATAGTGGATGGACGATGCGTATTTACATCACGGGCTACGTGTCAACGGCGTGACGGACACGGACGGTAAATGTAAGATTGACAGTACAGTGTGGCAGTGCAAGGCGTATGGAATATCTACGGAATCGTCCCCAATCAGTCTGGGACATTCATATACATATTGAGAATTAGTCGTGAATGGCCCCGTAAAATGTAAAAATACCATGAAAACACATGAGGTCGCGAAGCACCGTAACCTAATCTGTCATAGCGGGAATCGTTCATCGTTCCGGGTGAGGCAAAATTTCTTCGAAAATCATCCTGGAGATGGTTTTAACTTATTGAAAAGAAAATAAGGAGCACGACTGAAAGGCAAGTATTGATCGAATTAGTTTGTTTTCAGATTATTTTATAAAATTGGTGCGCTATTGTTACAAGTTAAGAGACTCGTTATTACTAAATATATTTTTGTTTCAGAAATTATGCTGTATCAACCGTTCATTAGTTATTAGTGGCTTTACGGTTCCCAGCAAACGCACCGTTTGAAATTGCAGTCCCTGATTTTTGTGGTATTTGGAATCATATCATGGGCTGAATTATAAAGAATGAGGGTACAGAAGTAATAACATCTCTACGTACGCAACATGTCAGTTGTCTTATTTGCAGTGGAAGTCCACATGACACACAAGAATACTATATGCAGGTCTAATCAAATGCAAAGTTGTTGCGGTGGCGAATGGCAGGAGCCATGCAAATGTTTGTTTTAAGATAATAGATCTGAATGAAACGTGAGACAAATGATTAGTTGTTTCACATTAATTTTCAAGGATCTGTTTGATATCCATTTAAACCAGTCCTTTTCAGGGCCACAACGTGAATCCAAATGTTCACAACTCTCGTTCAATAAACTTTTCTAAATACACAAGTATGTTTATTTGTATGGCTTCTATGAAAGTATGTTATTTTCAGGGGTAGATGACTACCAACGGTTTTACTGAGTAGGTTTCCATACAAAACAGAGACCCAGGGAAATGAGGTAATGAGCAAATGATTTAGGAATGTGCCAGTATTTAAGAAAGCTGTGTAAGAGTTGTAATCCTGGATTTGAAAAGTAAAACCGGCACGTTTTTCTGTACCCCAAAAAAGAAACGTGTCAGAGCTTTTATGCATAACTTTTATCCAACTTTATTGTAAGAATACTTATCCTTATTTTAAGAATACTGATCGCTATTACTGTCATGATGAGTATGCTGTTACAGTTTTAGTTCTGGTGCTCTCTAACTTATTGTTAGACTGGTGTCTCAATTGTCGGCATAAGTGACGAGAACTAATATTGTAACAGCATATACTCATCATGATATAATAATGGTTAAAAGTATTCTTAAAATAAAGATACGTATTCTTACAATAAAGTTCATGCATGTATCAGCTGAACAAATGAAGTTAAATAATTCTGTACCTACCCTAGTACATATACCATCTTTGCCATAACGTGAAATGTTGTGTATTTTTAAAAGAATATTGTTTATTGCCGTGTGATGAATAATTAAAACAAAAAATTATCCTATGAAAAAAAATTGAACCATTGCTGGACCCGTACCTACGAAGAAAAGTTCCCAGCGCTTCCGCGGTTGGACACCTTACTACTACGCTAGCCGTGATATTGACATATTTTAAATATTTGTGGAGATATGGATCTATAACTTTAATTTAATTTAAATAACTTAATTCCCTTTATTCATAGACCACTCTACCAAACGCAGAGGTTTAAAAAATTACATAATTCACTCACTGTATAAAGGAAAACCAAGAATTTATAGTATTCACCAAGATTTCGCATGAAATACCTTAAAAATATTGGTTTTTAATTTTTTTGAACATGGCCCCCCAGAATTAAATATATAAAAAAAATGGAGGATAATTGTCATGCCCGCATCTAGTTACTGTAAAAAGGAAAATCCAGTCGCTCGAAACTTCAACCCGAAATATGCATTTCTCGTCATTTTTTTGTGTTTTGTCTTTTCACACTGGGGATTAACATGAAAAAATCTGAAAAAATGACAACCATAAACATCTACGTCTGCAATGATCTAGTTTTTTTTAGAATTTTTGCGTCCGTCTAAATTGGAAAATGTGGGGAAAACCGATATTTTGAATTTATCCCGTAACTACCCTCCCGATCGAGTTAGAGGGCTGAAACTTGGTATACAATGGTTTTTTTTTTGGTAAGCTATCGATCGGTGCTTTGTGAAGTAAAATCGGTTCAGGGCACTTTTGACCATTTTATATGTTTATGGAATATTGTTACTTAGCCAAAAAGAAAGACACGTCTTAGAGTTTTCGTCCATTTGGATATTATTTATTTTACAACTTCAGAACACCGGCTCTACCTGTAAAGCAATGAGTATTTTGGACCGTCGGTCTGTGTGTGGCGGTAGCGTAAGAGATTCATAAGACCGTTGTTCAAGGGTTCGAAACTCGAATGGCTCATTTTTTTTTACTCATTTTTATGTCAAATTGTATTTCAAGGATCTTGCACACTTATCCGACGCGACATTTGTTTACATGGATTGAATCCTAACCGTTATTTCTGAAAATTGAAAAACATCACGAAAAATTGGTGTGGACAACGTGTCTTATCAACTTGAACTGATGTTTATACATGTTTGCAAGTTCAAGTTGTAAAAGTGCTTTATATAATTTTATTCGGAAAAGTTTGGACAATTTTGTGCAACAAATAAAAATGGTCCAACTTGTGTACCTACGGTCTGATTGTTGTTCAAAGTTGAAACAGTCTGCTTTTATCAAAATTCAATTACTCAAAATCTCGGGCAAACTGCCAAAAACGGGTTTCAGATTAGTTTTCAGCGGGTCAAAATTGGTCGAAATTGCCTATTTTCGTGGAAAATAAAATAATATTACATATATTGAAAATTCTTCAATTTATGATATGAAAGTTTTTTTTCCGTGTGCGGCCCGAGGATACTGTGTCGAAATACTCTTGCGGCCCCGTTGGAAGATGTTGGACCACCCTGATTCAGACGAGAGTCGTCAAACTCGGTTTTAGATATACCATCGATTTCGACGACTCGTCATGAAATTGATGAGTCGCTGAAGTCGGAGTTATATGTAGATACAAATTTCGGCGACCGTCGTCAAAGTAGGAGTTATGTGTATAAAATAACAGCGACCGTCGCCAAAGTAACAAAAAGTCGTCAAACTCAGACTTGCAATAGTCAATAGGGTGCCAAACTAAGAGTTATATGTACATATATATATATATATATATATAGAAACGTCATGTATGTAGGCATTGAAAGAGGGAGTGCGTTCGTTGGGCAAAGTAAGGGCAAAAGCCTTTGAAGCGCCATCTTGTGAGATGTATCATGAGAGAAAATAAAACTAAACTAAACTAATATATCACAGTTGTTGATCATAGCAACCAATCAAAGCGCAGTATATACGTTTCGGTAACAACTGTGTTGATTGGTTACGTGAATAAGAGCACTCTGATTGGTTGGCTCCGACTTTAAAGGAATCGATTTTTTGGAGAAAAGAATCGATTCTTTGAAGAATCGGGTGGTAAAGAATCGATTCAAAAAGATCGATTTTTTAACCAAAAGAATCGATTCTTTGAAGAATCGAATCGGAATCGAACATCCCTACTGTAAAGTGTGAAAACATATGTGACGGCGTGGCAGCATAACCTGATCCAAGTTGGAGAAAATCATTTGTCGTTCGGGGCAGGGCGAAATTTCTCCTAAAATCATCCTTGAGATGTCTCTAACTTATCGAAACGAACATAAGGAGTACGTTGAAAGGTAAATTTAGAACAAATTAGTTAGTTTTCACATTACTTTCTAAAATGGGTACGCTATTGTTACTAGCAAAGAGACTTTTGGTTAATAAATGTAAATATTTTTATTTCAGAAGTTATGCTGTATCAACACTGCATTAGCTATTAGATACTTTAAAGTTCTATGCAACTGGAGCCTTGGAAGTTGTGATCTGTGATTTTTGTGACACTAGCAACTTTATCGTGGGCTGGTTTATTAACAAGTTTATAGAAGCAATAACGTCTACATCCACAACATATCCACTGCCCTAATTGAAATCGGCATCTAGAGGACATAAAAGAAAGCTGTGTGCAGGACTAAGCACACTCAGGATGGATGCGGTAGGAAACAGCAGGAACCAAATGTTTGTTTTAAAAGATTGAATCTCTGTGGAACGAGAGGAAAGCGACTGATTGTTGTTAAATTTCAAGGATATCCTTGATATCCATTCAAACCAGCCCTTTTCGGGGCTACAAAGTGAATCAAAACGTTGACAACTCCCTTTCAATAAAATTTCATATGTAAAGAAGTATGATTATTTCTGTATGGCTTGGATGAAGGTACATTATTGTCAGAGTTAGATGGCTACCAACAGAATTACTGAGTAGGTTTCCATACAAAAGAGAGACCCGGGGCAATGAGGTAAGGGGCAAATGATTTTGTAATGTGCCAGTATTTAAGTAAGGTGTGTAAGTCGAGAAGCCAAACAGTTTGAGATTGCAGATTGATTTGTTCTATAACCTATCATAAATCAATACATTATATATATTCCATGCACAAAATATTAGCAGCGACCCGTAGATAGAACAATTTATCACCAGAACATGTAAATAATAATTAAACAAATATTAATTTCATAAAAAATAATTAGCCTTTTGCGAGGGGCGAACCGACGGTAAAGAAGCCTTGATTCCGCCAGTCGCAAACCCTTCTCCACTACACTAGCTGTGATGCTAAGAAGAAATTTTAATACTTTAGATGCTGTGGGGCATATGTACCTGCAAATAATTGAATTAACTTACAAGGAGCCTGTCACAATGTGTAATCGTGGATTTGGAAAATTTTTATAGCAGGATAAAATGGTCAAAAGTGCCCTATGGTTTACAGTAGCGAGATGCGGACACGACTATTATGCTCCATTTTTTTCATATTTTTAACTCTGGGACGCCATGTTCAAAAAAATTAAGAACTAATATTTTCAAGGTATTTCGTGCGAAATTTTGGAGAATACTATAAATTCTTGCTTTCCATTTATAGCGTTTCAATACTGAAAGTTGTAATATTATATATCCAAATATTAAAAAAATTCTTAACATCGCCACTGGCGTAGCAGGAACGTTTCAGTCTGTGGAACCGATGGAAAGTTTTTCTTCGCAGTTTCGAACCCAGCAATGGATATGTTTTTTTTTAAAGGATAATTTTTTTTTAATTATTCTGCCATAAACGATATTAATTTAAAAATATTTTAGTACTTACAAGGGGTAGTTTTTAATATTTTGTCAACGGAATAGATGTGATATTGGTATACGATAGATATGGACAAAATATATATTTCACGTTATGGCAAAGATGGCATATATGCTCGGATAGGTACAGAATTATTTAGCTTCTTTTGTGCAACTGATGTATACGTATCTTTAATTAAAAATAGTTATCACCAATAGCCGGCACAAGTGACGAGAACTAAAACTGTAAGAGGCATACTCATCATGACAGTAATGGTTAAAAGTTTTCTTAAAATAAAGATACGAATTCTGCGAGTACATGTGCCATCTTTGCCATTACGTGAAATATATATTTTGTCCATATCTATCATATACCAATACGACACATCTATTCCGCTGACAAAATATTAAAAACTATCCGTAGTAAGTATTAAAATATTTTTAGATTAATATCGTTTATTCCGTGTGATAATTAATTAAAAAAAAATTATCCTACAAAAAAAAATTGAACCATTGCTGGGCTCGAAATTACGAAGAAAAAGTCTCCAGCGGTTCCGCAGTCGGAAACCTAACTAGTACGCTAGCGACGATGTTAAAATGTTCTTTAATATTTCTACATATATATTCCCATAACTTTGAGTTAATTAAAATAACTTAATTTCCTTTATTCATAGACCACCCTACCAAACGCAGGGTATTAAAAATTCCATAATTCACTCACTGTATAAATGAAAAGCAAGAATTTATAGTATTCACCAATATTTCGCATGAAATACCTTGAAAATATGGGTTTTTAATTTATTTGAACATGGCACCCCAGAGGTAAAAATATGAAAAAAATGGAGCATATTAGTCGTGCCCGCGACTAGCTACTGTAAAAAGGAAAATCTAGTCACTCGAAAACATCAACCCAAAACATGCATTTTTCGTCATTTTTTGTTTTTGATTTTTCACACTTGGGATTAACTCGAAAAAATCTGAAAAAAAATCACAACCATAAAGATCCGTCTCTGCAATGTTCTAGATTTTTTCAGAATTTTTCCAATAATTTAATAGGAAAAATGTGGGAAAAAACGATATTTTTAATTTACCCCGTAACTACCCTCCTGATCAAGGTAGAGGGTTGGAACTTGGTACACAACGGTTTTTTTTGGTAAGCTATCGACCGGTGCTCTGCGATGTAACATCGGTTCAAGGGCACTTTTGACCATTTTATCCTGCTATACCATTTTTCAAATCCAGGATTACACATTGTGACAGACTCCTTGTAAGTTAATTCAATTATTTGCAAGTGCATATGTCGTGCATCTACCAAAGTATTAAAATTGTTTCCAAATATCACAGCTAGTGTAGTGGACAAGGAATGCGACCGGCGGAATCAAGGCTTCTTTGCCGTCGTTTCGCGCCCCGCAAAAGGTTGATTATTTTTTTTTAAATTATTACTTTTTTAATTATTATTTACATGCTCTGGTCATAAATTGTTCTATCTACGGGTAGCTGCTAATATTTTGTGCATGGAATATATATATACATATATTGTATTGATTTATGATAGGTTATAGAACAAATCAATCTGCAATCTCAAACTGTTTGGCTTCTCGACTTACACATCTTACTTAAATACTGGCACGTGACAAAATTATTTGCCCACTACCTCATTGCCCTGGGTCTCTCTTTTGTATGGAAAGCTACTCAGTAATTCCGCTGGTAGTCATCTATCCCTGAAAAGAATGTACTTTCATTGAAGCCATAGAAATAATCATACTTGTGTATTTAGGAAAGTTTATTGAACGAGAGTTGTGAACATTTGGGTTCACGTTGTGGCCCTGAAAAGGGCTGGTTTAAATGGATATCAAAGAGATCCTTGAAAATTAATGTGAAGCAACTAATCATTTGTCTCACGTTTCATTCAGATCCATTATCTTAAAACAAACATTTGCATTGCTCCTGCCATTCGCCGCCGCAACAACTTTGCATTTGATTAGACCTGCATACAGTATTCTTTTGTGTCCTGTAGACTTCCACTGCAATTAAGACAACTGATATTGCGTACGTAGAGATGTTATTACTTCTGTAACCTTCTTTATAATTCAGCTCATGATATGATTCCAAATACCACACAACTCAGAGACCGCAATTTCAAACGGTGCGTTCGCTGAGAACCGTAAAGTAACTAATAACTAATGAAGGGTTGATGCAGCATAATTTCTGAAATAAAAATATATTTAGTAATAACGAGTCTCTTTACTTTTAACAATAGCATACTGATTTTATAAAATAACCTGAAAACAAACTAATTCGATCAATATTTACCTTTCAGTCGCGCTCCTTATTTTCTTTTCAATGAGTTAGAAACATCTCAAGGATGATTTTAGGAGAAATTTCGCCCTGCCCCGAACGGCAAACGATTTCCTCCACTTTGGATGAGGTTATGCTGCCAGGAGTGCCACGCCGTCACATATGTTTTCACACTTTACAAAGCCATTTTACAATTTATTCTCAATATGAATGGCAGTCATCTGCACTATTAATGCCACATTTACCGTCGTTGACACGTAGCCTTCGATGTAAATACACACTGTACATCCTCTACTTTTTGAGCAGATTTCAGTACCCATTTCTGTTCTTAAAGTCCCAAACTATTGCAGGGACTATATATTCTGCGGCTATTCCGCCTGTCCCACATTGCACTCTGCACCGTAAATATCAATTTTTGCATGTCAATCTCTTGCAGATTCTCGCAGAATTGATTTTTTATTCCGATGTTTTATGAGATTCTACAATATTTATTATTCTTGAACTCCATTCTTTACTATAAATATCCAATTTTGCGGTGGACCAATTCGACTGCGGGTAAAACATAAACACATAATAACCGTGACAGCAAGGAATATTGCTGCAATGTTGCATAAACGTTATTTTCCGATGCTTAACCTTGCAGCCTTGCGGGTGACATTGTCGGAGTATTGCAGGAACACAGCTGCAATATTCCTATGTCCGCCTTGTCGTAACTTGCGGGAATATTGCAGGTATATTACACGGAATACACACACTACATATATATATGATGCTGGGATTTCCAGATCACATGGGTTTTGACAAAATAGTATTTGAAAAATTAGAGAGATCATCCTGAAAGCATCAAAATCTATGGACTATTAGAAAAACGGAATTAAAAATAATTTGGGCCATAGGAAATCGACCCCGGGGATCCAGGATATCCGTAGTCGCTCACCTTACGACCGAAGCCACAGCGGCTCATTGCCTCATTCGCATTGGATGCTACATTACCCAGATAACCAAGCGTTACTTAATCACGTTATGGCAAAGCTTTGCGAAAAAGGTTTGCTTCAGTTTTAATAACAATTGTATGGCAAGTGCCTGTTGCGCTTTATCTTGATTAAAAGTTTTGAGCAATTTTGCGGCAAGCCTTTGCAATCATATGATGCTGTAAATAACAGAAAAAGGCTTGTCCGTAAATTTTTCGCAAAGGAAGAGCATTAAATAACGCTATTCACAATGCAGCATAAACTTGATGTCAATATGGCAGCAAATCGGTTTATGCACGGTATAAAGGCAAGTTGTTATCAAAATTGAGCATATCATGCCCGAACGGTTAAGATAGTAAATTTGCGTAAAGAACAGAACAATGTTTGCCTTAGAACGACAATGTAAAAAGTTTATGCAAATAACACAGACAAAAATTTGTCATACACGTTAAAATAACAACTTTATGGCAAGAACAGAGTAAACTTTGCCATGCGCGGCATGACGACAAGCTTGTCGCAAGATCACAGCAAACCTTGCCGTGCACGGGGTGATGGCAAATTTGTAACAAGATTAGAGCAAACTTTGTCGTGTGCGGCATGATGGCAACGTGGAAGTAATGAACAAATCGAATATACAAAATTTGAATTATATAAATTAATATTGTGGAATATTTCTAAGCGGGTATTGTAGACTGCGACCTATGCGTGATATGTGTGTATATATGTGTGCGTCTGTGCACCCAAAGAATTGATAATTAAATCGAAGGAGGAAGGGAGGGGGAGAGAGAGACAGGGAGAGAGCGAGAGAGAGAGAGAGAGAGAGAGAGAGAGACATTGTCGTGTGAAATTGAGATTATAGAATCGTACAAGTCGTATAAATAATGTGTTGTTTAAATATATGCACTATCCGTATTTGAAACCGTTACCTCTGATTATTTGCCTAATCCTGAACCCTACTCCGAACATCTGCAAACTCCTGTGTATGTAGCATTCAATCTGAAACGTTAATTTTGCTTAAAAATAATAACACGTCATAGGAATCTCATCATCTCGATGTTAAAAACATAGTAAAGTCGTTGGTAGACGTTGGCTATTGGGGCATTTAAATAAATTTTCCTAAAGTCGAGACCTACTGCAGTTAAATAATACTGTTCAACACGTATTTTACTTCGTAATATCTGTTAGTTGATTCGTATAGATTTCGATACTCTAAAACCGAATCTAAAACCCGTTACTTTCCATCATCCTCAGTTTTTAAACAATGAATTTTGAAATAACCAACTTTTTTTCAACTTTGAACAACAATTCTGTTGAAACTATTATTGTTAAGAACTCAATGAGTGTGGATGAACCACGTCCACTTAAAGATATGGTTCTCGTTCAGATTTCGTTTAGGATTAGATAGTTTATTTTATGAGGTGTACAATATCTGTTTGCGTCGGTTGGATACAAGAGAAGCTTCTCGAATGATCCGGAATGATCGATACCATATCGATCATTCCGGATCATTCTAGAAGCGTCTCTCACCGACGCTAACAGATATTGGTACACGAATAATGGTATTGGTGAAAAATGGGATCGTATGAGTGTGTTGGATGTGTAAGACTCGGGCGTGAGGTGGAGTCTCCACCGTTGAGAGAGTCTTGCCGACGAAAACAGACACATTCCTAAGAAAAGCGTCTGGAAGCAGGTGCTTGTTTTTCCATAGAGCATTTGATTCTTTAACGAATTGCGCTAACAATGCCATTGACACAGAGAAGCGCATGGCAACAGCCTTCTGCCCGTTGATGTGTGTGACGCGAAAATGCGATACAAACTAATGAAATAATGATCGCGTCGCAACAACTATAAAAGATAGACAGATTCTATCAGACGCAAAACATTCAGCAGACATTTCTGCATAAATTGGTATGAATCGTTTTTGCAATATCAATTTACAAAACTGTTTAAATAATAGTTGAATTGGGCAAGACATGTTTTGCGCGTCTATTTTGGGACCCTTTCTTTGAGTTTTAATAAAAATGGTGCGACTATAGCGTGAATTCCAATTACACTGAGCGATGGAGCAGTCATTTTTCTATGGTGATCCATCATCAGATTTTCCGAAATACGTTTTGGCTTCGCACAGGAATATGAAATAGTCGTGCGTGTCACGCAACGAGTGCAGGGATTCTCCGACATTCCCGGATTGGCCGCCTTCCGTTGCGGAGTAGCCCGAGAGGCTTAGCGCTCACACGCGATCCAAGTCCCCCGGTAATATCGGAGAACCCCTGCGCTCGTTGCGTGAGACGCACGACTATTTCATTTTCCTGTGCGAAGCCAAAACGTATTTCGCAAAATGTGATGATGGATCCGCATAGAAAAATGTCTGCTCTATCCCCCAGTGAAATTGGAATTGATGCTAGACACACCATTTTTACAAAAATTTGAAAAAAGTTTCCCAAAATAGACGCGCAAAACATGTCTTGCCCAATTCAACTATTATTTAAACAGTTTTGTAAATTGATATTGCAAAAACGATTCATACCAATTTATGCAGAAATGTCTGCTGAATGTTTTGCGTCTGATAGAATCTGTCTATCTTTTATAGTTGTTGCGACGCGATCATTATTTCATTAGTTTGTATCGCATTTTCGCGTCACACACATCAACGGACAGAAGGCTGTTGCCATGCGCTTCTCTGTGTCAATGGCATTGTTAGCGCAATTCGTTAAAGAATCAAATGCTCTATGGAAAAACAAGCACCTGCTTCCAGACGCTTTTCTTAGGAATGTGTCTGTTTTCGTCGGCAAGACTCTCTCAACGGTGGAGACTCCACCTCACGCCCGAATCTTACACATCCAACACACTCATACGATCCCATTTTTCACCAATACCATTATTCGTGTACCAATATCTGTTAGCGTCGGTGAGAGACGCTTCTAGAATGATCCGGAATGATCGATATGGTATCGATCATTCCGGATCATTCGAGAAGCTTCTCTTGTATCCAACCGACGCAAACAGATATTGTACACCTCATAAAATAAACTATCTAATCCTAAACGAAATCTGAACGAGAACCATATCTTTAAGTGGACGTGGTTCATCCACACTCATTGAGTTCTTAACAATAATAGTTTCAACAGAATTGTTGTTCAAAGTTGAAAAAAAGTTGGTTATTTCAAAATTCATTGTTTAAAAACTGAGGATGATGGAAAGTAACGGGTTTTAGATTCGGTTTTAGAGTATCGAAATCTATACGAATCAACTAACAGATATTACGAAGTAAAATACGTGTTGAACAGTATTATTTAACTGCAGTAGGTCTCGACTTTAGGAAAATTTATTTAAATGCCCCAATAGCCAACGTCTACCAACGACTTTACTATGTTTTTAACATCGAGATGATGAGATTCCTATGACGTGTTATTATTTTTAAGCAAAATTAACGTTTCAGATTGAATGCTACATACACAGGAGTTTGCAGATGTTCGGAGTAGGGTTCAGGATTAGGCAAATAATCAGAGGTAACGGTTTCAAATACGGATAGTGCATATATTTAAACAACACATTATTTATACGACTTGTACGATTCTATAATCTCAATTTCACACGACAATGTCTCTCTCTCTCTCTCTCTCTCTCTCTCGCTCTCTCCCTGTCTCTCTCTCCCCCTCCCTTCCTCCTTCGATTTAATTATCAATTCTTTGGGTGCACAGACGCACACATATATACACACATATCACGCATAGGTCGCAGTCTACAATACCCGCTTAGAAATATTCCACAATATTAATTTATATAATTCAAATTTTGTATATTCGATTTGTTCATTACTTCCACGTTGCCATCATGCCGCACACGACAAAGTTTGCTCTAATCTTGTTACAAATTTGCCATCACCCCGTGCACGGCAAGGTTTGCTGTGATCTTGCGACAAGCTTGTCGTCATGCCGCGCATGGCAAAGTTTACTCTGTTCTTGCCATAAAGTTGTTATTTTAACGTGTATGACAAATTTTTGTCTGTGTTATTTGCATAAACTTTTTACATTGTCGTTCTAAGGCAAACATTGTTCTGTTCTTTACGCAAATTTACTATCTTAACCGTTCGGGCATGATATGCTCAATTTTGATAACAACTTGCCTTTATACCGTGCATAAACCGATTTGCTGCCATATTGACATCAAGTTTATGCTGCATTGTGAATAGCGTTATTTAATGCTCTTCCTTTGCGAAAAATTTACGGACAAGCCTTTTTCTGTTATTTACAGCATCATATGATTGCAAAGGCTTGCCGCAAAATTGCTCAAAACTTTTAATCAAGATAAAGCGCAACAGGCACTTGCCATACAATTGTTATTAAAACTGAAGCAAACCTTTTTCGCAAAGCTTTGCCATAACGTGATTAAGTAACGCTTGGTTATCTGGGTAATGTAGCATCCAATGCGAATGAGGCAATGAGCCGCTGTGGCTTCGGTCGTAAGGTGAGCGACTACGGATATCCTGGATCCCCGGGGTCGATTTCCTATGGCCCAAATTATTTTTAATTCCGTTTTTCTAATAGTCCATAGATTTTGATGCTTTCAGGATGATCTCTCTAATTTTTCAAATACTATTTTGTCAAAACCCATGTGATCTGGAAATCCCAGCATCATATATATATGTAGTGTGTGTATTCCGTGTAATATACCTGCAATATTCCCGCAAGTTACGACAAGGCGGACATAGGAATATTGCAGCTGTGTTCCTGCAATACTCCGACAATGTCACCCGCAAGGCTGCAAGGTTAAGCATCGGAAAATAACGTTTATGCAACATTGCAGCAATATTCCTTGCTGTCACGGTTATTATGTGTTTATGTTTTACCCGCAGTCGAATTGGTCCACCGCAAAATTGGATATTTATAGTAAAGAATGGAGTTCAAGAATAATAAATATTGTAGAATCTCATAAAACATCGGAATAAAAAATCAATTCTGCGAGAATCTGCAAGAGATTGACATGCAAAAATTGATATTTACGGTGCAGAGTGCAATGTGGGACAGGCGGAATAGCCGCAGAATATATAGTCCCTGCAATAGTTTGGGACTTTAAGAACAGAAATGGGTACTGAAACCTGCTCAAAAAGTAGAGGATGTACAGTGTGTATTTACATCGAAGGCTACGTGTCAACGACGGTAAATGTGGCATTAATAGTGCAGATGACTGCCATTCATATTGAGAATAAATTGTAAAATGGCTTTGTAAAGTGTGAAAACATATGTGACGGCGTGGCACTCCTGGCAGCATAACCTCATCCAAAGTGGAGGAAATCGTTTGCCGTTCGGGGCAGGGCGAAATTTCTCCTAAAATCATCCTTGAGATGTTTCTAACTCATTGAAAAGAAAATAAGGAGCGCGACTGAAAGGTAAATATTGATCGAATTAGTTTGTTTTCAGGTTATTTTATAAAATCAGTATGCTATTGTTAAAAGTAAAGAGACTCGTTATTACTAAATATATTTTTATTTCAGAAATTATGCTGCATCAACCCTTCATTAGTTATTAGTTACTTTACGGTTCTCAGCGAACGCACCGTTTGAAATTGCGGTCTCTGAGTTGTGTGGTATTTGGAATCATATCATGAGCTGAATTATAAAGAAGGTTACAGAAGTAATAACATCTCTACGTACGCAATATCAGTTGTCTTAATTGCAGTGGAAGTCTACAGGACACAAAAGAATACTGTATGCAGGTCTAATCAAATGCAAAGTTGTTGCGGCGGCGAATGGCAGGAGCAATGCAAATGTTTGTTTTAAGATAATGGATCTGAATGAAACGTGAGACAAATGATTAGTTGCTTCACATTAATTTTCAAGGATCTCTTTGATATCCATTTAAACCAGCCCTTTTCAGGGCCACAACGTGAACCCAAATGTTCACAACTCTCGTTCAATAAACTTTCCTAAATACACAAGTATGATTATTTCTATGGCTTCAATGAAAGTACATTCTTTTCAGGGATAGATGACTACCAGCGGAATTACTGAGTAGCTTTCCATACAAAAGAGAGACCCAGGGCAATGAGGTAGTGGGCAAATAATTTTGTCACGTGCCAGTATTTAAGTAAGATGTGTAAGTCGAGAAGCCAAACAGTTTGAGATTGCAGATTGATTTGTTCTATAACCTATCATAAATCAATACAATATATGTATATATATATTCCATGCACAAAATATTAGCAGCTACCCGTAGATAGAACAATTTATGACCAGAGCATGTAAATAATAATTAAAAAAGTAATAATTTAAAAAAAAATAATCAACCTTTTGCGGGGCGCGAAACGACGGCAAAGAAGCCTTGATTCCGCCGGTCGCATTCCTTGTCCACTACACTAGCTGTGATATTTGGAAACAATTTTAATACTTTGGTAGATGCACGGCATATGCACTTGCAAATAATTGAATTAACTTACAAGGAGTCTGTCACAATGTGTAATCCTGGATTTGAAAAATGGTATAGCAGGATAAAATGGTCAAAAGTGCCCTTGAACCGATGTTACATCGCAGAGCACCGGTCGATAGCTTACCAAAAAAAACCGTTGTGTACCAAGTTCCAACCCTCTACCTTGATCAGGAGGGTAGTTACGGGGTAAATTAAAAATATCGTTTTTTCCCACATTTTTCCTATTAAATTATTGGAAAAATTCTGAAAAAATCTAGAACATTGCAGAGACGGATCTTTATGGTTGTGATTTTTTTTCAGATTTTTTCGAGTTAATCCCAAGTGTGAAAAATCAAAAACAAAAAATGACGAAAAATGCATGTTTTGGGTTGATGTTTTCGAGTGACTAGATTTTCCTTTTTACAGTAGCTAGTCGCGGGCACGACTAATATGCTCCATTTTTTTCATATTTTTACCTCTGGGGTGCCATGTTCAAATAAATTAAAAACCCATATTTTCAAGGTATTTCATGCGAAATATTGGTGAATACTATAAATTCTTGCTTTTCATTTATACAGTGAGTGAATTATGGAATTTTTAATACCCTGCGTTTGGTAGGGTGGTCTATGAATAAAGGAAATTAAGTTATTTTAATTAACTCAAAGTTATGGGAATATATATGTAGAAATATTAAAGAACATTTTAACATCGTCGCTAGCGTACTAGTTAGGTTTCCGACTGCGGAACCGCTGGAGACTTTTTCTTCGTAATTTCGAGCCCAGCAATGGTTCAATTTTTTTTTGTAGGATAATTTTTTTTTAATTAATTATCACACGGAATAAACGATATTAATCTAAAAATATTTTAATACTTACTACGGATAGTTTTTAATATTTTGTCAGCGGAATAGATGTGTCGTATTGGTATATGATAGATATGGACAAAATATATATTTCACGTAATGGCAAAGATGGCACATGTACTCGCAGAATTCGTATCTTTATTTTAAGAAAACTTTTAACCATTACTGTCATGATGAGTATGCCTCTTACAGTTTTAGTTCTCGTCACTTGTGCCGGCTATTGGTGATAACTATTTTTAATTAAAGATACGTATACATCAGTTGCACAAAAGAAGCTAAATAATTCTGTACCTATCCGAGCATATATGCCATCTTTGCCATAACGTGAAATATATATTTTGTCCATATCTATCGTATACCAATATCACATCTATTCCGTTGACAAAATATTAAAAACTACCCCTTGTAAGTACTAAAATATTTTTAAATTAATATCGTTTATGGCAGAATAATTAAAAAAAAATTATCCTTTAAAAAAAAACATATCCATTGCTGGGTTCGAAACTGCGAAGAAAAACTTTCCATCGGTTCCACAGACTGAAACGTTCCTGCTACGCCAGTGGCGATGTTAAGAATTTTTTTAATATTTGGATATATAATATTACAACTTTCAGTATTGAAACGCTATAAATGGAAAGCAAGAATTTATAGTATTCTCCAAAATTTCGCACGAAATACCTTGAAAATATTAGTTCTTAATTTTTTTGAACATGGCGTCCCAGAGTTAAAAATATGAAAAAAATGGAGCATAATAGTCGTGTCCGCATCTCGCTACTGTAAACCATAGGGCACTTTTGACCATTTTATCCTGCTATAAAAATTTTCCAAATCCACGATTACACATTGTGACAGGCTCCTTGTAAGTTAATTCAATTATTTGCAGGTACATATGCCCCACAGCATCTAAAGTATTAAAATTTCTTCTTAGCATCACAGCTAGTGTAGTGGAGAAGGGTTTGCGACTGGCGGAATCAAGGCTTCTTTACCGTCGGTTCGCCCCTCGCAAAAGGCTAATTATTTTTTATGAAATTAATATTTGTTTAATTATTATTTACATGTTCTGGTGATAAATTGTTCTATCTACGGGTCGCTGCTAATATTTTGTGCATGGAATATATATAATGTATTGATTTATGATAGGTTATAGAACAAATCAATCTGCAATCTCAAACTGTTTGGCTTCTCGACTTACACACCTTACTTAAATACTGGCACATTACAAAATCATTTGCCCCTTACCTCATTGCCCCGGGTCTCTCTTTTGTATGGAAACCTACTCAGTAATTCTGTTGGTAGCCATCTAACTCTGACAATAATGTACCTTCATCCAAGCCATACAGAAATAATCATACTTCTTTACATATGAAATTTTATTGAAAGGGAGTTGTCAACGTTTTGATTCACTTTGTAGCCCCGAAAAGGGCTGGTTTGAATGGATATCAAGGATATCCTTGAAATTTAACAACAATCAGTCGCTTTCCTCTCGTTCCACAGAGATTCAATCTTTTAAAACAAACATTTGGTTCCTGCTGTTTCCTACCGCATCCATCCTGAGTGTGCTTAGTCCTGCACACAGCTTTCTTTTATGTCCTCTAGATGCCGATTTCAATTAGGGCAGTGGATATGTTGTGGATGTAGACGTTATTGCTTCTATAAACTTGTTAATAAACCAGCCCACGATAAAGTTGCTAGTGTCACAAAAATCACAGATCACAACTTCCAAGGCTCCAGTTGCATAGAACTTTAAAGTATCTAATAGCTAATGCAGTGTTGATACAGCATAACTTCTGAAATAAAAATATTTACATTTATTAACCAAAAGTCTCTTTGCTAGTAACAATAGCGTACCCATTTTAGAAAGTAATGTGAAAACTAACTAATTTGTTCTAAATTTACCTTTCAACGTACTCCTTATGTTCGTTTCGATAAGTTAGAGACATCTCAAGGATGATTTTAGGAGAAATTTCGCCCTGCCCCGAACGACAAATGATTTTCTCCAACTTGGATCAGGTTATGCTGCCACGCCGTCACATATGTTTTCACACTTTACAGTAGGGATGTTCGATTCCGATTCGATTCTTCAAAGAATCGATTCTTTTGGTTAAAAAATCGATCTTTTTGAATCGATTCTTTACCACCCGATTCTTCAAAGAATCGATTCTTTTCTCCAAAAAATCGATTCCTTTAAAGTCGGAGCCAACCAATCAGAGTGCTCTTATTCACGTAACCAATCAACACAGTTGTTACCGAAACGTATATACTGCGCTTTGATTGGTTGCTATGATCAACAACTGTGATATATTAGTTTAGTTTAGTTTTATTTTCTCTCATGATACATCTCACAAGATGGCGCTTCAAAGGCTTTTGCCCTTACTTTGCCCAACGAACGCACTCCCTCTTTCAATGCCTACATACATGACGTTTCTATATATATATATATATATATATATATGCGTGCGTCCATGCTGTCTGTACATCTATCTAACCTACTTCTATCTCATTCTTATTTCTATTCTAATTTTACCCTATCATATACTTAAATATACTTTGTACTTTTAGTGTCCCTTATCATCATTATCACATTTATCATTTATCACATTTGTCACATTCTCCACAATATCACAATTCCATCTCCGTCTTGAACTGTGATATATGTAAAACAGAAATGGAAACTGTCGTGCCTTAAGCCCATGCTACAATCAAGTAAGCGTAGGTTTTAAGAAATTAAAACCGTCGTAGGCAGCCGTTTGTGACTAGCACTTCCGGTTTAAGAGGACTCTGATTGGTTGGCTGTCACTCCTACGACTTAAACCTACAACCTACGCTTACTTCATTGTAGCATTGGCTTTAAGCCCATGCTACAATCAAGTAAGCGTAGGTTTTAAGAAATTAAAACCGTCGTAGGCAGCCGTTTGTAACTAGCACTTCCGGTTTAAGAGCCCTCTGATTGGTTGGCTGTCACTCGTACGACTACACCTACAATTGCCTACAATTACAACCTACGCTTACTTGATTGTAGCATGGGCTTTATATATAACGTCTATGCGTACACTACATAGGAATAATTCCCTAAAAAGCTTTACCCTAGAAGATCGATTCTTGTAAGATCGATTCTTTGGATTCGATTTTTCCCCAGAATCGATTCTCCTGTTTCGATTCTGAATCGATTCAAAAATCGATTCTTTCAAGAGAATCGAACATCCCTACTTTACAGGGACATTTTACAATTTATTCTCAATATGAATGGCACTTATCTGCACTATTAATGCCACATTTACCGTCCGTGTCCGTCCCGGCGTTGGAGATATGTGAAATAGAAAAGACGCGCAAAAACAGGAAAAAATATATTACATACTAAGAAAAACCAACCCTGCTGGACTCGAACAATCAATCATACAATTCAATAGGGGTCAAGATTTTCGCAGCTCGGTTTTCTCTCTCGCATAATCTCGCGTTTTCTGGAAACTTCTCGAGGCTTCTAGAAGATTCTGGAACTTTCGCGAGGCTTCTGGAAGATTCTGGAACTTTCGCGAGGCTTCGCTCGCGGTGCCGCGGGGTATTGACCTCGCGTCAATCTGATGTTATGGTCGGTCAGATGGAAAAATTTTACGGCTTGATCGCTCCATGTATCGTCTCGTTACAGTCTAATATTTATTTTTCATTTATCTATTCTAATT
Organism: Priocnemis perturbator; assembly: GCA_963942575.1. NCBI lineage: Eukaryota > Metazoa > Arthropoda > Insecta > Hymenoptera > Pompilidae > Priocnemis > Priocnemis perturbator. Next base: position 446,552 of record CAWWDK010000157.1, read on the forward strand.
TCTTAATAACTGAAATAACGATTATATGGTTCAGGTGAGAATAAAAAGTAATTTAATTTAGGAACATATATGTTTTTAGCCTTCAAGGAGATGTTCCGAGGTGACTGGAATTTCACGATGTCGACTTCATTATATTATTTACACACCCTCTATATAACGAAAATTTCAAAGCGCGAGTAAGGAGGATTTGTACATACATAAGAAAATCGCAGATGTTCTTGAAATTTGTATGGATGATGCATTTTAATGTAATAAAAGGAGCAAACCAAATTTCAGAAATCTGTTTTTCAGAAATTTCATTTTTTCAAAAACTGAGGGTGCTGGAACGGAACGGATTTCAGATTCGGGTTTAGAGCATCGAAATCTATAAGAATCACCTAACACATATTACGGAATAAAATACGTGTTGGACAGTGTTATCAGTGGCTGCAATGTTTAATCCAGTATATTTTTTGCTCAAAACCCATCTGGCCTAAGAAATCACAGCATCATATGTAGTGTGTATTCCGTGTAATGTTCCTACAATATTCATGCAATATTCCTTTCTGCTCGGCGAGCTTTAATTGCGATCTCTCCATAAGAGAACGTGTCAAATTATTAAATTATTGTCTTCTAAACTACGTCTTATATAGATTTCTGAAATTTGGTATGCTCCTTTTATTACATTAAAATGCATCATACATAAAAATTTCAAGAACTTCTGCGATTTTCTTATGTATGTCCAAATCCTCCTTACTCGCGCTTTGAAATTTTCGTAACATAGAGGGTGTGTAAATAATATAATGAAGTCGATATCATGAAATTCCAGTCACCTCGATACAACATCTCCTTGAGGGCTAAAAACATATATGTTCCTAAATTAAATTACTTTTTATTCTCAACTGAACCTTATAATCGTTATTTCAGTTATTAAGAAACCAGAATAGACAAATGAAAAATAAACATTAGGCTGTAACGAGACGATACATGGAGCGATTAAGCCGTTAAATTTTTCCATATGACCGACCAAAACATCTGATTGACGCAAGGTCAATGCCCCGCGGCGCCGCGAGCGAAGCCTCGCGAAAGTTCCAGAATCTTCCAGGAGCATCGCGAAAGCTCCAGAATCTTCCAGAAGCCTCGAGAAGTTTCCAGAGATCGCGAGATTATGCGTGAGAGAAAACCGAGCTGCGAAAATCTTGACCCTTATTGGGAAGTAGGGTTTTAGAAAAAGCCGGACTCTCAACAGGGACGGTCGGCCTTGTAAAACGCAGTTGTCAATAGTTCGTTGCTAGCCCACTCAGTTAACAAGGAGTAACTTGACTTACCTGTAAACCTCGTTGTATCTGATGCGAAAAATATGTTGCTTCTGTTCCTTAGAATCCGACTCCTTTATTCCTTTGCCAATTCCACGAAACCTTCCTACAACACTAATATTTCATTGCAATGTTGGCGCAATATTGCGTCTTTGTCCTTCATGTGGCAATATTACAGGAAGACTCCTGCCATATTCCTGATCAACATGGGGTATTATTTTATTTTGCAATATATGTTAAGTTTACGTATCCTACAATATAGGTAGCATGTATCATATTGTTAGTGTGTTAGCGGAGTGAATAGTACATGGTACGGTCTTATATTGCTAATTGTATGATTGATGGTTCGAGTCAAGACGGAGTTGGTTTTTCTTAGTATGTAATATATTTTTTCCTGTTTTTGCGCACTTTTCTATTTTACCTATCTCCAACATGTACCTGCTGTTATGCTTATAATTGATATAAGATTATGTACATAAATAGTAGGTCAACGTGGGTATTTTATTGTGTGTTTATGTATTACATGCGCTCGAATCAGTCTTTCGCAGAAACAGATATTTTTTTAGTAAAGAATCGATTTCAAGAATGATAAATACTGTTGATCCTGTTAAAACATCGAAATAAAAAATCCATCCTGCAAGAATCTACGAGAGATATTGACTAGCAAAAATTGACATTCACGGTGCATAGTGCAATGTAGGACAGGTAGAATAGCCGCATAATAGTCAGAAAATAGCCAGAAAATAGTGGATGGACAGTGTGTATTTACCATTGAACTATATATACCACCTGGAATGCGCACGGATGCAGGAACAGCCGCGCCTCGCTTGTAGAGAGAGAAGAAAGACATTTTTGTATTCTGTCTCACTCTTACCACTGAAACTTTGGGACATACAGTCGATTTGCGCCTTTCGACGTAAGTTCCACAGAGATTTGACTAGATATGACCGGTTCGAAAAGAGTTGCACTCTTCTGTTTAGATATTTCAGTAGGTGATGTCAGCATGTCACAGAAATTAATGTATATGATCACAAAACAAAGTAAAAAATATTATCAAAAGCATTAAAATTACACATGATTTTTTGTTTTAGAGGTAGTGAAGGTTAATTGTTAATACGTATCGAAATTGCTTTCCTTTGGGAATTGTTCATGCTGGATGTAAAAATATAATTATTTGCTCATTTTATGTTTTTTTTCCAAATAGACATAGACAATAAATAAAATAAATATTACAATAATTTTGATTGATATTATTAATTTTGTTTGAGAAAGTATCCTATTTAACAGACTTCAAAAATGCACTGAACAATATAAAATAATGTTCGATTTTTGAAGTCGGTGTTACTTTTTTTTAAGTTTTCTATGCGTTTGAAAGTAGTGTTTCCTCGTTCAGGTTCACCCATTAACATTTTAGGAATAAAATAATATATATACTGGTAATTAACAAGTTTCACATGCTATTGCCACAGTCAGAAATTGTAATAGATGCCTGATTGATTATACACATTTGGAATTATCTCTCTGTATACAAATTGCAAATTATGAAACATATATAGTCTATATTTCTTGTATGGGAACAGTTTTTCTTCAAACACATTCTGTTTTTATTACGACTTACCATAAACCCTTTTGTCATAGAAGCAACAAAAGGATAGTACAGCAAAGATAGTTCAGTTCCGTATATTTTAACGGCGTACACAACATTATTGAAAGGGTAGTACAGGTAACAAAGGACAGAATACCAAAATATCTTCTTTCTCTCTCGGCGCGGCTCGACTGCAGCTCTACATACGGCCGTGCGCATTCCAGATATTCTATAGTTCAATGGAGTATCCTCATTCCAAATAAAGGGTATGTCATTTTTTAATAATTGGGTAAGTACAGTATATTCTGTCACATTGTCAGTCAGCTCGGAATCGTGTTCGTACCATTGAACTATATACTACCTGGAATGGGAACTGTGGGAAACTGGGAAACAGAAAACGGCCCATTTTGTTAGAAAGAGAGAGGTGAAATCCAGGGATGTCTGTGTCACTCTTACACACGTGCGGTCTGAACATATAGTCGCATGCACGTTAAAAGTGAAAGTTCCACGTTTGTATGGTCGGTTCGAAAAGAGTTCCTCCTTCCAATTATTGTTGAACTGGTAGTACAGTTATATTATAAATCTGGGCGTAGTATATATATGATTACGGGGATTTAATTTAATTTAGGGGTTTAACGTGGATGTAATGTACTTTGTCATCCTATTAGCGTTTTTTTAAATATAAATTTTATTATAATTTTTATTAATATTACAGAAACTATTCTCTACGATTATAATAATAGCTGTCAGTTTATATAATACATTTTCTAACGTTCATCGAATAGCCCCTTCAGATCCTTAGAGATGTTTTTTTTAGTCTTCACTCGTGTTTTGCCAAAACATGTAATTTTGCCCATCTCCAAATAGATCTGAAATATAAAAACTGTAATTAATATATAACGTTATCAACTTAAAATAAGTAGAAAAACAGTGACTTACATGCAATAGTTGATTATGAATTAATATAAACCTTTTCCACAAAATATTAACATACGATACAAATATATAAAATATAATACGTGCAAAAATTAACATTCTCTAAACATGAAAGATTTTTTTTTTTTTTTTTTATCCCGCCGATTCCACCCTACTACTATTCCCCGGACAAACGATTACGAGTTACTACAAGGAATAGCCCCGGGCTCTCCGGCCGGTAGCGGTATCTCCTACATCCTCCCCCTAATATCTGATATACTAGGAGGAGGTTCGGAACCGCACGCGCGAACTACAGCGTTTACTGCAGTGTATTGTATGAACCGCGCCGCTTGGTCGGTCCGCGCCACTTGCACAATGTCGCTACCGACCTGTCCGGAATGATCGCAGCCTCGTACATGCATTGAACTAATAATAACATACATGCGTGCATGTACGACTCGCGCCATCTCGGGCACGCCTCCAGTTTAAAACTTTTATTTACATAACATTTAACATTGGATTCTTTAATATTATATACATGTGGTGAAGAAAGGTACAGACACGGGACATAAGTGATCAGAATTCTTGTATCAGGGCTGTGAATCAAACATTTGCAAACAGTATACTTTTATGTAGCTTTTGCCTGATACTCGCACGATCAACTAAGTACCGCTCCGTAGCTTCCTTCGTATACGTAAATATTCTAATATTTGCGTATATACTTATTATTAATTTAACAATTTGAATTTCATGCAGTTCACATAATCCATTAGTTTCCAACACCGGATGCGGCGGTGTAAACAAGGAAACAATTGTACCACTGTATTTCTCAAGTACTACTGAAGATATGTTTCTTTTGAAGATTTTCTTATTCATGTATCCAAGCTGAATTTCAGCTCGAAAAGGTTTTTCCGCGCATTTAATAATATCAAATACTGCCTTCGAGGGGAAACACAACTTCCCTCTGTTTACAAATGCAGTAAAACTACAATATTTTTTTACATCAACAGTGTATTGATGATCACTGTTGATTTTCTCAGTGAGTAAAAAATCCTTACAATAAAGGCACGATAATTTTGCCAAAATTTTGTTTACTACAACTCCAGAAATATAGTACAATATATTTTCTTGTAAACAACTCAAAGACGTGCTATCCATGCATGCAATTAATCTGTTTAAATTTTCGTCGTCTTTATCTAAATCTTGATGGGAATTATCAACCAAAGACCGTTTTGGGGCACGAAACTGAAAAATGGGCAATGTTTCCGATAAATCGTCCAAACAATTGCTATTTATACTCGCTGTAACATTGTTGCGGAAAAGCATTTTTCGCAATGCCCATATAAATTGAGGGCAATTTGGGTTGTCATTCCACCCTCCACGAGACCGAACACACGAAAAAAATAATTCTAAGTGGTCCTGAGAACATTTGTAGGTCAACAAGTATTTCAAAGGACTATCGGGGTCAGTCAAAAGATCATTTGCCAACCCAATAAAACTGTAAGTGTTCATGAAGAAACCCAAGGAAAATGTTTTTCTCTTGTGTTGTAAAATATTCACACCATTTATTTTAAGATTTGTTATATATGTTCTCACTTTCAAAAAGAATTCATTTTTTAAGCCAATTTTATGTAAGTAGATGGGAGATTTGAAACCTTTTCCAAATGAGTTTCGTCTATTCATTATGTCGAATAATTTATCGAATATTCTTAAAAATTCAACCGTGGCTTCACTCCCTGCAAAATTTGGATCACCGCTTAGTCGTAAAAAATCCAGTGAATCCGCAACAGCGCTACTGATGAGTTGAGCAGCTAAACGAACGTTCATTTTTTTGTTATAAAAATTTACATGCATAGATGACAATCGATTTCCCAGTTCCAAATCCTCTGCTTCTTGCAAGTCTGCAATTTTTTAATAAATTTAAAAGATATTTCCCCCATCGGTGATGTAATCACTTCCTCAGCAAATGCATTGCGGCACAGTTTGACCATATGGCAAGCGTCTAATATACAGTAGACTTGACTGTCCGCAGATGGGTGTTTGAAGGAAGTGACCAAATCTGCCTTGGAGAAATCGCAGCCCAATAATGTTAAAGTTTTTAAATTTGTGGCACAGCCATCGCATGTTATAGATCGTACGGTAACGCCAGTACTTTTTAATAAAATTAAAGCGTGATTGAGGATTTGACACTGTAAATCGGCTATTATTTTATTTACGAAAAAAAAGGCAATAGGGATCTTGAATTTTTTTGTGTAGGTTACAATTTGAAAAACCAGAGCTTCCTTTGCTAATTCTTCAGAATCTACCTGAGCACCGTAATCTACATATCCGCGATTCTTGTCTTGTTTTTTATCATAAACAATTTGGCTACGAATAGCCATTGAATCCAAAATTAATGCTACGTCCTTGATACAGGAATTTGTTTTTACTTCCTCTTTTAGAAATTCTAGTACTTCGCTTATGAAGCCTGGTTCGCAATTGTACCTACTCAGCCATTTACGCAGCATGGATTTGTGAGGAAGGTGTCACTTGGTTCGGATAAAGTTATATGCCTTTGGAGAATAAAAATATAATGTTAAGGCGAAACTTTTTATATCGTCGCTGTACCGGTTTCCACAAGAAACGGAGGAATTTTTTAGTTCATTTTTCAAAACATGCAACGAGAAACCAGTAAAACGATTTTTTAAAACATCTTCTACGGCATCTGTGCATTTACCGTTGGCTTTTAAATGCCGAACCAAGTCTTTCATCGTTTTTAATCTATTGTTGCGTCGCTGCAACCGCTTCTGTAGCACTCTTACTTTTTTACGCAAAGTTACCATTTTATCCTGTCTGCTTAAAATCCGGGATGATGTTTGTGTGCCAATGTCCTGTGATCTTCTGTTGATTGCAGGTCCTGACTGTAAAGATAAATTCTACCTTGAATATGACATACTTGATACTATTAACATTTTACAAAATATGAATGAAAGATCATAAAACAAAACATAATAACATACATGTAACTTTTCAGCATGCAACACATCATCATTAGAAGAGCATTTCTGGTGAAGTGTGACATTTGTATCACAGCTGGTATTTGCAGCTTCTATTATCTATAATATAATATAAATTTATAACAGTTTCTCAATTTACACTTATAAACACACATGCCTTATATTACTGGCGCGGTCCTATTTAGTATGTCATACAACCTACCATTTCGTTATCGGTATCCTCAATATTTGTTGAATATTTGCTGGGTCCTGCATGCAAATTTTGTATGATCCCTGTACTCGTTGAAGGTTGAACCTAAATCAATCATGGTGCCTTGTGATTAAAGTAATAATACAATTGTACTTACATCGTTAACATATTTGAAGCACTTTAACTCTCGGACACCCGACTGAAAAAAGGAGACACGCAATCCCACGATGGGTTATTCTGACCAATCCTGCAGGACGGCAACCCGATATTTTATTTGTATAGATTTATGTGAGACGAGAACCGCAAAGTAAATTCAACGCGTTATAAAATACTAACGACCATGTCGCAGAAAATGTTATAAATGTTGCTCGAAAGAAGTTGTGAACAATTTATAAACAAATTATCAACAATCGTAAAATACATTGCAACGTCGCTATAATGCACGTAAGCAAAAATTTTAATTTTGTAAAATATTTTATAAACAATTTATAAACAAATTGTCAACGTTTAAAATATATTGCAACGTCGCGAAAATGTACGTAGGCGAACATTTTTATTTTGCTCAAAAAATGGGTTGACGATCTTCAGGCTTCGGGTCAAATTGACCCATCGTGGGTATCCGAGGCGATAAGTTTCACTAGAATGATACCTTTACTAAAGTTTAAGTAATATGCACGATATAGATATTTACATACCACATTTGTTGAACTACTTGCTATTGAATAATCCACATCGTAGTCAAACAATGTGGGTATTGCTCTCTTCTTTAGGCGGTTCTGTCCAGATGGTGTTACCTGAAATGAATCATATATAAAATGTTTACTGCAAATGGTGCTGTACTTCGTAACTTTTTTTACGAATGTCGGCGGTATTGCCGTTACAAATTCTCCAAATGATGCCGGATCCTTGGGAAAGCTGTAAATAAAGACAATTTGGATATAATTAATTGGGAATAAAAAATGCTTTTCCTCATCAGTGTCAGCATATGGAGCTCTAAACACCATTTGTGTCGCAGTGTACGTGCGCGTCTGTCAGCCTGTGTGCGATGCGCACAGCTTAGGTCCAATCAAGGCCGACACGAATGGTGTTCAGAGCTCCATATGCTGACACTATTCCTCATATATGCTACGCAGTTTTACTTTTATTCCTAATTACCTGTGAAAAGTAATATTCCCATTCTTCGTCCACACGCTTTTGCAATTTTTAATACAACACGACATAACCATGTTTCTGCCGCTTGGATAAAATGCCTTGATTCAACTGGTTTGCACGTTTGCACTTGTTTGTAATCCACCGATTTACGCGGTTTAATTTCTTGACTGGACTCTCGTCTGCTACACCGATATTTTTGAAACGGATCGTACAGTTAACAAAGGACAGGTATCCCTGGAATCATACTCTCTCTGTCCCGCTTTTCGGCGGCTTTACATATGGATGTTCTCATTCCAGGTAGTATATAGTTCAATGGTTCGGACCACTTGGAGATAGTAGACACGGTTTTCGAGCCTCGCGACCCGCCTTTGTAGTTCGCCGAACGAAGAAAAGAAAACTTAGCGTACCAAATGCTATATTAAAGACGATTCTTATCGCTTTTTATTATTACATTTTCCTGTATGAAAAATTGTATAACGTAATCATGAAATTATTGGGATAAAAATGAGATCAAACATGGTGTAATTGAGATCACATTTACTGATCGTAGTATACTCTCTCACATTGTCAGTGAGCTGAAAACCGTAGTATGACAATGTGACAGAGAAGGACACGGTTTTCGCGCCTCGCGTCCGTCTCTCTCACGTTGTCATACTACGGATCTCAGCTCACTGGCAATGTAACAGAGTATGCGAGTAAGAGTAGAGCCGAGTAGCGATAAGGACTAAGCCCTATATTTTAAATATATATTAATGTTATATCTCCACGACCGGGATAGAATATTATAAATAAATGTGACGCGGAACATGCGAAACTGAGATTTTAGATATGTATTTTAAATTGTGACTGGTGTCCTATCGTCCAGGATTTATATTATTAGGAAGATAAGCAGACAAGCCCGGTAAATAAATTAGGAAATGTTCGTAGATTTATTTATTTTATTTGTTGTTGTTTTTTATTATTTTTAACTCGTCCTCGTCATCGATTTATGTCTTTTTATTCGATTCTTTTTTATTTATTATTCGTACAAATTTAATAATGTATATATGCAGCATATATGAAAATAGAACGTCACAGTAATAAATAAGTAAATATGGTCCGATTAATATCATGTTTGATTTCATTTTACGCGGAAAAATCTCATCAATATCTTAATCACTATTTTAGATAAAAAAAAAGCAAAATTTGAAAAGTTGTGATTGTATTATAAAAAACCAAACCGCGAACTCTCGACAAAGGAGCCGCGTCGCTTCACGCCTCATAAACATCACACGCTTGACTGACTCCGCTCGAGGTAACATAGGCGTAGGAATGACGCATACATGGGCGCAGACGCAGCCCATTGACAATGTGACTGGAGCTCCAGTAGTGACAATGTGACAGAGTTTACTGTAGCTTTGCTATTTTGGCCATTCCATCCATAAATCTCCTGTAATAACCAACAAGGCCTTAGAATTGTTTTAAACTTTTGTTATTTTTAGGTATTGGGAAGTTCTTGACAGCCTTGACTTTGCCTGGATCAGGTTTTACACCCTTCAATCTTATAAGATGCCCCAAATATGTTATTTCACGACGAAGGAATTGGCACTTTCCAGGTTATAAGGTGAGTCCAGCATTTTGTCAACGTGCTAAAATATGTTTTAATCTCTGGGAATGTTCTGCCAATGAGCATGCATAAATAACAATATCATCCATATAAATAAACATTTCAATTCCCTGTAACCCAGATAATAATAAGTCCATGCACTGTTGAAATGTTGTAGTGTCCATTGATAGTTGGGAACGCTGTCGTTGACTTGGATTCGGGGTCCATTGGTGTTTGATGGAACCCTGAAGCCAAATCAAGAATACTAAAATACTTGGCACCACAAAGCTGATCTAAAATGTCCACTATGTTTGGAATAGGATATGAGTCGCTGATGGTTTTCTCGTTCAACTTCCGATAATCAATAACCATCCGTCACTGAGGCTTTCCAGTAGCATCAGGTTTTTTTGGAACAATCCATAAGGGAGAATTTAATGCAGATGAGGATGGTTGAATAATATCATCCTCAAGCAAAGAATCTACTTGTTCTTTTATCTCCTGCTTATGTATACATGGAAAGCGATATTGTTTTGCACTTCTTGGGACTTCATCAGTGGTAATTATTGAATGTTTTGCGAGCTTTGTTGCCTGTAACTTGTCATTTGGAAGATGAATTTGATATGAAAATTCATATATATTAGTTTGAGAAGGCTTGTTACCTCCAAATTATTAAGACGTTGTAAATGTAATGATTCAACAATTTTAGAAAAACTCTGCGCATCTGCTTTGGCCTGAGCATTATTAAAATTTCCAACTTGCTGATCATGGTGCTGGAGGCATAACCTCAAACTCTTCTAGTTCTACCGGAGGTAAGGAAAACTTAATTTGGTCTGAAGTGGTATTTATGGCAAATAATTTTGCAAAGCCATTTATGTGCGTAACCAAAGCTTCACCTACGTAAGCTTCTGGATTAACATTAAAATTTCTTACATAACCCGATTTGATTCCTTTATTCTTTACAGGAATTGTGACCAACACTTTACTACGCGCTGGCAAATGGAATGTAGAACTATCCTCGAGTAAAATTTCTTTGTCCCCGATCTGAATAGAATTTGGATTAGAATTATTCAATTTAACTATTGCATTCTGATTTTACAGAAACCGTATTCCCAGGATACCCGCTACTGCAATGGGAAAGTGTTAGAGAGTAAGCAGCGGATTATCCGCATTCCAACGTAGTAGACGGTACTGCCTGCTAACAGCCCGGCTTTCCGCACGTTCAATTTTTTCCGAGTTCCGGCATGATAATAGGACGGTTAGTACCATTTCCGAGAATTTTCCGATGGCCTGGCAGCTCACACCGACATAATCTAGCAAGACAGACACTGTTACGATTCTATTATATCATTTCTCACATAATTTCATTCAATTCTTCGCTATTAAACCTTTGCTTATTCTCTGAAGTACTTTTCGATATTCCTGCATTGTTAATTTGTGTTAGATTCATCTAAAGCGTGAAGCGTACGTTACCAAGTTGTAAATTCCGCCTGTAAACTTTAAGAACTGCACTTGCAGTACCATTGTACATATTAGTTATAGTTCAGGTTAAGCGTACTTACCGTGCTGCAGAATTTCCTTTTCAGAAACTAATCTGCAACAAATTGGAATTTCACTTTCACACCACAAATATGAATGGATGTTTCCCCATTTGTGCAGACTATCTCAGGACCAATACCGGTAAGCTTATAGCAAACATCTGTATTCATATTCACATTGTTAATTAATTCCCCCCTTTTTATTATATTTACTTGAGAGCCTGTGTCCATTAGAAATTTCGAAATTCCTCCTCTAAATAATTTGTCATGAAGGGTTATTGTGGGTATATGACTGATGTTCACATTTATTTTAAATCAGTTGCTGGGTTCCGGCGTGCAATGAATTTTCTGCTCCCTGGTCCGCCATTTCGTGGAGCAGTGTGGCAGTTTAAATTATCGGACTTTTGGAAAGAATTACGCACTCCAGGTTCCTGCGCTCTTTGTACAGGCCAATAATTTCCTTTCGGCCTTCTAAAGCACTCGTTCCCCGTGTGATTCGGGTCTCCGCAAATATTGCAACGGGTACAATTGAAAATCTGTGAGTGAGGCTGACTCATTCAATTCTGAGAACAATTCCTTCGTATATGGCATAATTTTCCACATTGATAGCATTTACGATAATCTGTAATTGTTTGATAGATTTTTGTGTTTTGAAGAGTATAACGTGTGAGTCCACAGATTATAAGTAATTTCCTGTTCGCAAAATAGTGCTTCGTCCATGATCTGTAACAAATTTTGATTTTGATCTATCAGCATATTACTTAAAAGATTATTTTGAAGACCTAAACGAAAATTCCGAACGGCTGTCTTATTCAAGAGCATTGTTATTCCCTGGCATTGTTCCTTCGAAAATTTTCCTTTTGCGACTTCTATTCCCTGATTAAGAATATCTTCAATTCTCAACCCATAATCCTTTAAATTTTCATTTCAACACTGCTTGATTTCTTTCATTTTATCTTGTATTTGGTCTAAATTAAAAGATCGCATATAAATAGATCTTAATAAGTCTAAAAGTTCTTCTAGATTCCTGGGCTGTTGACGGTTTGCTATTAGCCGCTCAGCTCGAACCCGCAATCCGATTTTTAATTAAAAGGAAAAGGTTTTTTCGTTCCCTGGGATTTATGACCGAATTCGCCAACTCACTCTGACTAATAAATTTTTGTAATGAACATGAATTTTCATCGAATTTGGGTATTGATTCCGCTGCGAATTTAAAAGACATAAAACTCCGATTGTTTTTAGCGGGGTCAATAAAAGTACTGGCACTATCAATTTCCCCGACAGATCCTTCATTTAGCAGATTTTCCACAATAGAATTTCCTTCTGCTGGCGCCATACTTACTATTTCAAATCCCCTTCTTTTAGGCAAAGTTTGTACGGGACCTCCTCAACCTCTAACCCATTTGAAATTTCCAATCCTGATCTATAATTTACCAACCTACCTAGCTCGCTTTGCATTTCTCTTTCTCCGACTCATTTTGAATAAATGACTGAACGTTCTTATCCTATTAATTTAACAATACTTTATGCCTATATCTTCAGGTAGCGATGGACCTCCAGGCAGCTCCCAGCTCCTTCTTCCGGACGAAATCGTTTGTACGGTATCTTCCGAATTATTAGGAGGAAATGATGATATCTCGGTGCATGTGGATTCCAAGATAGCTTGCACGGCCGTCGGAAGCACTCGTCTCCGGCATTCACCCGTCGCTCCCAGGGGAAACTGTGCAAAAACCCGGGAGAAAGAGATTGCACCTTTCTGTTTCCGTCCTCGCCTGTTCCTCCAAGTATCCTTTTCGTTCTTTAGGCACCAGTCCGAAAGGGCGTGGGTTCGAATCAATTAAATTGACACAAAAACGTGTAATTTACAAAAATCCCTATAAAAGAGAGACCCGCGTGCTTCTCGAACAATTCTAAGTCAGTATATATGTATGTATACATGTTGATATAGTCGAGGATATGTTGAATTCTTGTAGAGTTTTACTTGCGTGGATATAGTTACTTTAAGGTTCTATGCAACTAGATTCTGTGGACTTCTGATTGCTGATTTTTGTGCTATTTGCAATCCTATCGTCGGCTGGATTATAAAGAAGATTACAGAAGCAATAACATCTTTTCATCCACAACATATCCACTGTCCTAATTGAAACCGGAGTCTACTGGTCACAAAAGAAAGCTGTATGCAGGCCTAAGCAAACGCAGAGTGGAAGTGGTAGGGAACAGCTGGATCTAAATCTTGGTTTCAAGATAATCAATCTGTGTGCCGCAGGAGACAAGCGACTGGTTTTCTGATGTCAAGTTTCAAGGATTTCCTTGATATCCATTCAAAACAGCCCTTTTCAGGGCCTCAAAGTGATTCCAAATGTTGACAACTCTCGTTCAATAAAATATTCCTGATTATTTCTATGGCTTGCATGGAAGCCATATGGAAGTATGTTATTGTCAGCGTTAGATGGCTCCAAGCGGAATGACATACTTGGTTTGAATATACAAGAGGGACCCAGAAATATGAGAAAATGGGCAAATAATGTATAAATATGCAGGTATTTATGAAAGTTGTGAAAGTTCAAAAACTAACCAATTTCAGGTTTCAAATTTCATTAAATGTTTGTAGGTATGTTATAATTCTAAAAAATAGAATCTTCGACGTAATAACCAAACAATCATTCTATTTATTATTACCGATTACTTAACTTACAAAATCGATTCTACGGCGCGTAGCAACCAACCAACATAACAATTATTATCCACGACTTTTCGACAAATCCATTGTTTACCTTATAAAACCGATTCTTGAAGACAATCGAACATCCCCATACAACATTTTATTCAACCTGAGATCTCAAATTGTTTGGATTTTAGCCGGACACAACTTTCATATATCCTGCACATTTCTACGTCATTTGCCCATTTTGTCATTTCGCACGGTCTCCCTTCTACATGGAAACCTAGACGGTCATTCCGATTGTAGTCATCTAACTCTGGAAATAACGTACTGTTATGCCTTCCTATCACATTTTCCAATCCAATCGTCACATTAGTCGGACTTCCACAAATTCCTTCCTGAACAAACCTACCGATAAACCTTTCCGTTGCCAAAGGTTCCGCCAAAGTATGCAAACACTCAACAGGAACATAAACCCATAAAAAATCCCTTCAATTGTTGACCTTGACATAATGATAAAATTTCCCTTTGATTACGTATCAACACCTGAGCAAACTCCAAAAATACTTCCTTTCTAAAACATTCTGTCCTTTTTCAAATTCCACCTCCAAGCTCCTTTTAGAAACATATAAAGGTACCCAGGACCGCAAAAGACCATCTCCAGTCCTGGCATAGACACCGTCACTCTGTCAGTTAGTCCTAAAATAAAACTCTTGAACTGAAAGACTTTCAAACTCGATTTCGTTACCACCTATTACATTTCGCGTATCTTAAAGTAAACTAGTCGATGCCAATAGGCCGGCACAACAGTACTTTCATGCAAGCCATTGAAATAATTATACGTGTGTACATAGGAAATTTTATTGAACGAGAGTTGTCAACGTTTGGATTCACGTTGTAGCCCTGAAAAGGACTGATTTAAATGGATATCCAAGAAATCCTCGACATTTAACGTGAAACAATTAATCGTTTGTGTCACAATCCACTCGGATTCATTCTTTTAAAAGAAACAATTGGCTCCCGCTGTTCCCCAACGCAACCATCTTGCATTTGCTTAGTCCTGGATACAGCATTCTTTTGTATCCTGTAAATTCAGATTTCCATTGGGGCAATGGATATATTGAGGACGTAAATACGTTATTACTTTATAAAATATTAATGTATACTCTGATAGCAGTCTTCTCAGTAATCTTATTATTAATATCTTTATGTTACTATTTTCCAAATTTGTAGTGCGGAATCAGAATTGCTTCAAACATCTCTATCCTCGTCCAGGACTTCATTATGATCAGAAGGTGTGTTGGCTTCAACCGGCAGTGAATGGTCGTTTCTACAATCCATAACAGGATATATATTTTGAGACATAATTGTATATATAAGTAAAATAAAAAAAATAAAGTTGAAATTATACATTACATTTCATATGTTATTGCATACACACCCTTTAAGTCTATTGTTATTAGTTGCTTACACATGATGTATTCAGAGCAATTTGTCACCCTAAATTTGGCCCCTGCCATTCACCACCGCATTAATCTTGAACGTGCTTAGAACTGTATACTGCTATCTTTTGCGTCCTGTAGACTCAAAGACGTTATAGCTTCTGTAACCATCTTTATAATCCAGTCTTCAAGTTCACTTGCATAAAACCTTAAAGTAACTATTAGCTAATGCAGTGTTGATACAGCATGTTATCTGAAATAGAAAGATTTATATTTATTAATGACGAGTCTCTTTACTTATAAAAATAACATAGCCATTTTATAAAATTACCTGAAAACAAACTAATTCGATCCATATAAACCTTTCAATCGTGCTCCTTAGTTTCTTCTGAATGAGTTAGAACCATGTCAAGGATGATTTTCGAAGAAATTGTGCCTTGATCAGGTTATGCTCCCACGTGTCACATGTATTTTCAAACTTTACAAGTCGATTTCACGAGTGATTCTCTATATGAATGGTTCAGACTGGCGCGGGAACGATTCTGCAGATATTCCACGCGCCCCGCACTGTAACTCTGCACTATTTATGTAACATTTAACGTCCATGAACGTCACACCGTTGACACGTAGCCCGCAATGTAAATACGCACTGTCCATCCACTATTTTATTGGCACTTTACTATGCAACTCGCCCGTGTGCAATGAGTCTTGTGCGCAAACAGTCCGTGTGCAATCGCAACGTGAGCAATCGGTCTTGTGCGCAAAAGGGACGTGCACAATAGGGCTTGTGTGCAAACGGGATACCGGCTTCGGGACGTGTGCAATCGGCTCGTGTGCAATCGGAACGTGAGCAATCGGTCTTGTGCGCAAAAGGGACGTGCGCAATAGGTCTTGTGTGCAAACGGAACGTGAGCAATCGGGATGTGTGCAATCGGGACGTGCGCAATTGGAACGTGTGCAAACGGCACGTGCGCAATCGGTCTTGTGCGCAAACGGGACGCTCCCTTCTTAAAGACTGCCAGCGCCTGTGTTAACAGGCCAACAGCGGCCCACAAATGGGGGCTGGATGGGGTCTGAGGGGGCGCTGAGGTCTCTTGGCGGCGTCGGTAATTGGAACTAGTACCGTAGGTAATAGACAAACATAGAACGTTGACATTACCCATTGTGTAACTGCTTAAAACGTAATGAGATTTTATTTTATAATTTTATTTCACCCTCACCTTTGTAATCGACACTTCACAGATGCATAAATAATTAAAGAGTAATTAGCACGTGATTTAAAAATAACATCAATTTCTTTCGCTACTTTGCAATATCTGTTTAATATATCAAAACAGTTCGTTGCGCCTCGGATCAACTTTTCATGCGGCCTCGGGCTGCCCTCATGTGCATTCGAGTTCAAATTGGTACGCGGCTGCATGTTTTGCAACAAAACGAAAAACTTGTTTAAATAGACCAATGAAAGCGTAAGAATCGATTAGTGTATTGCGGAAAATATCGAGTGCCCGGGGAAACGGTGCAATATTTATGGATGTTCGGTCACGTTTGGCTTCGTTTATCTTGGCTTGTCTCGGAAACGGTCAATAGAACACAACCGTGCAAGGTATCGCTGTGAAGCTCTCGACAAGATCTGTTTGAATATACGAAGAACATTTTGCATTGTTTTAAACTAAACATTTTAAACATTCTTTACCAAATTCGTTGTGTTGCACTCACAGTTGCCGAGATAGACTGACAATGAGTTAAACACGGCAGCACACCCGCATGAAATAAACGCTTAGAAACCATACTTGACTAGCTCAACTTTACTCTCCAATCTGCAAGTCTTAGTCCTACACTCCTACTCAACTGACAACTCAATCGAACTTGAGCCTACCCGATTTTTTTATGTAATTGCTCATTAGTCGTTTTTATAAGAATATAAAATAAAGTTTACATCCGCAGCGCAGGGCGCTATATATTAAAACGGTCGGAGAATTTCTGCTGTCAGTGCGTGACTTCCACAACTATTTTATTTATCGTTTCAGAAGAAATATACCTGTTGTATGATGCAGTAAAATTAGACACTAGAATTTATGGCAGATTAGTCATTTTTACTAAAAATTTGAAAGGATTCGGAAAAATAGGTGTGCGCAATGATGTTATTCAGAAAAGTTGCTAGATTCCTTTTTATAGTCTAAATTTTAAATTGACGATCTGAATGTGTGGGTATCGGGTAAAGCTTGTAATCGGAAATCAAATTCGCTTTTCTATTTTTACGCACGTGTGTTCTACAATCATATACATTTGTACAATGTACATACATCCGTGGCTGAATGCCTCGTGAGTCGTGCGTCGTCACCTCTCTCCCCCCTTCATTCATCGCGACGCTTATGTTTTTCGCCGGACGCGCGCCGAGGCTCGGGCCCGGGCCGGCGATACACGGCAACGGACTGGTGTGGCGTGTGTGTCACTTCCCACAGAATGTTATTCAACGTACAAAAAATATTAATTTTTTCCTTTTTAAAAACTGAGGATTACGGAGGTAAACGGATTTTAGATTTGTTTTCAGCGCCACAAAGTCTAAAAATTAACCAACAGATGCTCTTATGTAATAAAACACATGTTCGACCTCAGCATTACGTCATCAGGGCCGCGTAGGCAAGCCGGGGCAAACCGATTCAATGGTTTCACATTGCCCTCATCGATTGATCGGTTCGCCGCCGTACGAAAAAAAATGTAGTGTGTTGGAGACTTATTCTAATGTTGGAGAATCAATGTAGCTTGCTCGGGCAGATCCGAGACTGTCGGATCGGCCCGAGCAAGCAACACCGATTCTCCAATACTAGAATGAATCTCCAACACACCAATGATTTCTCGTTCACCCAGTGTGGCCAGAAGTGGCTCTTTTACACCATCGGTGCCCGCGGGAGTGGGGATACGCGCAAGTGTGCGTGCCCTGTCTGTGAGAGCTGCGCACACCGTTTCTCGCCGAATCGCGCTCCGCGTGGAGAGAAGGACGGAACTATGCTGCGTCTCCCTTCCACCAACGTCGTATGTGACGTCAGATATCGTGACGACACATAAGGACAGAACTATGCTCCGTCCCCTTTCAACCAATAACGCGCGTTGCGTCTTTGTTCGACATGCAGTCGTGTCAGGCAAATTCTTCCTGACGTACGCTGTCGTGTGTTCAAATCGCGTGTTACGTACGATCCCTCAGAACGTCTAGTGCCAGAAGCTTTATGAAATATATATTTTGCCCAAATCTATTATAAATCAATGCGACACATCTATTCCGCTGACAAAATATTAACAACTATCCGTAGTAAGTACTAAAATATTTGTAAATGAATTTCGTTTGTCGCCGTGTGATAAATTATTAAGAAGAAAATTATTCTGTGAAAAAAAATTGAACCATGACTGGGCGCGAACCTACGAAAATAACCAACGTGTTGACGAGCGACGATGAGTACGACGAATCAATCCCAAACCCAAACTGTCCTCGATTGACTTTCCTCTGGATTGCGCTCTGCTCAGGGCCGTGGTGCCCGATTTGCCTTCCGGCTGAAAGAACGCAATGGTACGTGCGATGCCTTATGCGAAATCTGGCACCACTGTCACGGGCCTGTGTGCGGAACATAGTTCCGTCCTTCTCTCCACGCCGAGCGCGATTCGGCAAGAAACGGTGCGCGCAGCTCTCACAGATAGGGCACGCACACTTGCACGTATCCCCACTCCCGCGGGCACCGATGGTGTAAAAGAGCCACTTCTGGACAGTCGCGGATCGGGCCAAGCAAGCTACACCGATTCTCCCATACTAGAATGAATCTCCAACACACCAATGACTTCTCGTTCACCCGCTCAGACAGACAGTCGCTGTTCTCCTTGTCCGTCACGACATTGGGTCGAGTCGGGAGGACGACGCGACGGGACAATTCGCAACGAAGCTCCTTGACACATCTTTGGCAACGAATCGAGTAGCCACTGTGACTGTTAGGGGCCATAGGCCAAATATGATTTTGTAAAGTTTGAAAGGGTATTTTATATTATTATTTCATTGCGGTAGAGATTTACTCGTACACTCCGGTGGTTTAGATAACACGGTTAGCACCAAATTGGCGACAAGTAGAGTATCCTTGTATAGTCTGAATTAAATATTCATAGACAGCTCGTACATCGGGTTCACTCATCGTTAACAGCAGCATCGTTTTGAGAGTGGCCATAGTCCGTGCGTGCACCTACACATGCATACTCACTCACCAGACGATGCTTCATTTGTTTGACAACCGACGAAAACGCACACAAACAAGCAACAGTGGCACGGTGAGAGCAGTTACGATGTGGTCAAGAGCTGGTGTTTCAAACATGTTTCGCTTTTTCGTCCAACAACTATATTAAATTTGGAAGACTAAACACTAGAAGTATCAAGGGGGTGAAAATCTCTTCTCTGGCACTTTGTAATAGAGTCATTATATATTAATGAAACACAAAATGTTCTTTAAAATTATATCTTAGATCTTAGAAAAGAACGGTATATGTCTATATGAAATGAACTTTCATGACAGTTCTGTGGTAAGCGCGGATGGGTCAATCTCCGTCCTTTTCCCGACAGGTAACTCTTGCTCCGATTTTCGGCCAGATCCATTCTCGCATTTGTTTTTATGTCCACTCTTTCTATACGGGTCAATGCCCCGATGTGAGCATATGCTCGTCAGCCGTCAGCCCCTTGATACCTCTCAAACAAGTCGCATAGCAATGCGTCAACGCATGGCACTCTTCAATTAACCCGTCTCATTGGTCAAAATTCGCAGCTGCGCTAATAAATAAAACGTCTTGAAAAGATTTGATCACTATATATAAATAAAAGCCAAACGAGGGAAGTTGATTCTCTCGGTGATTCTAGTGCTGATTTTGTAAAACTCATTGTAGCTGTCTTCGGCGTGGTTGCGTTGCGTGCGTTTTCGTCGATCGCTAAACAAACGAAAGCATGACCTTGAGAGTGGATATGCATGTGTAGATGCACGCATGGACTATGCCTACTCTCGCAGCGATACTGTTGTTGCTATGCGACGTATTTGTCGATGTAGCTGAGTGCCACTACTGACAAATTGTTTCGGACTACAGAAGATCGACCAAAACCGCGACCATTGTAACGGCAGCCTTACTTATTTTCAATCTCACCTATAGCGATCATGACCTATACGGCAGATTTTTCCGGGCACCTGTTCTCCAATTGTCAGTTTCATGTATCTCACACAGCTTCGAATGGTGGAACAAATGAGCAAATTGCATTGAAACTATACGTGAACTTCACTTGAACATACAATAATATATATCCCAAATTCAGACCAACAAGACATGGTCAGGTTTGTATATCAAAATTTCCGCGTCCAATGTTGTGCATATATTTTTACGGTTAACGTTGAATAGTTGAACATTTATTAAAATTTTAGTGAACTTTTTATCTTTCATTTTATGTTTCGTACACCCTTTTCTGCCGTTAATAGTAATTTTGCTTCTATTATTTTTAAACTTAAAATTCCACTTGAAATCGTCTGTAAAGAGAGCTTCACTTGCCCACACACAGGTGACATCTCATGATAATAGTTCAGTACGGTAGTGATTCGACATCAGTTTCTTACTCTGGCCGCAATATATTCTAGAGGGCGCCCGAGAACAGCGAATTTTGCTGGAGACACAAAGTCCCATAAGGCTGGCAGTCTTTAGGAATATCTCGTCGGTGCTTTATTTTGTGATCATTGTGACGGCCAGCCGTTACCGACACCATTCTCGACCCGCCTTTAACCATAAGCCGGCTAGTATCTTGAGGGCACTCCCAGAGGTCGCCTAAGTGGACGAGCGACGGAACTTCTCCCTCACTCGTTCACACTCACCTAGTTTAAGCCATGATAACATAGAATCGAATCATAAGTAGATATATCTTTGCGTCTATACCCATCGAGGGTTAGGGCATTAGTTCTAAGTAAAAGCGCACGCGGCGCTCCAAGTGGACTGCGCTCCACCACCAACGCGCCTGCGTCGAGCGCCGAGCCCCACTCTAAGGGCCGTACCCCTTCCTTAGCGGCGGGCCCTAGTAATTAGATTTAAGGCCGGGTCGAACCGAAAATCAGTGCATTATGCATTATACTTAATATCACAGTGCTATTATACTTGCCAAGCAGTTAATTACTTTTCTTGAGTGCATTCTACTTACAATCGTCTACTTAATTCCTTCTTGAAGATTAATTAAGTCGTCTTGAAGACAAGCAGTTACATCAAATTGAAGAACAGTGTACTAAAATCCTTTGTTCGAAATCTATAGTGAAAGCTCAGTTCAGTTCAATCCAATCAAATCCCAAATTCATAAATCTAAATCACAAACTCAAAAGCTCAAATCATTTTATAAAAGAATAAGTGCTGAAGCAACAACTGAAGACTCGACAAAAACCAACTCACGGTAAGCAAACTGACTTGCCGGTTCGACACTCGCATAACACTGTACTAATTATTAAGGTAGAATCTAGTTCCTTAAATTGTTCAATCGTATAGTCAATATTGTAAGAATCATATAGTCAAAGTCTATATATAGACCTTTGTTATACAAATTACTTCTATCATTCTATCCTTGCGTTCTTAAAGTAAATTAAGCCTTCCATAACGCTCTACGTCTAAGCATTCCCTCACCACATATATCCAGGCAGTCAACGAGAGGACGTTAGCTCGACGACATAAATGCCTACAACTTCACACTTATCCTTACCACACATATCCAGGCAGTCAACGAGAGGATGATAGCTCGACGACATAAAAGCCTACAATCTCACATATACCTTTACCTTACGTTTCCATTATTCCGTCAACGAGAGGACGATAGCTCGACGACAAATATTCCTTCAACTCCATACTTACCTTTATTCCGTCAACGAGAGGGCGATAGCTCGACGACAAATATTTCCTTAAACCCATACTTACCCACACCTCATACTGTCCATTTACCCGCCAACAAGAGGACGATCCGCTTGACGGCATATACATCCATCATAAGACCAAAAGTCACCACTATCCTGAATGCCTAAACAAAAGTAAGCCGGCCGGAAGAACCAACTACGTAAATTGATCAGGAACTTCTACGCTATTCCTTCAGAAACTAACAGGCCTCCGCCACCAACCCCAAAACCGCGTATAGTCGAGTGTCGTGCCGTTAGACCCAATATACGGGTAGTACAGCCTTCAGCGAGTAACGTAAGGGAAAATCAACCGTCTGTAAGCAGTGTAAAGAAGGTACAGCCGTCCGCTAAAACCACGTTGATTATAAAATCATCCGCGAGCTCGGTAAAAACACATAAATCCTCGAAGTGGGAACTCATTCCGCTCAATTTAGAAGCGCTGATATATTCCGCGACCGTGCCGAGATTCGATCCGCGTTTCGAAACGTACATTCAAAAGAGGCGCGAACGCCTCTATCCGGAACTCATAGTGCTCGACCAATAAAACCACACCGCCAGGATCCCCAAGTCGCTGAGATTGCGCTCCGTGGCCTCTCGACTAAAGGAGGAATTTAAAAGTCGCTTCCCGACTGCAATCGTTTCGTGGAAATCCCTCAAATCCGCGAAATCGCCGATCGGGACGTGACAATCATATACATTAATTTCTGTGACATACTGACATCACCTACTGAAATATCTTAATAGAAGAGAGCAACTCTTTTCGAACCGGTCATATCTAGTCAAATCTCTGTGGAACTTACGTCGAACGGCGCAAATCGACTGTATGTCCCAAAGGTCCAATGGTAAGAGTGAGACAGAATACCAAAATATCTTTCTTCTCTCTCTAACAGCGAGGCGCGGCTCTTCCTGCACCCGTGCACATTCCAGGTATTCTATAGTTCAATGTAGCCAATTGAATGGTGGAGTCGCAAGCGGTCTTGCAGGGAACTACAAAAGTTACTAGGAATATATATACGTTGGTTTCCAAATCATTGGACTCGCGACGTGCACATTATACACAATAACGCACGTTTAAAATAAATTATTTATATGAAATTGAAGTAATAGTGTAACATAAAATAGTGTGTATATATATACAAGTAATAGTATATATAATACGGTAATTTTTATTATATTTACGTGCCATTATACACAATAACACAGGTTTAAAATGAATTATTTATATGAAATTAAAGTAATAGTGTAACATAAAATAGTGTGTATATATATATATAAGTAATAGTATATGTAATACGATATTTTTATTATATTTGAAGGGTTACATTAAAGTAAATTCATAATAACACTGTAATCAATTTATTATTCCTATTATAATTCACCTAAATATACATCAAATATCAGTGACATATGTGAAGTACATTTTGGTTTACAAACAATGGTATTTATTCGCGTCGTCAAATCAATAAAACGTATCCTATCCATATAAACTGACAGACATTCAAAAGCAGCCTAACGTGATCTCGCCTGTATGTATGGCGAAGAAGTATTCACCTCTGAATTCCTCTTCCTCACGATATCCAGGCCACATGTCGGAATAGCATATGTGTATTTCCCCCGGATATTCGTTATGTCGGTATTGATTGTCCTTACGATTTTCCGAAGATGTCATCATGCTAAGTGGGTTCATACAAAATTGTTTTAATAATGTGAAGAACTGATGAAATTTATATTGACAGTCAATAGCTGAAAATATAAATGTACACGTACCTCAGATCAATTGTCTCATAATGTACATGACTTTTGCAGTCCATGTTACTTCCAGTCACCAATATGGGGCCAGAACAATTTAGTGCTCAGGTCATTCTTGATAATATAATATAGGCAATGAATCTGTAAAATGAAGACATTTATTACATTGAAACTTCATACCAAATCCAATGCCCTGAACAGGGACAAACCCACCATAGCAGCAACAAAATTTTACATTTGTTTCCAACACCAAGTTGAACAGCGGAATCAGGAAAAGAATCGTATACATAATGTATAATGTAGGATTGCCCTCTTCTGGGTTGAGAATGGAATGAATCAATATATTTCAACCCTTACATGTTTAAAAACAATTAGTTTCCTCATCAGGAGTCCATAACATACAAAAGTGAACTAATGTAAATGTCTATTACATTTTAGATGTAGATCTAGCGGATGTATCCTATTGTGGTGGTACTCACGTAAATTGATATAGGATGCAGTATTGAGATGGTATGTTTGAAAATTTAACCAATTTTTCCTATGTGATTCATTCAATTTTTTCACATTGCACAGTGTATGAAAGCAAATCAGTGCGTTGAAGAAACCATGGCCAGAAATATGCAAAGCTTACATAATTTTCAACATTTCTCACATTGTAAAATTTTAACTCTCCAAGATTTGACACATTTCTGCATTTTAATTTTGTAATATTAACTAATCTCACCTGTCTTCGCCAATCGCTGATTGGATCAGGATCGTTTCGTTTCACGTTTGAACAATATTTTGGATGCTTTCTAATACAACACATACTTCCGGATGAATATATTTATTTTAAAGTATATGACTCGATGTCTCCCAAGAAGTGTTTGTGGTGTCGGTATGTTTACCTTTAGCAGAGTGAAGGGCCGGCATTAAACGTTTCAACCCCACAGATAGCAATTTTTCTTAAGGAAACGGGGCGCACCGAAGAAAAAAAAATGTTGCAGAACAATTTTCAGAGCGCGGCACCCTATAAGGTACCCACTTTGCCGAATAATAGGCCCTTCACTATACGTAGTACCCTGCAAGACCGCTTGCGACTCCACCGTTCATATTGGCTTCATTCCCCAGATCCTGATCTCGCATCCATTGTATAGAGATCAGTGCTCCGTCCCCTTATTCCTATGTCCATGTCCGCAACACGTGGCGGCAATCGGTCGGCGCGACAAAGTTGCGTCGCCAGCCTCCTGTGAACCGGGTTAATCTCTATCCAATTTTATCCTATACAACGTCAGTTTGTCTCGACCATTCTCAACCGTTCTGAGTTCTGACACAGACGAGGTATAGAAAACGAGGCAAGTTGGAGCGCCCTCTGCGTATGCGAACGGCAGAAGTCATAGGCCCGTATTCAAATACTGCGCTTTGGCCTCGGCTTGAGTCGGGATTACGTAAACCTGGCTCAGACGCGTAATCCGGGTTCAGAAACCTGGCTTGGATCAGATTCTCAAACCAGGATTACATTTGCGTGCCCCCACTCCGATTAATCCCCGCCCACCGTGTTGTTACACGGGTACACAGGCTTCTCGCATAAAAGTGTAGAGGTCGGTCGGAGTGGGGGTCGAGAAATGTAAGCCTGGCCTGAGACGCCTTGGAAAGGCCTCTTGAGCCGGGATTACGGCCGTTTTTCGCGACAAATCTGTAAAAATATAACCAAACGTTTACACGACTGTTTAGCAGTTCAGCAGTGTTAAGGTAGGTTGAGGTAATGTTCACCCATGGACAATCAGCAAGAAGTAAATTGAGGAGAAGAATAGAGAACTGCAGTTTCGAAATAGACAGATTGTTCGCGATGATGAGCTCATTCAGGGTGTTCCAGTAGTACAAAGTGTAGAGGATTTGCAAATTTATGAAAGAAAACTTAAAACTTCTGCATTTTTACAAAAATCGGTAATTATTTTTTAATAACATCTTTCGTGTAAAACATACTACAAAAATGACCTTTCGATCAATAGTTACGTCGCAGTCTCAAAAATATAATAGTAATTACAATACAGACTTATAAGTTAAGGTTATTTATTATTTATTATTACATTTATAGTAGAACTTGATAATTGAGGATTAATAAAAATAATATATTCTATAACATAAATTGGCTTGAATTATTTACAATGTTAAACAGAATCATATGGAGAGTGTAATATTGAATAAATATTCTTGGAACTTTGAGGCAATATTCCGTGTCATATTCATGCAATATTCCCACAAGTTACGAAGAGGCGGACATAGTAATATCGCTGCAACATTCTTGCAATAATCCGGCGAAGTCACCTGCAAGGTTTCGCATTGTAAAGTAATATTTATACAACATTCCAACAATATTCCTTGCTGTCTGGGTAGCCGAGATTCAGACAAGAAGAACGGTACATGAGCGAGTGAATAAATGCTGCTTTTTATTAGTTGTAATGCAAAATCTGTAAAAACAACCAAAAGCGTCCACACGACTGTTCAGTAGTGTTCAGGTAATGTTCAGCCATGGACAACCAGCAAGAAGTAAATATTGAGGAGGAGAATTTGAAACTTGCAGTTCCGAGACGGATTGTTCGCGATAATTGGTATAATTAATCAATCGGCAAGGCATCGATTTCAACGCACATCTTGTTAAAATTGGAATTGGGTGGCCGTGAAAACTATCTCGAATGTTCCGCCTTTTTGGTGGCATTACACCTTAGCGCTCCGTGCGGCCCATGGGTGATTTGGCCGATGGTGTTGATACAAGACTGTTACGCAGCATGCGGAATATTTATTTATTTATTTTGCTTAACGGGATTAACCCAATATAGTATAGGATACAAAAGTTTGACATAGAGGTGGGCATGCATGTGGCAGAAAAGCTGAGACAGTAACATGAAATAATACAGTAAGTGATAAATAAAGTTTACAAATAAAGTTTACAAATAACGTTTACAAATAACCATGAACGGAGGCGCTCGAGGCTGAAGCCAGTTATGCTAAACTAAACTAAACTAAACTAACAGGTAGAGATTTGAATTCGCCTATGCAATAATTTGAGTTAATTTACGCTTGAAGGAGACGCATCTTGATGAGAAGAAACAGATGTTGTGATTAGTAGAAAGCTTATTGGCTGCATCGCAGATTCTATTAGTCGGATCGGAATAAAGAAGAGAAGTCCTATATCTGATGACGTGGAAATTCAAAGTGGTTCTTAGATTTCGGCTGGAGCAATGGAAATTAATGGATGATAATAGTTGAGAAGAGTTGATATCGTAATTTATGATTTTAAACAGAAATGACATGTCGGAAATTGAACGACGAGATTCTAACGTCTTGAGGTTTAGGCGACGTAGGAGATGATCGTAGTTGTGTTCGGAAATGCTCATGGGAGAGTTTAGACGAAAAGAGATGTATCTTAGGAATTTGTGCTGAACTGTTTCTATAAGACTAATATGTTTTTTGAGATATGGTGACCAGATTTCCGAGGCATATTCCAAATGAGGTCTTACCAAAGAGCAGTGCAATGTTCTTATTGTTGCTATGTTGGAAAAATCAGTGGAAAAGCGTTTGATAATATATAGGGCTTTGTTAGCCGCCTTGCAAATATTTGCATAGTGTTGGGTAAATTTGAGCTTGGTGTCATAAAAAACCCCTATGTCACGGACTTGGTAAATAGTAGATAGAGGGTGATCACCGAGAGTGTAATTGAAGATGGCTGGAAATTGAGAACATGACAGACGCATGACGTGACATTTGGCTATATTTAGTCTCATACAGTTTAATAGGCACCATTCATCCAGTCTGTGAAGATCGTCCTGTAGTTTAGCTGAATCATCGGGGCTACTAACAGGTTTGAATAACTTCATCCGCATAAAGTAGGACCGAGCTGTACCTGAATATCTTTACTATGTCATTAATGAATAGATTAAATAGGAACGGCCCTAGGTGCGAGCCCTGCGGCACTCCCGAGCACACTTCAAATCTATCCGACGCAAAGCCTAAAGATTTAACTATCTGGGATCTTCCTATCAGATAACTAGTTAACCAAGCTAGTAATTTGCATGGCATCCAGCGGATCTTAATTTGCGAACCAATATTCGATGGTCAACGGTATCAAAAGCCTTGCTAAAGTCTGTGAAAATGACATCTACTTGCAAGTTGCGTTCCATTTGGGAGGCAGTAAAGTTGGTGAAAACCGCAAGATTGGTTACTGTTGACTTCCCGGGCAGGTAGCCATGTTGTTCTTCAACGAAAGCGTTCTTGAATATCGGAACGAGCTTATCAGTAACTATACTCTCGAAGATCTTAGGAATACAGCTTATCTTTGAAATCGGCCTGTAATTGCTGACCTTCGCTCTATCACCCGACTTAAAAATTGGAGTGACAAGACTAGTCTTCCACTTATCTGGAAAAGAGCCCTCGAGAAGGGAGAGATTGAAGATCCTCCATAGGGGACGTGCGAGCACAAACCTACAGTTGTAGAGGAGGTTTGGATGAATTCCATCCTCTCCAGGGCCAGTATTGCAATCGAGTGTATTGAGCTTGTCAAATACCTCGCTAATAAGGATGGAGATCTGACCGACATCGACCATTGATGTGTCCTCATCTAAGGCACCATCACGCGAGATGTCGGATACGTCATTGGTCCTATAGACCTAGTGGAAGTGATTCGCAAAAAGATTCGCAATATCTTGACCATTATCAACAATTCTGTTCTCATCCATCATGCACCTCGGAAAGATATTGGAGTTTCTTTTGCCATTGACAAAAGTTCAGAAGCATTTTGTATTAGTCGTTATGGACGATTCGGTCGCGTTTACAAATCTTACATAATCATTTTTAGACACTGACTTAGATTTAGACCTAAGATTAGAGAAGGCAAGGTAATTCTCCATGCTATGCGAGGACTTGTATTTTATATGGGCTGCTTTCTTTTCCCTAATTAAATTTTTTAAGTTTTTAGAGAACCACTTAGGAAAGGTAGAATGACTTTTGATATATTTAGGCACATACATGTCGATAGCAGTGTTTATACTACTATAGACGACTTGCACCGCATTGCTAAGAGAGGAGTCTTTCAAAGCCTGGTCCCAATCAATGAGGTTAAAAAACTGGCGCATAGCACTATAATCTGCACGGCGAAAGTCGCATCTCAGTTCGGGTAGCGCATGGAGAGCATCTGAATCTATCTTACCGATAATTAGCGAAAGTGGCGGATGATAACTATCAATAGGCAGAAACGCATCAGTCGGTAAGGAAACTGTGACATCCGTATCGTCGGTAATTAATAAGTCAAGAACGTTATTATTCACATTAAGCGTGCTATTTTTCTGTGAAAGGTTATGGAAGCTCAAGCATTCCACGAGCATATCGGCTGGGCGTAGAGTATTAGTCGAAAGGCTGTGTTCTGGTCGTGAATCAATCAAGCGAGGCAGTGAAATCGCGTTCCAATCGATATTGGGCAAATTATAGTCCCCCAGAATATAGGAATTATAGTATACCGAAAATTCGAGAATCTCATTCACAGCTGAGAAGTGATCGGAATACCGCCCTGCCGATGCGTCAGGTGGAATATACACTGCACCGAAAAGGATATTAAAAGACGAAGATCTGACATTCACGAACAGATGCTCGACACAGTCTTTAGATGTTTGTACTTCGTATGAGGGCAGGGAGCTCCGCACTGCAACTAGGACACCTCCCCCTCTTGCAAAAGGACTGGTTTTTTCGTCCCTATCCTTACGATAGATATGATAGCCGTTGAGACCAAGTTCTGACGAGGAAAAGGAGTCGTTGAGCCATGTTTCGGTTAGAATGATGACGTCATATGTTGTGGAAGAGCAGGCGACCGCGCGTTGGAGGTCATTTAACTTCGTCCTGAGGCCCCTGACATTCTGGTAGTATGTATTGATGAGTTTTTTCCGTTTTTACCGTTTTTTGTGTTCGTAGATCCTTTTGCGACGATCTTCGGCACACCGTTGAAATATCTTATGGTCATGGAATCGTCTCGCATATCCTCAAGTTTTTGCCGTAGGGTTTTGAGGTATTGTCGCTGCTTCAATGTGCAATCCTGAGCGATTCTAATTTTCCCTTTATAAGCCGATTTATTTTTTAGTACTTGCCTCGGAAGATGGGGAGAGTGAAATGTGACTCGAAGAGGTCTAACGGCTCCTATCCTTTCCTTATCCAGTCGCAGCGTTCGAATTTCACCGAGGTTGCATTGGACAATCTCGTTGAGGACTGAGATGACGGTATCTTTATCGGTATTTGATTCCTCAACTTCGTAAAATATAAGGTTATTAGCCCTCCTATGGCGATCACTCATCTCAGCAATTATATTCTCCTCCATTTCTGGAATATCGATGGTTCGGAGGGAAGATCTGTTAGCATCAAGGTAGCGTACTTTTTCAGATAGTACATTCAGCCTCGAGGCGAAGGACTCTGATAGATCGTTTAATTTTGTGTAGAAAGAATCTATTTTAGACGAGAGCTGAGCCATCTCCGCTTTTAGTAGGGACGAAAGTTGGGTAATGAGCGGCGAAATCGCACTGTCAGTCTTGCCGTCTCCTCCAGATTTGCTTTTAGGCACCTTTTGTTTGAATTTTGGAGTCGGGATCGCAGTTGGCGTCAACGTTGAAGAAGAAGAGGATGACGACGAGGAGGATGGAGTGGGTGTCTTCGACGCACAGTCGATTAAATGACCGGGACTCCATGGATGAGTCGTTCTTATTAAACAGTGAGATCCAGGATGGGATATGATCCCACACGACCGGCACACAACAGGATTCGCCACTACGGATCCACATCCCTTACATAGTTTTTTAGGCATAGTCACTGGTGAAGAGAATAAAGCGATTAAAGCGCAAGAGATTAACGGCACAGGATTTAAGCACGTTGGCGGTTTAGATATCCGACTCAGCTGTTATGTCTCAGACGCACGACGCTTTGAAATCAAAACAAAAACACACGTCCGCTCTCTATGACAGTTAGACGAAGACTGATATTTTTATATAAGTAAGTTCCTGTCGCTCATGTCTGATGATAATACAACACTCTTCTCTCATTCGTGGTCCTAAATCGGATAATTCCGAAGTTTCCCGCAAGCGAAGCAAGCCGCATGCAGTGTCAGCATATCGACTCTGAACACCATTCGTGTCGCAGGTATGTGCGTGTCAGTGTGCGATGCGCGCAGCTTAGGCCCAATCAGGGCCTTAGCATCTCACACAGGCGAGCACGTACACTGCAACACGCATGGTGTTCAGAGCTCGATATGCTGGCACTGGCGGCATGGCACGCCTTGGCCACGCCCATTATCCAATGACAGACAGGATCTCCCTTCCACGCGACGTCTAAACCGCGTTTGTGAATACACGAAAAATGTGAACCCGGATTACGCATCTGAGCCAGGTTTACGTAATCCCGACTCAAGCCAAGGCCGAAGCGCAGTATTTGAATACGGGCCTATGTCCGAAGAGCGATTCTCGCCTCAGCCAACGGCGGCGCTTGCGAGCTGCATGTTAGCCGATCCTGAAATTGTTAATAAGGAGCAAAATACGATTTCGTAAACTCCGAAAACGATTGAGACCGTTACACACGAGATACGTCAAAATTATTTCGCCAGGTTCCGCATCTGGTCAGCTTCTGCTTTCGGCCACTGGCGGCGCTTGCAAGACCTACATTACCCGATTCCCGAAATTGTTAATTACGGGCAAAATACGATTTCGTAAACAGCGAAATCGATACAGCTGCTTGCGAAAACTATTCGGTAACGATTGAGACCGTTAGAGATGAGATATGTCAAAATTATTTCGTTACTCTATGTCCGAAGAGAGATTCTCTCCTCGGCCAACGGCGGCGCTTGCGAGCCAATCAACGCTGAACGATAGCCGATTCTGAAATTATTAATTACAGGCAAATTACGATTTTGAAAACTCCGAAATCGATACAGTAGCTTGCGAAAACTATTCGTAAACGATTGAGACCGTTATACACGAGATACGTCAAAGTTACTTCGCCACTTTCTGCATCTCCTTTCGCCAACGGCGGCGCTTGCGAGCAAATCAACGCTGCACGATAGCCGATTATGAAATTGTTAATTACAGGCAAACTACGATTTCGTAAACTCTGAAATCGTTACAGTAGCTTGCGAAAACTATTTGTAAACGATTGGGACCGTTATACACCAGATACGTCAAAGTTACTTCGCCACTTTCTGCATCTCCTCGCGCCAACGGCGACGCTTGCGAGCAAATCAACGCTGCACGATAGTCGATTATGAAATTGTTAATTACGGCCAAAATACGATTTCGTAAACTCCGAAAGCGATACAGCTGCTTGCGAAAACTATTCGTAAACGATTGAGACCTTTATACACGAGATACGTCAAAATTATTTCGCCAGGTTTTGCATCTGGTCAGCTTCTGTTTTCGGCCACTGGAGGCGCTTGCAAGACCTACATTACCCCATTCTCGAAATTGTTAATTACAGCCAAAATACGATTTCGTAAACTCTGAAATCGTTACAGTGGCTTGCGTAAACTATTCGTCAACGATTGGGACCGTCACAGATGAGATACGTCAACATTGTTTCCATACTCTATGCTCGAAGAGCGATTCTCGCCTCGGCCAACGGCGGCGCTTGCGAGCCAATCAACGCCGAACGATAGCCGATTCTGAAATTATTAATTACGGGCAAATTACGATTTCGTAAACTCCGAAATCGATACAGTAGCTTGCGAAAACTATTCGTAAACGATTGAGACCGTTATACACGAAATACGTCAAAGTTATTTCGCCACTTTCTGCATCTCCTTTCGC
Source organism: Priocnemis perturbator (assembly GCA_963942575.1). Classification (NCBI taxonomy): domain Eukaryota; kingdom Metazoa; phylum Arthropoda; class Insecta; order Hymenoptera; family Pompilidae; genus Priocnemis; species Priocnemis perturbator. The sequence continues at coordinate 479,394 of CAWWDK010000157.1, forward strand.
CAACGGCGGCGCTTGCGAGCAAATCAACGCTGCACGATAGCCGATTATGAAATTGTTAATTACAGGCAAACTACGACTTCGTAAACTCTGAAATCGTTACAGTGGCTTGCGTAAACTATTCGTAAACGATTGAGACCAAAATAAGCGAAATCGGTGATAGTTGTCTGCTAACTATACGGCGGTGAACAAATCAATCTAAATCAAGATAGGGCGATAGCGTTTGAACGGCTTTGTAAAAATGCTGAAAAGCAGAAGCAACGTTTCGATAAAACGCGCAGAACAAATATTTGTATATAAAGACGGCGACTCTGTTTTTGTAAAACCCGCCGATACAAGAAGGGCGAAAACAGACCGTAAGTTTGAGGGTCCATTTGTAATTTTGAAAACCCTAGCAAATGATCGTTATGAGATATTGGGCAAAAGTGGTAGGCCACAAATTGTGCCTAAGGACCGATTGCGTCCTTGGAAGGGCGAATGGACGGCTGATAACGATGCCACTGATAGTGAGCGAGAGAACACGGATGAGCCATGTTAGCGTTGTATGTTTATGTTTGCTTATGTTTGTTTATGTTTGTCTATGTTTGTTATGTTTGCTTATATATTATTAATACTATGTGAGATCTTTTGTAGCTGAGTTGTTTTGTGCCTCTTGCATGGAAAATAGAAAATAAATAAATAAATAAATAAAAAATAAAAAAAATTAAATGACTATAAAAAGTACGTTTTTGTCATTGCCTTTTTCTTTGTTCTCACATATAAAAACTTTACTATCCATGAATGAGGCTGCATGCTTGAAAACGTATGTTGGAAGATGGAAGTTGGTTGCGTTTGAGAGTAACGATAACACGATGCAGGTTGCTGCGCGTGGCTGTAGACGTTACGATCTCTGGAAGAGGCTGTGTGATGGAAGTGCGCGTGCACGGTCCATCTGCCGACACACTTGTGAGTGTTGTCTGGGTTTTTGGGTAAGGTGCTTGAAGGCACTGTCGCATATTGTTGTGTGACGTGGTTTAGCCTTGTGTTTGAGACCACGGGGCCGAAGTGACGCTTTGTGTCTGTTGGCAAGTTTGCAATGAGTGATTGCTGCGATGTAACACTATGTGGTGGCTGCTAGCTGTGTTACATTGGAAAATACTGTTGTATTGAAAGCTGTTACGCATGAGAGAATAAGAGTTTTGCTCAAAGGGTAATAATGCTTCTCGAGAACGCGAAGCAGGTCAGTTTGGCCGTGTTAACGATGCATTTGATTTCGCCCATAACACGCGGTAATTCGACAGTGGCACACGACAGTGTGTTGCTGTGTCACCTGTTTTTGGAGGCGCCGAGATTCGCGGATCATATGTTTACCTCGGCGGCCGGTGCATTGACCTGCGTCTTAGTAAGAGTAAGCATTGTAAACAAATGCGAGAGTGAATTTAGCCGAAGATCGAAGCAGGCTTTGCCTGTTGGAAAGAGGACGGAGCTTGACCCCTCTGCACTTCCCCCAGAATCGCTAAAACGAACACATCTCGTCGAGCTATTTTGCGGGTTTCTAACATGCCTGTGCTTGCTGCCTGTGCTTGCTGTGTTGCCTGTGCTTGCTGCCTGAGCCGCCTGTGCTTGCTGTGCTGCCTGTGCTTGGTGCCTGTGCTTGCTGCCTGTGCTTGCTGTGCTGTCTGTGCTTGCTGCCTGTGCTTGCTGCCTGTGCTTGCTGCCTGTGCTTCCTGTGCTGCCTGTGCTTGCTGCCAGTGCTTGCTGTGCTGCCTGCGCTTGGTGTGCTGCCTGTGCTTGCTGTGCTGCCTGTGCTTGCTGCCTGTGCTTGCTGTGCTGCCTGAGCTGCCTGTGCTTGCTGCCTGTGCTTGCTGCCTGTGCTTGCTGTGCTGCCTGAGCTGCCTGTGCTTGCTGCCTGTGCTTACTGTGCTGCCTGTGCTTGCTGCCTGTGCTTGCTGTGCTGCCTGTGCTTGCTGCCTGTGCTTGCTGCCTGTGCTTGCTGCCTGTGCTTGCTGTGCTGCCTGTGCTTGCTGCCTGTGCTGCCTGTGCTTGCTGCCTGTGCTTGCTGCCTGTGCTTGCTGTGCTGCCTGTGCTTGCTGCCTGTGTTTGCTGTGCTGCCTGTGCTTGCTCTGCTGCCTGTGCTTGCTGCCTGTGCTTGCTGTGCTGCCTGTGCTTGATGTGCTGCCTGTGCTTGCTGCCTGTGCTTGCTGTACTTGCTGTGCTGCCTGTGCTTGCTGCCTGTGCTTACTGTGCTGCCTGTGCTTGCTGCCTGTGCTTGCTGCCTGTGCTTGGTGTGCTGCCTGTGTTTGCTGCCTGTGATTACTGTGCTGCCTGTGCTTGGTGTGCTGCCGGTGCTTGCTGCCTGTGCTTGCTCTGCTGCCTGTGCTTGCTGCCTGTGCTTGCTGTGCTGCCTGTGCTTGCTGCCTGTGCTTGCTGTGCTGCCTGTGCTTGCTGCCTGTGCTGCCTGTGCTTGCTGCCTGTGCTTGCTGTGCTGTCTGTGCTTGCTGCCTGTGCTTGCTGTGCTGTCTGTGCTTGCTACCTGTGCTTGCTGTGCTGCCTGTGCTTGCTGCCTGTGGTTGCTGTGCTGCCTGTGCTTGGTGTGCTGCCTGTGCTTGCTGTGCTGCCTGTGCTTGCTGCCTGTGCTTGCTACCTGTGCTTGCTGTGCTGCCTGTGCTAGCTTCCTGTGCTCGCTGTGCTGCCTGAGATGCTTGTGCTTGCTGCCTGTGCTTGCTGTGCTGCCTGTGCTTGCTGCCTGTGCTGCCTGTGCTTGGTGTGCTGCCTGTACTTGCTGCCTGTGCTTGCTGTGCTGCCTGAGCTGCCTGTGCTTGCTGCCTGTGCTTACTGCCTGTGCTTGCTGTGCTGCCTGTGCTAGCTGCCTGTGCTCGCTGCCTGTGCTTGCTGTGCTGCCTGTGCTTGCTGCCTGTGCTTGCTGTGCTGCCTGTGCTTGCTGTGCTGCCTGTGCTTGCTGCCTGTGCTTGCTGCCTGTGCTTGCTGTGCTGCCTGTGCTTGCTGCCTGTGCTTGCTGTGCTGCCTGTGCTTGCTGCCTGTGCTTGCTGCCTGTGCTTGCTGCCTGTGCTGCCTGTGCTTGGTGTGCTGCCTGTGCTTGCTGCCTGTGCTTGCTGTGCTGCCTGAGCTGCCCGTGCTTGCTGCCTGTGCTTACTGTGCTGCCTGTGCTTGCTGCCTGTGCTTGCTGCCTGTGCTTACTGTGCTGCCTGTGCTTGCTGCCTGTGCTGCCTGTGCTTGCTGCCTGTGCTTCCTGTGCTGCCTGTGCTTGCTGCCTGTGTTTGCTGTGCTGCCTGTGCTGCCTGTGCTTGCTGCCTGTGCTTGCTGTGCTGCCTGAGCTGCCTGTGCTTGCTGCCTGTGCTTACTGTGCTGCCTGTGCCCGCTGCCTGTACTTGCTGCGCTGCCTGTGCTTGCTGCCTGTGCTTGCTGCATGTGCTTGCTGTGCTGCCTGTGCTTGCTGCCTGTGCTTGCTGCCTGTGATTACTGTGCTGCCTGTGCTTGCTGCCTGTGCTTGCTGTGCTGCCGGTACTTGCTGCCCGTGCTTGCTGCCTGTGCTTGCTGTGCTGCTTGTGCTTGCTGCCAGTGCTTGCTGTGCTGCCTGTGCTTGCTGTGCTGCCTGTGCTTGCTGTGCTGCCTGTGCTTGCTGCCTGTGCTGCCTGTGCTTGCTGCTTGTGCTTGCTGTGCTGCCTGTGCTTGCTGCCTGTGCTTGCTGTGCTGCCTGTGCTTGCTACCTGTGCTTGCTGTGCTGCCTGTGCTTGGTGTGCTGCCTGTGCTTGCTGCCTGTGCTGCCTGTGCTTGCTGCCTGTGCTCGCTGTGCTGCCTGAAATGCCTGTGCTTGGTGTGCTGCCTGTGCTTGCTGCCTGTGCTTGCTGTGCTGCCTGAGCTGCCTGTGCTTGCTGCCTGTGCTTGCTGTGCTGCCTGTTAGCGATGCATTTGATTTCGCCCATAACACGCGGTAATTCGACAGTGGCACACGAGAATGCGTTGCTGTGTCACCTGTTTTTGGAGGCGCCGAGAGTCGCGGATCATATGTTTACCTCGGCGGCCGGTGCATTGACCTGCGTCTCAGTAAGAGTAAGCATTGTAAACAAATGCGAGAGTGAATCTAGCCGAAGATCGAAGCAGGCTTTGCCTGTTGGAAAGAGGACGGAGCTTGACCCCTCTGCACTTCCCCCAGAATCGCTAAAACGAACACATCTCGTCGAGCTATTTTGCGGGTTTCTAACATGCCTGTGCTTGCTGCCTGTGCTTGCTGCCTGAGCCGCCTGTGCTTGCTGCCTGTGCTTGCAGTGCTGCCTGTGCTTGGTGCCTGTGCTTGCTGCCTGTGCTTGCTGCCTGAGCCGCCTGTGCTTGCTGCCTGTGCTTGCAGTGCTGCCTGTGCTTGGTGCCTGTGCTTGCTGCCTGTGCTTGCTGTGCTGCCTGTGCTTGGTGTGCTGCCTGTGCTTGCTGTGCTGACTGTGCTTGCTGCCTGTGCTTGCTGTGCTGCCTGAGCTGCCTGTGCTTGCTGCCTGTGCTTACTGTGCTGCCTGTGCTTGCTGCCTGTGCTTGCTGTGCTGCCTGTGCTTGCTGCCTCTGCTCGCTGTGCTGCCTGAGATGCTTGTGCTTGCTGCCTGTGCTTGCTGCCTGTGCTGCCTGTTCTTGGTGTGCTGCCTGTACTTGCTGCCTGTGCTTGCTGTGCTGCCTGAGCTGCCTGTGCTTGCTGCCTGTGCTTACTGTGCTGCCTGTGCTTGCTGCCTGTGCTTGCTGTGCTGCCTGTGCTTGGTGCCTGTGCTTGCTGCCTGTGCTTGCTGTGCTGCCTGTGCTTGCTGCCTGTGATTACTGTGCTGCCTGTGCTTGGTGTGCTGCCGGTGCTTGCTGCCTGTGCTTGCTCTGCTGCCTGTGCTTGCTGCCTGTGCTTGCTGCCTGTGCTTGCTGCCTGTGCTTGCTGTGCTGCTTGTGCTTGCTGCCTGTGCTTGCTGTGCTGCCTGTGCTTGCTGCCTGTGCTTGCTGTGCTGCCTGTGCTTGCTGCCTGTGCTTGCTGTGCTGCCTGTGCTTGCTGTGCTGCCTGTGCTTGCTGCCTGTGCTTGCTGTGCTGCCTGTGCTTGCTGCCTGTGCTTGCTGTGCTGCCTGTGCTTGCTGCCTGTGCTTGCTGTGCTGTCTGTGCTTGCTACCTGTGCTTGCTGTGCTTGCTGTGCTGCCTGTGCTTGGTGGGCTGCCTGTGCTTGCTGCCTGTGCTTGCTGCCTGTGCTTGCTGTGCTGCCTGTGCTTGCTGCCTGTGCTTGCTGTGCTGCCTGTGCTTGCTGCCTGTGCTTGCTGCCTGTGCTTGCTGTGCTGCCTGAGCTGCCTGTGCTTGCTGCCTGTGCTTGCTCTGCTGCCTGTGCTTGCTGCCTGTGCTTGCTGTGCTGCCTGTGCTTGATGTGCTGCCTGTGCTTGCTGCCTGTGCTTGCTGTACTTGCTGTGCTGCCTGTGCTTGCTGCCTGTGCTTACTGTGCTGCCTGTGCTTGCTGCCTGTGCTTGGTGTGCTGCCTGTGCTTGCTGCCTGTGATTACTGTGCTGCCTGTGCTTGGTGTGCTGCCGGTGCTTGCTGCCTGTGCTTGCTCTGCTGCCTGTGCTTGCTGCCTGTGCTTGCTGCCTGTGCTTGCTGTGCTGCTTGTGCTTGCTGCCTGTGCTTGCTGTGCTGCCTGTGCTTGCTGTGCTGCCTGTGCTTGCTGCCTGTGCTTGCTGTGCTGCCTGTGCTTGCTGCCTGTGCTTGCTGTGCTGCCTGTGCTTGCTGCCTGTGCTGCCTGTGCTTGCTGCCTGTGCTTGCTGTGCTGTCTGTGCTTGCTACCTGTGCTTGCTGTGCTTGCTGTGCTGCCTGTGCTTGGTGGGCTGCCTGTGCTTGCTGCCTGTGCTTGCTGTGCTGCCTGTGCTGCCTGTGCTTGCTGCCTGTGCTTACTGTGCTGCCTGTGCTTGCTGCCTGTGCTTGCTGTGCTGCCTGTGCTTGCTGCCTGTGCTTGCTGCCTGTGCTTGCTGCCTGTGCTTGCTGTGCTGCCTGAGCTGCCTGTGCTTGCTGCCTGTGCTTGCTGCCTGTGCTTGCTGCCTGTGCTTGCTGTGCTGCCTGTGCTTGCTGCCTGTGCTTGCTGTGCTGCCTGTGCTTGATGTGCTGCCTGTGCTTGCTGCCTGTGCTTGCTGTACTTGCTGTGCTGCCTGTGCTTGCTGCCTGTGCTTGCTGCCTGTGCTTGCTGTGCTGCCTGTGCTTGCTGCCTGTGGTTGCTGTGCTGCCTGTGCTTGGTGTGCTGCCTGTGCTTGCTGTGCTGCCTGTGCTTGCTGCCTGTGCTTGCTGTGCTGCCTGTGCTAGCTTCCTGTGCTCGCTGTGCTGCCTGAGATGCTTGTGCTTGCTGCCTGTGCTTGCTGTGCTGCCTGTGCTTGCTGCCTGTGCTGCCTGTGCTTGGTGTGCTGCCTGTACATGCTGCCTGTGCTTGCTGTGCTGCCTGAGCTGCCTGTGCTTGCTGCCTGTGCTTACTGCCTGTGCTTGCTGTGCTGCCTGTGCTAGCTGCCTGTGCTCGCTGCCTGTGCTTGCTGTGCTGCCTGTGCTTGCTGCCTGTGCTTGCTGTGCTGCCTGTGCTTGCTGTGCTGCCTGTGCTTGCTGCCTGTGCTTGCTGTGCTGCCTGTGCTTGCTGCCTGTGCTTGCTGCCTGTGCTTGCTGTGCTGCCTGTGCTTGCTGCCTGTGCTTGCTGTGCTGCCTGAGCTGCCTGTGCTTGCTGCCTGTGCTTGCTGTGCTTGCTGTGCTGCCTGTTAGCGATGCATTTGATTTCGCCCATAACACGCGGTAATTCGACAGTGGCACACGAGAATGCGTTGCTGTGTCACCTGTTTTTGGAGGCGCCGAGAGTCGCGGATCATATGTTTACCTCGGCGGCCGGTGCATTGACCTGCGTCTCAGTAAGAGTAAGCATTGTAAACAAATGCGAGAGTGAATCTAGCCGAAGATCGAAGCAGGCTTTGCCTGTTGGAAAGAGGACGGAGCTTGACCCCTCTGCACTTCCCCCAGAATCGCTAAAACGAACACATCTCGTCGAGCTATTTTGCGGGTTTCTAACATGCCTGTGCTTGCTGTGTTGCCTGTGCTTGCTGCCTGAGCTGCCTGTGCTTGCTGCCTGTGCTTGCTGTGCTGCCTGTGCTTGGTGCCTGTGCTTGCTGCCTGTGCTTGCTGTGCTGCCTGTGCTTGCTGCCTGTGATTACTGTGCTGCCTGTGCTTGGTGTGCTGCCTGTGCTTGCTGCCTGTGCTTGCTGTGCTGCCTGTGCTTGCTGCCTGTGCTTGCTGTGCTGCCTGTGCTTGCTGCCTGTGCTTGCTGTGCTGTCTGTGCTTGCTACCTGTGCTTGCTGTGCTTGCTGTGCTGCCTGTGCTTGGTGGGCTGCCTGTGCTTGCTGCCTGTGCTTGCTGTGCTGCCTGTGCTTGCTGCCTGTGCTTGCTGTGCTGCCTGTGCTTGCTGCCTGTGCTGCCAGTGCTTGCTGCCTGTGCTTGCTGCCTGTGCTTGCTGTGCTGCCTGTGCTTGCTGCCTGTGTTTGCTGTGCTGCCTGTGCTTGCTCTGCTGCCTGTGCTTGCTGCCTGTGCTTGCTGTGCTGCCTGTGCTTGATGTGCTGCCTGTGCTTGCTGCCTGTGCTTGCTGTACTTGCTGTGCTGCCTGTGCTTGCTGCCTGTGCTTACTGTGCTGCCTGTGCTTGCTGCCTGTGCTTGCTGCCTGTGCTTGGTGTGCTGCCTGTGCTTGCTGCCTGTGATTACTGTGCTGCCTGTGCTTGGTGTGCTGCCGGTGCTTGCTGCCTGTGCTTGCTCTGCTGCCTGTGCTTGCTGCCTGTGCTTGCTGCCTGTGCTTGCTGTGCTGCTTGTGCTTGCTGCCTGTGCTTGCTGTGCTGCCTGTGCTTGCTGTGCTGCCTGTGCTTGCTGCCTGTGCTTGCTGTGCTGCCTGTGCTTGCTGCCTGTGCTTGCTGTGCTGCCTGTGCTTGCTGCCTGTGCTGCCTGTGCTTGCTGCCTGTGCTTGCTGTGCTGTCTGTGCTTGCTACCTGTGCTTGCTGTGCTTGCTGTGCTGCCTGTGCTTGGTGGGCTGCCTGTGCTTGCTGCCTGTGCTTGCTGCCTGTGCTTGCTGTGCTGCCTGTGCTTGCTGCCTGTGCTTGCTGTGCTGCCTGTGCTTGCTGCCTGTGCTTGCTGCCTGTGCTTGCTGTGCTGCCTGAGCTGCCTGTGCTTGCTGCCTGTGCTTACTGTGCTGCCTGTGCTTGCTGCCTGTGCTTGCTGTGCTGCCTGTGCTTGCTGCCTGTGCTTGCTGTGCTGCCTGTGCTTGCTGCCTGTGCTGCCAGTGCTTGCTGCCTGTGCTTGCTGCCTGTGCTTGCTGTGCTGCCTGTGCTTGCTGCCTGTGTTTGCTGTGCTGCCTGTGCTTGCTCTGCTGCCTGTGCTTGCTGCCTGTGCTTGCTGTGCTGCCTGTGCTTGATGCGCTGCCTGTGCTTGCTGCCTGTGCTTGCTGTACTTGCTGTGCTGCCTGTGCTTGCTGCCTGTGCTTACTGTGCTGCCTGTGCTTGCTGCCTGTGCTTGGTGTGCTGCCTGTGCTTGCTGCCTGTGATTACTGTGCTGCCTGTGCTTGGTGTGCTGCCGGTGCTTGCTGCCTGTGCTTGCTCTGCTGCCTGTGCTTGCTCTGCTGCCTGTGCTTGCTGCCTGTGCTTGCTGCCTGTGCTTGCTGTGCTGCTTGTGCTTGCTGCCTGTGCTTGCTGTGCTGCCTGTGCTTGCTGTGCTGCCTGTGCTTGCTGCCTGTGCTTGCTGTGCTGCCTGTGCTTGCTGCCTGTGCTTGCTGTGCTGCCTGTGCTTGCTGCCTGTGCTGCCTGTGCTTGCTGCCTGTGCTTGCTGTGCTGTCTGTGCTTGCTACCTGTGCTTGCTGTGCTTGCTGTGCTGCCTGTGCTTGGTGGGCTGCCTGTGCTTGCTGCCTGTGCTTGCTGTGCTGCCTGTGCTGCCTGTGCTTGCTGCCTGTGCTTACTGTGCTGCCTGTGCTTGCTGCCTGTGCTTGCTGTGCTGCCTGTGCTTGCTGCCTGTGCTTGCTGCCTGTGCTTGCTGCCTGTGCTTGCTGTGCTGCCTGAGCTGCCTGTGCTTGCTGCCTGTGCTTGCTGCCTGTGCTTGCTGCCTGTGCTTGCTGTGCTGCCTGTGCTTGCTGCCTGTGCTTGCTGTGCTGCCTGTGCTTGATGTGCTGCCTGTGCTTGCTGCCTGTGCTTGCTGTACTTGCTGTGCTGCCTGTGCTTGCTGCCTGTGCTTGCTGCCTGTGCTTGCTGTGCTGCCTGTGCTTGCTGCCTGTGGTTGCTGTGCTGCCTGTGCTTGGTGTGCTGCCTGTGCTTGCTGTGCTGCCTGTGCTTGCTGCCTGTGCTTGCTGCCTGTGCTTGCTGTGCTGCCTGTGCTAGCTTCCTGTGCTCGCTGTGCTGCCTGAGATGCTTGTGCTTGCTGCCTGTGCTTGCTGTGCTGCCTGTGCTTGCTGCCTGTGCTGCCTGTGCTTGGTGTGCTGCCTGTACATGCTGCCTGTGCTTGCTGTGCTGCCTGAGCTGCCTGTGCTTGCTGCCTGTGCTTACTGCCTGTGCTTGCTGTGCTGCCTGTGCTAGCTGCCTGTGCTCGCTGCCTGTGCTTGCTGTGCTGCCTGTGCTTGCTGCCTGTGCTTGCTGTGCTGCCTGTGCTTGCTCTGCTGCCTGTGCTTGCTGCCTGTGCTTGCTGTGCTGCCTGTGCTTGATGTGCTGCCTGTGCTTGCTGCCTGTGCTTGCTGTACTTGCTGTGCTGCCTGTGCTTGCTGCCTGTGCTTACTGTGCTGCCTGTGCTTGCTGCCTGTGCTTGCTGCCTGTGCTTGGTGTGCTGCCTGTGCTTGCTGCCTGTGATTACTGTGCTGCCTGTGCTTGGTGTGCTGCCGGTGCTTGCTGCCTGTGCTTGCTCTGCTGCCTGTGCTTGCTGCCTGTGCTTGCTGCCTGTGCTTGCTGTGCTGCTTGTGCTTGCTGCCTGTGCTTGCTGTGCTGCCTGTGCTTGCTGTGCTGCCTGTGCTTGCTGCCTGTGCTTGCTGTGCTGCCTGTGCTTGCTGCCTGTGCTTGCTGTGCTGCCTGTGCTTGCTGCCTGTGCTGCCTGTGCTTGCTGCCTGTGCTTGCTGTGCTGTCTGTGCTTGCTACCTGTGCTTGCTGTGCTTGCTGTGCTGCCTGTGCTTGGTGGGCTGCCTGTGCTTGCTGCCTGTGCTTGCTGCCTGTGCTTGCTGTGCTGCCTGTGCTTGCTGCCTGTGCTTGCTGTGCTGCCTGTGCTTGCTGCCTGTGCTTGCTGCCTGTGCTTGCTGTGCTGCCTGAGCTGCCTGTGCTTGCTGCCTGTGCTTACTGTGCTGCCTGTGCTTGCTGCCTGTGCTTGCTGTGCTGCCTGTGCTTGCTGCCTGTGCTTGCTGTGCTGCCTGTGCTTGCTGCCTGTGCTGCCAGTGCTTGCTGCCTGTGCTTGCTGCCTGTGCTTGCTGTGCTGCCTGTGCTTGCTGCCTGTGTTTGCTGTGCTGCCTGTGCTTGCTCTGCTGCCTGTGCTTGCTGCCTGTGCTTGCTGTGCTGCCTGTGCTTGATGCGCTGCCTGTGCTTGCTGCCTGTGCTTGCTGTACTTGCTGTGCTGCCTGTGCTTGCTGCCTGTGCTTACTGTGCTGCCTGTGCTTGCTGCCTGTGCTTGGTGTGCTGCCTGTGCTTGCTGCCTGTGATTACTGTGCTGCCTGTGCTTGGTGTGCTGCCGGTGCTTGCTGCCTGTGCTTGCTCTGCTGCCTGTGCTTGCTCTGCTGCCTGTGCTTGCTGCCTGTGCTTGCTGCCTGTGCTTGCTGTGCTGCTTGTGCTTGCTGCCTGTGCTTGCTGTGCTGCCTGTGCTTGCTGTGCTGCCTGTGCTTGCTGCCTGTGCTTGCTGTGCTGCCTGTGCTTGCTGCCTGTGCTTGCTGTGCTGCCTGTGCTTGCTGCCTGTGCTGCCTGTGCTTGCTGCCTGTGCTTGCTGTGCTGTCTGTGCTTGCTACCTGTGCTTGCTGTGCTTGCTGTGCTGCCTGTGCTTGGTGGGCTGCCTGTGCTTGCTGCCTGTGCTTGCTGTGCTGCCTGTGCTGCCTGTGCTTGCTGCCTGTGCTTACTGTGCTGCCTGTGCTTGCTGCCTGTGCTTGCTGTGCTGCCTGTGCTTGCTGCCTGTGCTTGCTGCCTGTGCTTGCTGCCTGTGCTTGCTGTGCTGCCTGAGCTGCCTGTGCTTGCTGCCTGTGCTTGCTGCCTGTGCTTGCTGCCTGTGCTTGCTGTGCTGCCTGTGCTTGCTGCCTGTGCTTGCTGTGCTGCCTGTGCTTGATGTGCTGCCTGTGCTTGCTGCCTGTGCTTGCTGTACTTGCTGTGCTGCCTGTGCTTGCTGCCTGTGCTTGCTGCCTGTGCTTGCTGTGCTGCCTGTGCTTGCTGCCTGTGGTTGCTGTGCTGCCTGTGCTTGGTGTGCTGCCTGTGCTTGCTGTGCTGCCTGTGCTTGCTGCCTGTGCTTGCTGCCTGTGCTTGCTGTGCTGCCTGTGCTAGCTTCCTGTGCTCGCTGTGCTGCCTGAGATGCTTGTGCTTGCTGCCTGTGCTTGCTGTGCTGCCTGTGCTTGCTGCCTGTGCTGCCTGTGCTTGGTGTGCTGCCTGTACATGCTGCCTGTGCTTGCTGTGCTGCCTGAGCTGCCTGTGCTTGCTGCCTGTGCTTACTGCCTGTGCTTGCTGTGCTGCCTGTGCTAGCTGCCTGTGCTCGCTGCCTGTGCTTGCTGTGCTGCCTGTGCTTGCTGCCTGTGCTTGCTGTGCTGCCTGTGCTTGCTGTGCTGCCTGTGCTTGCTGCCTGTGCTTGCTGTGCTGCCTGTGCTTGCTGCCTGTGCTTGCTGCCTGTGCTTGCTGTGCTGCCTGTGCTTGCTGCCTGTGCTTGCTGTGCTGCCTGAGCTGCCTGTGCTTGCTGCCTGTGCTTGCTGTGCTTGCTGTGCTGCCTGTTAGCGATGCATTTGATTTCGCCCATAACACGCGGTAATTCGACAGTGGCACACGAGAATGCGTTGCTGTGTCACCTGTTTTTGGAGGCGCCGAGAGTCGCGGATCATATGTTTACCTCGGCGGCCGGTGCATTGACCTGCGTCTCAGTAAGAGTAAGCATTGTAAACAAATGCGAGAGTGAATCTAGCCGAAGATCGAAGCAGGCTTTGCCTGTTGGAAAGAGGACGGAGCTTGACCCCTCTGCACTTCCCCCAGAATCGCTAAAACGAACACATCTCGTCGAGCTATTTTGCGGGTTTCTAACATGCCTGTGCTTGCTGTGTTGCCTGTGCTTGCTGCCTGAGCTGCCTGTGCTTGCTGCCTGTGCTTGCTGTGCTGCCTGTGCTTGGTGCCTGTGCTTGCTGCCTGTGCTTGCTGTGCTGCCTGTGCTTGCTGCCTGTGATTACTGTGCTGCCTGTGCTTGGTGTGCTGCCTGTGCTTGCTGCCTGTGCTTGCTGTGCTGCCTGTGCTTGCTGCCTGTGCTTGCTGTGCTGCCTGTGCTTGCTGCCTGTGCTTGCTGTGCTGCCTGTGCTTGCTGCCTGTGCTTGCTGTGCTGCCTGTGCTTGCTGCCTGTGCTTGCTGTGCTGTCTGTGCTTGCTACCTGTGCTTGCTGTGCTGCCTGTGCTTGGTGGGCTGCCTGTGCTTGCTGCCTGTGCTTGCTGCCTGTGCTTGCTGCCTGTGCTTGCTGTGCTGCCTGTGCTTGCTGCCTGTGCTGCCAGTGCTTGCTGCCTGTGCTTGCTGCCTGTGCTTGCTGTGCTGCCTGTGCTTGCTGCCTGTGTTTGCTGTGCTGCCTGTGCTTGCTCTGCTGCCTGTGCTTGCTGCCTGTGCTTGCTGTGCTGCCTGTGCTTGATGTGCTGCCTGTGCTTGCTGCCTGTGCTTGCTGTACTTGCTGTGCTGCCTGTGCTTGCTGCCTGTGCTTACTGTGCTGCCTGTGCTTGCTGCCTGTGCTTGCTGCCTGTGCTTGGTGTGCTGCCTGTGCTTGCTGCCTGTGATTACTGTGCTGCCTGTGCTTGGTGTGCTGCCGGTGCTTGCTGCCTGTGCTTGCTCTGCTGCCTGTGCTTGCTGCCTGTGCTTGCTGCCTGTGCTTGCTGTGCTGCTTGTGCTTGCTGCCTGTGCTTGCTGTGCTGCCTGTGCTTGCTGTGCTGCCTGTGCTTGCTGCCTGTGCTTGCTGTGCTGCCTGTGCTTGCTGTGCTGCCTGTGCTTGCTGCCTGTGCTGCCTGTGCTTGCTGCCTGTGCTTGCTGTGCTGTCTGTGCTTGCTACCTGTGCTTGCTGTGCTGCCTGTGCTTGGTGGGCTGCCTGTGCTTGCTGCCTGTGCTTGCTGTGCTGCCTGTGCTGCCTGTGCTTGCTGCCTGTGCTTACTGTGCTGCCTGTGCTTGCTGCCTGTGCTTGCTGTGCTGCCTGTGCTTGCTGCCTGTGCTTGCTGCCTGTGCTTGCTGTGCTGCCTGAGCTGCCTGTGCTTGCTGCCTGTGCTTGCTGCCTGTGCTTGCTGCCTGTGCTTGCTGTGCTGCCTGTGCTTGCTGCCTGTGCTTGCTGTGCTGCCTGTGCTTGATGTGCTGCCTGTGCTTGCTGCCTGTGCTTGCTGCCTGTGCTTGCTGCCTGTGCTTGCTGTGCTGCCTGTGCTTGCTGCCTGTGGTTGCTGTGCTGCCTGTGCTTGGTGTGCTGCCTGTGCTTGCTGTGCTGCCTGTGCTTGCTGCCTGTGCTTGCTGCCTGTGCTTGCTGTGCTGCCTGTGCTAGCTTCCTGTGCTCGCTGTGCTGCCTGAGATGCTTGTGCTTGCTGCCTGTGCTTGCTGTGCTGCCTGTGCTTGGTGTGCTGCCTGTACTTGCTGCCTGTGCTTGCTGCCTGTGCTTACTGCCTGTGCTTGCTGTGCTGCCTGTGCTAGCTGCCTGTGCTCGCTGCCTGTGCTTGCTGTGCTGCCTGTGCTTGCTGCCTGTGCTTGCTGCCTGTGCTTGCTGCCTGTGCTTGCTGCCTGTGCTTGCTGTGCTGCCTGTGCTTGCTGCCTGTGCTTGCTGTGCTGCCTGTGCTTGCTGCCTGTGCTTGCTGCCTGTGCTTGCTGTGCTGCCTGTGCTTGCTGCCTGTGCTTGCTGTGCTGCCTGTGCTTGCTGCCTGTGCTGCCTGTGCTTGGTGTGCTGCCTGTGCTTGCTGCCTGTGCTTGCTGTGCTGTCTGAGCTGCCCGTGCTTGCTGCCTGTGCTTACTGTGCTGCCTGTGCTTGCTGCCTGTGCTTGCTGCCTGTGCTTACTGTGCTGCCTGTGCTTGCTGCCTGTGCTGCCTGTGCTTGCTGCCTGTGCTTCCTGTGCTGCCTGTGCTTGCTGCCTGTGTTTGCTGTGCTGCCTGTGCTTGCTGCCTGTGCTTGCTGCCTGTGCTTGCTGTGCTGCCTGAGCTGCCTGTGCTTGCTGCCTGTGCTTACTGTGCTGCCTGTGCCCGCTGCCTGTACATGCTGCGCTGCCTGTGCTTGCTGCCTGTGCTTGCTGCATGTGCTTGCTGTGCTGCCTGTGCTTGCTGCCTGAGCTGCCTGTGCTTGCTGCCTGTGCTTGCTGTGCTGCCTGTGCTTGGTGCCTGTGCTTGCTGCCTGTGCTTGCTGTGCTGCCTGTGCTTGCTGCCTGTGATTACTGTGCTGCCTGTGCTTGGTGTGCTGCCGGTGCTTGCTGCCTGTGCTTGCTCTGCTGCCTGTGCTTGCTGTGCTGCTTGTGCTTGCTGCCTGTGCTTGCTGTGCTGCCTGTGCTTGCTGCCTGTGCTTGCTGTGCTGCCTGTGCTTGCTGCCTGTGCTGCCTGTGCTTGGTGTGCTGCCTGTACTTGCTGCCTGTGCTTGCTGTGCTGCCTGAGCTGCCTGTGCTTGCTGCCTGTGCTTACTGCCTGTGCTTGCTGTGCTGCCTGTGCTAGCTGCCTGTGCTCGCTGCCTGTACTTGCTGTGCTGCCTGTGCTTGCTGCCTGTGCTTGCTGTGCTGCCTGTGCTTGCTGTGCTGCCTGTGCTTGCTGCCTGTGCTTGCTGCCTGTGCTTGCTGTGCTGCCTGTGCTTGCTGCCTGTGCTTGCTGTGCTGCCTGTGCTTGCTGCCTGTGCTTGCTGCCTGTGCTTGCTGTGCTGCCTGTGGTTGCTGCCTGTGCTTGCTGTGCTGCCTGTGCTTGCTGCCTGTGCTGCCTGTGCTTGGTGTGCTGCCTGTGCTTGCTGCCTGTGCTTGCTGTGCTGTCTGAGCTGCCCGTGCTTGCTGCCTGTGCTTACTGTGCTGCCTGTGCTTGCTGCCTGTGCTTGCTGCCTGTGCTTACTGTGCTGCCTGTGCTTGCTGCCTGTGCTGCCTGTGCTTGCTGCCTGTGCTTCCTGTGCTGCCTGTGCTTGCTGCCTGTGTTTGCTGTGCTGCCTGTGCTTGCTGCCTGTGCTTGCTGTGCTGCCTGAGCTGCCTGTGCTTGCTGCCTGTGCTTACTGTGCTGCCTGTGCCCGCTGCCTGTACTTGCTGCGCTGCCTGTGCTTGCTGCCTGTGCTTGCTGCATGTGCTTGCTGTGCTGCCTGTGCTTGCTGCCTGTGCTTGCTGTGCTGCCTGTGCTTGGTGCCTGTGCTTGCTGCCTGTGCTTGCTGTGCTGCCTGTGCTTGCTGCCTGTGATTACTGTGCTGCCTGTGCTTGGTGTGCTGCCGGTGCTTGCTGCCTGTGCTTGCTCTGCTGCCTGTGCTTGCTGTGCTGCTTGTGCTTGCTGCCTGTGCTTGCTGTGCTGCCTGTGCTTGCTGCCTGTGCTTGCTGTGCTGCCTGTGCTTGCTGCCTGTGCTGCCTGTGCTTGGTGTGCTGCCTGTACTTGCTGCCTGTGCTTGCTGTGCTGCCTGAGCTGCCTGTGCTTGCTGCCTGTGCTTACTGCCTGTGCTTGCTGTGCTGCCTGTGCTAGCTGCCTGTGCTCGCTGCCTGTGCTTGCTGTGCTGCCTGTGCTTGCTGCCTGTGCTTGCTGTGCTGCCTGTGCTTGCTGTGCTGCCTGTGCTTGCTGCCTGTGCTTGCTGCCTGTGCTTGCTGTGCTGCCTGTGCTTGCTGCCTGTGCTTGCTGTGCTGCCTGTGCTTGCTGCCTGTGCTTGCTGCCTGTGCTTGGTGTGCTGCCTGTGCTTGCTGCCTGTGCTTGCTGTGCTGTCTGAGCTGCCCGTGCTTGCTGCCTGTGCTTACTGTGCTGCCTGTGCTTGCTGCCTGTGCTTGCTGCCTGTGCTTACTGTGCTGCCTGTGCTTGCTGCCTGTGCTGCCTGTGCTTGCTGCCTGTGCTTCCTGTGCTGCCTGTGCTTGCTGCCTGTGTTTGCTGTGCTGCCTGTGCTTGCTGCCTGTGCTTGCTGTGCTGCCTGAGCTGCCTGTGCTTGCTGCCTGTGCTTACTGTGCTGCCTGTGCCCGCTGCCTGTACTTGCTGCGCTGCCTGTGCTTGCTGCCTGTGCTTGCTGCCTGTGCTTGCTGTGCTGCCTGTGCTTGCTGCCTGTGCTGCCAGTGCTTGCTGCCTGTGCTTGCTGCCTGTGCTTGCTGTGCTGCCTGTGCTTGCTGCCTGTGTTTGCTGTGCTGCCTGTGCTTGCTCTGCTGCCTGTGCTTGCTGCCTGTGCTTGCTGTGCTGCCTGTGCTTGATGTGCTGCCTGTGCTTGCTGCCTGTGCTTGCTGTACTTGCTGTGCTGCCTGTGCTTGCTGCCTGTGCTTACTGTGCTGCCTGTGCTTGCTGCCTGTGCTTGCTGCCTGTGCTTGGTGTGCTGCCTGTGCTTGCTGCCTGTGATTACTGTGCTGCCTGTGCTTGGTGTGCTGCCGGTGCTTGCTGCCTGTGCTTGCTGCCTGTGCTTGCTGCCTGTGCTTGCTGTGCTGCTTGTGCTTGCTGCCTGTGCTTGCTGTGCTGCCTGTGCTTGCTGTGCTGCCTGTGCTTGCTGCCTGTGCTTGCTGTACTTGCTGTGCTGCCTGTGCTTGCTGCCTGTGCTTACTGTGCTGCCTGTGCTTGCTGCCTGTGCTTGCTGCCTGTGCTTGGTGTGCTGCCTGTGCTTGCTGCCTGTGCTTGCTGTGCTGTCTGAGCTGCCCGTGCTTGCTGCCTGTGCTTACTGTGCTGCCTGTGCTTGCTGCCTGTGCTTGCTGCCTGTGCTTACTGTGCTGCCTGTGCTTGCTGCCTGTGCTGCCTGTGCTTGCTGCCTGTGCTTCCTGTGCTGCCTGTGCTTGCTGCCTGTGCTTACTGTGCTGCCTGTGCTTGCTGCCTGTGCTTGCTGCCTGTGCTTGGTGTGCTGCCTGTGCTTGCTGCCTGTGATTACTGTGCTGCCTGTGCTTGGTGTGCTGCCGGTGCTTGCTGCCTGTGCTTGCTGCCTGTGCTTGCTGCCTGTGCTTGCTGTGCTGCTTGTGCTTGCTGCCTGTGCTTGCTGTGCTGCCTGTGCTTGCTGTGCTGCCTGTGCTTGCTGCCTGTGCTTGCTGTGCTGCCTGTGCTTGCTGCCTGTGCTTGCTGTGCTGCCTGTGCTTGCTGCCTGTGCTGCCTGTGCTTGCTGCCTGTGCTTGCTGTGCTATCTGTGCTTGCTACCTGTGCTTGCTGTGCTGCCTGTGCTTGGTGGGCTGCCTGTGCTTGCTGTGCTGCCTGTGCTGCCTGTGCTTGCTGCCTGTGCTTACTGTGCTGCCTGTGCTTGCTGCCTGTGCTTGCTGTGCTGCCTGTGCTTGCTGCCTGTGCTTGCTGCCTGTGCTTGCTGTGCTGCCTGAGCTGCCTGTGCTTGCTGCCTGTGCTTGCTGCCTGTGCTTGCTGTGCTGCCTGTGCTTGCTGCCTGTGCTTGCTGCCTGTGCTTGCTGCCTGTGCTTGCTGTGCTGCCTGTGCTTGCTGCCTGTGCTGCCTGTGCTTGCTGCCTGTGCTTGCTGTACTGCCTGTGCTTGCTGCCTGTGCTTGCTGCCTGTGTTTGCTGTGCTGCCTGTGCTTGCTCTGCTGCCTGTGCTTGCTGCCTGTGCTTGCTGTGCTGCCTGTGCTTGCTGCCTGTGCTTGCTGTACTTGCCGTGCTGCCTGTGCTTGCTGCCTGTGCTTGCTGTGCTGCCTGTGCTTGCTGCCTGTGGTTGCTGTGCTGCCTGTGCTTGGTGTGCTGCCTGTGCTTGCTGTGCTGCCTGTGCTTGCTGCCTGTGCTTGCTGCCTGTGCTTGCTGTGCTGCCTGTGCTAGCTTCCTGTGCTCGCTGTGCTGCCTGAGATGCTTGTGCTTGCTGCCTGTGCTTGCTGTGCTGCCTGTGCTTGCTGCCTGTGCTGCCTGTGCTTGGTGTGCTGCCTGTACTTGCTGCCTGTGCTTGCTGTGCTGCCTGAGCTGCCTGTGCTTGCTGCCTGTGCTTACTGCCTGTGCTTGCTGTGCTGCCTGTGCTAGCTGCCTGTGCTCGCTGCCTGTGCTTGCTGTGCTGCCTGTGCTTGCTGCCTGTGCTTGCTGTGCTGCCTGTGCTTGCTGTGCTGCCTGTGCTTGCTGCCTGTGCTTGCTGCCTGTGCTTGCTGTGCTGCCTGTGCTTGCTGCCTGTGCTTGCTGTGCTGCCTGTGCTTGCTGCCTGTGCTTGCTCTGCTGCCTGTGCTTGCTGTGCTGCTTGTGCTTGCTGCCTGTGCTTGCTGTGCTGCCTGTGCTTGCTGCCTGTGCTTGCTGTGCTGCCTGTGCTTGCTGCCTGTGCTTGCTGTGCTGCCTGTGCTTGCTGCCTGTGCTTGCTGTGCTGCCTGTGCTTGCTGCCTGTGCTTGCTGTGCTGCTTGTGCTTGCTGCCTGTGCTTGCTGTGCTGCCTGTGCTTGCTGCCTGTGCTTGCTGTGCTGCCTGTGCTTGCTGCCTGTGCTTGCTGTGCTGCCTGTGCTTGCTGCCTGTGCTTGCTGTGCTGCCTGTGCTTGCTGCCTGTGCTTGCTGTGCTGCCTGTGCTTGCTGCCTGTGCTTGCTGTGCTGTCTATGCTTGCTACCTGTGCTTGCTGTGCTTGCTGTGCTGCCTGTGCTTGGTGGGCTGCCTGTGCTTGCTGCCTGTGCTTGCTGCCTGTGCTTGCTGTGCTGCCTGTGCTTGCTGCCTGTGCTTACTGTGCTGCCTGTGCTTGCTGCCTGTGCTTGCTGCCTGTGCTTGCTGTGCTGCCTGAGCTGCCTGTGCTTGCTGCCTGTGCTTACTTTGCTGCCTGTGCTTGCTGCCTGTGCTTGCTGTGCTGCCTGTGCTTGCTGCCTGTGCTGCCTGTGCTTGCTGCCTGTGCTTGCTGCCTGTGCTTGCTGCCTGTGCTTGCTGTGCTTGCTGCCTGTGTTTGCTGTGCTGCCTGTGCTTGCTCTGCTGCCTGTGCTTGCTGCCTGTGCTTGCTGTGCTGCCTGTGCTTGATGTGCTGCCTGTGCTTGCTGCCTGTGCTTGCTGTACTTGCTGTGCTGCCTGTGCTTGCTGCCTGTGCTTGCTGTACTTGCTGTGCTGCCTGTGCTTGCTGCCTGTGCTTACTGTGCTGCCTGTGCTTGCTGCCTGTGCTTGCTGCCTGTGCTTGGTGTGCTGCCTGTGCTTGCTGCCTGTGCTTGCTGTGCTGCCTGTGCTTGCTGTGCTGCCTGTGCTTGCTGCCTGTGCTTGCTGTGCTGCCCGTGCTTGCTGCCTGTGCTTGCTGTGCTGCCTGTGCTTGCTGCCTGTGCTGCCTGTGCTTGCTGCCTGTGTTTGCTGTGCTGTCTGTGCTTGCTGTGCTGCCTGTGCTTGGTGGGCTGCCTGTGCTTGCTGCCTGTGCTTGCTGTGCTGCCTGTGCTGCCTGTGCTTGCTGCCTGTGCTTACTGTGCTGCCTGTGCTTGCTGCCTGTGCTTGCTGTGCTGCCTGTGCTTGCTGCCTGTGCTTGCTGTGCTGCCTGAGCTGCCTGTGCTTGCTGCCTGTGCTTGCTGCCTGTGCTTGCTGTGCTGCCTGTGCTTGCTGCCTGTGCTTGCTGCCTGTGCTTGCTGTGCTGCCTGTGCTTGCTGCCTGTGCTGCCTGTGCTTGTTGCCTGTGCTTGCTGTGCTGCCTGTGCTTGCTGCCTGTGTTTGCTGTGCTGCCTGTGCTTGCTCTGCTGCCTGTGCTTGCTGCCTGTGCTTGCTGTGCTGCCTGTGCTTGCTCTGCTGCCTGTGCTTGCTGCTTGTGCTTGCTGTGCTGCCTGTGCTTGATGTGCTGCCTGTGCTTGCTGCCTGTGCTTGCTGCCTGTGCTTGCTGTGCTGCCTGTGCTTGATGTGCTGCCTGTGCTTGCTGCCTGTGCTTGCTGTACTTGCTGTGCTGCCTGTGCTTGCTGCCTGTGCTTACTGTGCTGCCTGTGCTTGCTGCCTGTGCTTGCTGTGCTGCCTGTGCTTGCTGCCTGTGGTTGCTGTGCTGCCTGTGCTTGCTGCCTGTGCTTGCTGTGCTGCCTGTGCTTGCTGCCTGTGCTTGCTGCCTGTGCTTGCTGTGCTGCCTGTGCTTGCTGCCTGTGCTGCCTGTGCTTGTTGCCTGTGCTTGCTGTGCTGCCTGAGCTGCCCGTGCTTGCTGCCTGTGCTTACTGTGCTGCCTGTGCTTGCTGCCTGTGCTTGCTGCCTGTGCTTACTGTGCTGCCTGTGCTTGCTGCCTGTGCTGCCTGTGCTTGCTGCCTGTGCTTCCTGTGCTGCCTGTGCTTGCTGCCTGTGTTTGCTGTGCTGCCTGTGCTGCCTGTGCTTGCTGCCTGTGCTTGCTGTGCTGCCTGAGCTGCCTGTGCTTGCTGCCTGTGCTTACTGTGCTGCCTGTGCCCGCTGCCTGTACTTGCTGCGCTGCCTGTGCTTGCTGCCTGTGCTTGCTGCATGTGCTTGCTGTGCTGCCTGTGCTTGCTGCCTGAGCTGCCTGTGCTTGCTGCCTGTGCTTGCTGTGCTGCCTGTGCTTGGTGCCTGTGCTTGCTGCCTGTGCTTGCTGTGCTGCCTGTGCTTGCTGCCTGTGATTACTGTGCTGCCTGTGCTTGGTGTGCTGCCGGTGCTTGCTGCCTGTGCTTGCTGCCTGTGCTTGCTGCCTGTGCTTGCTGTGCTGCTTGTGCTTGCTGCCTGTGCTTGCTGTGCTGCCTGTGCTTGCTGCCTGTGCTTGCTGTGCTGCCTGTGCTTGCTGCCTGTGCTTGCTGTGCTGCCTGTGCTTGCTGTGCTGCCTGTGCTTGCTGCCTGTGCTTGCTCTGCTGCCTGTGCTTGCTGCCTGTGCTTGATGTGCTGCCTGTGCTTGCTGCCTGTGCTTGCTGCCTGTGCTTGCTGCACTTGCTGTGCTGCCTGTGCTTACTGTGCTGCCTGTGCTTGCTGCCTGTGCTTGCTGCCTGTGCTTGCTGCCTGTGATTACTGTGCTGCCTGTGCTTGGTGTGCTGCCGGTGCTTGCTGCCTGTGCTTGCTGCCTGTGCTTGGTGTGCTGCCTGTGCTTGCTGCCTGTGATTACTGTGCTGCCTGTGCTTGGTGTGCTGCCGGTGCTTATTGCCTGTGCTTGCTCTGCTGCCTGTGCTTGCTGCCTGTGCTTGCTGTGCTGCCTGTGCTTGCTGCCTGTGCTTGCTGTGCTGCCTGTGCTTGCTGCCTGTGCTTGCTGTGCTGACTGTGCTTGCTGCCTGTGCTGCCTGTGCTTGCTGCCTGTGCTTGCTGTGCTGTCTGTGCTTGCTACCTGTGCTTGCTGTGCTTGCTGTGCTGCCTGTGCTTGGTGGGCTGCCTGTGCTTGCTGCCTGTGCTTGCTGTGCTGCCTGTGCTGCCTGTGCTTGCTGCCTGTGCTTACTGTGCTGCCTGTGCTTGCTGCCTGTGCTTGCTGTGCTGCCTGTGCTTGCTGCCTGTGCTTGCTGTGCTGCCTGAGCTGCCTGTGCTTGCTGCCTGTGCTTGCTGCCTGTGCTTGCTGCCTGTGCTTGCTGCCTCTGCTTGCTGCCTGTGCTTGCTGCCTGTGCTTGCTGTGCTGCCTGTGCTTGCTGCCTGTGCTTGCTGTGCTGCCTGTGCTTGCTGCCTGTGCTTGCTGTGCTGCCTGTGCTTGCTGCCTGTGCTTGCTGCCTGTGCTTGCTGTGCTGCCTGTGCTGCCTGTGCTTGCTGCCTGTGCTTGCTGTGCTGCCTGTGCTTGCTGTGATGTCTGTGCTTGCTGCCTGTGCTTGCTGGGCTGCCTGTGCTTGCTGTGCTGCCTGTGCTTGCTGTGCTGCCTGTGCTTGCTGCCTGTGCTTGCTGTGCTGCCTGTGCTTGCTGCCTGTGCTTGCTGTGCTGCCTGTGCTTGCTGCCTGTGCTTGCTGTGCTGCCTGTGCTTGGTGCCTGTGCTTGCTGCCTGTGCTTGCTGTGCTGCCTGTGCTTGCTGCCTGTGCTTGCTGTGCTGTCTGTGCTGCCTGTGCTTGCTGCCTGTGCTTGCTGTGCTGCCTGTGCTTGCTGCCTGTGATTACTGTGCTGCCTGTGCTTGGTGTGCTGCCGGTGCTTGCTGCCTGTGCTTGCTGCCTGTGCTTGCTGTGCTGCTTGTGCTTGCTGCCTGTGCTTGCTGTGCTGCCTGTGCTTGCTGCCTGTGCTTGCTGTGCTGCCTGTGCTTGCTGCCTGTGCTTGCTGCCTGTGCTTGCTGTGCTGCCTGTGCTTGCTGCCTGTGCTTGCTGTGCTGCCTGTGCTTGCTGCCTGTGCTTGCTGTGCTGTCTGTGCTTGCTACCTGTGCTTGCTGTGCTTGCTGTGCTGCCTGTGCTTGGTGGGCTGCCTGTGCTTGCTGCCTGTGCTTGCTGCCTGTGCTTGCTGCCTGTGCTTGCTGTGCTGCCTGTGCTTGCTGCCTGTGCTTGCTGTGCTGCCTGTGCTTGCTGCCTGTGCTTGCTGCCTGTGCTTGCTGCCTGTGCTTGCTGTGCTGCCTGAGCTGCCTGTGCTTGCTGCCTGTGCTTACTGTGCTGCCTGTGCTTGCTGCCTGTGCTTGCTGTGCTGCCTGTGCTTGCTGCCTGTGCTTGCTGTGCTGCCTGTGCTTGCTGCCTGTGCTTGCTGTGCTGCCTGTGCTTGCTGCCTGTGCTGCCAGTGCTTGCTGCCTGTGCTTGCTGCCTGTGCTTGCTGTGCTGCCTGTGCTTGCTGCCTGTGTTTGCTGTGCTGCCTGTGCTTGCTCTGCTGCCTGTGCTTGCTGCCTGTGCTTGCTGTGCTGCCTGTGCTTGATGTGCTGCCTGTGCTTGCTGCCTGTGCTTGCTGTACTTGCTGTGCTGCCTGTGCTTGCTGCCTGTGCTTACTGTGCTGCCTGTGCTTGCTGCCTGTGCTTGCTGCCTGTGCTTGGTGTGCTGCCTGTGCTTGCTGCCTGTGATTACTGTGCTGCCTGTGCTTGGTGTGCTGCCGGTGCTTGCTGCCTGTGCTTGCTCTGCTGCCTGTGCTTGCTGCCTGTGCTTGCTGTGCTGCCTGTGCTTGCTGCCTGTGCTTGCTGTGCTGCCTGTGCTTGCTGCCTGTGCTGCCTGTGCTTGCTGCCTGTGCTTGCTGTCTGTGCTTGCTACCTGTGCTTGCTGTGCTTGCTGTGCTGCCTGTGCTTGGTGGGCTGCCTGTGCTTGCTGCCTGTGCTTGCTGTGCTGCCTGTGCTGCCTGTGCTTGCTGCCTGTGCTTACTGTGCTGCCTGTGCTTGCTGCCTGTGCTTGCTGTGCTGCCTGTGCTTGCTGCCTGTGCTTGCTGTGCTGCCTGTGCTTGCTGCCTGTGCTTGCTGTGCTGTCTGTGCTTGCTACCTGTGCTTGCTGTGCTTGCTGCCTGTGCTTGCTGTGCTGCCTGTGCTTGCTCTGCTGCCTGTGCTTGCTCTGCTGCCTGTGCTTGCTGCCTGTGCTTGATGGGCTGCCTGTGCTTGCTGCCTGTGCTTGCTGTACTTGCTGTGCTGCCTGTGCTTACTGTGCTGCCTGTGCTTGCTGCCTGTGCTTGCTGCCTGTGCTTGCTGCCTGTGATTACTGTGCTGCCTGTGCTTGGTGTGCTGCCGGTGCTTGCTGCCTGTGCTTGCTGCCTGTGCTTGGTGTGCTGCCTGTGCTTGCTGCCTGTGATTACTGTGCTGCCTGTGCTTGGTGTGCTGCCGGTGCTTGCTGCCTGTGCTTGCTCTGCTGCCTGTGCTTGCTGCCTGTGCTTGCTGTGCTGCCTGTGCTTGCTGCCTGTGCTTGCTGTGCTGCCTGTGCTTGCTGACTGTGCTTGCTGCCTGTGCTGCCTGTGCTTGCTGCCTGTGCTTGCTGTGCTGTCTGTGCTTGCTACCTGTGCTTGCTGTGCTTGCTGTGCTGCCTGTGCTTGGTGGGCTGCCTGTGCTTGCTGCCTGTGCTTGCTGTGCTGCCTGTGCTGCCTGTGCTTGCTGCCTGTGCTTGCTGCCTGTGCTTGCTGTGCTGCCTGTGCTTGCTGCCTGTGCTTGCTGCCTGTGCTTGCTGTGCTGCCTCAGCTGCCTGTGCTTGCTGCCTATGCTTGCTGCCTGTGCTTGCTCTGCTGCCTGTGCTTGCTGCCTGTGCTTGCTGCCTGTGCTTGCTGCCTGTGCTTGCTGTGCTGCCTGTGCTTGCTGCCTGTGCTTGCTGTGCTGCCTGTGCTTGCTGCCTGTGCTTGCTGTGCTGCCTGTGCTTGCTGCCTGTGCTTGCTGCCTGTGCTTGCTGTGCTGCCTGTGCTGCCTGTGCTTGCTGTGCTGCCTGTGCTTGCTGCCTGTGCTTGCTGTGCTGCCTGTGCTTGCTGTGATGTCTGTGCTTGCTGCCTGTGCTTGCTGGGCTGCCTGTGCTTGCTGTGCTGCCTGTGCTTGCTGTGCTGCCTGTGCTTGCTGCCTGTGCTTGCTGTGCTGCCTGTGCTTGCTGCCTGTGCTTGCTGCCTGTCCTTGCTGTGCTGCCTGTGCTTGCTGCCTGTGCTTGCTGTGCTGCCTGTGCTTGCTGCCTGTGCTTGCTGTGCTGCCTGTGCTGCCTGTGCTTGCTGCCTGTGCTTGCTGTGCTGCCTGTGCTTGCTGCCTGTGCTGCCTGTGCTTGCTGCCTGTGCTTGGTGTGCTGCCTGTGCTTGCTGCCTGTGCTTGCTGTGCTGCCTGTGCTTGCTGTGCTGCCTGTGCTTGCTGTGCTGCCTGTTCTTGCTGCCTGTGCTTGCTGTACTTGCTATGCTGCCTGTGCTTGCTGTGCTGCCTGTGCTGCCTGTGCTTGCTGCCTGTGCTTGCTGTGCTGCCTGTGCTTGCTGCCTGTGCTTGCTGCCTGTGCTCGCTGTGCTGCCTGAAATGCCTGTGCTTGGTGTGCTGCCTGTGCTTGCTGCCTGTGCTTGCTGTGCTGCCTGAGCTACCTGTGCTTGCTGCCTGTGCTTGCTGTGCTTGCTGTGCTGCCTGTTAGCGATGCATTTGATTTCGCCCATAACACGCGGTAATTCGACAGTGGCACACGAGAATGCGTTGCTGTGTCACCTGTTTTTGGAGGCGCCGAGAGTCGCGGATCATATGTTTACCTCGGCGGCCGGTGCATTGACCTGCGTCTCAGTAAGAGTAAACATTGTAAACAAATGCGAGAGTGAATCTAGCCGAAGATCGAAGCAGGCTTTGCCTGTTGGAAAGAGGACGGAGCTTGACCCCTCTGCACTTCCCCCAGAATCGCTAAAACGAACACATCTCGTCGAGCTATTTTGCGGGTTTCTAACATGCCTGTGCTTGCTGTGTTGCCTGTGCTTGCTGCCTGAGCTGCCTGTGCTTGCTGCCTGTGCTTGCTGTGCTGCCTGTGCTTGGTGCCTGTGCTTGCTGCCTGTGCTTGCTGTGCTGCCTGTGCTTGCTGCCTGTGATTACTGTGCTGCCTGTGCTTGGTGTGCTGCCTGTGCTTGCTGCCTGTGCTTGCTGTGCTGCCTGTGCTTGCTGTGCTGCCTGTGCTTGCTGCCTGTGCTTGCTGTGCTGCCTGTGCTTGCTGCCTGTGCTTGCTGTGCTGCCTGTGCTTGCTGCCTGTGCTTGCTGTGCTGTCTGTGCTTGCTACCTGTGCTTGCTGTGCTTGCTGTGCTGCCTGTGCTTGGTGGGCTGCCTGTGCTTGCTGCCTGTGCTTGCTGCCTGTGCTTGCTGTGCTGTCTGTGCTGCCTGTGCTTGCTGCCTGTGCTTGCTGTGCTGCCTGTGCTTGCTGCCTGTGATTACTGTGCTGCCTGTGCTTGGTGTGCTGCCGGTGCTTGCTGCCTGTGCTTGCTGCCTGTGCTTGCTGCCTGTGCTTGCTGTGCTACTTGTGCTTGCTGCCTGTGCTTGCTGTGCTGCCTGTGCTTGCTGCCTGTGCTTGCTGTGCTGCCTGTGCTTGCTGCCTGTGCTTGCTGTGCTGCCTGTGCTTGCTGCCTGTGCTTGCTGCCTGTGCTTGCTGTGCTGTCTGTGCTTGCTACCTGTGCTTGCTGTGCTTGCTGTGCTGCCTGTGCTTGGTGTGCTGCCTGTGCTTGCTGCCTGTGCTTGCTGCCTGTGCTTGCTGCCTGTGCTTGCTGTGCTGCCTGTGCTTGCTGCCTGTGCTTGCTGTGCTGCCTGTGCTTGCTGCCTGTGCTTGCTGCCTGTGCTTGCTGCCTGTGCTTGCTGTGCTGCCTGAGCTGCCTGTGCTTGCTGCCTGTGCTTACTGTGCTGCCTGTGCTTGCTGCCTGTGCTTGCTGTGCTGCCTGTGCTTGCTGCCTGTGATTGCTGCCTGTGTTTGCTGTGCTGCCTGTGCTTGCTCTGCTGCCTGTGCTTGCTGCCTGTGCTTGCTGTGCTGCCTGTGCTTGATGTGCTGCCTGTGCTTGCTGCCTGTGCTTGCTGTACTTGCTGTGCTGCCTGTGCTTGCTGCCTGTGCTTACTGTGCTGCCTGTGCTTGCTGCCTGTGCTTGCTGCCTGTGCTTGGTGTGCTGCCTGTGCTTGCTGCCTGTGATTACTGTGCTGCCTGTGCTTGGTGTGCTGCCGGTGCTTGCTGCCTGTGCTTGCTCTGCTGCCTGTGCTTGCTGCCTGTGCTTGCTGTGCTGCCTGTGCTTGCTGCCTGTGCTTGCTGTGCTGCCTGTGCTTGCTGCCTGTGCTTGCTGTGCTGCCTGTGCTTGCTGCCTGTGCTTGCTGTCTGTGCTTGCTACCTGTGCTTGCTGTGCTTGCTGTGCTGCCTGTGCTTGGTGGGCTGCCTGTGCTTGCTGCCTGTGCTTGCTGTGCTGCCTGTGCTGCCTGTGCTTGCTGCCTGTGCTTACTGTGCTGCCTGTGCTTGCTTGCTGTGCTTGCTGTGCTGCCTGTGCTTGCTGCCTGTGCTTGCTGTGCTGCCTGTGCTTGCTGCCTGTGCTTGCTGTGCTGTCTGTGCTTGCTACCTGTGCTTGCTGTGCTTGCTGTGCTGCCTGTGCTTGGTGGGCTGCCTGTGCTTGCTGCCTGTGCTTGCTGCCTGTGCTTGCTGTGCTGCCTGTGCTTGCTGCCTGTGCTTACTGTGCTGCCTGTGCTTGCTGCCTGTGCTTGCTGTGCTGCCTGAGCTGCCTGTGCTTGCTGCCTGTGCTTGCTGCCTGTGCTTGCTGTGCTGCCTGAGCTGCCTGTGCTTGCTGCCTGTGCTTACTGTGCTGCCTGTGCTTGCTGCCTGTGCTTGCTGTGCTGCCTGTGCTTGCTGCCTGTGCTTGCTGTGCTGCCTGTGCTTGCTGCCTGTGCTGCCAGTGCTTGCTGCCTGTGCTTGCTGCCTGTGCTTGCTGTGCTGCCTGTGCTTGCTGCCTGTGCTGCCAGTGCTTGCTGCCTGTGCTTGCTGCCTGTGCTTGCTGTGCTGCCTGTGCTTGCTGCCTGTGTTTGCTGTGCTGCCTGTGCTTGCTCTGCTGCCTGTGCTTGCTGCCTGTGCTTGCTGTGCTGCCTGTGCTTGATGTGCTGCCTGTGCTTGCTGCCTGTGCTTGCTGTACTTGCTGTGCTGCCTGTGCTTGCTGCCTGTGCTTACTGTGCTGCCTGTGCTTGCTGCCTGTGCTTGGTGTGCTGCCTGTGCTTGCTGCCTGTGATTACTGTGCTGCCTGTGCTTGGTGTGCTGCCGGTGCTTGCTGCCTGTGCTTGCTCTGCTGCCTGTGCTTGCTGCCTGTGCTTGCTGCCTGTGCTTGCTGTGCTGCTTGTGCTTGCTGCCTGTGCTTGCTGTGCTGCCTGTGCTTGCTGCCTGTGCTTGCTGTGCTGCCTGTGCTTGCTGCCTGTGCTTGCTGTGCTGCCTGTGCTTGCTGCCTGTGCTGCCTGTGCTTGCTGCCTGTGCTTGCTGTGCTGTCTGTGCTTGCTACCTGTGCTTGCTGTGCTTGCTGTGCTGCCTGTGCTTGGTGGGCTGCCTGTGCTTGCTGCCTGTGCTTGCTGTGCTGCCTGTGCTGCCTGTGCTTGCTGCCTGTGCTTACTGTGCTGCCTGTGCTTGCTGCCTGTGCTTGCTGTGCTGCCTGTGCTTGCTGCCTGTGCTTGCTGCCTGTGCTTGCTGTGCTGCCTGAGCTGCCTGTGCTTGCTGCCTGTGCTTGCTGCCTGTGCTTGCTGCCTGTGCTTGCTGTGCTGCCTGTGCTTGCTGCCTGTGCTTGCTGTGCTGCCTGTGCTTGATGTGCTGCCTGTGCTTGCTGCCTGTGCTTGCTGTACTTGCTGTGCTGCCTGTGCTTGCTGCCTGTGCTTGCTGCCTGTGCTTGCTGTGCTGCCTGTGCTTGCTGCCTGTGGTTGCTGTGCTGCCTGTGCTTGGTGTGCTGCCTGTGCTTGCTGTGCTGCCTGTGCTTGCTGCCTGTGCTTGCTGCCTGTGCTTGCTGTGCTGCCTGTGCTAGCTTCCTGTGCTCGCTGTGCTGCCTGAGATGCTTGTGCTTGCTGCCTGTGCTTGCTGTGCTGCCTGTGCTTGCTGCCTGTGCTGCCTGTGCTTGGTGTGCTGCCTGTACATGCTGCCTGTGCTTGCTGTGCTGCCTGAGCTGCCTGTGCTTGCTGCCTGTGCTTACTGCCTGTGCTTGCTGTGCTGCCTGTGCTAGCTGCCTGTGCTCGCTGCCTGTGCTTGCTGTGCTGCCTGTGCTTGCTGCCTGTGCTTGCTGTGCTTCCTGTGCTTGCTGTGCTGCCTGTGCTTGCTGCCTGTGCTTGCTGTGCTGCCTGTGCTTGCTGCCTGTGCTTGCTGCCTGTGCTTGCTGTGCTGCCTGTGCTTGCTGCCTGTGCTTGCTGTGCTGCCTGAGCTGCCTGTGCTTGCTGCCTGTGCTTGCTGTGCTTGCTGTGCTGCCTGTTAGCGATGCATTTGATTTCGCCCATAACACGCGGTAATTCGACAGTGGCACACGAGAATGCGTTGCTGTGTCACCTGTTTTTGGAGGCGCCGAGAGTCGCGGATCATATGTTTACCTCGGCGGCCGGTGCATTGACCTGCGTCTCAGTAAGAGTAAGCATTGTAAACAAATGCGAGAGTGAATCTAGCCGAAGATCGAAGCAGCCTTTGCCTGTTGGAAAGAGGACGGAGCTTGACCCCTCTGCACTTCCCCCAGAATCGCTAAAACGAACACATCTCGTCGAGCTATTTTGCGGGTTTCTAACATGCCTGTGCTTGCTGTGTTGCCTGTGCTTGCTGCCTGAGCTGCCTGTGCTTGCTGCCTGTGCTTGCTGTGCTGCCTGTGCTTGGTGCCTGTGCTTGCTGCCTGTGCTTGCTGTGCTGCCTGTGCTTGCTGCCTGTGATTACTGTGCTGCCTGTGCTTGGTGTGCTGCCTGTGCTTGCTGCCTGTGCTTGCTGTGCTGCCTGTGCTTGCTGCCTGTGCTTGCTGTGCTGCCTGTGCTTGCTGCCTGTGCTTGCTGTGCTGCCTGTGCTTGCTGCCTGTGCTTGCTGTGCTGCCTGTGCTTGCTGCCTGTGCTTGCTGTGCTGTCTGTGCTTGCTACCTGTGCTTGCTGTGCTTGCTGTGCTGCCTGTGCTTGGTGGGCTGCCTGTGCTTGCTGCCTGTGCTTGCTGCCTGTGCTTGCTGTGCTGCCTGTGCTTGCTGCCTGTGCTTGCTGTGCTGCCTGTGCTTGCTGCCTGTGCTGCCAGTGCTTGCTGCCTGTGCTTGCTGCCTGTGCTTGCTGTGCTGCCTGTGCTTGCTGCCTGTGTTTGCTGTGCTGCCTGTGCTTGCTCTGCTGCCTGTGCTTGCTGCCTGTGCTTGCTGTGCTGCCTGTGCTTGATGTGCTGCCTGTGCTTGCTGCCTGTGCTTGCTGTACTTGCTGTGCTGCCTGTGCTTGCTGCCTGTGCTTACTGTGCTGCCTGTGCTTGCTGCCTGTGCTTGCTGCCTGTGCTTGGTGTGCTGCCTGTGCTTGCTGCCTGTGATTACTGTGCTGCCTGTGCTTGGTGTGCTGCCGGTGCTTGCTGCCTGTGCTTGCTCTGCTGCCTGTGCTTGCTGCCTGTGCTTGCTGCCTGTGCTTGCTGTGCTGCTTGTGCTTGCTGCCTGTGCTTGCTGTGCTGCCTGTGCTTGCTGTGCTGCCTGTGCTTGCTGCCTGTGCTTGCTGTGCTGCCTGTGCTTGCTGCCTGTGCTTGCTGTGCTGCCTGTGCTTGCTGCCTGTGCTGCCTGTGCTTGCTGCCTGTGCTTGCTGTGCTGTCTGTGCTTGCTACCTGTGCTTGCTGTGCTGCCTGTGCTTGGTGGGCTGCCTGTGCTTGCTGCCTGTGCTTGCTGTGCTGCCTGTGCTGCCTGTGCTTGCTGCCTGTGCTTACTGTGCTGCCTGTGCTTGCTGCCTGTGCTTGCTGTGCTGCCTGTGCTTGCTGCCTGTGCTTGCTGCCTGTGCTTGCTGTGCTGCCTGAGCTGCCTGTGCTTGCTGCCTGTGCTTGCTGCCTGTGCTTGCTGCCTGTGCTTGCTGTGCTGCCTGTGCTTGCTGCCTGTGCTTGCTGTGCTGCCTGTGCTTGATGTGCTGCCTGTGCTTGCTGCCTGTGCTTGCTGTACTTGCTGTGCTGCCTGTGCTTGCTGCCTGTGCTTGCTGCCTGTGCTTGCTGTGCTGCCTGTGCTTGCTGCCTGTGGTTGCTGTGCTGCCTGTGCTTGGTGTGCTGCCTGTGCTCGCTGTGCTGCCTGTGCTTGCTGCCTGTGCTTGCTGCCTGTGCTTGCTGTGCTGCCTGTGCTAGCTTCCTGTGCTCGCTGTGCTGCCTGAGATGCTTGTGCTTGCTGCCTGTGCTTGCTGTGCTGCCTGTGCTTGCTGCCTGTGCTGCCTGTGCTTGGTGTGCTGCCTGTACTTGCTGCCTGTGCTTGCTGCCTGTGCTTACTGCCTGTGCTTGCTGTGCTGCCTGTGCTAGCTGCCTGTGCTCGCTGCCTGTGCTTGCTGTGCTGCCTGTGCTTGCTGCCTGTGCTTGCTGTGCTGCCTGTGCTTGCTGCCTGTGCTTGCTGCCTGTGCTTGCTGTGCTGCCTGTGCTTGCTGCCTGTGCTTGCTGTGCTGCCTGTGCTTGCTGCCTGTGCTTGCTGCCTGTGCTTGCTGTGCTGCCTGTGCTTGCTGCCTGTGCTTGCTGTGCTGCCTGTGCTTGCTGCCTGTGCTGCCTGTGCTTGGTGTGCTGCCTGTGCTTGCTGCCTGTGCTTGCTGTGCTGTCTGAGCTGCCCGTGCTTGCTGCCTGTGCTTACTGTGCTGCCTGTGCTTGCTGCCTGTGCTTGCTGCCTGTGCTTACTGTGCTGCCTGTGCTTGCTGCCTGTGCTGCCTGTGCTTGCTGCCTGTGCTTCCTGTGCTGCCTGTGCTTGCTGCCTGTGTTTGCTGTGCTGCCTGTGCTTGCTGCCTGTGCTTGCTGCCTGTGCTTGCTGTGCTGCCTGAGCTGCCTGTGCTTGCTGCCTGTGCTTACTGTGCTGCCTGTGCCCGCTGCCTGTACTTGCTGCGCTGCCTGTGCTTGCTGCCTGTGCTTGCTGCATGTGCTTGCTGTGCTGCCTGTGCTTGCTGCCTGAGCTGCCTGTGCTTGCTGCCTGTGCTTGCTGTGCTGCCTGTGCTTGGTGCCTGTGCTTGCTGCCTGTGCTTGCTGTGCTGCCTGTGCTTGCTGCCTGTGATTACTGTGCTGCCTGTGCTTGGTGTGCTGCCGGTGCTTGCTGCCTGTGCTTGCTCTGCTGCCTGTGCTTGCTGTGCTGCTTGTGCTTGCTGCCTGTGCTTGCTGTGCTGCCTGTGCTTGCTGCCTGTGCTTGCTGTGCTGCCTGTGCTTGCTGCCTGTGCTGCCTGTGCTTGGTGTGCTGCCTGTACTTGCTGCCTGTGCTTGCTGTGCTGCCTGAGCTGCCTGTGCTTGCTGCCTGTGCTTACTGCCTGTGCTTGCTGTGCTGCCTGTGCTAGCTGCCTGTGCTCGCTGCCTGTGCTTGCTGTGCTGCCTGTGCTTGCTGCCTGTGCTTGGTGTGCTGCCTGTGCTTGCTGTGCTGCCTGTGCTTGCTGCCTGTGCTTGCTGCCTGTGCTTGCTGTGCTGCCTGTGCTTGCTGCCTGTGCTTGCTGTGCTGCCTGTGCTTGCTGCCTGTGCTTGCTGCCTGTGCTTGCTGTGCTGCCTGTGGTTGCTGCCTGTGCTTGCTGTGCTGCCTGTGCTTGCTGCCTGTGCTGCCTGTGCTTGGTGTGCTGCCTGTGCTTGCTGCCTGTGCTTGCTGTGCTGTCTGAGCTGCCCGTGCTTGCTGCCTGTGCTTACTGTGCTGCCTGTGCTTGCTGCCTGTGCTTACTGCCTGTGCTTGCTGTGCTGCCTGTGCTAGCTGCCTGTGCTCGCTGCCTGTGCTTGCTGTGCTGCCTGTGCTTGCTGCCTGTGCTTGCTGTGCTGCCTGTGCTTGCTGTGCTGCCTGTGCTTGCTGCCTGTGCTTGCTGCCTGTGCTTGCTGTGCTGCCTGTGCTTGCTGCCTGTGCTTGCTGTGCTGCCTGTGCTTGCTGCCTGTGCTTGCTCTGCTGCCTGTGCTTGCTGTGCTGCTTGTGCTTGCTGCCTGTGCTTGCTGTGCTGCCTGTGCTTGCTGCCTGTGCTTGCTGTGCTGCCTGTGCTTGCTGCCTGTGCTTGCTGTGCTGCCTGTGCTTGCTGCCTGTGCTTGCTGTGCTGCCTGTGCTTGCTGCCTGTGCTTGCTGTGCTGCTTGTGCTTGCTGCCTGTGCTTGCTGTGCTGCCTGTGCTTGCTGCCTGTGCTTGCTGTGCTGCCTGTGCTTGCTGCCTGTGCTTGCTGTGCTGCCTGTGCTTGCTGCCTGTGCTTGCTGTGCTGCCTGTGCTTGCTGCCTGTGCTTGCTGTGCTGCCTGTGCTTGCTGCCTGTGCTTGCTGTGCTGTCTATGCTTGCTACCTGTGCTTGCTGTGCTTGCTGTGCTGCCTGTGCTTGGTGGGCTGCCTGTGCTTGCTGCCTGTGCTTGCTGCCTGTGCTTGCTGTGCTGCCTGTGCTTGCTGCCTGTGCTTACTGTGCTGCCTGTGCTTGCTGCCTGTGCTTGCTGCCTGTGCTTGCTGTGCTGCCTGAGCTGCCTGTGCTGGCTGCCTGTGCTTACTTTGCTGCCTGTGCTTGCTGCCTGTGCTTGCTGTGCTGCCTGTGCTTGCTGCCTGTGCTGCCTGTGCTTGCTGCCTGTGCTTGCTGCCTGTGCTTGCTGCCTGTGCTTGCTGTGCTTGCTGCCTGTGTTTGCTGTGCTGCCTGTGCTTGCTCTGCTGCCTGTGCTTGCTGCCTGTGCTTGCTGTGCTGCCTGTGCTTGATGTGCTGCCTGTGCTTGCTGCCTGTGCTTGCTGTACTTGCTGTGCTGCCTGTGCTTGATGTGCTGCCTGTGCTTGCTGCCTGTGCTTGCTGTACTTGCTGTGCTGCCTGTGCTTGCTGCCTGTGCTTACTGTGCTGCCTGTGCTTGCTGCCTGTGCTTGCTGCCTGTGCTTGGTGTGCTGCCTGTGCTTGCTGCCTGTGCTTGCTGTGCTGCCTGTGCTTGCTGTGCTGCCTGTGCTTGCTGCCTGTGCTTGCTGTGCTGCCCGTGCTTGCTGCCTGTGCTTGCTGTGCTGCCTGTGCTTGCTGCCTGTGCTGCCTGTGCTTGCTGCCTGTGTTTGCTGTGCTGTCTGTGCTTGCTGTGCTGCCTGTGCTTGGTGGGCTGCCTGTGCTTGCTGCCTGTGCTTGCTGTGCTGCCTGTGCTGCCTGTGCTTGCTGCCTGTGCTTACTGTGCTGCCTGTGCTTGCTGCCTGTGCTTGCTGTGCTGCCTGAGCTGCCTGTGCTTGCTGCCTGTGCTTGCTGCCTGTGCTTGCTGTGCTGCCTGTGCTTGCTGCCTGTGCTTGCTGCCTGTGCTTGCTGCCTGTGCTTGCTGTGCTGCCTGTGCTTGCTGCCTGTGCTGCCTGTGCTTGTTGCCTGTGCTTGCTGTGCTGCCTGTGCTTGCTGCCTGTGTTTGCTGTGCTGCCTGTGCTTGCTCTGCTGCCTGTGCTTGCTGCCTGTGCTTGCTGTGCTGCCTGTGCTTGATGTGCTGCCTGTGCTTGCTGCCTGT
Organism: Priocnemis perturbator; assembly: GCA_963942575.1. NCBI lineage: Eukaryota > Metazoa > Arthropoda > Insecta > Hymenoptera > Pompilidae > Priocnemis > Priocnemis perturbator. Next base: position 513,398 of record CAWWDK010000157.1, read on the forward strand.
GCTTGCTGCCTGTGCTTGCTGTGCTGCCTGTGCTTGATGTGCTGCCTGTGCTTGCTGCCTGTGCTTGCTGTACTTGCTGTGCTGCCTGTGCTTGCTGCCTGTGCTTACTGTGCTGCCTGTGCTTGCTGCCTGTGCTTGCTGTGCTGCCTGTGCTTGCTGCCTGTGGTTGCTGTGCTGCCTGTGCTTGGTGTGCTGCCTGTGCTTGCTGTGCTGCCTGTGCTTGCTGCCTGTGCTGCCTGTGCCTGGTGTGCTGCCTGTGCTTGCTGCCTGTGCTTGCTGCCTGTGCTTGCTGTGCTGCCTGTGCTTGCTGCCTGTGCTTGCTGTGCTGCCTGTGCTTGCTGCCTGTGCTTGCTGTGCTGCCTGTGCTTGCTGTGCTGCCTGTGCTTGGTGTGCTGCCTGTGCTTGCTGCCTGTGCTTGCTGTGCTGCCTGAGCTGCCCGTGCTTGCTGCCTGTGCTTACTGTGCTGCCTGTGCTTGCTGCCTGTGCTTGCTGCCTGTGCTTACTGTGCTGCCTGTGCTTGCTGCCTGTGCTGCCTGTGCTTGCTGCCTGTGCTTCCTGTGCTGCCTGTGCTTGCTGCCTGTGTTTGCTGTGCTGCCTGTGCTGCCTGTGCTTGCTGCCTGTGCTTGCTGTGCTGCCTGAGCTGCCTGTGCTTGCTGCCTGTGCTTACTGTGCTGCCTGTGCCCGCTGCCTGTACTTGCTGCGCTGCCTGTGCTTGCTGCCTGTGCTTGCTGCATGTGCTTGCTGTGCTGCCTGTGCTTGCTGCCTGAGCTGCTTGCTGCCTGAGCTGCCTGTGCTTGCTGCCTGTGCTTGCTGTGCTGCCTGTGCTTGGTGCCTGTGCTTGCTGCCTGTGCTTGCTGTGCTGCCTGTGCTTGCTGCCTGTGATTACTGTGCTGCCTGTGCTTAGTGTGCTGCCGGTGCTTGCTGCCTGTGCTTGCTCTGCTGCCTGTGCTTGCTGCCTGTGCTTGCTGCCTGTGCTTGCTGTGCTGCTTGTGCTTGCTGCCTGTGCTTGCTGTGCTGCCTGTGCTTGCTGCCTGTGCTTGCTGTGCTGTCTGTGCTTGCTGCCTGTGCTTGCTGTGCTGCCTGTGCTTGCTGCCTGTGCTTGCTGTGCTGCCTGTGCTTGCTGCCTGTGCTTGCTCTGCTGCCTGTGCTTGCTGCCTGTGCTTGATGTGCTGCCTGTGCTTGCTGCCTGTGCTTGCTGTACTTGCTGTGCTGCCTGTGCTTACTGTGCTGCCTGTGCTTGCTGCCTGTGCTTGCTGCCTGTGCTTGCTGCCTGTGATTACTGTGCTGCCTGTGCTTGGTGTGCTGCCGGTGCTTGCTGCCTGTGCTTGCTGCCTGTGCTTGGTGTGCTGCCTGTGCTTGCTGCCTGTGATTACTGTGCTGCCTGTGCTTGGTGTGCTGCCGGTGCTTATTGCCTGTGCTTGCTCTGCTGCCTGTGCTTGCTGCCTGTGCTTGCTGTGCTGCCTGTGCTTGCTGCCTGTGCTTGCTGTGCTGCCTGTGCTTGCTGCCTGTGCTTGCTGTGCTGACTGTGCTTGCTGCCTGTGCTGCCTGTGCTTGCTGCCTGTGCTTGCTGTGCTGTCTGTGCTTGCTACCTGTGCTTGCTGTGCTTTCTGTGCTGCCTGTGCTTGGTGGGCTGCCTGTGCTTGCTGCCTGTGCTTGCTGTGCTGCCTGTGCTGCCTGTGCTTGCTGCCTGTGCTTACTGTGCTGCCTGTGCTTGCTGCCTGTGCTTGCTGTGCTGCCTGTGCTTGCTGCCTGTGCTTGCTGTGCTGCCTGAGCTGCCTGTGCTTGCTGCCTGTGCTTGCTGCCTGTGCTTGCTGCCTGTGCTTGCTGCCTCTGCTTGCTGCCTGTGCTTGCTGCCTGTGCTTGCTGTGCTGCCTGTGCTTGCTGCCTGTGCTTGCTGTGCTGCCTGTGCTTGCTGCCTGTGCTTGCTGTGCTGCCTGTGCTTGCTGCCTGTGCTTGCTGCCTGTGCTTGCTGTGCTGCCTGTGCTGCCTGTGCTTGCTGCCTTTGCTTGCTGTGCTGCCTGTGCTTGCTGTGATGTCTGTGCTTGCTGCCTGTGCTTGCTGGGCTGCCTGTGCTTGCTGTGCTGCCTGTGCTTGCTGTGCTGCCTGTGCTTGCTGCCTGTGCTTGCTGTGCTGCCTGTGCTTGCTGCCTGTGCTTGCTGTGCTGCCTGTGCTTGCTGCCTGTGCTTGCTGTGCTGCCTGTGCTTGGTGCCTGTGCTTGCTGCCTGTGCTTGCTGTGCTGCCTGTGCTTGCTGCCTGTGCTTGCTGTGCTGTCTGTGCTGCCTGTGCTTGCTGCCTGTGCTTGCTGTGCTGCCTGTGCTTGCTGCCTGTGATTACTGTGCTGCCTGTGCTTGGTGTGCTGCCGGTGCTTGCTGCCTGTGCTTGCTGCCTGTGCTTGCTGCCTGTGCTTGCTGTGCTGCCTGTGCTTGCTGCCTGTGCTTGCTGTGCTGCCTGTGCTTGCTGCCTGTGCTTGCTGCCTGTGCTTGCTGTGCTGCCTGTGCTTGCTGCCTGTGCTTGCTGTGCTGCCTGTGCTTGCTGCCTGTGCTTGCTGTGCTGTCTGTGCTTGCTACCTGTGCTTGCTGTGCTTGCTGTGCTGCCTGTGCTTGGTGGGCTGCCTGTGCTTGCTGCCTGTGCTTGCTGCCTGTGCTTGCTGCCTGTGCTTGCTGTGCTGCCTGTGCTTGCTGCCTGTGCTTGCTGCCTGTGCTTGCTGTGCTGCCTGTGCTTGCTGCCTGTGCTTGCTGCCTGTGCTTGCTGCCTGTGCTTGCTGTGCTGCCTGAGCTGCCTGTGCTTGCTGCCTGTGCTTACTGTGCTGCCTGTGCTTGCTGCCTGTGCTTGCTGTGCTGCCTGTGCTTGCTGCCTGTGCTTGCTGTGCTGCCTGTGCTTGCTGCCTGTGCTTGCTGTGCTGCCTGTGCTTGCTGCCTGTGCTGCCAGTGCTTGCTGCCTGTGCTTGCTGCCTGTGCTTGCTGTGCTGCCTGTGCTTGCTGCCTGTGTTTGCTGTGCTGCCTGTGCTTGCTCTGCTGCCTGTGCTTGCTGCCTGTGCTTGCTGTGCTGCCTGTGCTTGATGTGCTGCCTGTGCTTGCTGCCTGTGCTTGCTGTACTTGCTGTGCTGCCTGTGCTTGCTGCCTGTGCTTACTGTGCTGCCTGTGCTTGCTGCCTGTGCTTGCTGCCTGTGCTTGGTGTGCTGCCTGTGCTTGCTGCCTGTGATTACTGTGCTGCCTGTGCTTGGTGTGCTGCCGGTGCTTGCTGCCTGTGCTTGCTCTGCTGCCTGTGCTTGCTGCCTGTGCTTGCTGTGCTGCCTGTGCTTGCTGCCTGTGCTTGCTGTGCTGCCTGTGCTTGCTGCCTGTGCTTGCTGTGCTGCCTGTGCTTGCTGCCAGTGCTGCCTGTGCTTGCTGCCTGTGCTTGCTGTCTGTGCTTGCTACCTGTGCTTGCTGTGCTTGCTGTGCTGCCTGTGCTTGGTGGGCTGCCTGTGCTTGCTGCCTGTGCTTGCTGTGCTGCCTGTGCTGCCTGTGCTTGCTGCCTGTGCTTACTGTGCTGCCTGTGCTTGCTGCCTGTGCTTGCTGTGCTGCCTGTGCTTGCTGCCTGTGCTTGCTGTGCTGCCTGTGCTTGCTGCCTGTGCTTGCTGTGCTGTCTGTGCTTGCTACCTGTGCTTGCTGTGCTTGCTGCCTGTGCTTGCTCTGCTGCCTGTGCTTGCTCTGCTGCCTGTGCTTGCTGCCTGTGCTTGATGGGCTGCCTGTGCTTGCTGCCTGTGCTTGCTGTACTTGCTGTGCTGCCTGTGCTTACTGTGCTGCCTGTGCTTGCTGCCTGTGCTTGCTGCCTGTGCTTGCTGCCTGTGATTACTGTGCTGCCTGTGCTTGGTGTGCTGCCGGTGCTTGCTGCCTGTGCTTGCTGCCTGTGCTTGGTGTGCTGCCTGTGCTTGCTGCCTGTGATTACTGTGCTGCCTGTGCTTGGTGTGCTGCCGGTGCTTGCTGCCTGTGCTTGCTCTGCTGCCTGTGCTTGCTGCCTGTGCTTGCTGTGCTGCCTGTGCTTGCTGCCTGTGCTTGCTGTGCTGCCTGTGCTTGCTGCCTGTGCTTGCTGTGCTGACTGTGCTTGCTGCCTGTGCTGCCTGTGCTTGCTGCCTGTGCTTGCTGTGCTGTCTGTGCTTGCTACCTGTGCTTGCTGTGCTGCCTGTGCTTGGTGGGCTGCCTGTGCTTGCTGCCTGTGCTTGCTGTGCTGCCTGTGCTGCCTGTGCTTGCTGCCTGTGCTTGCTGCCTGTGCTTGCTGCCTGTGCTTGCTGCCTGTGCTTGCTGCCTGTGCTTGCTGTGCTGCCTCAGCTGCCTGTGCTTGCTGCCTATGCTTGCTGCCTGTGCTTGCTCTGCTGCCTGTGCTTGCTGCCTGTGCTTGCTGCCTGTGCTTGCTGTGCTGCCTGTGCTTGCTGCCTGTGCTTGCTGTGCTGCCTGTGCTTGCTGCCTGTGCTTGCTGTGCTGCCTGTGCTTGCTGCCTGTGCTTGCTGCCTGTGCTTGCTGTGCTGCCTGTGCTGCCTGTGCTTGCTGTGCTGCCTGTGCTTGCTGCCTGTGCTTGCTGTGCTGCCTGTGCTTGCTGTGATGTCTGTGCTTGCTGCCTGTGCTTGCTGGGCTGCCTGTGCTTGCTGTGCTGCCTGTTCTTGCTGCCTGTGCTTGCTGTACTTGCTATGCTGCCTGTACTTGCTGTGCTGCCTGTGCTGCCTGTGCTTGCTGCCTGTGCTTGCTGCCTGTGCTTGCTGTGCTGCCTGTGCTTGCTGCCTGTGCTTGCTGCCTGTGCTCGCTGTGCTGCCTGAAATGCCTGTGCTTGGTGTGCTGCCTGTGCTTGCTGCCTGTGCTTGCTGTGCTGCCTGAGCTACCTGTGCTTGCTGCCTGTGCTTGCTGTGCTTGCTGTGCTGCCTGTTAGCGATGCATTTGATTTCGCCCATAACACGCGGTAATACGACAGTGGCACACGAGAATGCGTTGCTGTGTCACCTGTTTTTGGAGGCGCCGAGAGTCGCGGATCATATGTTTACCTCGGCGGCCGGTGCATTGACCTGCGTCTCAGTAAGAGTAAACATTGTAAACAAATGCGAGAGTGAATCTAGCCGAAGATCGAAGCAGGCTTTGCCTGTTGGAAAGAGGACGGAGCTTGACCCCTCTGCACTTCTCCCAGAATCGCTAAAACGAACACATCTCGTCGAGCTATTTTGCGGGTTTCTAACATGCCTGTGCTTGCTGTGTTGCCTGTGCTTGCTGCCTGAGCTGCCTGTGCTTGCTGCCTGTGCTTGCTGTGCTGCCTGTGCTTGGTGCCTGTGCTTGCTGCCTGTGCTTGCTGTGCTGCCTGTGCTTGCTGCCTGTGATTACTGTGCTGCCTGTGCTTGGTGTGCTGCCTGTGCTTGCTGCCTGTGCTTGCTGTGCTGCCTGTGCTTGCTGTGCTGCCTGTGCTTGCTGCCTGTGCTTGCTGTGCTGCCTGTGCTTGCTGCCTGTGCTTGCTGTGCTGCCTGTGCTTGCTGCCTGTGCTTGCTGTGCTGTCTGTGCTTGCTACCTGTAATTGCTGTGCTTGCTGTGCTGCCTGTGCTTGGTGGGCTGCCTGTGCTTGCTGCCTGTGCTTGCTGCCTGTGCTTGCTGTGCTGTCTGTGCTGCCTGTGCTTGCTGCCTGTGCTTGCTGTGCTGCCTGTGCTTGCTGCCTGTGATTACTGTGCTGCCTGTGCTTGGTGTGCTGCCGGTGCTTGCTGCCTGTGCTTGCTGCCTGTGCTTGCTGCCTGTGCTTGCTGTGCTGCTTGTGCTTGCTGCCTGTGCTTGCTGTGCTGCCTGTGCTTGCTGCCTGTGCTTGCTGTGCTGCCTGTGCTTGCTGCCTGTGCTTGCTGTGCTGCCTGTGCTTGCTGCCTGTGCTTGCTGCCTGTGCTTGCTGTGCTGTCTGTGCTTGCTACCTGTGCTTGCTGTGCTTGCTGTGCTGCCTGTGCTTGGTGGGCTGCCTGTGCTTGCTGCCTGTGCTTGCTGCCTGTGCTTGCTGCCTGTGCTTGCTGCCTGTGCTTGCTGTGCTGCCTGTGCTTGCTGCCTGTGCTTGCTGTGCTGCCTGTGCTTGCTGCCTGTGCTTGCTGCCTGTGCTTGCTGCCTGTGCTTGCTGTGCTGCCTGAGCTGCCTGTGCTTGCTGCCTGTGCTTACTGTGCTGCCTGTGCTTGCTGCCTGTGCTTGCTGTGCTGCCTGTGCTTGCTGCCTGTGCTTGCTGCCTGTGTTTGCTGTGCTGCCTGTGCTTGCTCTGCTGCCTGTGCTTGCTGCCTGTGCTTGCTGTGCTGCCTGTGCTTGATGTGCTGCCTGTGCTTGCTGCCTGTGCTTGCTGTACTTGCTGTGCTGCCTGTGCTTGCTGCCTGTGCTTACTGTGCTGCCTGTGCTTGCTGCCTGTGCTTGCTGCCTGTGCTTGGTGTGCTGCCTGTGCTTGCTGCCTGTGATTACTGTGCTGCCTGTGCTTGGTGTGCTGCCGGTGCTTGCTGCCTGTGCTTGCTCTGCTGCCTGTGCTTGCTGCCTGTGCTTGCTGTGCTGCCTGTGCTTGCTGCCTGTGCTTGCTGTGCTGTCTGTGCTTGCTACCTGTGCTTGCTGTGCTTGCTGTGCTGCCTGTGCTTGGTGGGCTGCCTGTGCTTGCTGCCTGTGCTTGCTGCCTGTGCTTGCTGTGCTGCCTGTGCTTGCTGCCTGTGCTTACTGTGCTGCCTGTGCTTGCTGCCTGTGCTTGCTGTGCTGCCTGAGCTGCCTGTGCTTGCTGCCTGTGCTTGCTGCCTGTGCTTGCTGTGCTGCCTGTGCTTGCTGCCTGTGCTTGCTGCCTGTGCTTGCTGCCTGTGCTGCCTGTGCTTGTTGCCTGTGCTTGCTGTGCTGCCTGTGCTTGCTGCCTGTGTTTGCTGTGCTGCCTGTGCTTGCTCTGCTGCCTGTGCTTGCTGCCTGTGCTTGCTGTGCTGCCTGTGCTTGATGTGCTGCCTGTGCTTGCTGCCTGTGCTGCCTGTGCTTGGTGTGCTGCCTGTGCTTGCTGCCTGTGCTTGCTGTGCTGCCTGAGCTGCCCGTGCTTGCTGCCTGTGCTTACTGTGCTGCCTGTGCTTGCTGCCTGTGCTTGCTGCCTGTGCTTACTGTGCTGCCTGTGCTTGCTGCCTGTGCTTCCTGTGCTGCCTGTGCTTGCTGCCTGTGTTTGCTGTGCTGCCTGTGCTGCCTGTGCTTGCTGCCTGTGCTGCCTGTGCTTGCTGCCTGTGCTTGCTGTGCTGCCTGAGCTGCCTGTGCTTGCTGCCTGTGCTTACTGTGCTGCCTGTGCCCGCTGCCTGTACTTGCTGCGCTGCCTGTGCTTGCTGCCTGTGCTTGCTGCATGTGCTTGCTGTGCTGCCTGTGCTTGCTGCCTGAGCTGCCTGTGCTTGCTGCCTGTGCTTGCTGTGCTGCCTGTGCTTGGTGCCTGTGCTTGCTGCCTGTGCTTGCTGTGCTGCCTGTGCTTGCTGCCTGTGATTACTGTGCTGCCTGTGCTTGCTGCCTGTGCTGCCTGTGCTTGCTGCCTGTGCTTCCTGTGCTGCCTGTGCTTGCTGCCTGTGTTTGCTGTGCTGCCTGTGCTTGCTGCCTGTGCTTGCTGCCTGTGCTTGCTGTGCTGCCTGTGCTTGCTGCCTGTGCTTGCTGTGCTGCCTGTGCTTGCTGCCTGTGCTTGCTGTGCTGTCTGTGCTTGCTGCCTGTGCTTGCTGTACTTGCTGTGCTGCCTGTGCTTGCTGCCTGTGCTTACTGTGCTGCCTGTGCTTGCTGCCTGTGCTTGCTGCCTGTGCTTGGTGTGCTGCCTGTGCTTGCTGCCTGTGATTACTGTGCTGCCTGTGCTTGGTGTGCTGCCGGTGCTTGCTGCCTGTGCTTGCTCTGCTGCCTGTGCTTGCTGCCTGTGCTTGCTGTGCTGCCTGTGCTTGCTGCCTGTGCTTGCTGTGCTGCCTGTGCTTGCTGCCTGTGCTTGCTGTGCTGCCTGTGCTTGCTGCCTGTGCTGCCTGTGCTTGCTGCCTGTGCTTGCTGTCTGTGCTTGCTACCTGTGCTTGCTGTGCTTGCTGTGCTGCCTGTGCTTGGTGGGCTGCCTGTGCTTGCTGCCTGTGCTTGCTGTGCTGCCTTTGCTGCCTGTGCTTGCTGCCTGTGCTTGCTGCCTGTGCTTGCTGTGCTGCCTGTGCTTGCTGCCTGTGCTTGCTGTGCTGCCTGTGCTTGCTGCCTGTGCTTGCTGTGCTGTCTGTGCTTGCTACCTGTGCTTGCTGTGCTTGCTGTGCTTGCTGTGCTGCCTGTGCTTGGTGGGCTGCCTGTGCTTGCTGCCTGTGCTTGCGCCTGTGCTTGCTGTGCTGCCTGTGCTTGCTGCCTGTGCTTACTGTGCTGCCTGTGCTTGCTGCCTGTGCTTGCTGCCTGTGCTTGCTGCCTGTGCTTGCTGTGCTGCCTGAGCTGCCTGTGCTTGCTGCCTGTGCTTGCTGCCTGTGCTTGCTGTGCTGCCTGTGCTTGCTGCCTGTGCTTGCTGCCTGTGCTTGCTGCCTGTGCTTGCTGTGCTGCCTGTGCTTGCTGCCTGTGCTGCCTGTGCTTGCTGTGCTGCCTGTGCTGGCTGCCTGTGCTTGCTGTGCTGCCTGTGCTTGCTGCCTGTGCTTGCTGTGCTGTCTGTGCTTGCTACCTGTGCTTGCTGTGCTTGCTGTGCTGCCTGTGCTTGGTGGGCTGCCTGTGCTTGCTGCCTGTGCTTGCGCCTGTGCTTGCTGTGCTGCCTGTGCTTGCTGCCTGTGCTTGCTGCCTGTGCTTGCTGTGCTGCCTGAGCTGCCTGTGCTTGCTGCCTGTGCTTGCTGCCTGTGCTTGCTGTGCTGCCTGTGCTTGCTGCCTGTGCTTGCTGCCTGTGCTTGCTGCCTGTGCTTGCTGCCTGTGCTTGCTGTGCTGCCTGTGCTTGCTGTCTGTGCTGCCTGTGCTTGTTGCCTGTGCCTGCTGTGCTGCCTGTGCTTGCTGCCTGTGTTTGCTGTGCTGCCTGTGCTTGCTCTGCTGCCTGTGCTTGCTGCCTGTGCTTGCTGTGCTGCCTGTGCTTGATGTGCTGCCTGTGCTTGCTGCCTGTGCTTGCTGTACTTGCTGTGCTGCCTGTGCTTGCTGCCTGTGCTTACTGTGCTGCCTGTGCTTGCTGCCTGTGCTTGCTGTGCTGCCTGTGCTTGCTGCCTGTGGTTGCTGTGCTGCCTGTGCTTGGTGTGCTGCCTGTGCTTGCTGTGCTGCCTGTGCTTGCTGCCTGTGCTTGCTGCCTGTGCTTGCTGTGCTGCCTGTGCTAGCTTCCTGTGCTCGCTGTGCTGCCTGAGATGCTTGTGCTTGCTGCCTGTGCTTGCTGTGCTGCCTGTGCTTGCTGCCTGTGCTGCCTGTGCTTGGTGTGCTGCCTGTACTTGCTGCCTGTGCTTGCTGTGCTGCCTGAGCTGCCTGTGCTTGCTGCCTGTGCTTACTGCCTGTGCTTGCTGTGCTGCCTGTGCTTGCTGTGCTACCTGTGCTGTGCTGCCTGTGCTTGCTGTGCTGCCTGTGTTTGCTGTGCTGCCGGTGCTTGCTGCCTGTGCTTGCTGCCTGTGCTTGCTGTGCTGCCTGTGCTGTGCTGCCTGTGCTTGCTGTGCTGCCTGTGTTTGCTGTGCTGCCGGTGCTTGCTGCCTGTGCTTGCTGTGCTGCCTGTGCTTGCTGTGCTGCCTGTGCTTGCTGTGCTGCCTGTGTTTGCTGTGCTGCCGGTGCTTGCTGCCTGTGCTTGCTGTGCTGCCTGTGCTTGCTGTGCTGCCTGTGTTTGCTGCCTGTGCTTGCTGTGCTGCCTGTGCTTGCTGCCTGTGCTTGCTGTGCTGCCTGTGCTTGCTGCCTGTGCTTGCTGTGCTGCCTGTGTTTGCTGTGCTGCCTGTGCTTGCTGCCTGTGCTTGCTGCCTGTGCTTGCTGTAGTTGCTATGCTGCCCGTGCTTGCTGTGCTGCCTGAGCTTGCTGTGCTTGCTGTGCTGCCTGTGCTTGCTGTGCTGCCTGTGCTTGCTGCCTGTGCTTGCTGTGCTGCCTGTGCTGCCTGTGTTTGCTGTGCTGCCTGTGCTTGCTGCCTGTGTTTGCTGTGCTGCCTGAGTTTGCTGTGCTGCCTGTGCTTGCTGCCTGTGCTGCCTGTGCTTGCTGTGCTGCCTGTGTTTGCTGTGCTGCCTGTGCTTGCTGCCTGTGCTTGCTGCCTGTGCTTGCTGTAGTTGCTATGCTGCCCGTGCTTGCTGTGCTGCCTGTGCTTGCTGGCTGTGCTTGCTGTGCTGCCTGTGCTTGCTGTGCTGCCTGTGCTGCCTGTGCTTGCTGTGCTGCCTGTGCTTGCTGCCTGTGCTGCCTGTGCTTGCTGTGCTGCCTGTGCTGTGCTGCCTGTGCTTGCTGTGCTGCCTGTGCTTGCTTCCTGTGCTTGCTGTGCTGCCTGTGCTGTGCTGTGCTGCCTGTGCTTGCTGCCTGTGCTTGCTGTACTTGCTATGCTGCCTGTGTTTGCTGTGCTGCCTGTTTTTGCTGCCTGTGCTTGCTGTGCTGCCTGTGCTGTGCTGCCTGTGCTTGCTGTGCTGTCTGTGTTTGCTGTGCTGCCTGTGCTTGCTGCCTGTGCTTGCTGCCTGTGCTTGCTGTGCTGCCTGTGCTGTGCTGCCTGTGCTGTGCTGCCTGTGCTTGCTGTGCTGCCTGTGCTTGCTGCCTGTGCTTGCTGCCTGTGCTTGCTGTGCTGCCTGTGTTTGCTGTGCTGCCTGTGCTTGCTGCCTGTGCTTGCTGCCTGTGCTTGCTGTAGTTGCTATGCTGCCCGTGCTTGCTGTGCTACCTGAGCTTGCTGTGCTTGCTGTGCTGCCTGTGCTTGCTGCCTGTGCTTGCTGTGCTGCCTGTGCTGCCTGTGTTTGCTGTGCTGCCTGTGCTTGCTGCCTGTGCTTGCTGTGCTGCCTGAGTTTGCTGTGCTGCCTGTGCTTGCTGCCTGTGCTGCCTGTGCTTGCTGTGCTGCCTGTGTTTGCTGTGCTGCCTGTGCTTGCTGCCTGTGCTTGCTGTAGTTGCTATGCTGCCCGTGCTTGCTGTGCTGCCTGTGCTTGCTGGCTGTGCTGCCTGTGCTTGCTGTGCTGCCTGTGCTGCCTGTGCTTGCTGTGCTGCCTGTGCTTGCTGCCTGTGCTGCCTGTGCTTGCTGTGCTGCCTGTGCTGTGCTGCCTGTGCTTGCTGTGCTGCCTGTGCTTGCTTCCTGTGCTTGCTGTGCTGCCTGTGCTGTGCTGTGCTGCCTGTGCTTGCTGCCTGTGCTTGCTGTACTTGCTATGCTGCCTGTGCTTGCTTTGCTGCCTGTGCTTGCTGTGCTGCCTGTGCTGCCTGTGCTTGCTGCCTGTGCTTGCTGTGGTGCCTGTGTTTGCTGTGCTGCCTGTGCTTGATGTGCTGCCTGTGTTTGCTGTGCTGCCTGTTTTTGCTGCCTGTGCTTGCTGTGCTGCCTGTGCTGTGCTGCCTGTGCTTGCTGTGCTGTCTGTGTTTGCTGTGCTGCCTGTGCTTGCTGCCTGTGCTTGCTGCCTGTGCTTGCTGCATGTGCTTGCTGTACTTGCTATGGTGCCTGTGCTTGCTGTGCTGCCTGTGCTTGCTGCCTGTGCTTGCTGTGCTGCCTGTGCTTGCTGTGCTTGCTGTGCTTGCTGCCTGTGCTTGCTGTGCTGCCTGTGCTTGCTGTGCTGCCTGTGCTTGCTTCCTGTGCTTGCTGTGCTGCCTGTGCTGTGCTGTGCTGCCTGTGCTTGCTGCCTGTGCTTGCTGTACTTGCTATGCTGCCTGTGCTTGCTTTGCTGCCTGTGCTTGCTGTGCTGCCTGTGCTTGCTGTGCTGCCTGTGCTTGCTGCCTGTGCTTGCTGTGGTGCCTGTGTTTGCTGTGCTGCCTGTGCTTGCTGTGCTGCCTGTGTTTGCTGTGCTGCCTGTTTTTGCTGCCTGTGCTTGCTGTGCTGCCTGTGTTTGCTGTGCTGCCTGTTTTTGCTGCCTGTGCTTGCTGTGCTGCCTGTGCAGTGCTGCCTGTGCTTGCTGTGCTGCCTGTGTTTGCTGTGCTGCCTGTTTTTGCTGCCTGTGCTTGCTGTGCTGCCTGTGCTGTGCTGCCTGTGCTTGCTGTGCTGCCTGTGTTTGCTGTGCTGCCTGTGCTTGCTGCCTGTGCTTGCTGTGCTGCCTGTGATTGCTGCCTGTGCTTGCTGTGCTGCCTATGCTTGCTGCCTGTGCTGCCTGTGCTTGCTGCCTGTGCTTGCTGCCTGTGCTTGCTGCATGTGCTTGCTGTGCTTGCTGTGCTGCCTGTGCTTGCTGCCTGTGCTTGCTGTGCTGCCTGTGCTTGCTGCCTATGCTTGCTGTGCTGCCTGTGCTTGCTGCCTGTGCTTGCTGTGCTGCCTGTGCTTGCTGCCTGTGCTTGCTGTGCTGCCTGTGCTTGCTGCCTGTGCTTGCTGTGCTGCCTGTGCTTGCTGCCTGTGCTTGCTGTGCTGCCTGTGCTTGCTGCCTGTGCTTGCTGTGCAGACCTGTTAGCGATGCATTTGATTTCGCCCATAACACGCGGTAATTCGACAGTGGCATACGACAGTGCGTTGCTGTGTCACCTGTTTTTGGAGGCGCCGAGAGTCGCGGATCATATGTTTACCTCGGCGGCCGGTGAATTGACCTGCGTCTCAGTAAGAGTAAGCATTGTAAACAAATGCGAGAGTGAATCTCGCCGAAGATCGGAGCAGGCTTTGCCTGTTGGAAAGAGGACGGAGCTTGACCCCTCTGCACTTCCCCCAGAATCGCTAAAACGAACACATCTCGTCGAGCTATTTTGCGGGTTTCTAGCATGCCTGTGCTTGCTGCCTGTGCTTGCTGTGCTGCCTGTGCTTGCTGTCTGTGCTTGCTGTGTTGCCTGTGCTTGCTGTGCTGCCTGTGTTTGGTGCCTGTGCTTGCTGTGCTTGCTGCCTGTGCTTGCTGTGCTGCCTGTGCTTGCTGTGCTGCCTGTGCTTGCTGCCTGTGCTTGCTGTGCTGCCTGTGCTCGCTGTGCTGCCTGTGTTTGGTGCCTGTGCTTGCTGTGCTGCCTGTGCTTGCTGTGCTTTCTGCCTGTGCTTGCTGTGCTGCCTGTGCTTGCTGTGCTGCCTGTGCTCGCTGTGCTGCCTGTGCTTGCTGTGCTTGCTGCCTGTGCTTGCTGTGCTGCCTGTGCTTGCTGACTGTGCTTGCTGCCTGTGCTTGCTGTACTTGCTATGATGCCTGTGCTTGCTGTGCTGCCTGTGCTTGTTGCCTGTGCTTGCTGTGCTGCCTGTGCTTGCTGCCTGTACTTGCTGTGCTGCCTGTTAGCAATGCATTTGATTTCGCCCATAACACGCGGTAATTCGACAGTGGCACACGACAGTGCGTTGCTGTGTCACCTGTTTTTGGAGGCGCCGAGATTCGCGGATCATATGTTTACCTCGGCGGCCGGTGCATTGACCTGCGTCTCAGTAAAAGTAAGCATTGTAAACAAATGCGAGAGTGAATCTCGCCGAAGATCGGAGCAGGATTTGCCTGTTGGAAAGAGGACGGAGCTTGACCCCTCTGAACTTCCCCCAGAATCGCTAAAAAACGAACACATCTCGTCGAGCTATTTTGCGGGTTTCTAACATGCCTGTGCTTGCTGCCTGTGCTTACTGTGCTGCCTGTGCTTGCTGCCTGTGCTTGCTGTGTTGCCTGTGCTTGCTGCCTGTGCTTGCTGTGCTGCCTGTGCTTGCTCCCTGTGCTTGCTGTGCTGCCTTTGCTTGCTGCCTGTGCTTGCTGTGCTGCCTGTGCTTGCTGCCTGTGCTTGCTGTGCTTGCTGTGCTGCCTGTGCTTGCTGCCTGTGCTTGCTGTACTGCCTGTGCTTGCTGCCTGTGCTTGCTGTGCTGCCTGTGCTTGCTGCCTGTGCTTGCTGTGCTGCCTGTGCTGCCTGTGCTTGCTGCCTGTGCTTGCTGTGCTGCCTGTGCTTGCTGCCTATGCTTGCTGTGCTGCCTGTGCTTGCTGCCTGTGCTTGCTGTGCTGCCTGTGCTTGCTGCCTGTGCTTGCTGTGCTGCCTGTTCTTGCTGCCTGTGCTTGCTGTGCTGCCTGTGCTTGCTGCCTGTGCTTGCTGTGCTGCCTGTGCTTGCTGCCTGTGCTTGCTGTGCAGACCTGTTAGCGATGCATTTGATTTCGCCCATAACACGCGGTAATTCGACAGTGGCATACGACAGTGCGTTGCTGTGTCACCTGTTTTTGGAGGCGCCGAGAGTCGCGGATCATATGTTTACCTCGGCGGCCGGTGCATTGACCTGCGTCTCAGTAAGAGTAAGCATTGTAAACAAATGCGAGAGTGAATCTCGCCGAAGATCGGAGCAGGCTTTGCCTGTTGGAAAGAGGACGGAGCTTGACCCCTCTGCACTTCCCCCAGAATCGCTAAAACGAACACATATCGTCGAGCTATTTTGCGGGTTTCTAACATGCCTGTGCTTGCTGCCTGTGCTTGCTGTGCTGCCTGTGCTTGCTGCCTGTGCTTGCTGTGTTGCCTGTGCTTGCTGCCTGTGCTTGCTGTGCTGCCTGTGCTTGCTGCCTGTGCTTGCTGTGCTGCCTTTGCTTGCTGCCTGTGCTTGCTGTGCTGCCTGTGCTTGCTGCCTGTGCTTGCTGTGCTGCCTGTGCTCGCTGTGCTGCCTGTGCTGCCTCTGCTTGCTGCCTGTGCTTGCTGTGCTGCCTTTGCTTGCTGCCTGTGCTTGCTGTGCTGCCTGTGCTTGCTGCCTGTGCTTGCTGCCTGTGCTTGCTGTGCTGCCTGTGCTTGCTGTGCTGCCTGTGCTTGTTGCCTGTGCTTGCTGTGCTGCCTGTGCTCGCTGTGCTGCCTGTGCTGCCTGTGCTTGCTGCCTGTGCTTGCTGTGCTGCCTGTGCTTGCTGCCTGTGCTTGCTGCCTGTGCTTGCTGTGCTGCCTGTGTTTGCTGTGCTGCCTGTGCTGCCTGTGCTTGCTGCCTGTGCTTGCTGCCTGTGCTTGCTGTGCTGCCTGTGCTTGCTGCCTGTGCTTGCTGTGCTGCCTGTGCTTGCTGCGTGTGCTTGCTGTGCTGCCTGTGCTTGATGCCTGCTTGCTGTACTTGCTGTGCTGCCTGTGCTTGCTGTGCTGCCTGTGCTTGTTGCCTGTGCTTGCTGTGCTGCCTGTGCTTGCTGTGCTGCCTGTGCTTGCTGTGCTGCCTGTGCTGTGCTGCCTGTGCTGCCTGTGTTTGCTGTGCTGCCTGTGCTTGCTGTGCTGCCTGTGCAGTGCTGCCTGTGCTTGCTGTGCTGCCGGTGTTTGCTGTGCTGCCTGTTTTTGCTGCCTGTGCTTGCTGTGCTGCCTGTGCTGTGCTGCCTGTGCTTGCTGTGCTGCCTGTGTTTGCTGTGCTGCCTGTGCTTGCTGCCTGTGCTTGCTGCCTGTGCTTGCTGCATGTGCTTGCTGTGCTGCCTGTGCTTGCTGCCTGTGCTTGCTGTACTGCCTGTGCTTGCTGCCTGTGCTTGCTGTGCTGCCTGTGCTTGCTGCCTGTGCTTGCTATGCTGCCTGTGCTTGCTGCCTGTGCTTGCTGTGCTGCCTGTGCTTGCTGCCTATGCTTGCTGTGCTGCCTGTGCTTGCTGCCTGTGCTTGCTGTGCTGCCTGTGCTTGCTGCCTGTGCTTGCTGTGCTGCCTGTGCTGTGCTGCCTGTGCTTGCTGTGCTGCCTGTGCTTGCTGCCCGTGCTTGCTGTGCTGCCTGTGCTTGCTGCCTGTGCTTGCTGCCCGTGCTTGCTGTGCTGCCTGTGCTTGCTGCCTGTGCTTGCTGTGCTGCCTGTGCTTGCTGCCTGTGCTTGCTGTGCTGCCTGTGCTTGCTGCCTGTGCTTGCTGTGCTGCCTGTGCTTGCTGCCTGTGGTTGCTGTGCTGCCTGTGCTTGGTGTGCTGCCTGTGCTTACTGCCTGTGCTTGCTATGCTGCCTGTGCAAGCTGCCTGTGCTTGCTGTGCTGCCTGTGCTTGCTGCCTGTGCTTGCTGTGCTGCCTGTGCTTGCTGCCTGTGCTTGCTGTGCTGCCTGTGCTTGCTGCCTGTGCTTGCTGTGCTGCCTGTGCTTGCTTGCTGCCTGTGCTTGCTGTGCTGCCTGTGTTTGCTGTGCTGCCTGTTTTTGCTGCCTGTGCTTGCTGTGCTGCCTGTGCTGTGCTGCCTGTGCTTGCTGTGCTGCCTGTGTTTGCTGTGCTGCCTGTGCTTGCTGCCTGTGCTTGCTGTGCTGCCTGTGCTTGCTGCATGTGCTTGCTGTGCTGCCTGTGTTTGCTGTGCTGCCTATGCTTGCTGCCTGTGCTTGCTGTGCTGCCTGTGCTTGCTGCCTGTGCTTGCTGCCTGTGCTTGCTGCATGTGCTTGCTGTGCTGCCTGTGCTTGCTGCCTGTGCTTGCTGTACTGCCTGTGCTTGCTGCCTGCGCTTGCTGTGCTGCCTGTGCTTGCTGCCTGTGCTTGCTGTGCTGCCTGTGCTTGCTGCCTGTGCTTGCTGTGCTGCCTGTGCTTGCTGCCTATGCTTGCTGTGCTGCCTGTGCTTGCTGTGCTGCCTGTGCTTGCTGCCTGTGCTTGCTGTGCTGCCTGTGCTTGCTGCCTGTGCTTGCTGTGCTGCCTGTGCTTGCTGCCTGTGCTTGCTGTGCTGCCTGTGCTTGCTGCCTGTGCTTGCTGTGCAGACCTGTTAGCGATGCATTTGATTTCGCCCATAACACGCGGTAATTCGACAGTGGCATACGACAGTGCGTTGCTGTGTCACCTGTTTTTGGAGGCGCCGAGAGTCGCGGATCATATGTTTACCTCGGCGGCCGGTGCATTGACCTGCGTCTCAGTAAGAGTAAGCATTGTAAACAAATGCGAGAGTGAATCTCGCCGAAGATCGGAGCAGGCTTTGCCTGTTGGAAAGATGACGGAGCTTGACCCCTCTGCACTTCCCCCAGAATCGCTAAAACGAACACATCTCGTCGAGCTATTTTGCGGGTTTCTAACATGCCTGTGCTTGCTGCCTGTGCTTGCTGTGCTGCCTGTGCTTGCTGCCTGTGCTTGCTGTGTTGCCTGTGCTTGCTGCCTGTGCTTGCTGTGCTGCCTGTGCTTGCTGTGCTGCCCGTGCTTGCTGCCTGTGCTTGCTGTGCTGCCTTTGCTTGCTGCCTGTGCTTGCTGTGCTGCCTGTGCTCGCTGTGCTGCCTGTGCTGCCTCTGCTTGCTGCCTGTGCTTGCTGTGCTGCCTTTGCTTGCTGCCTGTGCTTGCTGTGCTGCCTGTGCTTGCTGCCTGTGCTTGCTGCCTGTGCTTGCTGTGCTGCCTGTGCTTGCTGCCTGTGCTTGCTGCCTGTGCTTGCTGTGCTGCCTGTGCTTGCTGCCTGTGCTTGCTGTACTGCCTGTGCTTGCTGCCTGTGCTTGCTGTGCTGCCTGTGCTTGCTGCCTGTGCTTGCTGTGCTGCCTGTGCTTGCTGCCTGTGCTTGCTGTGCTGCCTGTGCTTGCTGCCTATGCTTGCTGTGCTGCCTGTGCTTGCTGCCTGTGCTTGCTGTGCTGCCTGTGCTTGCTGCCTGTGCTTGCTGTGCTGCCTGTGCTTGCTGCCTGTGCTTGCTGTGCTGCCTGTGCTTGCTGCCTGTGCTTGCTGTGCTGCCTGTGCTTGCTGCCTGTGCTTGCTGTGCAGACCTGTTAGCGATGCATTTGATTTCGCCCATAACACGCGGTAATTCGACAGTGGCATACGACAGTGCGTTGCTGTGTCACCTGTTTTTGGAGGCGCCGAGAGTCGCGGATCATATGTTTACCTCGGCGGCCGGTGCATTGACCTGCGTCGCAGTAAGAGTAAGCATTGTAAACAAATGCGAGAGTGAATCTCGCCGAAGATCGGAGCAGGCTTTGCCTGTTGGAAAGAGGACGGAGCTTGATCCCTCTGCACTTCCCCCAGAATCGCTAAAACGAACACATCTCGTCGAGCTATTTTGCGGGTTTCTAACATGCCTGTGCTTGCTGCCTGTGCTTGCTGTGCTGCCTGTGCTTGCTGCCTGTGCTTGCTGTGTTGCCTGTGCTTGCTGTGTTGCCTGTGCTTGCTGCCTGTGCTTGCTGTGCTGCCTGTGCTTGCTGTGCTGCCTGTGCTTGCTGCCTGTGCTTGCTGTGCTGCCTTTGCTTGCTGCCTGTGCTTGCTGTGCTGCCTGTGCTTGCTGCCTGTGCTTGCTGTGCTGCCTGTGCTCGCTGTGCTGCCTGTGCTGCCTCTGCTTGCTGCCTGTGCTTGCTGTGCTGCCTTTGCTTGCTGCCTGTGCTTGCTGTGCTGCCTGTGCTTGCTGCCTGTGCTTGCTGCCTGTGCTTGCTGTGCTGCCTGTGCTTGCTGCCTGTGCTTGCTGCCTGTGCTTGCTGCCTGTGCTTGCTGTGCTGCCTGTGCTCGCTGTGCTGCCTGTGCAGCCTGTGCTTGCTGCCTGTGCTTGCTGTGCTGCCTGTGCTTGCTGCCTGTGCTTGCTGCCTGTGCTTGCTGTGCTGCCTGTGTTTGCTGTGCTGCCTGTGCTGCCTGTGCTTGCTGCCTGTGCTTGCTGTGCTGCCTGTGCTTGCTGCCTGTGCTTGCTGTGCTGCCTGTGCTTGCTGCCTGTGCTTGCTGTGCTGCCTGTGCTTGATGCCTGCTTGCTGTACTTGCTGTGCTGCCTGTGCTTGCTGTGCTGCCTGTGCTTGGTGTGCTGCCTGTGCTTGCTGTGCTGCCTGTTACCGATGCATTTGATTTCGCCCATAACACACGGTAATTCGACAGTGGCACACGACAGTCCGTTGCTGTGTCACCTGTTTTTGGAGGCCCCGAGAGTCGCGGATCATATGTTTACCTCGGCGGCCGGTGCATTGACCTGCGTCTCAGTAAGAGTAAGCATTGTAAAGAAATGCGAGAGTGAATCTCGCCGAAGATCGGAGCAGGCTTTGCCTGTTGGAAAGAGGACGGAGCTTGACCCCTCTGCACTTCCCCCAGAATCGCTAAAACGAACACATCTCGTCGAGCTATTTTGCGGGTTTCTAACATGCTTGTGCTTGCTGCCTGTGCTTGCTGTGCTGCCTGTGCTTGCTGTGCTGCCTGTGCTTGCTGCCTGTGCTTGCTGTGTTGCCTGTGCTTGCTGCCTGTGCTTGCTGTGCTGCCTGTGCTTGCTGCCTGTACTGCCTGTGCTTGCTGCGCTGCCTGTGCTTGGTGTGCTGCCTGTGCTTGCTGTGCTGCCTGTGCTTGCTGCCTGTGCTTGCTGTGCTGCCTGTGCTTGCTGCCTGTGCTTGGTGTGCTCCCTGTGCTTGGTGTGCTGCCTGTGCTTGTTGTGCTGCCTCTGCTTGCTGCCTGTGCTTGCTGTGCTGCCTGTGCGTTGCTGTGTCACCTGTTTTTGGAGGCGCCGAGAGACGCGGATCATATGTTCACCTCGGCGGCCGGTGCATTGACCTGCGTCTCGGTAAGAGTAAGCATTGTAAACAAATGTGAGAGTGAATCTCGCCGAACATCGGAGCAGGCTTTGCCTGTTGGAAAGAGGATGGAGCTTGACCCCTCTGCACTTCCCCCAGAATCGCTAAAACGAACACATCTCGTCGAGCTATTTTGCGCGTTTCTACATGCCTGTGCTTGCTGCCTGTGCTTGCTGCCTGTGCTTGCTGTGCTGCCTGTGCTTGCTGTGCTGCCTGTGCTTGCTGCCTGTGCTCGCTGTGCTGCCTGTGCTGCCTGTGCTTTCTGCCTGTGCTTGCTGTGCTGCCTGTGCTTGCTGCCTGTGCTTGCTGTGCTGCCTGTGTTTGCTGTGCTGCCTGTGCTTGCTGCCTGTGCTTGCTGCCTGTGCTTGCTCTGCTGCCTGTGCTGGCTGTGCTGCCTGTGCTTGCTGCCTGTGCTTGCTATGCTGCCTGTGCAAGCTGCCTGTGCTTGCTGTGCTGCCTGTGCTTGCTGTGCTGCCTGTGCATGCTGCCTGTGCTTGCTGTGCTGCCTGTGCTTGCTGTGCTGCCTGTGCTTGCTGCCTGTGCTTGCTGTGCTGCCTGTGCTTTGTGTGCTGCCTGTGCTTTGTGTGCTGCCTGTGCTTGCTGCCTGTGCTTGCTGTGCTGCCTGTGCTTGCTGCCTGTGCTTGCTGCCTGTGCTTGCTGTGCTGCCTGTGCTGTGCTGCCTGTGCTTGCTGTGCTGCCTGTGTTTGCTGTGATGCCTGTGCTTGCTGTGCTGCCTGTGCTTGCTGTGCTGCCTGTGTTTGCTGTGTTGCCTGTGCTTGCTGCCTGTGCTTGCTGTGCTGCCTGTGCTTGCTGCCTGTGCTTGCTGTGCTGCCTGTGCTTGCTGCCCGTGCTTGCTGTGCTGCCTGTGCTTGCTGCCTGTGCTTGCTGCCCGTGCTTGCTGTGCTGCCTGTGCTTGCTGCCTGTGCTTGCTGTGCTGCCTGTGCTTGCTGCCTGTGCTTGCTGTGCTGCCTGTTAGCGATGCATTTGATTTCGCCCATAACACGCGGTAATTCTACAGTGGCACACTACAGTGCGTTGCTGTGTCACCTGTTTGTGGAGGCGCCGAGAGTCGCGGATCATATGTTTACCTCGGCGGCCATTGCATTGACCTGCGTCTCAGTAAGAGTAAGCATTGTAAACAAATGCGAGTGTGAATCTGGCCGAAGATCGGAGCAGGCTTTGCCTGTTGGAAAGAGGACGGAGCTTGACCCCTCTGCACTTCACCCAGAATCCCTAAAACGAACACATCTCGTCGAGCTATTTTGCGGGTTTCTAACATGCTTGTGCTTGCTGCCTGTGCTTGCTGTGCTGCCTGTGCTTGCCGTGCTGCCTGTGCTTGCTGCCTGTGCTTGCTGTGTTGCCTGTGCTTGCTGCCTGTGCTTGCTGTGCTGCCTGTGCTTGCTGTGCTGCCTGTGCATGCTGCCTGTGCTTGCTGTGCTGCCTGTGCTTGCCGCCTGTGCTTGCTGTGCTGCCTGTGCTTTGTGTGCTGCCTGTGCTTTGTGTGCTGCCTGTGCTTGCTGCCTGTGCTTGCTGCCTGTGCTTGCTGTGCTGCCTGTGCTTGCTGCCTGTGCTTGCTGTGCTGCCTGTGCTTGCTGTGCTGCCTGTGCTGTGCTGCCTGTGCTGCCTGTGTTTGCTGTGCTGCCTGTGCTTGCTGTGCTGCCTGTGCAGTGCTGCCTGTGCTTGCTGTGCTGCCGGTGTTTGCTGTGCTGCCTGTTTTTGCTGCCTGTGCTTGCTGTGCTGCCTGTGCTGTGCTGCCTGTGCTTGCTGTGCTGCCTGTGTTTGCTGTGCTCCCTGTGCTTGCTGCGTGTGCTTGCTGTGCTGCCTGTGCTTGCTGCCTGTGCTTGCTGTGCTGCCTGTGTTTGCTGTGCTGCCTATGCTTGCTGCCTGTGCTTGCTGCCTGTGCTTGCTGCCTGTGCTTGCTGCATGTGCATGCTGTGCTGCCTGTGCTTGCTGCCTGTGCTTGCTGTACTGCCTGTGCTTGCTGCCTGTGCTTGCTGTGCTGCCTGTGCTTGCTGCCTGTGCTTGCTGTGCTGCCTGTGCTTGCTGCCTGTGCTTGCTGTGCTGCCTGTGCTTGCTGCCTGTGCTTGCTGCCCGTGCTTGCTGTGCTGCCTGTGCTTGCTGCCTGTGCTTGCTGTGCTGCCTGTGCTTGCTGCCTGTGCTTGCTGTGCTGCCTGTGCTTGCTGCCTGTGCTTGCTGTGCTGCCTGTGCTTGCTGCCTGTGGTTGCTGTGCTGCCTGTGCTTGGTGTGCTGCCTGTGCTTACTGCCTGTGCTTGCTGTGCTGCCTGTGCTTGCTGCCTGTGCTTGCTGCCTGTGCTTGCTGTGCTGCCTGTGCTTGCTGCCTGTGCTTGCTGTGCTGCCTGTGCTTGCTTGCTGCCTGTGCTTGCTGTGCTGCCTGTGTTTGCTGTGCTGCCTGTTTTTGCTGCCTGTGCTTGCTGTGCTGCCTGTGCTGTGCTGCCTGTGCTTGCTGTGCTGCCTGTGTTTGCTGTGCTGCCTGTGCTTGCTGCCTGTGCTTGCTGTGCTGCCTGTGCTTGCTGCATGTGCTTGCTGTGCTGCCTGGGTTTGCTGTGCTGCCTATGCTTGCTGCCTGTGCTTGCTGTGCTGCCTGTGCTTGCTGCCTGTGCTTGCTGCCTGTGCTTGCTGCATGTGCTTGCTGTGCTGCCTGTGCTTGCTGCCTGTGCTTGCTGTACTGCCTGTGCTTGCTGCCTGCGCTTGCTGTGCTGCCTGTGCTTGCTGCCTGTGCTTGCTGTGCTGCCTGTGCTTGCTGCCTGTGCTTGCTGTGCTGCCTGTGCTTGCTGCCTATGCTTGCTGTGCTGCCTGTGCTTGCTGCCTGTGCTTGCTGTGCTGCCTGTGCTTGCTGCCTGTGCTTGCTGTGCTGCCTGTGCTTGCTGCCTGTGCTTGCTGTGCTGCCTGTGCTTGCTGCCTGTGCTTGCTGTGCTGCCTGTGCTTGCTGCCTGTGCTTGCTGTGCAGACCTGTTAGCGATGCATTTGATTTCGCCCATAACACGCGGTAATTCGACAGTGGCATACGACAGTGCGTTGCTGTGTCACCTGTTTTTGGAGGCGCCGAGAGTCGCGGATCATATGTTTACCTCGGCGGCCGGTGCATTGACCTGCGTCTCAGTAAGAGTAAGCATTGTAAACAAATGCGAGAGTGAATCTCGCCGAAGATCGGAGCAGGCTTTGCCTGTTGGAAAGAGGACGGAGCTTGACCCCTCTGCACTTCCCCCAGAATCGCTAAAACGAACACATCTCGTCGAGCTATTTTGCGGGTTTCTAACATGCCTGTGCTTGCTGCCTGTGCTTGCTGTGCTGCCTGTGCTTGCTGCCTGTGCTTGCTGTGTTGCCTGTGCTTGCTGCCTGTGCTTGCTGTGCTGCCTGTGCTTGCTGTGCTGCCTGTGCTTGCTGCCTGTGCTTGCTGTGCTGCCTTTGCTTGCTGCCTGTGCTTGCTGTGCTGCCTGTGCTCGCTGTGCTGCCTGTGCTGCCTCTGCTTGCTGCCTGTGCTTGCTGTGCTGCCTTTGCTTGCTGCCTGTGCTTGCTGTGCTGCCTGTGCTTGCTGCCTGTGCTTGCTGCCTGTGCTTGCTGTGCTGCCTGTGCTTGCTGCCTGTGCTTGCTGTACTGCCTGTGCTTGCTGCCTGTGCTTGCTGTGCTGCCTGTGCTTGCTGCCTGTGCTTGCTGTGCTGCCTGTGCTTGCTGCCTGTGCTTGCTGTGCTGCCTGTGCTTGCTGCCTATGCTTGCTGTGCTGCCTGTGCTTGCTGCCTGTGCTTGCTGTGCTGCCTGTGCTTGCTGCCTGTGCTTGCTGTGCTGCCTGTGCTTGCTGCCTGTGCTTGCTGTGCTGCCTGTGCTTGCTGCCTGTGCTTGCTGTGCAGACCTGTTAGCGATGCATTTGATTTCGCCCATAACACGCGGTAATTCGACAGTGGCATACGACAGTGCGTTGCTGTGTCGCCTGTTTTTGGAGGCGCCGAGAGTCGCGTATCATATGTTTACCTCGGCGGCCGGTGCATTGACCTGCGTCGCAGTAAGAGTAAGCATTGTAAACAAATGCGAGAGTGAATCTCGCCGAAGATCGGAGCAGGCTTTGCCTGTTGGAAAGAGGACGGAGCTTGATCCCTCTGCACTTCCCCCAGAATCGCTAAAACGAACACATCTCGTCGAGCTATTTTGCGGGTTTCTAACATGCCTGTGCTTGCTGCCTGTGCTTGCTGTGCTGCCTGTGCTTGCTGCCTGTGCTTGCTGTGTTGCCTGTGCTTGCTGCCTGTGCTTGCTGTGCTGCCTGTGCTTGCTGTGCTGCCTGTGCTTGCTGCCTGTGCTTGCTGTGCTGCCTTTGCTTGCTGCCTGTGCTTGCTGTGCTGCCTGTGCTTGCTGCCTGTGCTTGCTGTGCTGCCTGTGCTCGCTGTGCTGCCTGTGCTGCCTCTGCTTGCTGCCTGTGCTTGCTGTGCTGCCTTTGCTTGCTGCCTGTGCTTGCTGTGCTGCCTGTGCTTGCTGCCTGTGCTTGCTGTGCTGCCTGTGCTTGCTGCCTGTGCTTGCTGCCTGTGCTTGCTGCCTGTGCTTGCTGTGCTGCCTGTGCTCGCTGTGCTGCCTGTGCAGCCTGTGCTTGCTGCCTGTGCTTGCTGTGCTGCCTGTGCTTGCTGCCTGTGCTTGCTGCCTGTGCTTGCTGTGCTGCCTGTGTTTGCTGTGCTGCCTGTGCTGCCTGTGCTTGCTGCCTGTGCTTGCTGTGCTGCCTGTGCTTGCTGCCTGTGCTTGCTGTGCTGCCTGTGCTTGCTGCCTGTGCTTGCTGTGCTGCCTGTGCTTGATGCCTGCTTGCTGTACTTGCTGTGCTGCCTGTGCTTGCTGTGCTGCCTGTGCTTGGTGTGCTGCCTGTGCTTGCTGTGCTGCCTGTTACCGATGCATTTGATTTCGCCCATAACACACGGTAATTCGACAGTGGCACACGACAGTCCGTTGCTGTGTCACCTGTTTTTGGAGGCCCCGAGAGTCGCGGATCATATGTTTACCTCGGCGGCCGGTGCATTGACCTGCGTCTCAGTAAGAGTAAGCATTGTAAAGAAATGCGAGAGTGAATCTCGCCGAAGATCGGAGCAGGCTTTGCCTGTTGGAAAGAGGGCGGAGCTTGACCCCTCTGCACTTCCCCCAGAATCGCTAAAACGAACACATCTCGTCGAGCTATTTTGCGGGTTTCTAACATGCTTGTGCTTGCTGCCTGTGCTTGCTGTGCTGCCTGTGCTTGCTGTGCTGCCTGTGCTTGCTGCCTGTGCTTGCTGTGTTGCCTGTGCTTGCTGCCTGTGCTTGCTGTGCTGCCTGTGCTTGCTGCCTGTACTGCCTGTGCTTGCTGCGCTGCCTGTGCTTGGTGTGCTGCCTGTGCTTGGTGTGCTCCCTGTGCTTGGTGTGCTGCCTGTGCTTGTGGTGCTGCCTCTGCTTGCTGCCTGTGCTTGCTGTGCTGCCTGTGCGTTGCTGTGTCACCTGTTTTTGGAGGCGCCGAGAGACGCGGATCATATGTTCACCTCGGCGGCCGGTGCATTGACCTGCGTCTCGGTAAGAGTAAGCATTGTAAACAAATGTGAGAGTGAATCTCGCCGAACATCGGAGCAGGCTTTGCCTGTTGGAAAGAGGATGGAGCTTGACCCCTCTGCACTTCCCCCAGAATCGCTAAAACGAGCACATCTCGTCGAGCTATTTTGCGGGTTTCTACATGCCTGTGCTTGCTGCCTGTGCTTGCTGCCTGTGCTTGCTGTGCTGCCTGTGCTTGCTGTGCTGCCTGTGCTTGCTGCCTGTGCTCGCTGTGCTGCCTGTGCTGCCTGTGCTTTCTGCCTGTGCTTGCTGTGCTGCCTGTGCTTGCTGCCTGTGCTTGCTGTGCTGCCTGTGTTTGCTGTGCTGCCTGTGCTTGCTGCCTGTGCTTGCTGCCTGTGCTTGCTCTGCTGCCTGTGCTGGCTGTGCTGCCTGTGCTTGCTGCCTGTGCTTGCTATGCTGCCTGTGCAAGCTGCCTGTGCTTGCTGTGCTGCCTGTGCTTGCTGTGCTGCCTGTGCATGCTGCCTGTGCTTGCTGTGCTGCCTGTGCTTGCTGTGCTGCCTGTGCTTGCTGCCTGTGCTTGCTGTGCTGCCTGTGCTTTGTGTGCTGCCTGTGCTTTGTGTGCTGCCTGTGCTTGCTGCCTGTGCTTGCTGTGCTGCCTGTGCTTGCTGCCTGTGCTTGCTGCCTGTGCTTGCTGTGCTGCCTGTGCTTGCTGTGCTGCCTGTGCTGTGCTGCCTGTGCTTGCTGTGCTGCCTGTGTTTGCTGTGATGCCTGTGCTTGCTGTGCTGCCTGTGCTTGCTGCCTGTGCTTGCTGTGCTGCCTGTGTTTGCTGTGTTGCCTGTGCTTGCTGCCTGTGCTTGCTGTGCTGCCTGTGCTTGCTGCCTGTGCTTGCTGTGCTGCCTGTGCTTGCTGCCCGTGCTTGCTGTGCTGCCTGTGCTTGCTGCCTGTGCTTGCTGCCCGTGCTTGCTGTGCTGCCTGTGCTTGCTGCCTGTGCTTGCTGTGCTGCCTGTGCTTGCTGCCTGTGCTTGCTGTGCTGCCTGTTAGCGATGCATTTGATTTCGCCCATAACACGCGGTAATTCTACAGTGGCACACTACAGTGCGTTGCTGTGTCACCTGTTTTTGGAGGCGCCGAGAGTCGCGGATCATATGTTTACCTCGGCGGCCATTGCATTGACCTGCGTCTCAGTAAGAGTAAGCATTGTAAACAAATGCGAGTGTGAATCTGGCCGAAGATCGGAGCAGGCTTTGCCTGTTGGAAAGAGGACGGAGCTTGACCCCTCTGCACTTCACCCAGAATCCCTAAAACGAACACATCTCGTCGAGCTATTTTGCGGGTTTCTAACATCAGAAGTGGGATATAGTGAAATTTACGCGCCTTAGCTGCAGAGCTAATTCTTGATTTATTTTCGTTGATTTTATTGTGCTGTGGATTGTGTCGTGTTGTGTTTCTTTGTGTGCTTTTGTTGGTTTCCTCGTTTTATTTTTTTTTCCCTTTCGTTTTGTTCGGGACGTGATCGGGACACAAAAAAATGGAGAACTCGCGTGCTCCCCCGTCCTTGGAGGACATCATCCGCCAAGTGGTAGCCGAAAATGCAAGAGGCGTAATGCCGGCTACCCCGAAGATTATTAATGCAACGACACCTCCTCTTTTGGATATGGTGCCGCAATTCCGTGGTACCGAACTGAATGACGACGCTAATGCTTGGTGCAACGAAGTGGAACATATCACTCGTGATTCGACCCCGCAACAGCGGTTGAGTGCCGCCACCCATGCGCTTGCGGGTTCTGCTAAAGCATGGTACCAAGAATGGAAAGGGAGACCCCGAACGTGGGCAAAATTCAAGGAGGACTTGTGCGCCATTTTCGGTCCGCAGAAGAAACTCCACGAATGCTTGCTACGGGCGCTGACCTATAACAGCGACGACGCGACCACGTACGTGGAATATGCAAGGAAAAAAGTGGGCTATCTCGAGTAGGCGCGTGTAGCATTTCGACCCGATGAATTGGTGGAGATGACAATAAGCACAATCACAGATCAGAACGTGCGACAGGCCATGCTGTCCGCGAATTACGCGACGCCATCGGCGCTGATCACGGGCACGACCAATTTCGTAAAAGAAACGAAACGAAGGGAAAGATTTGCACGCGATGGCGGAGAACGCGCTCCGAACCGACAAGACGGCAGATGCTACCAATGCAATGAGCTGGGACATGAACGGGTGAATTGCCCGAAAAGGAGAAAATTATTACCGCAACGGGAAACTCCCAGCGTAACTAACTGCAATTTTTGCTAAAAGAGGGGCCATACCGAATCGCAATGTTGGGCGAAGCAGCGAACAGCCCAAAACCATCAAGGTTCGAAGAAACCCGATGCAAACGTGTGCTACTCAGTAGAACACAAACTGACACCAATACTATTGAGACAGATGATCGTACGACGCTGTTTGATCGACAATGGCGCAACATGTTCCCTCGTGAGAGAAAGTGTTGCCGACCGGGCAAACTGCAAAGTAAACGCGTACACGACGACAATACAAGGACTGTGTGAGTCTAGCACGACGACCGTCGGATGCACATCAGCATTAATTCAGACGGAGGATGTGTCCACTGAGTTGGATTTGTTTGTTGTCCCGGATACTGCAATACCGTACGAGGTCATCATCGGGAAGAATGTCCTGGTGCATGCCGATCTACGCATTGTGACGGAACCTGATGGGACGACGAGGCTTCAACGATGCGGACTTGTCACGGCTGAAAGGAACGAGGCTACAACGAAGGCACCGTGCTTCACACTCGACGTTGCGAACGATTCTCTTAGAGATCTTTTAAGAAAATTCGAGCGAATGTTGACCACTGGCAATCACGTGCGGTCCGTAAGTACGGCGGAACTCAAAATAATTACTCAGGAGAACAAGGTAATAAATTACCACCCTTACCGTCTGTCACTTTCGGAACGGGAGAAATTAAGGGGGATCATAGATGACCTCATAAGTAACGGCATAATACGCGAAAGCAACTCGCCGTTTGCAAGCCCCGTTATCTTAGTCAAAAAGAAAAATGGAGAGGACCGTCTGTGCGTGGATTTCGGGGCGTTAAATAGAATTACGGTTTGTTACGTCCTCGTTTTCGGCACCCTGCGTTCACCGGGTATACCAGGGATCGAGGACAGACGGAAGGAGTGATCGCACCGAAAAGAGGGTTGTTTGATCCGTCAGTGGAGTGGCTCACTGACGTATCGAGGAATGTAAGAAGGAAGTGTCCGAATGGCTACGGCTCTGGATGTGTGGGAGTGTGTGTGGTTGTGGATAGCCGATTCCGAAGGTTTTCCCATAACCGAGAGGGCGGTCGACCGGGGCAGTAAGCGCGGGGTGCAGGAAGCCAGAAGCTACCAGGTTACCTCGCTGCTAGTTGCTCCTATCACAGCGCTCGCGTCTGGTGCGGTGCGGGAGCTGCCGCAAGGGAGCCCGGAGGCTTCCACGCTCGCTGGCAGCTCGCCGATCGCTGGGATCCCTGGGTTAGAGGTAGAGGTGGTGGTGTTTGGTGTTGACGTGCAGGAAGGGCACGGTCGTGTGAATTAAATAATGTTCAGATGGTGGAAGTGGACTGGATGTTTTATCTCGAAGTACACTTAGCTGGTTTACAGTTGCCGAATTAACATGGGTCGTAGCCGAACTTGGTTGGTTGAAGAGCTTGATAACTTAGATTAACGAGTTGCCGAAAGTAAACTGTCGTGACTTAGTGACGTTAACTATGGAGCGGAGTATTGTGACTGACTGACTGACTGACTGTGGCCCATTTAAGTAGTGGGTTTTGCTGATGGTCGCCAGGTCCTTCGTGGAACTGGCACCCTAGTTTCCGTTTGGAAGTTGGCGTTCTCGGAACGATGTGTTGCCGCGGATCGCTAGTCAATCGTTGGGGTTAGCCTGTGAGCTGATTCGGCGTCAGCATTCTTATGTCTCTACTTACATCGCTATTGTCGTCGTTATGTCATTCCTTCGCGTGGCGCGGATTACGTCCCGGATGGGCGTCAGCGTTACGTGAAGGAATTTCAGTGGCGCGGTGCGCCGGCTCTTGTTTCGTTTATGTACGACTTACATCTAATTAAATAGATACGCGGTGCGATGAGCTCGTTGCGAGAATATAGTCGAATAAAAAAGCGGGTGGAGGACGTAGAACGTAACAGGTTCAAGACAGATACCCTTTACCACTAATCGACGATCAATTGGATCGTTTAGGAAAGGGTAGGGTATTTACTACGATAGACATGGCCGCGGGATTTCACCAAATACCCATTGCCGCCGATTCAATTTGTAAAACTGCCTTTGTTACCCCCGACGGGCATTATGAGTATATCTGTATGCCCTTCGGCCTTTGTAATGCGCCCGCTGTCTTTCAGAGAGCCATTAACGCGGCTCTAGGCAACCTAAGAAATAGCATCGCATTAGTCTATATGGACGATATTTTGATCCCATCGCAAACGGTCGACGAAGGGCTACAGAGTTTAGAGCGCGTGTTGGAGGTATTGGACAAGGCAGGATTCACGTTAAACATCGCAAAATGTAAATTTTTTGAAACTTCGATCAATTACCTGGGTCGAGAGATATCATCCGAAGGCATAAAGCCAGGCAAAGAAAAAGTTAAAGCCCTAGTAGAATCACCAGTTCCGAACAATATGAAGCAGATAAGACAATTTATTGGCCTAGCGAGTTATTTCCGGAAGTTTGTACCTGAATTCGCGGTGCGAACGGCGTGCTTGACCAAATTAACAAAACATTATGAGCCGTGGGTATGGGGTAAAGAACAGGAAGAAGCGCGATCGTACATCATAGACAAACTGAGTACACACCCTTTGCTCGTAATATTCGACCCAACGCGAGATACGGAGCTCCACACCGACGCTAGTTCCTTTGGATATGGTGCAATCCTCTTCCAAAGAGTGGAAAAGGAACTACGCGTGGTCGCATATATTAAACGTCGTACCAGCCCAGAGGAATCGCGCTATCATTCGTATGAACTAGAGACACTCGCGATTGTGAACGCACTGAAATACTTCCGCGTATATCTGCTTGGTATGCAGTTTAAAATTGTCACCGAATGTAATGCCATTAAGGCTAGGCAAAACAAAAAAGATTTATTACCACGCGTAGCTCGTTGGTGGATACTTCTACAAGACTTTTCCTTTGATCTTGAATATAGGAAAGGCAAATACGTAGAGCACGTGGATTATTTATGTAGAAATCCGTGTAAAAACTATCGCGTAAACGTAATTTGTGAGGGCTCCTGGCTAGAAATCGCGCAGAAAAATGATGAAGAAACGCAAAACATGATCGAGCGGGTAAAGTCGAACGAAACTGTTATTACGGATTTCGAGCTAAGAGACGGTATACTGTGTCGAAAAACACTCCGGGACACAGGCCGAGTGATCTACCGAAGTTTTGTCCCGAAGGGAAGCCGCCTTGGTTTGTTGCGTCTGTACCATGACGAAAACTGTCATGCAGGCTTTGAAAAAACATACGACCGCATCGCGAAAAAATACTGGTTCCCAAAAATGCTAAGATTTGTCCGTAAGTACATCGATCACTGCATTACTTGCGTAGTATGCAAACGACAGACCGGACCGAAACAAGGGAAATTGCACCCAATTGAAAAGAAGCCTTTCCCCTTCGACACGATACACAGAGACTGTGTCGGTCCATTTGAAAAAACGAAAGATGGATATGAACACCGCCGTATAGTTAGCAGACAACTATCACCGATTTTGCTTATTTTGGTCCCAATCGTTTACGATAGTTTGTAGGTCTTGCAAGCGCCGTCAGTGGCCGAAAGCAGAAGCTGACCAGATGCGGAACCTGGCGAAATATCTTTTACGTATCTCGTGTGCAACGGTCTCAATCGTTTACGAATAGTTTTCGCAAGCTGCTGTATCAATTTCGGAGTTTACGAAATCGTATTTTGGCCGTAATTAACAATTTCGGGAATGGGGTAATGTAGATCATGCGAGCGCCTCCAGTGGTCGAAAGCAAAAGCTGACCAGATGCGGAACTTGGCAAAATAATTTTGACGTATCTCGTGTGTAACGGTCTCAATCGTTTACGAATAGTTTTCGCAAGCTGCTGTATTGATTTCGGAGTTTACGAAATCGTATTTTGGCCGTAATTAACAATTTCGGGAATGGGGTAATGTAGATCTTGCGAGCGCCTCCAGTGGCCGAAAGGAGAAGCTGACCAGATGCAAACTCTAGCGAAATAATTTTGACGTATCTCGTGTGTAATGGTCTCAATCGTTTACGAATAGTTTTCGCAAGCTGCTGTATCGATTTCGGTGTTTACGAAATCGTATTTTGGCCGTAATTAACAATTTCGGGAATGGGGTAATGTAGATCTTGCGAGCGCCTCCAGTGGCCGAAAAGAGAACCTGACCAGATGCAAACTCTGGCGAAATAATTTTGACGTATCTTGTGTGTAACGGTCTCAATCATTTACGAATAGTTTTCGCAAGCTGCTGTATCGATTTCGGAGTTTACGAAATCGTAGTTTGCCTGTAATTAACAATTTTATAATCGGCTATCGTGCAGCGTTGATTTGCTCGCAAGCGCCGACGTTTCCCGAAGGGAGAAGCAGACCAGATACAGAAAGTGGCGAAATAACTTTGACGTATCTCGTGTGTAATGGTCTCAGTCGTTTACGAATAGTATACGCAGGCTGCTGTATCGATTTCGGAGTTTACGAAATCATAATTTGCCGTGATTAACAATTTCAGAATCGGCTATTGTGCAGTGTTGATTTGCTCACAAGCGCCTCCGTTGGCCGAAGGGAGAAGCTGATCAGATCTATACCCTGACCAAGAAGTTTTGACTTTTGACGTATCTCACGTCTTCCATCGACAAGTAGTACAAGAAAAATATTGTATCGTGGAATTGAGCAATGGGTTGCAAGTGATTCCAACCTGTTGGTTAAATGGCAACAAAAGTGTAAGCAAATGGCCAGGCCACGTCAAGTCGCTGAACAAATGAGAGAAATTAATAATTTCCGAGGCTTTATCTCAAACCTCGTGAGAGGATTGTGCAGTTATTAGCGTTGCTTTGGGTCGACAGGTATGTATAGTGGATATTATTAATAATGTGTGTATGTGTTTATATATAATATAGATGTCTATATTTTTTATACCTAGAAGACCTGTTGATGTCATAATAATAAACAATTATAAACTTTGTAGATGATTGAGTATGGGCCCAAGAAAAATTAAATGAGGCACAGGACACATCTGATGTTTTCTATTCGGATGAGCTCTTGGAATATGAGTTAGTTGCGGCCTTAAAAAACCGAAGGAGGGCTACGGTTAAAAGGGTCATATCCTCGGAAGAAGAGAGTATGGAGTCCATATCTAAAAACCCAAGAAAGAATCAACATATGACGACACATTCACAGACGAGCGGAGAGTACATTAACCAATCTACTAATAACACCTGTAATGCTTGAACCCTTATTCGATTCATCAACACCTGGCGGTTTGACGTTCATTGCATATGATGAGAATGAACCCCCTACCACTGTTTACATAGCCATGGAGGTAAGCTTCATATTATCGGAGTGTATTCATAATAATCATGATTATTGCAAATGTTTCTCATCTTTTTCTAATGTCCCTTAGCTACTGAAACTATTGCAGCTCAAGGCAGTGCCTTTGGAGACTGGGAGCATCATCCATACACCTTAGAAATTGATAAATAAAACAAATAAACCATTCATATCAATGCTTCTACCTTCTGTTTTCCATATTTTAGGATTTCAAAATATTTTTACAAAATGCTGTCTACGATATCTTTACAAATAAAGGATCTGAACACAAAAGTCGATTTTTTGTTGGAGCCCAAAAATTAAAATGCCGAAGTTGATGAGGACGAAACATCCGAAAATGAATTGCAGCGGGTTCCCATAGTGCAAAGTATGGATGATTTGGCCTCGTTTGAGCCCAAACTTGAACAGACTGAATTTTAGAAAAAATTGGTAATTATTGTGTAATCACATGTGCTTCTAAAGTACCATTATTGTTCTACAACGTAAAAAGTAATATCTTTCGTGGAATAAAATATAATAATGACCATCCAATACATTTCCTCCCAACAGCTGAGGTTTCCTGAACATGTAGTTGTCAGCATCAAAAGTATTGAAGTCACGTCACTGCTCATTTGAGTATAATGCCTATTCAGATGAATGTACTATTACAGTTTCTATGGGCGTGGGCGTGGGCATGGGCATGGGTAAAGGTAAAGGATATATAAGGATAGGTTTGGTGCATGTCCGCGAGAGAATCATTATTTCATGTTTTTGCGTTAATTCCACAATACTCTTTCTCGCCTATGAAGGAATCAATATATCGTGTTTTTTTGTGTTGAATTCACATCTCTTTCTCGCTATAACTATCAATTTTATTGGTTCATATTGATCTGCAATACTCTTTTGCTTTCACAATATTTCTATTATAACTTATATTAATTAGTTGCTGTTTTGATCTGCCTTTTATGTACACATGATAACATCATGAAATTTTTCAGATTCGTCGACTTAAATATTGTTGTCCCAGGTAAGCTGACTACGTGCGTAGCAGCTGTAATATCCCGAGTACTTGCAGACGGAATCGCAGTAAATTTCCGTTGGCAGGGCCGCTTGCAAAAGCAAAGCTTTCCAAAATTGCGGACTGCGAACTTATTCCAAAGTATTTTCCTACAGATATACATTATTAATAATCTTTTAATAATCACTAATATTCTTTTATTATTTTATAGTAGCCTGTATGGCCGTTGGCAATAATAAGTTGAAAAAGGCGGAAGTAAATGACGTCATTGGCAAGTGGTTCACTCAAGCAAAAACGAGAATTGAGCGAAAAATGAAATCTTAATAAATAGAATTGAGACTAGGTTAAGATTTTGTTATATTTACTATTATATTTAGTGTAGTTTTTATATTTACTGTTATATTTAATGTAAATATTTTATATGTGTTTTTATATTTAGTGTAATGTAATATTTCATTAATAAAAATAATATATTGTAAAACAAATTTTCTTGAATTATTCATAATGTAAAACAGAATCATATGTATGATATAATATTGAATGAATATTCTTAGGACCTTGATGCAATATTCTGTGTCATCTTCCTGCAATATTCCCGCAAATTTCAAGGGGGCTGACATAGGAATATTGCAGCAATATTCCTACAATACTCCGACAATGTGACCTGCAAGGTTCAGCATTGCAAAGTAATATTTGTGCTACATGCCAACAAAATTCCTTACTGTCGTGAAATTTACAATTTCAGAATCGGCTATCATGCAGCTTCTCCCTTTTATGTTATCGCGATCGAGTTTTTGCTCGATCCGTGGCTGCCGGAAGGAGGCTGGGAAGAGCCTCTTGAAAAGTGTGGGCGAGAAGTTCTATGACACTATTTGATGCACAACCTGTTCTTGTTCTTTATTTTTACCTTCTACACTTTGTTTCTGATAAGCGCGTAATATATGCAATGAGGCCGACGCGCGTATGAGTTTGAAATTCTCAAAAGAAGAATAGTACACTATGTACAAAAGTTTCTGACTATATCGAGAGACACGTGCTTTCGGTTTCGATGGCGGAACAAGAAGACCGCCCCGCCTGGGAAGGGGAAACCGCTCAGCCGTCTTCCCAGGTTCGTCTGTCTACGACAAGGTGGTGTGTGCGCCAATCAGACGCCTAATACGGCTGATGTACACACACACATTAACGGTGCTCCCTGACTGTGAGCGCGGGAACGCGGTGTCTTCCGGGCGCCATGCAGTCTGCCGCATGGCGCTAACCCGCGTACCAAGGGCAGTGCGTCACGTCACGCTCACGCGCTTAATAGAACGGGCGCGCAATTTAACCTCTGAGGTGTACAAGTCCCAATCCTCAACACTCTATGTCCGAAGAGCGATTCTCGCCTCGGCCAACGGCGGCGCTTGCGAGCTGCACGTTAGCCAATCCTGAAATTGTTAATAACGAGCAAAATACGATTTCGTAAACTCTGAAATCGTTACAGGGGCTTGCGTAAACTATTCGTAAACGATTGGGACCGTTAGAGATGATTTACGTCAAAATTGTTAGGTTACTCTATGTCCGAAGAGCGATTCTCGCCTCGGCCAACGGCGGCGCTTGCCAGCTGCACGTTAGCCGATCCTGAAATTGTTAATAACGAGCAAAATACAATTTCGTAAACTCCGAAATCGATACAGCAGATTGCGAAAACTATTCGTACACGATTGAGACCGTTACACACGAGATACGTCAAAACTATTTCGCCAGAGTTTGCATCTGGTTAGCTTCGCTCCCCGGCCACGGTGGCGCTGCGCGGTAGCAGACGATAATTACTAGATATTAAAATTGTTAATTACGGGCAAACTACGATTTCGTAAACTCTGAAATCGATTGCGTAAACTTGCGTAAACTATTCGTAAACGATTGAGACCAAAATAGCCGAAAACTATGATAGTCGTCTGCTAACTATACACCCACCTAAAAATTGTTAATTACGGGCAAACTACGATTTCGTAAACTCTGAAATCGATTGCGTAAACTTGCGTAAACTATTCGTAAACGATTGAGACGAAAATAGCCGAAATCTATGATAGTTGTCTGCTAACTATACGGCGGTCGCAGGCTCCCTTATAGAGAAATTAAAGACAAACAAGCCCATACTCCTATCGCTGTCGGTACAATAGGTATTTGCACGGATGCATGTGGGTAAACGATGACGGGATCTCCATAGGTACACAAACGTTATTTAAAAACAGCTGAGGTACACGGAGGGTCACGGTCGCAGCAATAACTCAGATTAGGAAACACTTTGATTGGAGCTTCGAACAGGCCCCCTCCTTTCGTTCACTCCGCAGTTGCGTCGGTTGATTGGTTCGTGGGCTGTGCCCATTTGACTTTCTTTACTTCCTCCTTGCCTTGTTACGGGTGGTGTGCCCGTTTTTCCATTTAACGCCGTATCTCGTGTCCGCCGCTTCGTCTGCCGTTGTTTCTAGGGCCGTGCCGGCTTCCACGTCGGTGGCTTCGGCGACGTCGCTGAGCCCTGCGGGTCCCGACTTGGAGTCGGTCCAGGGAGTGAGCCGGAGTTCTGGGCGAACGCCTCACCACATGCCCATGGTGTTGCTCTAGTAGAGGTTTATCGGGGCGACCGTAACACCCCACCCCCTTGGGGTGGGCCAATGTCCGCATTGGATGTTCTTGGCGGCAAGTCCAGGTCGCCCAGGAGGTTGTTAAAAAGATCCTCATCGAAAGTGTTGAAGAATTCCTGGTCCCATTCCGGTTCTTCTTCTCCGTGTCGTCCTTCCTCCGATTTTATCGGGACCGGTGGCAGGGTTGGTGCCTCCACATTTGGGCGGTAAATGTATTGTGGCCCGTAGTAGGGTGGCGGGGGTTGTCGGCTGTCTCTAGTATGCTGCGTCGTTCTCATGTTTGTTTCCATGGGTGGAACAAGCCCAATTACGGGGAGTTGCACATACAACGGTAGGAAACATACCGGGAAATGCGGGGCGTTCGGCGCCAGTCCTTCTTCCGAAACTCCTTCCATTACTGCACTTTTCAATATGGGTTTTTACTGCTTGTCACCTTCTGATATCACTTTTTACACTGACAAGTACAAGGACGTCCGGTCTTTTATAAGTTCGGTTCAGCCCTGCGAAAAAGCTTGAGTGACAGTTGCAAGTCCTTCATTCTGCTTGAATCTAAACATTTCTGACCTTGCTGATTAAATGATGTCTTCATCACTGGAGACTTCCTACCCCCTTTTCTCACGCCAGGGCCCGGTGTCCAAACTCCTTGTCGTACATCTTATCGGTGTTTAGTGCTAAGATGGTTTCATATTACATTTCCGTTTCGATCCCTGCTTGTTTATATCGGTCGGCATACCATAAGTATAGTGCCGTGCATTTGTAGCATTCCGATGCTGGGCGGGAGACAAATATTGGTGTACCGCATGTCCTACATTTCAAGGGTTTGGCGTAGGTGCCTACCAATGCGTGTATAAATGCCGGCAGATATGCCGACTCTCCATTTTCGTTTTGCAGGTATCCTGTACACGCCGGGAAAAATAAATTGTGGGGGTCTCGTGTCGTCGGGTTTGTTGTTGAGCATCCCCCTTTGAGACATTGTGCCTTTTCGAGGTTTGCCATTGTTCTGGCAATGTCCCCTGAGCTGGTATATTTCATCTGTGATCACAGGCGTATTCGCACCTATAGTTCTATATATTTATGTATTAGCTTTGTGTAGTTATTCGCAGTGTATATTCTGCGATTTTATCGAGAAGCGTGTTTCCTGTGATATCTTGGGGTAAACACTCGTGAATCTCGATGTGGTGGTAGGGGTGTCTACGTTTTCCGGTGGGACGAGGCTGGTGTTCGCCTCCTCAGCCTGTCGGGCCGTGTTTTGGCGTCTGGACTCGTCACCATCCGGTGTGCGGTTCCTAAGATGTATCAGGACGTTAGTCACTGAGTCCCATACAGCGCCTATCGGATGTATGCCCCACCCGTAGACGTTATGTAATGCGTAACCATGTAGTGCAGTGTCGATCGCAAATTTTACTGTTTTGATGGCGATCCATATTCCGAATAATCCTGCACTGAAGGTACCGAAACACGTAAACCATTGCCATATTCTGGACCAGGTGGAGGAAGCTATTTCCTCGTAGGTTTTTTCATCAAACATATTTATCAGAGATATGCCTTGCATATTTACCTTTTGTCCAGACATTCCTCTAGCTATGGTATTTAGTACGGCAGGTCTTTCGGCTGGAAACATTATATGATTCCTTAGCTGTTCGAGATCTTGCGTGGAGTAAATCCCTGATGTTGCTAGTTCGGCGGGATTCGTATAAATCCATGATTGCATTACCGCTGGCTGTAATTCGTTGGGTGCCACTGCCGAGGTAGCTGAGGGCGTTATTTTGTACCATACGCCATCCAAATAATACATTAATGGAATATAGGGGTTGCAGTCAACCTGGGTTCACATATTCAGTAGAATATGGCTTTTAGGAGCTGTTACGTCCGGGCGTCGCTATAAGTCGATCTAAAGATTGTCAAGGATGGAACTGTGTGTGTTCGAGCGGTCTACCGTTCCGCCCGGGAGCAAGGCGTGAATACTTAAAACTAAAGGATATAAACCGAAAAGATGATTATATGTTTATATCGATGACCGAATAGAATAATGACGCGAAGACGAAATCAATCTACTCGATCTGCAGGACTTATAGGATTCTCTCTCTTATCAACCCGTACAGGTTGCTGAGTTGTTACGTGTTGTATTCCAGTACAGATAATGTTAGTTATAGCGCATGCAAAGAAAATAAAAGGATAAATCGGATATAGTGTGAAAAAGCAAAGTGTATATTCTTTGATGACTGTTCAGGTGCAGATACAAAAGTGATTTGATTTGAAAGCAGACTTCTGACACCAATTCCACGGTTAGAAGTGTGTATAAAGAAACAGAAATATAGAATAAAATACATATATACACAGAAAGAAGGAGTATCCCACTGCTAACATCAATTCCACGTTTCTAACAATGGGTACCATATTCGGTCTTGAATCGGAGTATTGGTATAATAAGAAACAGAAAGCCTAACTATTACGCAATGTTCGGTAGTATAATTCGCCGGTATGCAACGCGTGGTATAATCGTGGTTTGAACGAAGTAGCTCGTTTTACGCGTGATAATCGTCATATAATTGATACAAAGTATTCTCGTAGAATAAAACAGTTTTCGATCGCCCAGCGCTCAGAGCACACGGCACGAGATCGCCTCTACAACTATTGCCCTAGGTTTCCCGTAATACATTTACTGGGGGCAAGAGTCGGGCCAGAAATCATGATCTAGCTGGTTAATTGGAATATTCTTACCGTGCTGCTGGAAACGCTCAGACAATCTTTGACCTCTCTCTCTCTCTCTCTCCCTCTCTCACGCTCGCTCGATGGTATGTCGCTCGCTGTGTTACTCTCTCTCTCTCGCTCTCGCTCTTAGTTCGGTTGTATGTCGGTGGAAATTCGTATGCGCTATTACGATGAGTACCTTCGAATCGTAAAAAGGTATTAATATACGATTAGGCTTGAAATGGCCTAAGCTCTCGTGTTATCGGAGCTGTATATGTTACTCGCGAAGAGACTCCTCAGACCGGTCTAGATGTTTAAATCAGTCTAAATACAATACCAATTCCTCACCGAGAGAAGACTTGTGCGGAAGTGTTACTTAGGATAATAATATAATGTTCTTTATAAATGAAACTTATATGCTAACGGGCTCGGCGCTATTCGCCGACCACGTGCCGGAAATAACGCGGATCGCACTATTCGCACTCTAGATTAGAATTCGAAACCAAAAAGAAAAACAAAAGAAATATGAGTCCTTGCTCTTATTAATAGCTAGATTTTAACACTACGATTTAACGAGGATCAATGAGTCTCTGATTAAACTGTAAGAATTTGCACAGATTACCACACAAAGAATAAACTAAGATATCCTCGGACAGAGGACTACGCACCTCGCGACTCAGAGGAAGTTTTTAGGCTCCTCTCACAGAATCGGCCACATAGCGGTCGACGATATATACAAACATTCGGCTGGCTATGTACAGTGAGACGCTGGTTTTGTTCGTTAGTCTCTTTCTCTAATTAACAGATTTTATTATGAGTGCAAGTCGATCTCGGCACGTAGGAACTTAGTAACTCTCAAGCGCACGCTTCGGTGGAATTAATGATAACGAAAAATAGTCTTGCTCCGCAGCGATGCCT
This sequence comes from Priocnemis perturbator, assembly GCA_963942575.1. NCBI lineage: Eukaryota > Metazoa > Arthropoda > Insecta > Hymenoptera > Pompilidae > Priocnemis > Priocnemis perturbator. Next base: position 553,005 of record CAWWDK010000157.1, read on the forward strand.
AACAGTGGCGCAATTAGTAAATGAAAAGAGAGAGAAAAGGATAAACAATATTCTTAAGCGGAAACTCGTCGCTAACCTTAAGTCTATACACTCACACTTGCATACCGCGTACACGCATTCGTTCCTTATGCTACATATATATATATTGTCATGAGTCGGTATATTGGGTGGGGACGACGGTGATTCCAAGGCGAGGAATATTCTACTTGAAGTTACCGCTCGACGGTACCACGCATGCGCTAGGCATACGCCGTAATATACAAGTATAGGCGCATACGGAGCCCGGAGTAAAAGGAAAATGACATGATTTTAACTCTAATACTCTAAGGGTATGCCGGCTGCGATAGGCATACGCCGTAATATACAAGTATAGGCGCAACCGGAGTTCGGAGTAGCAAGAACAAGGAAAATACTAGGCAAATAAGTTAAAAGTTACGCTGGGACGTAACAGAGCCATGAACAGAGACATGTTCCCTTTATATACTGGAAGTTGTAGATAACACTCGGTAGTTTCTCGTCTTTTCACCATTGTAGGCACGCATTTCACTACATGGATCACCTCTCCTGATACCAGTGCCATATGGCCAGGGCCCTTCATAATATGGAGTGCGAAATCCTCTGACATTACTTTAGCTATAGTCAATGCGTTTTCCAGCATCTGTTTTGCCAAATTACATTGTTGCATAAGTACATCTGTATACAGGGCTTTCATTTGACCTCCCATATGTTTTTCTAAATAGACAAATTTACTGTTTACATATGTGAAGATGTCCAAATTTTTTACTACTGTTGGTCGGTGCGTTGCGAAGGACTCGCCTTTTCGTGTTTCCAGAATAAAAAGTTTTGGGTGTTCAGTTCTGCTGAGTATAAAATTACACAGCGTTAGTTGGCTCTTCTTGGCTAATGCAAAGGTGATGTCGGTTGTTATTGCGTATACTTCCTGTGAGATACGCGAGGTTGTGCCATTGTCATAAATCTTATTCGCCTTTCCTTCGTATAACACGTCATAGCTATTAAATCTGCAGTGATCCAAGGGGATGGGGGCCCAGAAGGTGTTTCCCCCTTCCATGTCCATGCAAATTCCGTCCGATAGCGAGCACTGCGTGCCGGAGTTCAATATGATTTTGTTTATGTCTGGCCGAGTTGTCGCGGTGTAATCTCTCAGCGTGATGCGAATTATGGCCTGAACGACCACATCACTTCATGCACCGTAAGGGTCGGAGTATTCCACTCCTTTGCAATCGCCGTTCATAGAAATTCTCCCGGCGATAGTAGCTGATCTGGTGACCGTCTCATTCGATTTTATTCCGGTGATGGTAGTATGGGATCCAAGATTCAATACTCCCGTAATATGTAGCTTGAGGCATGCTTCAGCGCTCATTTCCATCACATACTCAGTTCGTCCATTGCTGACGAGTGAGATGTGGGAGTGCATTCCGCAGTGGAAAATGGTCCTGTCAACTTCGATTCGACATTGCTTTACATGTGTATTCGAGAATTCAGATAACTGTAGTAGCTGTACGTATGTTTCCGTCACTGTTGGTTCAACATTGGGAATGTTACAATCTCCTATCGAGAGAAGCGAGAGGGTAGTGATATTCATGTTGGGTGATCCGCAGTCATAAGCTATAAGCGCGGTTATCGTGGTTATCATGTTCAAGAGCTGAACATGCCAGAGAGCCTGAAATGATTGGAGGGATCAGTTATTGTCTATAGTGCTCATGAGCGAGTTTGAGTCGATTCGGGTGGACAATTCTTTCAGTATGCCTTATTTGAATTTTAATGTTTCCGTTATTAAATACTCTTATAATTTCATAAGGGCCTTCGTACTGATCATCAAATTTACTCTTCTTCTGATTCTTCTGTAGATACACCCAATCTCCGATTTTGAAGCTGCGAGCATTTTGTCGTCGGTCGTAATAATTTTTGGATCTTTCTTTGGCATGCTGTAGGTTAGTTTTTGCCATCTCCTGTACGTTATGCATGGTATCAGTTAAACTGTTTACGTACTCTGGATATGTTTCAGACTTGGCGTTCGGTTGGCATATTGGGAGTCGTGCTTCTTTTCCATACACTAGCTCGTAGGGTGTAAAACGCGTTGCCTCATGCACGCTGGTATTATAAGAGAACATACAATGGTCCATGATATCGTCCCACTCCCTGTGACTATTTATGAAGTGCTTTAGATACTTGACGAGCACGTGGTGGCTTCTATCGAGCGATCCATTCCATTGCGGGTGGAAGGCTGTTGTTTGTAGCTGTTTAATACCCAACACCTTCGTTAGCGCTTTCATGAATGAACCGATGAAGGCGGTCCCCTGGTCGGTCAGCACGTATCGAGGGGTCCCGTGTTGGCAGATAAAGTTTCTTACGAAGGCTTCGGCTATGCATCGTGCGGTTGCGTCAGTCAAAGGTACGGCCACGGAAAATTTGGTCAGGTTGTCCTGCATTGTTAGCAAATATTTATTCCCTTTCCTGGTAATTCTGAGAGGTCCAACAATGTCCATTGATATTTTGTAGAATGGTTCCGGTGATGTATCTGTGATGAGCATCGGCTGCCTTGTTTTTGCACGAGTCAATTTCATCTTCTGGCTGCTAATGCATAGACGTACGAAATCTGACACATCCTTCTTCATTCCTTCCCAATAAAAATTTTGTTTAATTCGGGCGTATGTTTTCGCTATTCCCTTGTGACCTCCTGTAAGTGATGCGTGATTTTCGAGAAGGATATCCGGTATTTGATCTCGCTCCGGTATTGTAATCTCGTTGGTGCAAAGTAAGACGGTAATTCCCTTGAGGTATTCCTTAAGCAATGTCTCTACGGTCTGCCAATTAATTGTTAATAATCCCTCACGGGATTGATACATGGAGATTAGTGTGTGTCCCCCTTCATCCAATTGTGCTTTCACAGTTTTAAGCGATCTTTCCAAGTCGTTCCGATTTTGGATCACAATTATGAAGAGATTGCTTCTATATCCTAGTCTGTTCAAATCTTGATTTCCGATGAGATTGATCGACCGATCTTTGAATATCATGCGAGTTCCCTCGTCTACTGGACTGCCTCTTGTGTCGGCGAAGCATAATATTGCTCCTTTTTGCATTAAAATATTATGTTTTGATATAATTAGTTTTGCGGGTTGGTCCTCCTGGGAATCCTCATCAGTGTCTTCCCGTATCGTGTCCAGCGGACGGTTCTCTGCTTACTCCCTTTCCGTGTCGGATGAGATTTCTTCGTCATAAATTATTGAATGCGGGTTTGCGCGGGAAGTGGATGGCTGAGGGTCTGCAATCGCAGCAGTTTCCTTCTCCTCGTTGGGTGTTGACGGGAGATATTTAAGTGGTAACACCTTGCTCTCCGGCGGGTTTCTAGACAGTGCGTCGGCATTGCTATTAGCTTTTCCCTCCTTGTAAATTATGTCGTACTCGTTTTCCGCGAGTTTGAATCGCCATCGAAGTAGTCGCGACGTAGGATCCTTTACGCGATGAAGCCACATTAAAGGTTTATGGTCGGTGATAAGCGTGAATTTTCTGCCATATATGTATGGTCGAAAATAATTTACTGCGTAAACTATAGCGAGTAATTCCTTTTCTATAGTCGAGTAGTTCAATTCGGCTCCCTGTAGTGTTCGTGACGCGTATGAGATGGGTAGGTCATTGCTTATCTCCCCTTGGCTAAGCACAGCGCCGATCGCGTAACCTGATGCGTCTGTTGTTACGTTGAACGTCTTAGAGAAGTCCGGGTATTGTAGTATTGGTTTTTCACACAGCTGGTTCCTGAGTGTTTCGAAGGCTGATTGCTGCTGAGGTTCCCAAAGGAACGGAACCTTGTCCTTCAGTAACTGTGTTAATGGTTTGGCTATTTTCGCAAAATCTTTTATAAATCTCCTGTAATACCCGGTGAGTCCCAAAAATTGTTTGATGTTCTTTGCATTTTTAGGTAATGGAAAGTTTCGTACTGATTCCGTTTTTCTTGGATCTGGCAATACGCCTTCTTCAGTTATTATATGTCCTAAATATGTAACTTCCTTTCGTAAGAATTCGCATTTGTCGGGTTGTAGCTGGAGATTTGCCTGTCTCAACCGCTGAGGTAATTTCCTGAATTTGATTTCGTGTTCCTCCAGAGATTTAGCGTAGATTACGATGTCGTCTAAATAGACAAACATCTCTGTTCCTTGTAATCCTGTAAGCGTTTGATCCATCAGTCTCTGGAAGGTTGCAGGTGCGTTTTTTAGACCGAATGGCATGCGATTAAATTCGTAGTGCCCATGTGGAGTTGAGAACGCCGTCTTTTGTTTATCTTCCGCGCCCATTGGAATCTGATGAAAGCCCGAGACCAAATCGAATACTGAGAAATAATTGGCGCCTCCTAATTGGTCTAAAATTTCCGTTATATTTGGCAGTGGATAAGCGTCTCCCGTGGTTTTTTCGTTTAATGAACGAAAGTCGATTACTAAACGCCAACGTTTATTTCCTTTGGAATCTGCCTTCTTTGGTACAATCCAAAGCGGTGAATTATAAGGTGAAACGGACGGTTGGACTACTCCCATTTCCAGCATTTCGGTTACCTGTTTGTGAATTTCTTCCCTGTGTATGGGTGGGAACCGATATTGCTTGGTGTTGATCGGAATTTCATCCGTTGTGTGGATTTTATGCTGCGCCTTGTTCGTTGAACGTAGTGGTTGGCTAGGTAAATGGAAACAGTCAGTGAATTCTGATATTAACTGAAGCAGTTTCCTCTTTTTTTCTTGATTCAGATGGTCGAGGCGTAGTAAAGGGATCAATTCATCCTGCTTCCCTGCTGGATACTTGGCGCGATTGTTCTTTATCATGTTCAATTTCTTTATCGTATCCACTCCCGTTGATATGGCGCTTTCCTGCGCGTTCTTCGTAATAGTAACGGACTCGTTGAGTCATGATTCGTCGCAGTCGCATCTCGCTATTGGCGAAATTTCCTCTTCCTGTTCCTGCTCTTGATGAGGTAATACGTCTATCTGCATGCCTGTAAGAGTGCGAAGTTTATTTTGATCCTGGCGAGGCACTTCCGTCCTCGTGCTTACGGAATCTTGAAATCGTACGGGACCCTGGCGTGGCAATTTCGTCCTCGTGCTTACGAAATCCTTTTGTAATTGCATTGGATCCTGGCGAGGCAATTCCGTCCTCGTGCTTACGAAATCCTTCTGTAATTGTATTGGATCCTGGCGAGGCAATTCCGACCTCGTCCTTACGGCATCCTCTAATTGTAGTAGATCCTGGCGAGGCAATTCTGTCCCCGTGCTTACGGCATCTTTTTGAAATTCTTGGCATGCAGGTTGCGACGTTACGATATCGATTTCTTCTAATTTCACAGATGGGAAGGTGAGCAGCACGGACTTTTCCATGGTATTGATAGCCTGCAGGTAACCCTTCCCGTTGTGATTCTTGACGATCACTTCCCCGATATACACTTTTGGCCCTCCGATGTCTAGCCTTTTCATGTATCTTTCTGGGGGCGAGTCTTCTGTTAACAAGATGCATATTTGAAGCTTGGAGCGCGGTGGTAGATTAATTAAATTCTGTCCAAAGAATGGTATTTCTCTTTGGTGAATTGTTAGACAATGCCTTTTGTAGTTGATTGTCGCGAGTGTTTCCATAAAATACGGAGATCCTAAAATTCCGTCGTGAGCTATTGGGAAATCGTTTCCAACTACATGGAAAGGTATTATGTGATCTAGAATTTCGATGTTCACAGTACCCAATATTCGGGTATTTCCATTTGTAACGCCCGAAATTCGGCATGCTTCAGAGGTGTTTATCTCTGACTCTGGCGCTATCAATTCCTCCTTCACGATGTTAATTTCGGATCCCGTATCTAATAATAATTTTAATTGTATCCCGTGTGGGTGGTTGATTCTCACAGACGGGGAGTCAATGTTTGTTTTATTGACTATTCGGATCCTGGAGTCGTCGGGTTTGTCCTCATTCTGGCGACGCTCCTCCTTGGTGCCTCCCGATTGGCGCCCGTATTCGAGAGGGACGGCCCGTTTCCCTGATTCGGACGGCCTGTTCTCTCGGCGTACATCTTGTTTTGACATTCCCAGATGGTATGTCCTCTGTTGCGGCAGTATTGGCATACTACTGATTGTTTTTCTTCCGAATCTGCCGGTTTTCCGTATTTCGCCCAGCATTTTTCCTTAGAATGCCCTGGCTTTCTGCAGTGGGAGCACGGCTGTGATTGCCATTCTACTCGGTTGATATTGCGGCGAGGCGGTGGAGGTCGTCGAAGATCCTCTTTCGGATCGTTTTGCTGAAATCGTGACCATCTGGTGATGCTCCTTTCCAACGGATAGGTGCCATGGAGCTCGTCATACTGTTGTTTCTCTGATTCCGCTTCTATTGCTCCACGTATGGCTAAGGCGAGGTTGGCATAGGCGTTTGGGTTAATGTGTATGCCTTTCTTTAACCCGCGCGCAAAGCATCTGATGGCTTCAAATTCCAAGTCTCCTCCATCTGCCGCGTTGCCTGAACGTGACGTTTTCTTCTGTGTTTCGTTTATTAATTTTACCAGTCGCATGGTGTGAGTGCCGTAGGTAGCGACGTTCTCTGCAGAGTCTTGCAGTAATCGACTCAATTGTCCGTACAGCCTGGGTACGGATTGCGGGGGCGAGAATATTTTTTCCAAATATGAAATGAGTTCCTCTACAGTGCGAAAGGGATTTCCCTCTATATTGTCTTTTGGTGCTCCCCGTAATTTCATGCGAATCAGTTTTACTAAGTTTGCCTCCATCCGCGGTGCTACCATATCCTTGGCGTTCCTGCATCCTTCAGCGAAGGATCGGAAGGTGTCTGCCCTTCCATCATAATACGGTACTGCTTCCACCGCATCTTTCAGTGTAACTTGTGGAACTATGAATGTTTCGAATTGTTCTGATACCGGGGGTTCTTGTGGTGGTGGTTTAATGGGCATTTCCCCTGTTGGTGCACTTTTCGCCTGTTGCCTTGTCTGCACTTGCGAGCTTGCTGATCCAGCGACATCAATTCCTTCTGTTGGTGTAATCGGCAATTTTTTTTCTCTCTTTCTTCCCCTTTCCGGAAAATATGCAAGATTTTTCTATGCTTCCGGTAACAGGCAGAATCCCACCGCTGCCACCAAAATTATGTTACGACCCGGCGTGGAGTCCCGTGGGGAATTTGGATGAATTCCCTTCTTACGGAATTTCTGACCCCTTGGTCACCGGTTTTTGTCGTATTCCTGTGGATTCGCCTGTTGGAGGTGAAGAGCTGAAGCTTGTAGAAGAATCGAGAATAATCGATGCAGTGGTGGTCGACTCTCGAACGTGTTGCAATGATGATAAAATGAGCTGCAAGTTTAAAAAAGGGAATTCCACCCGACTCGCTCTATCTTTTGAGAATAAGAGGTCTTATACCTGTTTTGAGGATAGGTGCGTAGCCATTGGAGAATGATGGGGTGGTACAAGTATATATATATATTAAAAATATATATATATATGTATATTTCCTTAGGCTAACAATACAAAAATGTGCAAACGGTGATGCAAGAAGGTATCGTGGTAAATTATGTTACCTCTGTACCTCACAGGTTGGTGCTCGAGTAACGACTTTTAACTGTTCCGAACAAGCTAGACGTACGAACGACCAACGCAGAGACTTGACGCACGGCGAAAATTGTAGAAGAACTGAACTGACTCTATGCGCAGCGAAAAATGTAGAGAAACTGAACTTTTACGCACGGCGAAAGATGTAGAAGAACTGACTTTGTGGAGCAAGGCAGGCTCCCTTTTATACTAGTTTTAAGGAATAAACAAGCCCATAAAAGCTTTCCGTTCTATTGCCGAGGATAATATGTTCTTCATGGATAATTCGCAGGGCATCTTGAAGCACGCAGGCTCCCTTATAGAGAAATTAAAGACAAACAAGCCCATACTCTTATCGCTGTCGGTACAATAGGTATTTGCACGGATGCATGTGGGTAAACGATGACGGGATCTCGATAGGTACACAAACGTCTTTTTAAAAACAGCTGAGGTACACGGAGGGTCACGGTCGCAGCAATAACTCAGTTTAGGAAACACTTTGATTGGAGCTTCGAACAGGCCCCCTCCTTTCGTTCACTCCGCAGTTGCGTCGGTTGATTGGTTCGTGGGCTGTGCCCATTTGACTTTCTTTACTTCCTCCTTGCCTTGTTACGGGTGGTGCGCCCGTTTTTCCTTCTAACGCCGTATCTCGTGTCCGCCGCTTCGCCTGCCGTTGTTTCTAGGGCCGTGCCGGCTTCCACGTCGGTGGCTTCGGCGACGTCGCTGAGCCCCGCGGGTCCCGACTTGGAGTCGGTCCGGGGGGTGCGCCGGAGTTCTGGGCGAACGCCTCACCACATGCCCATGGTGTTGCTCTAGTAGAGGTTTCTCGGGGCGACCGTAACACCGTGCTGGCTATGCATGCTATGCACTTATCTCTATACAATGGATGCGAGATCAAGATCTGGGGAATGAAGCCAATATGAACGGTGGAGTCACAGACGGTCCTGCAGGGTACTACGTATAGTGCCGGGCCTATTATTCGGCGAAGTGGGTACCTTGTAAGGTGCCGCGCTCTGAAAATTGTTCTGCAACATTTTTTTTCTTCGGTGCGCCCCCGTTTTCTTTAGAAAAATTGCTATCTGTGGGGTTGAAACGTTTAATGCCGGCCCTTCACTCTGCTAAAGGTAAACATACCGACACCACAAACACTTTTTGGGAGACATCGAATCATATACTTTGACATAAATATATTCATCCGTAAGTATGTGTTGTATTAGAAAGCTTCCAAAATATTGTTCAAACGTGAAACGAAACGATCCTAACCCAATCAGCGATTGGCGAAGACAGGTGAGATTAGTTAATGTTAAAAAATTAAAATGCAGAAATGTGTCAAATCTTGGAGAGTTAAAATTTTACAATGTAAGAAATGTTAAAAATTATGTAAGCTTCGCATATTTCTGGCCATGGTTTCTTCAACGTACTGATTTGTTTTCAGACACTGTCCAATGTGAAAAAATTGAAAGAATCATATGGGAAAAATTGGCTAAACTTTGGAACATACCATCTCAATACCGCATCCTATATCAATTTACGTGAGTACCACCACAATAGGATACATCCACTAGATCTACAACTAAAATGTACTAGACATTTACATTAGTTCACTTTTGTATGTTATAGAATCCTGATGAGGAAACTAATTGTTTTGAAACATGTAAGGGATGAAATATATTGATTCATTCCATTCTCAACCCAGAAGAGGGCAATCCTACATTATACATTATGTATACAATTCTTTTCCTGATTCCGCTGTTCAACTTGGTGTTGGAAACAAATGTAAAATTTTGTTGCTGCTATGGTGGGTTGGTCCCTGCTCAGGGCATTGGATTTGGTATGAAGTTTCAATGTAATAAATGGCTTCATTTTACAGGTTCATTGCCTATATTATATTATCAAGAATGACCTGAGCACTAAATTGTTCTGGCCCCATATTGGTGACTGGAAGTAACTTGGACGGCAAAAGTCATGTATGTTATGAAACAATTGATCTGAGGTACGTGTATATTTATATTTTTAGCTATTGACTGTCAATATAATTTTCATCAGTTCTTCACATTATTAAAACAATTTTGTATGAACCCACTTAGCATGATGACATCTTCGACAAATCGCAAGGACAATCAATACCCACATAACGAATATCCGGGGGAAATACACATATGCTATTCCGACATGTGGCCTAGATATCGTGAGGAAGAGGAATTCAGAGGTGAATACTACTTCGCCATACATACAAGCGAGATCGCGTTAGGCAGCTTTTGAATATTCTGTCAGTTTATATGGATAGGATACGTTTTATTGATTTGACGACGCGAATAAATACCAATGTTTGTAAACTAAAATGTACTTCACATATGTCACTGATATTTGATGTATATTTAGGTGAATTATAATAGGATTAATAAATTTATTACAGTGTTATTATGAATTTACTTTAATATAATCCTTCAAACATAATAAAAAGTACCGTATTAGATATACTATTACTTATATATATATATATATACTATTTTATATTACACTATTACTTTCATATCATAAATAATTCATATTAAAACGTGCATTAATGTGTGTATTGGGCACGTTGCGAGTACAATGATTTGGAAACCAACATATATATAATCCTAGTAACTTTTGTAGTTCCCTGCAGGACCGTCTGTGACTCCACCATTCAATTGGCTTCACATAGCCAGCACGGGATCCAGTGATAGCAGATCTGGCACGAAAACTCCATTGGAGTTTTTTGGGTGGGGGAAACCTCGGCAAGTGTGCGTGCTTGTCCGTGAGAGCTGCGCGCGCCGTTTCTCGCCGAATCGCGCTCAGCTTTGAGAGAAGGACGGAACTATGCTGCGTCCCCTTTCAACCAGCAACGCGCGTTGCGTCTTTGTTCGATATGCAGTCGCGGCGTCGCGTCTTCGTTCCGCACACAGGCCGGTGACAGTGGTGCCAGATTTCGCATAAGGCATCGCCCGTACCATTGCGTTCTTTCAGCCGGAAGGCAAATCGGGCACCACCGCGCTGAGCAGAGCGCGATGCAGAGTAAAGTGAATCGAGGAGAGTTTGGGATTGATTCGTCGTACTCATCGTCGCTCGTCGACGCGTTGGTTTTTTCCGTACGTTCGCGCCCAGTCATGGTTCAATTTTTTTCACAGAACAATTTTTTCTTTTAATTATTTATCACACGACAACAAACGACATTCATTTACAAATATTTTAGTACTTACTACGGATAGTTTTTAATATTTTGTCAACGGAATAGATGTGTCGTATTGGTTTATAATAGATATGGGCAAAATATATATTTCATAAATTTTGGTTTCAGTAACATTAATCTTTCTATGGTAGTAATAAATAAGAAAGTATATAATAAATCTCAATTATTGCGCATTATGCATTAACCGTGAAACAAGTAACAGGAGCTTCTTGCACTAGAACGTTCTAGGGATCGTACTAACACGCGATTTTAACACACGACAGCGTACGTCAGGAAGAATTTGCTTGACCCGACGCGACGACGCCGACGGTGCGAATGTTTCTATGAGTTGTTCTTTATGATTTGTTTTCTAAATAGAAGGTGACCAAATTGTGCATATATTCTAACAGTTCTCATCAAGTCCCATCACATTGATTTGAAACCTTTTTCTTACTACGCACGCTTAGTTTAACAACGCTATCCCCATTTCGAGAAACAAGAAGGTGTTCCTTCTTTGGCAATGCACCATGCATACTGTAATCCATATGTACGTCCATTGTCGCATTCTGCCCACGAAATGTCGCAACGTGCGTATTGTCGAAGAAGGCATGATAAAAGACGACAATAATAGCAAAAACTCTGTCAATGGAAAACCGAAACTCACTTTGTGCCGCTCCCGACTAATTGAAATATCTGAAAAGTCAAACCATTCTGAGCGCGTATTTTACGTACCTACTGCAAATTATTTCCCCGGGACTCTAACTGACTTTTCCAATGTCATTTATTCGTCATTATTTTGCAACCAATTGTACGATATGTATTACTTTTAAATGCACCTGTACAGGGTCCACAGGTTGCGCTAGTCAGCTTTTTCCTGTAAACGGTAAGTATTAGACAAAATTATAAAGGAAAGGGTTCAATGGGATCATAATATCTATCTTCCACGAGCCTTCATTCTATTGAAAAGTGCAACGCTGCACCTGACAAATGCAAATGCGTATGTAAGGTTGTAGTTTATATAATTTCAGTTACGTGGAGTTCCACGCCACCCATGAGGTGCCACGTCTAGCGCGTTCGGTTTTTTAACGTGGACCGTCGCCGATAGCCCTATTGTACCACATTTTATGATAATAATCATACAGCGTGCGGCAATACCTCTGTCCACTTTGAACGACGGAGATATTGAAGGTGGACAGAGTTACTGCCCCACGCTGTGGAAGTAAGGATTAGAAAAGAAATGAGATCACTATCAAACGATTTTACATCTATTGGAGCAGATAAACATTAAATTTTTCACAAAAAATTTCGACAACAATTCCCCCAGAAACTTGTTTCTTTAATTATAAATAAACGACTAACTATCAAACGTTGGTATTGAATGTCATTCACTATCAAACGATTTTACATCTATTGGCGCAGATAAACATTAAATTTTTCACAAAAATTTCCACAACAATTTCCCTTAGACACTTATTTCTTTGATTACAAGCAAACGGCTAAATATCAAACGTTTGTATAGGACTATCAAACACTATCAAATGACCTTCAAACGATTGCAACTATTAAAACTCAAATCGGTTGAGTTGGGGGTGCTAACTATACGGTGCTAAATTTTACTGAAAGCTGGAACAACGCAAGATTTACTTTTGTCTAGTTTTATCTGGTAACTTCGCTACCTGACACTTTACCGAGAGGTGGAACAGCCCGGCCTTAGTCGTTTATTTATAATTAAAGAAACAAATTTCTGGGGGAATTTTTGTCGAAATGTTTGTGAAAAATTTAATTATTATCTATACCAATAGATGTAAAATCGTTTGATAGTGTGTTACGTCCCAGCGTAACTTTTTGATTTTTCCTTTTTCTTTAGCATTTCTCATTTAAACTCTCTTTTCTTTCCTTTATTCCGGCCGCCGGATTACGAATTACTCATATAACGGCTTAGGCTCATCGCATCCGGTGCGCTGTTAGAGTATTAGTTGTAAAATCATGATTATTCTATTTTTCCTCCTGGCCGCGTATGCGAATTATTCGTATCATGGCTTAGGCTCGTCGTATACGTGGTGCTGTCGAGCAGTAATATGCAGTGGAATTCCTTCACCGTGGAATCATATTCGTCCCATCGTATATATATAAGTAGTTGTAAGTAGCTATAAGCGTGCGAGCGGGTATGAATGCGTGAATATAGTATGAGTGTGTGTGTGCGGTATGGACGTATGTGTGTGTAGGTTAAGGAATTCGCGATGAGGTTCCGCGTGTTAATTTTTAGTTTCTCTCTCTCTCAAAAGTAAATTATTATTATTTTCGTGGCAATAAGGCATTGCCCAGATATCAACCTAATTCTGTTCAAGCATACATATCAGGAGCGTGCACTACTGAAGTTTTAGATGACTGAGTCAAGGCAATCACATTTTATTTGCAATAAAACTGAATAATTAAAAGAGGATAAATGAGTAACCGAAAGTCTCTTGCTGAACATCGAGCGAGCATAGTAACAGAATATTTGTACACTGAATCGACCGCTGATCGACCGTTTCCATGGTTAAGGTATGAAAAACTGGCCTAGAGCGAGCCCAGGAGCCGTCTCGCGACGGATTTCTCTGGGCAGTTGGCTGTAAAGTCGTGAGGTACGCAGGTCGCTGTCCGAGGATAGCTTAGATATCTTTAATTTACTGAGCCTAAAGTGCATATTCTTCTCGCAGTGTGCAACGATAAGGACTCATTAATCCTCGTAAAAGCCTTAGTTTATAAATTCGGTTATTAAGTTGAGATATAGACTCAGTTTTTCTTTGATTTAGTGGAAGTGCGAAGGTGTGCGCGTTACGATTTGCACGTGGCCGACAAAATTGCGTCGGGCACGTTATCTTTAAGTTTCCGTTTGATTTCTTTTACATCATTATTTTCTTTATTATTTAAACTTGAACAGAGCGCGAAAGGTTGTTCCTCGCTCGTGTGGCGATTAAAGTCGGAATTAATTATCGAAATATCTGAATAGAAGCACCATCTTCCTAATTTGTCGACCCCTTGTAACGGACTAGTTCCCGGCTCAATTATCACCGAGCATAGGCAAATCAAGGAAGTTCAAGGTACTAAAATTATCTTTCGATTCGAACGTATTATCATCGTTTCCATCGAAACCCTTTTGAAAATTCCACCGACCTACGCCAGAGGAAGAGCGATAGAGCGTGGCGAGCGAGAGAGAGAGAGAGAGAGAGACAGACAAAGCGAGAGAAAGAGCGAGAAGGAGCGCGTGCGCAAGGCGCAGCTACACGAACGTAAACGAAGACCAGCGACACGGTAGGAACCTCCAGTATCGAAACACGACGACAAATACCATCTTATTGTATGATCATACCCGAGCTTAGGCCACGGCGGGATCCCACGGGAACGGTCATTCGACCGTGCAAGATTCCTTGTTAACTTGTCGATTGTAAAGGCGTAACCGTGAATTACCGAGAGCGCATCCGTAATATTGTTAGACCGCTCATATTAAGGCGCATAATTGTCGCGCTCTATTTCTGAACATTCACTACGCTGCGATAATATCTAATGCAGTCTTATCTACCAATCGTTGACCGAATTCGTAACATACTTTTTTTTATCTATTTTACTTTTCTTTATACTATTATTGTCCAATAGAATATAACTGTTTTGTTTTCCCCTTATACTATTCTTTCTTGACTTGATCTGTGTTGTGACGTCATACCTCGTATACCATAGCATTGTACACCGGCCGGAAACATAACCTCGCGAGAACAATTGGGGACCTGTACGGGTCTTAAGAAGACACACGAATCCTATTAGTCCTGCATACAACTAAACGCGATATTAGATTTCAACTTAACTTCTCCGTTTAGCTTGTACCGAATAAACTAGAAAATCCCTCCTCTTCCAGGAAGGGATTAGAATATTGCAATACTGATCTTTAGCTAGATTACCGTTACCTATTGTAACTGGATAACAAAAATATTCAAGCGTTACGACCGGTCGCACCGCAGGCCGCTCGCGGATACTCATCGACCGTCTTGACAGCATAAAGTCGTGAAAAGCCTCGCCCGGACGTAACAGTGAATGATATTCAATACAAACGTTTGATAGTTAGTCGTTTATTTATAATTAAAGAAACAAATTTCTAGGGGAAATTTTGTCGTAGGCATACTCTCACATTTCATTATTAATCTGCGGAAATAGATGTAAAATCGTTTGATAGTGATTGATAGTCGGGTACAAACGTTTGATAGTCCGGTGCAGACGTTTGATAGTTCTTCGTTTGCTGGCATCGTCAGTTTGCTGGCAACAATTCCCCCAGAAACTTGTTTCTTTAGGCCGTATTCAGAAATTTGCTGACAGTACTGTCAGTACTAGATTTCCGTTCAAAAATGCTTTTCAGTATGGCTGATGAGACTGTAACGTACTACCATTTTGTCGGACATCTACTGGAAAACGCGTTCGGCAGCACTGTCAGTAAAACAGAACGACTATTTTTTAGTAAAACCAGCGTCAGTCAGTGATCTCGGAAGTGGCATCCTGCCGCATGCGGCACGCGTGGTGGGGGAAGAGAGAGAAGTAGTATGCGTCGTGCCCGTGAGAGCTACGCGCCACTCGATAGGCACGCATACTACGTCTCTGTGTGCGGCAGGATGCCACTTCTGGGATCACCGGCGTCAGTACTGACAGTACTGTCAACCCATTTCTGAACACGGCCTTATTTATGAATAAACAAAGAACTATCAAACGTCTGCACCGGACTATCAAACGTTTATACCCGACTAAAATCAATATCAAACGTTTTTACATCTGTTTTCGTAGATTAATAATGAAATGCCTACGACAAAATTTCCCCTAGACACTTATTTCTTTGATTACAAGCAAACCGCTAACTATCAAACGTTTGTATTGGACTATCAAACGCTATCAAACGATTTTGCATCAACTGGTATAGTTTAAAATCAAATTTGCGACCATGGGGGTGCTAACTATACGAAAAATTCCCCTAGAAATTTGTTTCTTTAATTAAAAATAAGCGATTGACAATCAAACGTTTATTTTGGACTATCAAACACTATCAAACGACCTTCAAACGATTGCAACTATTAAAACTCAAATCGGTTGAGTTGGGGGTGCTAACTATACGGAGCTGTATTTTGGCCGTAATTAACAATTTCGAGAATGGGGTAATGTAGATCTTGCAAGCGCCTCCAGTGGCCGAAAGGAGAAGCTGACCAGATGCAAACTCTGGCGAAATAATTTTGACGTATCTCGTGTGTAATGGTCTCAATCGTTTACGAATAGTTTTCGCAAGCTGCTGTATCGATTTCGGAGTTTACGAAATCGTATTTTGGCCGTAATTAACAATTTCGAGAATCGGGTAATGTAGATCTTGCAAGCGCCTCTAGTGGCCGAAAGGAGAAGCTGACCAGATGCAAACTCTGGCGAAATAATTTTGACGTATCTCGTGTGCAACGGTCTCAATCGTTTACGAATAGTTTTCGCAAGCTGCTGTATCGATTTCGGAGTTTACGAAATCGTATTTTGGCCGTAATTAACAATTTCGAGAATGGGTTAATGTAGATCTTGCAAGCGCCTCTAGTGGCTGAAAGGAGAAGCTGACCAGATGCAAACTCTGGCGAAATAATTTTGACGTATCTCGTGTGTAATGGTCTCAATCGTTTACGAATAGTTTTCGCAAGCTGCTGTATCAATTTCGGAGTTTACGAAATCGTATTTTGGCCGTAATTAACAATTTCGAGAATCGGGTAATGTAGATCTTGCAAGCGCCTCTAGTGGCCGAAAGGAGAAGCTGACCAGATGCAATCTCTGGCGAAATAATTTTGACGTATCTGGTGTGCAACGGTCTCAATCGTTTACGAATAGTTTTCGCAAGCTGCTGTATCGATTTCGGAGTTTACGAAATCGTATTTTGCTCGTTATTAACAATTTCAGGATCGGCTAACGTGCAGCTCGCAAGCGCCGCCGTTGGCAGAGACGAGAATCGGTCTGCGGACATAGAGTAACGAAATAATTTTGACGTATCTCATCTCTAACGGTCTTAATTGTTTACGAATAGTTTACGCAAGGCACTGTAACGATTTCAGAGTTTACGGGCCGTATTCACGTACTGCGCTTAGGCCTAAGCGTCCGCGGAGGCCTAAGCGCAGTACGTGAATACGGCCCTAAGAAATCGTAGTTTGCCTGTAATTAGCAATTTCATAATCGGCTATCGTGCAGCGTTGATTTGCTCGCAAGCGCCGCCGTTGGCGAAAGGAGATGCAGAAAGTGGCGAAAGAACTTTGACGTATCTCATCTCTAACGGTCTCAATCGTTTACGAATAGTTTTCGCAAGCTACTGTATCGATTTCGGAGTTTACGAAATCGTAATTTGCCCGTAATTAATAATTTCAGAATCGGCTATCGTGCAGTGTTGATTTGCTCGCAAGCGCCGCCGTTGGCCGAAGGGAGAAGCTGACCAGATGTATACCCTGACCAAGTAGTTTTTACTTTTGACGTATCTCACGTCATCCATCGACAAGTAGTAGAAGAAAAATATTGTATCGTGGAATTGAGGGATGGGTTGCAAGTCATTCCAACCTGTTGGTTAGATGCCAACAAAAGTGTAAGCAAATGGCCAGGCCACGTCAAGTTGCTGAACTAATTGGAGAAATTAATAATTTCTGAGGCTTTACTCCAAACCTTGTCAGAGGAGAGTGCAGTTATTAGCGTTGCTTTGGGTCGACAGGTATGTATAGTGGATATTATTAATAATGTGTGTATGTGTTTATATATAATATAGATGTCTATATTTTTTATACCTAGAATACCTGTCGATGTCATAATAATAAACAATTATATACTTTGTAGATGATTAAGTATGGGCCCAAGAAAAATTAAATGAGGCACAGGACAGATCTGATGTTTTCTATTCGGATGAGCTCTTGGAATATGAGTTAGCTGCGGCCTTAAAAAACCGAAGGAGGGCTAAGGTTAAAAGGGTCATATCCTCGGAAGATGAGAGTATGGAGTCCATATCTAAAAACCCAAGAAAAAATCAACATATGACGACACATTCACAGACGAGCGGAGAGTACATTAACCAATCTACTAATTACACCTGTAATGCTTGAACCCTTATTCGATTCATCAACACCTGGGGGTTTGACGTTCATTGCATATGATGAGAATGAACCCCCTGCCGCTGTTTACATAGCCATGGAGGTAAGCTTCATATTATTGGAGTGTATTCATAATAATCATGATTATTGCAAATGTCTCATCTTGTTCCAATATCCCTTAGCTACTGAAACTATTGCAGCTCAAGGCAGTGCCTGTGGAAACTGGGAGCATCATCCTTACACCTCAGAAATTGGTGAATAAAACAAAAAACCATTCATATCAATGTTTCTACCTTCTGTTTTACATATTTTAGGATTTCGAAAATGTGTTTACAAAATGGTGTCTACGATATCTTTACAAATAAAGGATCTGTACACAAAAGTCGATTTATTGTTGGAGTCCAAAAATTAAAATGCCGAAGTTGATGAGGACGAAACATCCGAAAATGAATTGCAGCGGGTTCCCATAGTGCAAAGTATCGATGATTTGGCCTCATTTGAGCCCAAACTTCAACAGCTTTGAATTAAAAAAAAACTTGGTAATTATTTTTTAATCACATGTTCCTCTAAAGTACCATTATTGCTCTACAACGAAAAAAGTAATATCTTTCGTGGTACAAAATATAATAAAAACCATCTATAACATTTCCTCCCAACAGCTGAGGTTTCCTGAACATGTTGTTGTCAGCATCAAAAGCATTGAAGTAACGCCACTGCTCATTTGTGTATAATGCCTATTCAGATGAATGTTTGTACTATTACAGTTTCTATGGGCGTGGGCGTGGGCGTGGGCATGGGCATGGGTAAAGGTAAAGGATATATAAGGATAGGTTTGGTGCATGTCCGCGAGAGAATCATTATTTCATGTTTTTACGTTAATTCCACAATACTCTTTCTCGCCTATGAAGGAATCAATACATGGTGTTTTTTTGTGTTGAATTCACATCTCTCTCGCTATAACTATCAATTTTATTGGTTCATATTGATCTGCAATACTCTTTTGCTTTCACAATATTTCTATTATAACTTATATTAATTAGTTGCTGTTTTGATCTGCCTTTTATGTACACATGATAACATCATGAAATTTTTCAGTTTAGTCGACTTAAATATTGTTGGCCCAGGTAAGCTGACTATGTGAATAGCAGCTGTAATATCCCGAGTAGTTGCAGACGGAATCGCAGTAAATTTCATTTGGCAGGGCCGCTTGCAGAAGCAAAGATTTCAAAAATTGCGGACTGCGAACTTATTCCAAAGTATTTTCCTACAGATATACATTATTAATAATCTTTTAATAATCACTAATATTCTTTTATTATTTTATAGTAGTCTGTATGCCCGTTGGCAATAATAAGTTGACAAAGGCGGAAGTAAATGACGTCATTGGCAAGTGGTTCACTCAAGCAAAAACAAGAATTGAGCGAAAAATGAAATCTTAATAAATAGAATTGAGACTAGGTTAAGATTTTGTTATAATTACTATTATATTTAGTGTAGTTTTTATAATTACTGTTATATTTAATGTAAATATTTTATATGTACTTTTATATTTAGTGTAATGTAATATTTCATTAATAAAAATAATATATTGTAAAACAAATTTTCTTGAATTATTCATAATTTAAAACAGAATCATATGTAGGATATAATATTGAATGAATATTCTTAGGGCCTTGATGCAATATTCTATGTCATCTTCCTGCAATATTCCCGCAAATTTCGAGGGGGCAGACATAGGAATATTGCAGCAATATTCCTACAATACTCCGACAATGTGATCTGCAAGGTTCAGCATCGCAAAGTAATATTTGTGCTACATGGCAGCAAAATTCGTTGCTGTCGTGAAGTTAACAATTTCAGAATCGGCTATCATGCAGCTTCTCCTTTCGGCCACTGGAGGCGCTTGCAAGTTCCACATTACCCGATTCTCGAAATTGTTAATTACGGCCAAAATACGATTTCGTGAACTCCGAAATCGATACAGCAGCTTGCGAAAACTATCCGTAAACGATTGAAACCGTTAGGCCGGGCTGTTCCACCTCTGGGTAAAGTGTCAGGTAGCGAAGTTACCAGATAAAACTAGACAAAAGTAAATCTTGCGTTGTTCCACCTTTCGGTAAAATTTATCCTCCTGGTAAATGAAGCTACCGACAGGATAAACTATCCGGTGCCGAATCCACCGTGTAAGCCACTACCTAACAGATAAATATATGGTGGGGGTAGAAAGTGCACGCAGTGGGAGGTAGAAGTCATATCTCATTCGTATATGGAGTATATAGTTTGCTTTCGTTGAGTCAGATCGTTTTCGCAAAGTACGCTAATAAAATATTTAGAGTTTAAAAAATGGAAATGAATCTCCAAGATGACCGAGTGTTGTATGGCGACGACGATGAGGAGGAATGCATACAAGAAATTGTATTGGTTATTCGGAAACTGTATCATATACCGTTCGTCGGCGTCCAAATTTTGTTGAATTATATAATGTCTCCGAGTTCGCAAGGCGTTTTCGGTTCCGCAAACAAACTACCTTGACATGTTGGCACTTGTGGAAAATAATATAAGGAGCAGGACGGACAGGTAAATATTGAATGTATCTTTCTTTTATAAGGTTATTTTATAAAATGCATGCCGAAATTAACAATTGTGTACTGTATTAGCTGATAGTTTACATTTTAAAGCCTATTAAAAGATTGTGCAAATATCCGATATTACGATAAAAATCGGATTATGAGATTTGCTAATTAAGGTCACGATATCTATATATGCAAAGATAATCGTGATTAATATATGTATATATTTTTCTTTCAGAAATCATGCTGTGTCGCCATTGCTGAAATTGCTCTTGACATTGCGTTTTTATGCCTCCGGAACGTTCCGGATGGCAATTGGTGATTTTGGCAGCATCCACAATTCGACAGTGTGCCGCATAATCAACCAAGTTACCGAAGCATTAGCTGCATTGCGGCCCTAATTCATTATAATTGAGCTACCGGTTACAAATGACGACTTAATGCTAATACAAACACAATTTTGTGAGAGCGCTCGCTTTCCTCGAGTGGCTGATGCTATAGATTGCACTCACATTAAAATACAATCACAAGGTATTGATTATATTTACGAATTATAAGTGTATGTACATTATTGTCATATTGCTTTTATTGATAGGCGGAGACGAAGATGAAACGTTCAGAAACAGAAAAGGAATATTTACCATAAATGTACAGGCTGTTTGTGATAGCAAATTTAAAAGTCAAATAAACAAAAATAAACGACGAAATAATTTAACTCGGAATAACACAATAAATAAAGTATAGTTTAAGAAGAAATGTAAGAAAAACTTTATTTTTTAAGCGAGAGAGCACGTCGGTAGTCGTTGGAGTCGCAAAGAAGAAGATGGAGAAGGAAGAAGCGTAACAACTATCGTCTTAGCAACTAATTCCCTTATTTTATTATTTCTTTTATTATAATAAATCAATGGGCAATCAATCAATTATATAAGACGGTCTCCTTTTACATTTATCGTACACTGGTTCAAGTTTTCGTTTTCAAATCATGCGCGTGAACGCAGAATAGTGTATATGTGCCATCTGGTGGCTGGGTAAATCGTCATAAGTATGGATAACTTTACCGAGAGGATAAAGTATGATGGAACAACCCATGTATAAAAGTAGCCGGTAAGTGCTGGGTAGGGCTTATCCTCTAGGTAGCTACCGGACAGATATCCTGATATTTACCCAGAGGTGGAACAACCCGGCCTATGTCTATTTGGAAAAAACAAAAAATGAGCAAGTATTATATTTTTACATCCAGCATGAACAATTCCCAAAGGAAAGCAATTTCGATATGTATTAACAATTAACCTTCACTACCTCTAAAACAAAAAATCATGTGTAATTTGAATGCGTTTGATAATATTTTTTACTTTATTCACCGACGAGATATTCTTAAAGACTGCCAGCGCCTGTGTTAACAGGCCAACAGCGGCCCACAAATGGGGGCTGGATGGGGTCTGAGGGGGCGCTGAGGTCTCTTGGCGGCGTCGGTAATTGGAACTAGTACCGTAGGTAATAGACAAACATAGAACGTTGACATTACCCATTGTGTAACTGCTTAAAACGTAATGAGATTTTATTTTATAATTTTATTTCACCCTCACCTTTGTAATCGACACTTCACAGATGCATAAATAATTAAAGAGTAATTAGCACGTGATTTAAAAATAACATCAATTTCTTTCGCTACTTTGCAATATCTGTTTAATATATCAAAACAGTTCGTTGCGCCTCGGATCAACTTTTCATGCGGCCTCGGGCTGCCCTCATGTGCATTCGAGTTCAAATTGGTACGCGGCTGCATGTTTTGCAACAAAACGAAAAACTTGTTTAAATAGACCAATGAAAGCGTAAGAATCGATTAGTGTATTGCGGAAAATATCGAGTGCCCGGGGAAACGGTGCAATATTTATGGATGTTCGGTCACGTTTGGCTTCGTTTATCTTGGCTTGTCTCGGAAACGGTCAATAGAACACAACCGTGCAAGGTATCGCTGTGAAGCTCTCGACAAGATCTGTTTGAATATACGAAGAACATTTTGCATTGTTTTAAACTAAACATTTTAAACATTCTTTACCAAATTCGTTGTGTTGCACTCACAGTTGCCGAGATAGACTGACAATGAGTTAAACACGGCAGCACACCCGCATGAAATAAACGCTTAGAAACCATACTTGACTAGCTCAACTTTACTCTCCAATCTGCAAGTCTTAGTCCTACACTCCTACTCAACTGACAACTCAATCGAACTTGAGCCTACCCGATTTTTTTATGTAATTGCTCATTAGTCGTTTTTATAAGAATATAAAATAAAGTTTACATCCGCAGCGCAGGGCGCTATATATTAAAACGGTCGGAGAATTTCTGCTGTCAGTGCGTGACTTCCACAACTATTTTATTTATCGTTTCAGAAGAAATATACCTGTTGTATGATGCAGTAAAATTAGACACTAGAATTTATGGCAGATTAGTCATTTTTACTAAAAATTTGAAAGGATTCGGAAAAATAGGTGTGCGCAATGATGTTATTCAGAAAAGTTGCTAGATTCCTTTTTATAGTCTAAATTTTAAATTGACGATCTGAATGTGTGGGTATCGGGTAAAGCTTGTAATCGGAAATCAAATTCGCTTTTCTATTTTTACGCACGTGTGTTCTACAATCATATACATTTGTACAATGTACATACATCCGTGGCTGAATGCCTCGTGAGTCGTGCGTCGTCACCTCTCTCCCCCCTTCATTCATCGCGACGCTTATGTTTTTCGCCGGACGCGCGCCGAGGCTCGGGCCCGGGCCGGCGATACACGGCAACGGACTGGTGTGGCGTGTGTGTCACTTCCCACAGAATGTTATTCAACGTACAAAAAATATTAATTTTTTCCTTTTTAAAAACTGAGGATTACGGAGGTAAACGGATTTTAGATTTGTTTTCAGCGCCACAAAGTCTAAAAATTAACCAACAGATGCTCTTATGTAATAAAACACATGTTCGACCTCAGCATTACGTCATCAGGGCCGCGTAGGCAAGCCGGGGCAAACCGATTCAATGGTTTCACATTGCCCTCATCGATTGATCGGTTCGCCGCCGTACGAAAAAAAATGTAGTGTGTTGGAGACTTATTCTAATGTTGGAGAATCAATGTAGCTTGCTCGGGCAGATCCGAGACTGTCGGATCGGCCCGAGCAAGCAACACCGATTCTCCAATACTAGAATGAATCTCCAACACACCAATGATTTCTCGTTCACCCAGTGTGGCCAGAAGTGGCTCTTTTACACCATCGGTGCCCGCGGGAGTGGGGATACGCGCAAGTGTGCGTGCCCTGTCTGTGAGAGCTGCGCACACCGTTTCTCGCCGAATCGCGCTCCGCGTGGAGAGAAGGACGGAACTATGCTGCGTCTCCCTTCCACCAACGTCGTATGTGACGTCAGATATCGTGACGACACATAAGGACAGAACTATGCTCCGTCCCCTTTCAACCAATAACGCGCGTTGCGTCTTTGTTCGACATGCAGTCGTGTCAGGCAAATTCTTCCTGACGTACGCTGTCGTGTGTTCAAATCGCGTGTTACGTACGATCCCTCAGAACGTCTAGTGCCAGAAGCTTTATGAAATATATATTTTGCCCAAATCTATTATAAATCAATGCGACACATCTATTCCGCTGACAAAATATTAACAACTATCCGTAGTAAGTACTAAAATATTTGTAAATGAATTTCGTTTGTCGCCGTGTGATAAATTATTAAGAAGAAAATTATTCTGTGAAAAAAAATTGAACCATGACTGGGCGCGAACCTACGAAAATAACCAACGTGTTGACGAGCGACGATGAGTACGACGAATCAATCCCAAACCCAAACTGTCCTCGATTGACTTTCCTCTGGATTGCGCTCTGCTCAGGGCCGTGGTGCCCGATTTGCCTTCCGGCTGAAAGAACGCAATGGTACGTGCGATGCCTTATGCGAAATCTGGCACCACTGTCACGGGCCTGTGTGCGGAACATAGTTCCGTCCTTCTCTCCACGCCGAGCGCGATTCGGCAAGAAACGGTGCGCGCAGCTCTCACAGATAGGGCACGCACACTTGCACGTATCCCCACTCCCGCGGGCACCGATGGTGTAAAAGAGCCACTTCTGGACAGTCGCGGATCGGGCCAAGCAAGCTACACCGATTCTCCCATACTAGAATGAATCTCCAACACACCAATGACTTCTCGTTCACCCGCTCAGACAGACAGTCGCTGTTCTCCTTGTCCGTCACGACATTGGGTCGAGTCGGGAGGACGACGCGACGGGACAATTCGCAACGAAGCTCCTTGACACATCTCTGGCAACGAATCGAGTAGCCACTGTGACTGTTAGGGGCCATAGGCCAAATATAATTTTGTAAAGTTTGAAAGGGTATTTTATATTATTATTTCATTGCGGTAGAGATTTACTCGTACACTCCGGTGGTTTAGATAACACGGTTAGCACCAAATTGGCGACAAGTAGAGTATCCTTGTATAGTCTGAATTAAATATTCATAGACAGCTCGTACATCGGGTTCACTCATCGTTAACAGCAGCATCGTTTTGAGAGTGGCCATAGTCCGTGCGTGCACCTACACATGCATACTCACTCACCAGACGATGCTTCATTTGTTTGACAACCGACGAAAACGCACACAAACAAGCAACAGTGGCACGGTGAGAGCAGTTACGATGTGGTCAAAGCTGGTGTTTCAAACATGTTTCGCTTTTTCGTCCAACAACTATATTAAATTTGGAAGACTAAACACTAGAAGTATCAAGGGGGTGAAAATCTCTTCTCTGGCACTTTGTAATAGAGTCATTATATATTAATGAAACACAAAATGTTCTTTAAAATTATATCTTAGATCTTAGAAAAGAACGGTATATGTCTATATGAAATGAACTTTCATGACAGTTCTGTGGTAAGCGCGGATGGGTCAATCTCCGTCCTTTTCCCGACAGGTAACTCTTGCTCCGATTTTCGGCCAGATCCATTCTCGCATTTGTTTTTATGTCCACTCTTTCTATACGGGTCAATGCCCCGATGTGAGCATATGCTCGTCAGCCGTCAGCCCCTTGATACCTCTCAAACAAGTCGCATAGCAATGCGTCAACGCATGGCACTCTTCAATTAACCCGTGTCATTGGTCAAAATTCGCAGCTGCGCTAATAAATAAAACGTCTTGAAAAGATTTGATCACTATATATAAATAAAAGCCAAACGAGGGAAGTTGATTCTCTCGGTGATTCTAGTGCTGATTTTGTAAAACTCATTGTAGCTGTCTTCGGCGTGGTTGCGTTGCGTGCGTTTTCGTCGATCGCTAAACAAACGAAAGCATGACCTTGAGAGTGGATATGCATGTGTAGATACACGCATGGACTATGCCTACTCTCGCAGCGATACCGTTGTTGCTATGCGACGTATTTGTCGATGTAGCTGAGTGCCACTACTGACAAATTGTTTCGGACTACAGAAGATCGACCAAAACCGCGACCATTGTAACGGCAGCCTTACTTATTTTCAATCTCACCTATAGCGATCATGACCTATACGGCAGATTTTTCCGGGCACCTGTTCTCCAATTGTCAGTTTCATGTATCTCACACAGCTTCGAATGGTGGAACAAATGAGCAAATTGCATTGAAACTATACGTGAACTTCACTTGAACATACAATAATATATATCCCAAATTCAGACCAACAAGACATGGTCAGGTTTGTATATCAAAATTTCCGCGTCCAATGTTGTGCATATATTTTTACGGTTAACGTTGAATAGTTGAACATTTATTAAAATTTTAGTGAACTTTTTATCTTTCATTTTATGTTTCGTACACCCTTTTCTGCCGTTAATAGTAATTTTGCTTCTATTATTTTTAAACTTAAAATTCCACTTGAAATCGTCTGTAAAGAGAGCTTCACTTGCCCACACACAGGTGACATCTCATGATAATAGTTCAGTACGGTAGTGATTCGACATCAGTTTCTTACTCTGGCCGCAATATATTCTAGAGGGCGCCCGAGAACAGCGAATTTTGCTGGAGACACAAAGTCCCATAAGGCTGGCAGTCTTTAGGAATATCTCGTCGGTGCTTTATTTTGTGATCATTGTGACGGCCAGCCGTTACCGACACCATTCTCGACCCGCCTTTAACCATAAGCCGGCTAGTATCTTGAGGGCACTCCCAGAGGTCGCCTAAGTGGACGAGCGACGGAACTTCTCCCTCACTCGTTCACACTCACCTAGTTTAAGCCATGATAACATAGAATCGAATCATAAGTAGATATATCTTTGCGTCTATACCCATCGAGGGTTAGGGCATTAGTTCTAAGTAAAAGCGCACGCGGCGCTCCAAGTGGACTGCGCTCCACCACCAACGCGCCTGCGTCGAGCGCCGAGCCCCACTCTAAGGGCCGAACCCCTTCCTTAGCGGCGGGCCCTAGTAATTAGATTTAAGGCCGGGTCGAACCGAAAATCAGTGCATTATGCATTATACTTAATATCACAGTGCTATTATACTTGCCAAGCAGTTAATTACTTTTCTTGAGTGCATTCTACTTACAATCGTCTACTTAATTCCTTCTTGAAGATTAATTAAGTCGTCTTGAAGACAAGCAGTTACATCAAATTGAAGAACAGTGTACTAAAATCCTTTGTTCGAAATCTATAGTGAAAGCTCAGTTCAGTTCAATCCAATCAAATCCCAAATTCATAAATCTAAATCACAAACTCAAAAGCTCAAATCATTTTATCAAAGAATAAGTGCTGAAGCAACAACTGAAGACTCGACAAAAACCAACTCACGGTAAGCAAACTGACTTGCCGGTTCGACACTCGCATAACACTGTACTAATTATTAAGGTAGAATCTAGTTCCTTAAATTGTTCAATCGTATAGTCAATATTGTAAGAATCATATAGTCAAAGTCTATATATAGACCTTTGTTATACAAATTACTTCTATCATTCTATCCTTGCGTTCTTAAAGTAAATTAAGCCTTCCATAACGCTCTACGTCTAAGCATTCCCTCACCACATATATCCAGGCAGTCAACGAGAGGACGTTAGCTCGACGACATAAATGCCTACAACTTCACACTTATCCTTACCACACATATCCAGGCAGTCAACGAGAGGATGATAGCTCGACGACATAAAAGCCTACAATCTCACATATACCTTTACCTTACGTTTCCATTATTCCGTCAACGAGAGGACGATAGCTCGACGACAAATATTCCTTCAACTCCATACTTACCTTTATTCCGTCAACGAGAGGGCGATAGCTCGACGACAAATATTTCCTTAAACCCATACTTACCCACACCTCATACTGTCCATTTACCCGCCAGCAAGAGGACGATCCGCTTGACGGCATATACATCCATCATAAGACCAAAAGTCACCACTATCCTGAATGCCTAAACAAAAGTAAGCCGGCCGGAAGAACCAACTACGTAAATTGATCAGGAACTTCTACGCTATTCCTTCAGAAACTAACAGGCCTCCGCCACCAACCCCAAAACCGCGTATAGTCGAGTGTCGTGCCGTTAGACCCAATATACGGGTAGTACAGCCTTCAGCGAGTAACGTAAGGGAAAATCAACCGTCTGTAAGCAGTGTAAAGAAGGTACAGCCGTCCGCTAAAACCACGTTGATTATAAAATCATCCGCGAGCTCGGTAAAAACACATAAATCCTCGAAGTGGGAACTCATTCCGCTCAATTTAGGAGCGCTGATATATTCCGCGACCGTGCCGAGATTCGATCCGCGTTTCGAAACGTACATTCAAAAGAGGCGCGAACGCCTCTATCCGGAACTCATAGTGCTCGACCAATAAAACCACACCGCCAGGATCCCCAAGTCGCTGAGATTGCGCTCCGTGGCCTCTCGACTAAAGGAGGAATTTAAAAGTCGCTTCCCGACTGCAATCGTTTCGTGGAAATCCCTCAAATCCGCGAAATCGCCGATCGGGACGTGACAATCATATACATTAATTTCTGTGACATACTGACATCACCTACTGAAATATCTTAATAGAAGAGAGCAACTCTTTTCGAACCGGTCATATCTAGTCAAATCTCTGTGGAACTTACGTCGAACGGCGCAAATCGACTGTATGTCCCAAATGTCCAATGGTAAGAGTGAGACAGAATACCAAAATATCTTTCTTCTCTCTCTAACAGCGAGGCGCGGCTCTTCCTGCACCCGTGCACATTCCAGGTATTCTATAGTTCAATGTAGCCAATTGAATGGTGGAGTCGCAAGCGGTCTTGCAGGGAACTACAAAAGTTACTAGGAATATATATACGTTGGTTTCCAAATCATTGGACTCGCGACGTGCACATTATACACAATAACGCACGTTTAAAATAAATTATTTATATGAAATTGAAGTAATAGTGTAACATAAAATAGTGTGTATATATATACAAGTAATAGTATATATAATACGGTAATTTTTATTATATTTACGTGCCATTATACACAATAACACAGGTTTAAAATGAATTATTTATATGAAATTAAAGTAATAGTGTAACATAAAATAGTGTGTATATATATATATAAGTAATAGTATATGTAATACGATATTTTTATTATATTTGAAGGGTTACATTAAAGTAAATTCATAATAACACTGTAATCAATTTATTATTCCTATTATAATTCACCTAAATATACATCAAATATCAGTGACATATGTGAAGTACATTTTGGTTTACAAACAATGGTATTTATTCGCGTCGTCAAATCAATAAAACGTATCCTATCCATATAAACTGACAGACATTCAAAAGCAGCCTAACGTGATCTCGCCTGTATGTATGGCGAAGAAGTATTCACCTCTGAATTCCTCTTCCTCACGATATCCAGGCCACATGTCGGAATAGCATATGTGTATTTCCCCCGGATATTCGTTATGTCGGTATTGATTGTCCTTACGATTTTCCGAAGATGTCATCATGCTAAGTGGGTTCATACAAAATTGTTTTAATAATGTGAAGAACTGATGAAATTTATATTGACAGTCAATAGCTGAAAATATAAATGTACACGTACCTCAGATCAATTGTCTCATAATGTACATGACTTTTGCAGTCCATGTTACTTCCAGTCACCAATATGGGGCCAGAACAATTTAGTGCTCAGGTCATTCTTGATAATATAATATAGGCAATGAATCTGTAAAATGAAGACATTTATTACATTGAAACTTCATACCAAATCCAATGCCCTGAACAGGGACAAACCCACCATAGCAGCAACAAAATTTTACATTTGTTTCCAACACCAAGTTGAACAGCGGAATCAGGAAAAGAATCGTATACATAATGTATAATGTAGGATTGCCCTCTTCTGGGTTGAGAATGGAATGAATCAATATATTTCAACCCTTACATGTTTAAAAACAATTAGTTTCCTCATCAGGAGTCCATAACATACAAAAGTGAACTAATGTAAATGTCTATTACATTTTAGATGTAGATCTAGCGGATGTATCCTATTGTGGTGGTACTCACGTAAATTGATATAGGATGCAGTATTGAGATGGTATGTTTGAAAATTTAACCAATTTTTCCTATGTGATTCATTCAATTTTTTCACATTGCACAGTGTATGAAAGCAAATCAGTGCGTTGAAGAAACCATGGCCAGAAATATGCAAAGCTTACATAATTTTCAACATTTCTCACATTGTAAAATTTTAACTCTCCAAGATTTGACACATTTCTGCATTTTAATTTTGTAATATTAACTAATCTCACCTGTCTTCGCCAATCGCTGATTGGATCAGGATCGTTTCGTTTCACGTTTGAACAATATTTTGGATGCTTTCTAATACAACACATACTTCCGGATGAATATATTTATTTTAAAGTATATGACTCGATGTCTCCCAAGAAGTGTTTGTGGTGTCGGTATGTTTACCTTTAGCAGAGTGAAGGGCCGGCATTAAACGTTTCAACCCCACAGATAGCAATTTTTCTTAAGGAAACGGGGCGCACCGAAGAAAAAAAAATGTTGCAGAACAATTTTCAGAGCGCGGCACCCTATAAGGTACCCACTTTGCCGAATAATAGGCCCTTCACTATACGTAGTACCCTGCAAGACCGCTTGCGACTCCACCGTTCATATTGGCTTCATTCCCCAGATCCTGATCTCGCATCCATTGTATAGAGATCAGTGCTCCGTCCCCTTATTCCTATGTCCATGTCCGCAACACGTGGCGGCAATCGGTCGGCGCGACAAAGTTGCGTCGCCAGCCTCCTGTGAACCGGGTTAATCTCTATCCAATTTTATCCTATACAACGTCAGTTTGTCTCGACCATTCTCAACCGTTCTGAGTTCTGACACAGACGAGGTATAGAAAACGAGGCAAGTTGGAGCGCCCTCTGCGTATGCGAACGGCAGAAGTCATAGGCCCGTATTCAAATACTGCGCTTTGGCCTCGGCTTGAGTCGGGATTACGTAAACCTGGCTCAGACGCGTAATCCGGGTTCAGAAACCTGGCTTGGATCAGATTCTCAAACCAGGATTACATTTGCGTGCCCCCACTCCGATTAATCCCCGCCCACCGTGTTGTTACACGGGTACACAGGCTTCTCGCATAAAAGTGTAGAGGTCGGTCGGAGTGGGGGTCGAGAAATGTAAGCCTGGCCTGAGACGCCTTGGAAAGGCCTCTTGAGCCGGGATTACGGCCGTTTTTCGCGACAAATCTGTAAAAATATAACCAAACGTTTACACGACTGTTTAGCAGTTCAGCAGTGTTAAGGTAGGTTGAGGTAATGTTCACCCATGGACAATCAGCAAGAAGTAAATTGAGGAGAAGAATAGAGAACTGCAGTTTCGAAATAGACAGATTGTTCGCGATGATGAGCTCATTCAGGGTGTTCCAGTAGTACAAAGTGTAGAGGATTTGCAAATTTATGAAAGAAAACTTAAAACTTCTGCATTTTTACAAAAATCGGTAATTATTTTTTAATAACATCTTTCGTGTAAAACATACTACAAAAATGACCTTTCGATCAATAGTTACGTCGCAGTCTCAAAAATATAATAGTAATTACAATACAGACTTATAAGTTAAGATTATTTATTATTTATTATTACATTTATAGTAGAACTTGATAATTGAGGATTAATAAAAATAATATATTCTATAACATAAATTGGCTTGAATTATTTACAATGTTAAACAGAATCATATGGAGAGTGTAATATTGAATAAATATTCTTGGAACTTTGAGGCAATATTCCGTGTCATATTCATGCAATATTCCCACAAGTTACGAAGAGGCGGACATAGTAATATCGCTGCAACATTCTTGCAATAATCCGGCGAAGTCACCTGCAAGGTTTCGCATTGTAAAGTAATATTTATACAACATTCCAACAATATTCCTTGCTGTCTGGGTAGCCGAGATTCAGACAAGAAGAACGGTACATGAGCGAGTGAATAAATGCTGCTTTTTATTAGTTGTAATGCAAAATCTGTAAAAACAACCAAAAGCGTCCACACGACTGTTCAGTAGTGTTCAGGTAATGTTCAGCCATGGACAACCAGCAAGAAGTAAATATTGAGGAGGAGAATTTGAAACTTGCAGTTCCGAGACGGATTGTTCGCGATAATTGGTATAATTAATCAATCGGCAAGGCATCGATTTCAACGCACATCTTGTTAAAATTGGAATTGGGTGGCCGTGAAAACTATCTCGAATGTTCCGCCTTTTTGGTGGCATTACACCTTAGCGCTCCGTGCGGCCCATGGGTGATTTGGCCGATGGTGTTGATACAAGACTGTTACGCAGCATGCGGAATATTTATTTATTTATTTTGCTTAACGGGATTAACCCAATATAGTATAGGATACAAAAGTTTGACATAGAGGTGGGCATGCATGTGGCAGAAAAGCTGAGACAGTAACATGAAATAATACAGTAAGTGATAAATAAAGTTTACAAATAAAGTTTACAAATAACGTTTACAAATAACCATGAACGGAGGCGCTCGAGGCTGAAGCCAGTTATGCTAAACTAAACTAAACTAAACTAACAGGTAGAGATTTGAATTCGCCTATGCAATAATTTGAGTTAATTTACGCTTGAAGGAGACGCATCTTGATGAGAAGAAACAGATGTTGTGATTAGTAGAAAGCTTATTGGCTGCATCGCAGATTCTATTAGTCGGATCGGAATAAAGAAGAGAAGTCCTATATCTGATGACGTGGAAATTCAAAGTGGTTCTTAGATTTCGGCTGGAGCAATGGAAATTAATGGATGATAATAGTTGAGAAGAGTTGATATCGTAATTTATGATTTTAAACAGAAATGACATGTCGGAAATTGAACGACGAGATTCTAACGTCTTGAGGTTTAGGCGACGTAGGAGATGATCGTAGTTGTGTTCGGAAATGCTCATGGGAGAGTTTAGACGAAAAGAGATGTATCTTAGGAATTTGTGCTGAACTGTTTCTATAAGACTAATATGTTTTTTGAGATATGGTGACCAGATTTCCGAGGCATATTCCAAATGAGGTCTTACCAAAGAGCAGTGCAATGTTCTTATTGTTGCTATGTTGGAAAAATCAGTGGAAAAGCGTTTGATAATATATAGGGCTTTGTTAGCCGCCTTGCAAATATTTGCATAGTGTTGGGTAAATTTGAGCTTGGTGTCATAAAAAACCCCTATGTCACGGACTTGGTAAATAGTAGATAGAGGGTGATCACCGAGAGTGTAATTGAAGATGGCTGGAAATTGAGAACATGACAGACGCATGACGTGACATTTGGCTATATTTAGTCTCATACAGTTTAATAGGCACCATTCATCCAGTCTGTGAAGATCGTCCTGTAGTTTAGCTGAATCATCGGGGCTACTAACAGGTTTGAATAACTTCATCCGCATAAAGTAGGACCGAGCTGTACCTGAATATCTTTACTATGTCATTAATGAATAGATTAAATAGGAACGGCCCTAGGTGCGAGCCCTGCGGCACTCCCGAGCACACTTCAAATCTATCCGACGCAAAGCCTAAAGATTTAACTATCTGGGATCTTCCTATCAGATAACTAGTTAACCAAGCTAGTAATTTGCATGGCATCCAGCGGATCTTAATTTGCGAACCAATATTCGATGGTCAACGGTATCAAAAGCCTTGCTAAAGTCTGTGAAAATGACATCTACTTGCAAGTTGCGTTCCATTTGGGAGGCAGTAAAGTTGGTGAAAACCGCAAGATTGGTTACTGTTGACTTCCCGGGCAGGTAGCCATGTTGTTCTTCAACGAAAGCGTTCTTGAATATCGGAACGAGCTTATCAGTAACTATACTCTCGAAGATCTTAGGAATACAGCTTATCTTTGAAATCGGCCTGTAATTGCTGACCTTCGCTCTATCACCCGACTTAAAAATTGGAGTGACAAGACTAGTCTTCCACTTATCTGGAAAAGAGCCCTCGAGAAGGGAGAGATTGAAGATCCTCCATAGGGGACGTGCGAGCACAAACCTACAGTTGTAGAGGAGGTTTGGATGAATTCCATCCTCTCCAGGGCCAGTATTGCAATCGAGTGTATTGAGCTTGTCAAATACCTCGCTAATAAGGATGGAGATCTGACCGACATCGACCATTGATGTGTCCTCATCTAAGGCACCATCACGCGAGATGTCGGATACGTCATTGGTCCTATAGACCTAGTGGAAGTGATTCGCAAAAAGATTCGCAATATCTTGACCATTATCAACAATTCTGTTCTCATCCATCATGCACCTCGGAAAGATATTGGAGTTTCTTTTGCCATTGACAAAAGTTCAGAAGCATTTTGTATTAGTCGTTATGGACGATTCGGTCGCGTTTACAAATCTTACATAATCATTTTTAGACACTGACTTAGATTTAGACCTAAGATTAGAGAAGGCAAGGTAATTCTCCATGCTATGCGAGGACTTGTATTTTATATGGGCTGCTTTCTTTTCCCTAATTAAATTTTTTAAGTTTTTAGAGAACCACTTAGGAAAGGTAGAATGACTTTTGATATATTTAGGCACATACATGTCGATAGCAGTGTTTATACTACTATAGACGACTTGCACCGCATTGCTAAGAGAGGAGTCTTTCAAAGCCTGGTCCCAATCAATGAGGTTAAAAAACTGGCGCATAGCACTATAATCTGCACGGCGAAAGTCGCATCTCAGTTCGGGTAGCGCATGGAGAGCATCTGAATCTATCTTACCGATAATTAGCGAAAGTGGCGGATGATAACTATCAATAGGCAGAAACGCATCAGTCGGTAAGGAAACTGTGACATCCGTATCGTCGGTAATTAATAAGTCAAGAACGTTATTATTCACATTAAGCGTGCTATTTTTCTGTGAAAGGTTATGGAAGCTCAAGCATTCCACGAGCATATCGGCTGGGCGTAGAGTATTAGTCGAAAGGCTGTGTTCTGGTCGTGAATCAATCAAGCGAGGCAGTGAAATCGCGTTCCAATCGATATTGGGCAAATTATAGTCCCCCAGAATATAGGAATTATAGTATACCGAAAATTCGAGAATCTCATTCACAGCTGAGAAGTGATCGGAATACCGCCCTGCCGATGCGTCAGGTGGAATATACACTGCACCGAAAAGGATATTAAAAGACGAAGATCTGACATTCACGAACAGATGCTCGACACAGTCTTTAGATGTTTGTACTTCGTATGAGGGCAGGGAGCTCCGCACTGCAACTAGGACACCTCCCCCTCTTGCAAAAGGACTGGTTTTTTCGTCCCTATCCTTACGATAGATATGATAGCCGTTGAGACCAAGTTCTGACGAGGAAAAGGAGTCGTTGAGCCATGTTTCGGTTAGAATGATGACGTCATATGTTGTGGAAGAGCAGGCGACCGCGCGTTGGAGGTCATTTAACTTCGTCCTGAGGCCCCTGACATTCTGGTAGTATGTATTGATGAGTTTTTTCCGTTTTTACCGTTTTTTGTGTTCGTAGATCCTTTTGCGACGATCTTCGGCACACCGTTGAAATATCTTATGGTCATGGAATCGTCTCGCATATCCTCAAGTTTTTGCCGTAGGGTTTTGAGGTATTGTCGCTGCTTCAATGTGCAATCCTGAGCGATTCTAATTTTCCCTTTATAAGCCGATTTATTTTTTAGTACTTGCCTCGGAAGATGGGGAGAGTGAAATGTGACTCGAAGAGGTCTAACGGCTCCTATCCTTTCCTTATCCAGTCGCAGCGTTCGAATTTCACCGAGGTTGCATTGGATAATCTCGTTGAGGACTGAGATGACGGTATCTTTATCGGTATTTGATTCCTCAACTTCGTAAAATATAAGGTTATTAGCCCTCCTATGGCGATCACTCATCTCAGCAATTATATTCTCCTCCATTTCTGGAATATCGATGGTTCGGAGGGAAGATCTGTTAGCATCAATGTAGCGTACTTTTTCAGATAGTACATTCAGCCTCGAGGCGAAGGACTCTGATAGATCGTTTAATTTTGTGTAGAAAGAATCTATTTTAGACGAGAACTGAGCCATCTCCGCTTTTAGTAGGGACGAAAGTTGGGTAATGAGCGGCGAAATCGCACTGTCAGTCTTGCCGTCTCCTCCAGATTTGCTTTTAGGCACCTTTTGTTTGAATTTTGGAGTCGGGATCGCAGTTGGCGTCAACGTTGAAGAAGAAGAGGATGACGACGAGGAGGATGGAGTGGGTGTCTTCGACGCACAGTCGATTAAATGACCGGGACTCCATGGATGAGTCGTTCTTATTAAACAGTGAGATCCAGGATGGGATATGATCCCACACGACCGGCACACAACAGGATTCGCCACTACGGATCCACATCCCTTACATAGTTTTTTAGGCATAGTCACTGGTGAAGAGAATAAAGCGATTAAAGCGCAAGAGATTAACGGCACAGGATTTAAGCACGTTGGCGGTTTAGATATCCGACTCAGCTGTTATGTCTCAGACGCACGACGCTTTGAAATCAAAACAAAAACACACGTCCGCTCTCTATGACAGTTAGACGAAGACTGATATTTTTATATAAGTAAGTTCCTGTCGCTCATGTCTGATGATAATACAACACTCTTCTCTCATTCGTGGTCCTAAATCGGATAATTCCGAAGTTTCCCGCAAGCGAAGCAAGCCGCATGCAGTGTCAGCATATCGACTCTGAACACCATTCGTGTCGCAGGTATGTGCGTGTCAGTGTGCGATGCGCGCAGCTTAGGCCCAATCAGGGCCTTAGCATCTCACACAGGCGAGCACGTACACTGCAACACGCATGGTGTTCAGAGCTCGATATGCTGGCACTGGCGGCATGGCACGCCTTGGCCACGCCCATTATCCAATGACAGACAGGATCTCCCTTCCACGCGACGTCTAAACCGCGTTTGTGAATACACGAAAAATGTGAACCCGGATTACGCATCTGAGCCAGGTTTACGTAATCCCGACTCAAGCCAAGGCCGAAGCGCAGTATTTGAATACGGGCCTATGTCCGAAGAGCGATTCTCGCCTCAGCCAACGGCGGCGCTTGCGAGCTGCATGTTAGCCGATCCTGAAATTGTTAATAAGGAGCAAAATACGATTTCGTAAACTCCGAAAACGATTGAGACCGTTACACACGAGATACGTCAAAATTATTTCGCCAGGTTCCGCATCTGGTCAGCTTCTGCTTTCGGCCACTGGCGGCGCTTGCAAGACCTACATTACCCGATTCCCGAAATTGTTAATTACGGGCAAAATACGATTTCGTAAACAGCGAAATCGATACAGCTGCTTGCGAAAACTATTCGGTAACGATTGAGACCGTTAGAGATGAGATATGTCAAAATTATTTCGTTACTCTATGTCCGAAGAGAGATTCTCTCCTCGGCCAACGGCGGCGCTTGCGAGCCAATCAACGCTGAACGATAGCCGATTCTGAAATTATTAATTACAGGCAAATTACGATTTTGAAAACTCCGAAATCGATACAGTAGCTTGCGAAAACTATTCGTAAACGATTGAGACCGTTATACACGAGATACGTCAAAGTTACTTCGCCACTTTCTGCATCTCCTTTCGCCAACGGCGGCGCTTGCGAGCAAATCAACGCTGCACGATAGCCGATTATGAAATTGTTAATTACAGGCAAACTACGATTTCGTAAACTCTGAAATCGTTACAGTAGCTTGCGAAAACTATTTGTAAACGATTGGGACCGTTATACACCAGATACGTCAAAGTTACTTCGCCACTTTCTGCATCTCCTCGCGCCAACGGCGACGCTTGCGAGCAAATCAACGCTGCACGATAGTCGATTATGAAATTGTTAATTACGGCCAAAATACGATTTCGTAAACTCCGAAAGCGATACAGCTGCTTGCGAAAACTATTCGTAAACGATTGAGACCTTTATACACGAGATACGTCAAAATTATTTCGCCAGGTTTTGCATCTGGTCAGCTTCTGTTTTCGGCCACTGGAGGCGCTTGCAAGACCTACATTACCCCATTCTCGAAATTGTTAATTACAGCCAAAATACGATTTCGTAAACTCTGAAATCGTTACAGTGGCTTGCGTAAACTATTCGTCAACGATTGGGACCGTCACAGATGAGATACGTCAACATTGTTTCCATACTCTATGCTCGAAGAGCGATTCTCGCCTCGGCCAACGGCGGCGCTTGCGAGCCAATCAACGCCGAACGATAGCCGATTCTGAAATTATTAATTACGGGCAAATTACGATTTCGTAAACTCCGAAATCGATACAGTAGCTTGCGAAAACTATTCGTAAACGATTGAGACCGTTATACACGAAATACGTCAAAGTTATTTCGCCACTTTCTGCATCTCCTTTCGCCAACGGCGGCGCTTGCGAGCAAATCAACGCTGCACGATAGCCGATTATGAAATTGTTAATTACAGGCAAACTACGACTTCGTAAACTCTGAAATCGTTACAGTGGCTTGCGTAAACTATTCGTAAACGATTGAGACCAAAATAAGCGAAATCGGTGATAGTTGTCTGCTAACTATACGGCGGTGAACAAATCAATCTAAATCAAGATAGGGCGATAGCGTTTGAACGGCTTTGTAAAAATGCTGAAAAGCAGAAGCAACGTTTCGATAAAACGCGCAGAACAAATATTTGTATATAAAGACGGCGACTCTGTTTTTGTAAAACCCGCCGATACAAGAAGGGCGAAAACAGACCGTAAGTTTGAGGGTCCATTTGTAATTTTGAAAACCCTAGCAAATGATCGTTATGAGATATTGGGCAAAAGTGGTAGGCCACAAATTGTGCCTAAGGACCGATTGCGTCCTTGGAAGGGCGAATGGACGGCTGATAACGATGCCACTGATAGTGAGCGAGAGAACACGGATGAGCCATGTTAGCGTTGTATGTTTATGTTTGCTTATGTTTGTTTATGTTTGTCTATGTTTGTTATGTTTGCTTATATATTATTAATACTATGTGAGATCTTTTGTAGCTGAGTTGTTTTGTGCCTCTTGCATGGAAAATAGAAAATAAATAAATAAATAAATAAAAAATAAAAAAAATTAAATGACTATAAAAAGTACGTTTTTGTCATTGCCTTTTTCTTTGTTCTCACATATAAAAACTTTACTATCCATGAATGAGGCTGCATGCTTGAAAACGTATGTTGGAAGATGGAAGTTGGTTGCGTTTGAGAGTAACGATAACACGATGCAGGTTGCTGCGCGTGGCTGTAGACGTTACGATCTCTGGAAGAGGCTGTGTGATGGAAGTGCGCGTGCACGGTCCATCTGCCGACACACTTGTGAGTGTTGTCTGGGTTTTTGGGTAAGGTGCTTGAAGGCACTGTCGCATATTGTTGTGTGACGTGGTTTAGCCTTGTGTTTGAGACCACGGGGCCGAAGTGACGCTTTGTGTCTGTTGGCAAGTTTGCAATGAGTGATTGCTGCGATGTAACACTATGTGGTGGCTGCTAGCTGTGTTACATTGGAAAATACTGTTGTATTGAAAGCTGTTACGCATGAGAGAATAAGAGTTTTGCTCAAAGGGTAATAATGCTTCTCGAGAACGCGAAGCAGGTCAGTTTGGCCGTGTTAACGATGCATTTGATTTCGCCCATAACACGCGGTAATTCGACAGTGGCACACGACAGTGTGTTGCTGTGTCACCTGTTTTTGGAGGCGCCGAGATTCGCGGATCATATGTTTACCTCGGCGGCCGGTGCATTGACCTGCGTCTTAGTAAGAGTAAGCATTGTAAACAAATGCGAGAGTGAATTTAGCCGAAGATCGAAGCAGGCTTTGCCTGTTGGAAAGAGGACGGAGCTTGACCCCTCTGCACTTCCCCCAGAATCGCTAAAACGAACACATCTCGTCGAGCTATTTTGCGGGTTTCTAACATGCCTGTGCTTGCTGCCTGTGCTTGCTGTGTTGCCTGTGCTTGCTGCCTGAGCCGCCTGTGCTTGCTGTGCTGCCTGTGCTTGGTGCCTGTGCTTGCTGCCTGTGCTTGCTGTGCTGTCTGTGCTTGCTGCCTGTGCTTGCTGCCTGTGCTTGCTGCCTGTGCTTCCTGTGCTGCCTGTGCTTGCTGCCAGTGCTTGCTGTGCTGCCTGCGCTTGGTGTGCTGCCTGTGCTTGCTGTGCTGCCTGTGCTTGCTGCCTGTGCTTGCTGTGCTGCCTGAGCTGCCTGTGCTTGCTGCCTGTGCTTGCTGCCTGTGCTTGCTGTGCTGCCTGAGCTGCCTGTGCTTGCTGCCTGTGCTTACTGTGCTGCCTGTGCTTGCTGCCTGTGCTTGCTGTGCTGCCTGTGCTTGCTGCCTGTGCTTGCTGCCTGTGCTTGCTGCCTGTGCTTGCTGTGCTGCCTGTGCTTGCTGCCTGTGCTGCCTGTGCTTGCTGCCTGTGCTTGCTGCCTGTGCTTGCTGTGCTGCCTGTGCTTGCTGCCTGTGTTTGCTGTGCTGCCTGTGCTTGCTCTGCTGCCTGTGCTTGCTGCCTGTGCTTGCTGTGCTGCCTGTGCTTGATGTGCTGCCTGTGCTTGCTGCCTGTGCTTGCTGTACTTGCTGTGCTGCCTGTGCTTGCTGCCTGTGCTTACTGTGCTGCCTGTGCTTGCTGCCTGTGCTTGCTGCCTGTGCTTGGTGTGCTGCCTGTGTTTGCTGCCTGTGATTACTGTGCTGCCTGTGCTTGGTGTGCTGCC
The DNA here is from genome assembly GCA_963942575.1 of Priocnemis perturbator. Classification (NCBI taxonomy): domain Eukaryota; kingdom Metazoa; phylum Arthropoda; class Insecta; order Hymenoptera; family Pompilidae; genus Priocnemis; species Priocnemis perturbator. The sequence goes on from CAWWDK010000157.1 coordinate 593,615, forward strand.
GGTGCTTGCTGCCTGTGCTTGCTGCCTGTGCTTGCTGTGCTGCCTGTGCTTGCTGCCTGTGCTTGCTGTGCTGCCTGTGCTTGCTGCCTGTGCTGCCTGTGCTTGCTGCCTGTGCTTGCTGTGCTGTCTGTGCTTGCTGCCTGTGCTTGCTGTGCTGTCTGTGCTTGCTACCTGTGCTTGCTGTGCTGCCTGTGCTTGCTGCCTGTGGTTGCTGTGCTGCCTGTGCTTGGTGTGCTGCCTGTGCTTGCTGTGCTGCCTGTGCTTGCTGCCTGTGCTTGCTGCCTGTGCTTGCTGTGCTGCCTGTGCTAGCTTCCTGTGCTCGCTGTGCTGCCTGAGATGCTTGTGCTTGCTGCCTGTGCTTGCTGTGCTGCCTGTGCTTGCTGCCTGTGCTGCCTGTGCTTGGTGTGCTGCCTGTACTTGCTGCCTGTGCTTGCTGTGCTGCCTGAGCTGCCTGTGCTTGCTGCCTGTGCTTACTGCCTGTGCTTGCTGTGCTGCCTGTGCTAGCTGCCTGTGCTCGCTGCCTGTGCTTGCTGTGCTGCCTGTGCTTGCTGCCTGTGCTTGCTGTGCTGCCTGTGCTTGCTGCCTGTGCTTGCTGCCTGTGCTTGCTGTGCTGCCTGTGCTTGCTGCCTGTGCTTGCTGTGCTGCCTGTGCTTGCTGCCTGTGCTTGCTGCCTGTGCTTGCTGCCTGTGCTGCCTGTGCTTGCTGCCTGTGCTGCCTGTGCTTGGTGTGCTGCCTGTGCTTGCTGCCTGTGCTTGCTGTGCTGCCTGAGCTGCCCGTGCTTGCTGCCTGTGCTTACTGTGCTGCCTGTGCTTGCTGCCTGTGCTTGCTGCCTGTGCTTACTGTGCTGCCTGTGCTTGCTGCCTGTGCTGCCTGTGCTTGCTGCCTGTGCTTCCTGTGCTGCCTGTGCTTGCTGCCTGTGTTTGCTGTGCTGCCTGTGCTGCCTGTGCTTGCTGCCTGTGCTTGCTGTGCTGCCTGAGCTGCCTGTGCTTGCTGCCTGTGCTTACTGTGCTGCCTGTGCCCGCTGCCTGTACTTGCTGCGCTGCCTGTGCTTGCTGCCTGTGCTTGCTGCATGTGCTTGCTGTGCTGCCTGTGCTTGCTGCCTGTGCTTGCTGCCTGTGATTACTGTGCTGCCTGTGCTTGCTGCCTGTGCTTGCTGTGCTGCCGGTACTTGCTGCCCGTGCTTGCTGCCTGTGCTTGCTGTGCTGCTTGTGCTTGCTGCCAGTGCTTGCTGTGCTGCCTGTGCTTGCTGTGCTGCCTGTGCTTGCTGTGCTGCCTGTGCTTGCTGCCTGTGCTGCCTGTGCTTGCTGCTTGTGCTTGCTGTGCTGCCTGTGCTTGCTGCCTGTGCTTGCTGTGCTGCCTGTGCTTGCTACCTGTGCTTGCTGTGCTGCCTGTGCTTGGTGTGCTGCCTGTGCTTGCTGCCTGTGCTGCCTGTGCTTGCTGCCTGTGCTCGCTGTGCTGCCTGAAATGCCTGTGCTTGGTGTGCTGCCTGTGCTTGCTGCCTGTGCTTGCTGTGCTGCCTGAGCTGCCTGTGCTTGCTGCCTGTGCTTGCTGTGCTGCCTGTTAGCGATGCATTTGATTTCGCCCATAACACGCGGTAATTCGACAGTGGCACACGAGAATGCGTTGCTGTGTCACCTGTTTTTGGAGGCGCCGAGAGTCGCGGATCATATGTTTACCTCGGCGGCCGGTGCATTGACCTGCGTCTCAGTAAGAGTAAGCATTGTAAACAAATGCGAGAGTGAATCTAGCCGAAGATCGAAGCAGGCTTTGCCTGTTGGAAAGAGGACGGAGCTTGACCCCTCTGCACTTCCCCCAGAATCGCTAAAACGAACACATCTCGTCGAGCTATTTTGCGGGTTTCTAACATGCCTGTGCTTGCTGCCTGTGCTTGCTGCCTGAGCCGCCTGTGCTTGCTGCCTGTGCTTGCAGTGCTGCCTGTGCTTGGTGCCTGTGCTTGCTGCCTGTGCTTGCTGCCTGAGCCGCCTGTGCTTGCTGCCTGTGCTTGCAGTGCTGCCTGTGCTTGGTGCCTGTGCTTGCTGCCTGTGCTTGCTGTGCTGCCTGTGCTTGGTGTGCTGCCTGTGCTTGCTGTGCTGACTGTGCTTGCTGCCTGTGCTTGCTGTGCTGCCTGAGCTGCCTGTGCTTGCTGCCTGTGCTTACTGTGCTGCCTGTGCTTGCTGCCTGTGCTTGCTGTGCTGCCTGTGCTTGCTGCCTCTGCTCGCTGTGCTGCCTGAGATGCTTGTGCTTGCTGCCTGTGCTTGCTGCCTGTGCTGCCTGTTCTTGGTGTGCTGCCTGTACTTGCTGCCTGTGCTTGCTGTGCTGCCTGAGCTGCCTGTGCTTGCTGCCTGTGCTTACTGTGCTGCCTGTGCTTGCTGCCTGTGCTTGCTGTGCTGCCTGTGCTTGGTGCCTGTGCTTGCTGCCTGTGCTTGCTGTGCTGCCTGTGCTTGCTGCCTGTGATTACTGTGCTGCCTGTGCTTGGTGTGCTGCCTGTGCTTGCTGCCTGTGCTTGCTGTGCTGCCTGTGCTTGCTGCCTGTGCTTGCTGTGCTGCCTGTGCTTGCTGCCTGTGCTTGCTGTGCTGCATGTGCTTGCTGCCTGTGCTTGCTGTGCTGCCTGTGCTTGCTGCCTGTGCTTGCTGTGCTGTCTGTGCTTGCTACCTGTGCTTGCTGTGCTTGCTGTGCTGCCTGTGCTTGGTGGGCTGCCTGTGCTTGCTGCCTGTGCTTGCTGCCTGTGCTTGCTGTGCTGTCTGTGCTGCCTGTGCTTGCTGCCTGTGCTTGCTGTGCTGCCTGTGCTTGCTGCCTGTGATTACTGTGCTGCCTGTGCTTGGTGTGCTGCCGGTGCTTGCTGCCTGTGCTTGCTCTGCTGCCTGTGCTTGCTGCCTGTGCTTGCTGCCTGTGCTTGCTGTGCTGCTTGTGCTTGCTGCCTGTGCTTGCTGTGCTGCCTGTGCTTGCTGTGCTGCCTGTGCTTGCTGCCTGTGCTTGCTGTGCTGCCTGTGCTTGCTGCCTGTGCTTGCTGTGCTGTCTGTGCTTGCTACCTGTGCTTGCTGTGCTTGCTGTGCTGCCTGTGCTTGGTGGGCTGCCTGTGCTTGCTGCCTGTGCTTGCTGCCTGTGCTTGCTGTGCTGCCTGTGCTTGCTGCCTGTGCTTGCTGTGCTGCCTGTGCTTGCTGCCTGTGCTTGCTGCCTGTGCTTGCTGTGCTGCCTGAGCTGCCTGTGCTTGCTGCCTGTGCTTACTGTGCTGCCTGTGCTTGCTGCCTGTGCTTGCTGTGCTGCCTGTGCTTGCTGCCTGTGCTTGCTGTGCTGCCTGTGCTTGCTGCCTGTGCTGCCAGTGCTTGCTGCCTGTGCTTGCTGCCTGTGCTTGCTGTGCTGCCTGTGCTTGCTGCCTGTGTTTGCTGTGCTGCCTGTGCTTGCTCTGCTGCCTGTGCTTGCTGCCTGTGCTTGCTGTGCTGCCTGTGCTTGCTGCCTGTGCTTGCTGTGCTACCTGTGCTTGCTGTGCTTGCTGTGCTGCCTGTGCTTGGTGGGCTGCCTGTGCTTGCTGCCTGTGCTTGCTGCCTGTGCTTGCTGTGCTGTCTGTGCTGCCTGTGCTTGCTGCCTGTGCTTGCTGTGCTGCCTGTGCTTGCTGCCTGTGATTACTGTGCTGCCTGTGCTTGGTGTGCTGCCGGTGCTTGCTGCCTGTGCTTGCTCTGCTGCCTGTGCTTGCTGCCTGTGCTTGCTGCCTGTGCTTGCTGTGCTGCTTGTGCTTGCTGCCTGTGCTTGCTGTGCTGCCTGTGCTTGCTGCCTGTGCTTGCTGTGCTGCCTGTGCTTGCTGCCTGTGCTTGCTGTGCTGCCTGTGCTTGCTGTGCTGCCTGTGCTTGCTGCCTGTGCTTGCTGTGCTGCCTGTGCTTGCTGCCTGTGCTTGCTGTGCTGCCTGTGCTTGCTGCCTGTGCTTGCTGTGCTGTCTGTGCTTGCTACCTGTGCTTGCTGTGCTTGCTGTGCTGCCTGTGCTTGGTGGGCTGCCTGTGCTTGCTGCCTGTGCTTGCTGCCTGTGCTTGCTGTGCTGCCTGTGCTTGCTGCCTGTGCTTGCTGTGCTGCCTGTGCTTGCTGCCTGTGCTTGCTGCCTGTGCTTGCTGTGCTGCCTGAGCTGCCTGTGCTTGCTGCCTGTGCTTACTGTGCTGCCTGTGCTTGCTGCCTGTGCTTGCTGTGCTGCCTGTGCTTGCTGCCTGTGCTTGCTGTGCTGCCTGTGCTTGCTGCCTGTGCTGCCAGTGCTTGCTGCCTGTGCTTGCTGCCTGTGCTTGCTGTGCTGCCTGTGCTTGCTGCCTGTGTTTGCTGTGCTGCCTGTGCTTGCTCTGCTGCCTGTGCTTGCTGCCTGTGCTTGCTGTGCTGCCTGTGCTTGATGTGCTGCCTGTGCTTGCTGCCTGTGCTTGCTGTACTTGCTGTGCTGCCTGTGCTTGCTGCCTGTGCTTACTGTGCTGCCTGTGCTTGCTGCCTGTGCTTGGTGTGCTGCCTGTGCTTGCTGCCTGTGATTACTGTGCTGCCTGTGCTTGGTGTGCTGCCGGTGCTTGCTGCCTGTGCTTGCTCTGCTGCCTGTGCTTGCTGCCTGTGCTTGCTGCCTGTGCTTGCTGTGCTGCTTGTGCTTGCTGCCTGTGCTTGCTGTGCTGCCTGTGCTTGCTGTGCTGCCTGTGCTTGCTGCCTGTGCTTGCTGTGCTGCCTGTGCTTGCTGCCTGTGCTTGCTGTGCTGCCTGTGCTTGCTGCCTGTGCTGCCTGTGCTTGCTGCCTGTGCTTGCTGTGCTGTCTGTGCTTGCTACCTGTGCTTGCTGTGCTTGCTGTGCTGCCTGTGCTTGGTGGGCTGCCTGTGCTTGCTGCCTGTGCTTGCTGTGCTGCCTGTGCTGCCTGTGCTTGCTGCCTGTGCTTACTGTGCTGCCTGTGCTTGCTGCCTGTGCTTGCTGTGCTGCCTGTGCTTGCTGCCTGTGCTTGCTGCCTGTGCTTGCTGCCTGTGCTTGCTGTGCTGCCTGAGCTGCCTGTGCTTGCTGCCTGTGCTTGCTGCCTGTGCTTGCTGCCTGTGCTTGCTGTGCTGCCTGTGCTTGCTGCCTGTGCTTGCTGTGCTGCCTGTGCTTGATGTGCTGCCTGTGCTTGCTGCCTGTGCTTGCTGTACTTGCTGTGCTGCCTGTGCTTGCTGCCTGTGCTTGCTGCCTGTGCTTGCTGTGCTGCCTGTGCTTGCTGCCTGTGGTTGCTGTGCTGCCTGTGCTTGGTGTGCTGCCTGTGCTTGCTGTGCTGCCTGTGCTTGCTGCCTGTGCTTGCTGTGCTGCCTGTGCTAGCTTCCTGTGCTCGCTGTGCTGCCTGAGATGCTTGTGCTTGCTGCCTGTGCTTGCTGTGCTGCCTGTGCTTGCTGCCTGTGCTGCCTGTGCTTGGTGTGCTGCCTGTACATGCTGCCTGTGCTTGCTGTGCTGCCTGAGCTGCCTGTGCTTGCTGCCTGTGCTTACTGCCTGTGCTTGCTGTGCTGCCTGTGCTAGCTGCCTGTGCTCGCTGCCTGTGCTTGCTGTGCTGCCTGTGCTTGCTGCCTGTGCTTGCTGTGCTGCCTGTGCTTGCTGTGCTGCCTGTGCTTGCTGCCTGTGCTTGCTGTGCTGCCTGTGCTTGCTGCCTGTGCTTGCTGCCTGTGCTTGCTGTGCTGCCTGTGCTTGCTGCCTGTGCTTGCTGTGCTGCCTGAGCTGCCTGTGCTTGCTGCCTGTGCTTGCTGTGCTTGCTGTGCTGCCTGTTAGCGATGCATTTGATTTCGCCCATAACACGCGGTAATTCGACAGTGGCACACGAGAATGCGTTGCTGTGTCACCTGTTTTTGGAGGCGCCGAGAGTCGCGGATCATATGTTTACCTCGGCGGCCGGTGCATTGACCTGCGTCTCAGTAAGAGTAAGCATTGTAAACAAATGCGAGAGTGAATCTAGCCGAAGATCGAAGCAGGCTTTGCCTGTTGGAAAGAGGACGGAGCTTGACCCCTCTGCACTTCCCCCAGAATCGCTAAAACGAACACATCTCGTCGAGCTATTTTGCGGGTTTCTAACATGCCTGTGCTTGCTGTGTTGCCTGTGCTTGCTGCCTGAGCTGCCTGTGCTTGCTGCCTGTGCTTGCTGTGCTGCCTGTGCTTGGTGCCTGTGCTTGCTGCCTGTGCTTGCTGTGCTGCCTGTGCTTGCTGCCTGTGATTACTGTGCTGCCTGTGCTTGGTGTGCTGCCTGTGCTTGCTGCCTGTGCTTGCTGTGCTGCCTGTGCTTGCTGCCTGTGCTTGCTGTGCTGCCTGTGCTTGCTGCCTGTGCTTGCTGTGCTGCCTGTGCTTGCTGCCTGTGCTTGCTGTGCTGCCTGTGCTTGCTGCCTGTGCTTGCTGTGCTGTCTGTGCTTGCTACCTGTGCTTGCTGTGCTTGCTGTG